>JAULUF010000035.1:5107500-6307500 GCA_031834385.1 Semotilus atromaculatus
ACCATCACTTCCGCTAGAGTTTCATCCACGAGACACCTCTATGTGTTGAAGTGGAACCTCTTCGTCACCTGGTGCTCATCTCGCCGAGAAGACCCCAGTAAATGCCCTATCAGCATTGTGCTTTCCTTCCTGCAAGATGGGTTGGAGCGAAGGCTGTCTCCCTCCACCCTCAAAGTTTATGTTGCCGCTATCACCGCACATCATGTCGCAGTTGAGGGTAAGTCCATTGGGAAGCACGACCTGATCATCAGGTTCTTGAGAGGAGCCAGGAGACTGAATTTTCCTCGCCCTCCTCTCGTACCCTCTTGGGACCTCTCAGTGGTCTTAACTGCCCTGAGGAGTGCTTAAGCTTTCGAGCTTAAGTTCCTGTCACTTAAGACGGCGCTCCTGATTGCACTGGCCTCCATCAAGAGGGTAGGGGACCTGCAGGCATTTTCCGTTGACGAAAATGACGTTAACTCTCACGTGATCCTGAGACCCCGGCCTGGATATGTGCCCAAGGTTCCTACCACTCCCTTTCGAGATCAGGTGGTGAACCTGCAAGCGCTGCCCCTGGAGGAAGCAGACCCAGCCTTGGCATTGCTCTGTCCAGTACACGCTCTTCGCGCTTACGTAGACAGGACTCAGTGTTTCAGGACCTCAGACCAGCTCTTTGTCTGTTATGGTGGGAAGCTGAATGGAAAAGCTCTCTTAAAGCAAAGGATGTCTCACTGGATAATGGACGCCATTGCTTTGGCTTACCAGCAAGAAGGTCGTCCGTGCCCCCTTGATGTGAAGGCCCACTCCACTCGGAGTATGGCCTCCTCTTGGGCTCTAGCGCATGGCGCCTCGCTAACAGACATCTGCAGAGCTGCAGGCTGGGCGACACCCAACACATTCGCGAGATTCTATAATCTCGTGGAGTGGAGCCAGTATCCTTGCGTGTACTCGCTTCAACTTGCCAGTAACTAGAATCCGCTCAAGTGTCTTTGCTTGCTCATCATTCCACTCCACGGACTGGATCAGTGCGATATTCTCCTCAGGTGAGTTTCCCAGAGAAACCCTGAGTTCCTCCAGCGCTGTTGACGTCAATGCCAGAGTCTATGCCTGTGGCAGCTTTCGCATTGGCCAGGTGCCCCATGTGGATGGTTCCCCCCTGGTGACCCCCACATGTGTATTTCCACTGTAAGCCTCTCTGAGCATGTGTCTTTCCCTTGGCAAGCCACCTTGCCAACCCCCAGGGTTGAAAGACCCCTCATGAGACCCCCTCAGAGACCCCATATGGAAGAGCAATCAAGTTTTCTTCCATATGCATCCCTCCAAGTCATGTGTGTATTCTGTAAGACCTCCCTTCGGGTGGGCATTATGTTGCATATTTCCACTGAGATATGCTTCCCAGTGTACTTTGGTATTCCTGTGTTAAGTTGGAGTCCTTCATCCGTGCTAGTCTCACGACAGGGAGCTCACACTTACGTAGGGCACTGGAAGACAGCTGAGAATTTGGCATGATTAGACTGGGAACCCCATTCCGTTGTCATTCGTCGTAACTCGAAGTGACAATGAAAGGGAAAGTCTCGGTTACGTATGTAACCCTCGTTCCCTACTCAGGGGTTACGTCTCCCTGCCACTTCCGCTGTACCGCTGGAAACGCCTGAGTTCAGTCTCGGCTCCTCAGCAGGAAACATATTTGCATGTTGCCAATCATACTTCCTGATATACCCACGAGGTGGGGTGGAGTTACGCTATGCAAATTCCACAGACCCATGGCATTTCCTTGCCATTGGCTCATTTTGTAATACTCCAAGGTGATAGGCTTCTAAGCAAAACCCCATTTCGTCGTCATTCGACGTAATGGCTCCATTCCCTACTCAGGGAACGAGGGTTACACACGTAACTGAGACGTTTTACATGCTTAAAGGGCCCCATCATGAATTTTTGAAAATTACCTTTCATGTAGTGTGTAATATAGCTGTAAGTGAATGAAAACATCCTGCAAAGTTTTGAATCTGAAAGTGCACCGTATATAAAGTTATTGTCTTTCAGAAGTAAGAGTCGACTCTGAGTCAATTAAATTAATTGTTTTTCAAACGAGTCATAAGCCGTTTCGTCGTGACGTCAAGACGAAACATTAGCCCGCCCACTTATTGCGCGTGCAGACACCAGGGGAAACTTAAACCTCAAACCGGCAGCTGATCCTGTGGATACTGGAGAGCATCATGTCGAGGAGACGCTGTGCTCTACAATGTGACGGTAAAGACATTTTTCTTCCACTGCCCAAGGATGAGCATGTGAAGAATCTGTGTTTAAAATTGATCTTTACCATGATACTACAGCAGTATAATCCTAAACTTTTCCTGTTACCTTTATTTTACTGACAACTACTTCTCAAAAATCGGAGTCAGCTAATCAGCTGTGGGCCACTATTACATAAAACTCTGTCTATAAATGCAGATTGTCTGTCGTTCTCACCACTTTGAGGAAAGATTAAGCATGGAGCAAGATTTGTTTTACCAATGTTTATGTTACATCAGTCATTCACGCTAGAGCTCGGCTAATGTATACATTGCATAGCCTACATGCTATTGATACAGTTTCCACATGTTCACCGCAATATATTAGAAACATACTCGGTAAATAAATTAGTACAAGTAAAATAGTCGCTCGGATTGATATGGTAAAATCGACGTCATTGTTCGTTACTGTGTTTAGTTTAAGGTGAAGGAAGCCTCAGGACACGCAGAGCTGTCGGTGTTATGGCAATGTGAATTTTTGTTTTCAACGCATGCTGTATGTGGTAAACCAATCACAACAGACTGAGCTGACTGAGCTGTCCTGACCCTTAGTTCTCAGAAACTAAATGTATGTACAAATCTCAACAGACATCACTAACCGCAATGACTACATACATTCAGGATGATTGCCACACATGAAACTCCAGAGTTCTATTGTTAAACTGATTTATGTGTCCACTTTAGTTTACAGAAGCATTTAAAGCTTTATGTGATATAGTCTAGTCATTTGAATGTGTCTAGTCATTCAGATGCATTGTCAATCTGTTGTCATACCACTGCATATCACCTCACAGTGTTTGTGCACTACTGGTTGATTACTTGCCAGATATTCTTTTGGCTGCTGAAAGTTTACTTTAAGTGGATTATTAATGTTTAGAACATATCAGATGAATTATAAATGGGAATATTTTAGCCGAATCCAATCTGTTAGCCGAAATAGCCCTACAGTCGTGCTCAAAATTAACGGTACCCCTGGTAAATATGATCAAAACTGGCTGTACAAATAAATCTGCATCGTTTATCTTTTTGATCTTTCATTCAAAAAATTGCCAAAAATCTAACCTTTCATTGAAGTAAAATAATTGAAAGTGGGGGGAAATCACATAATGAAATAAATGTTTTTCTCCAAATCAAGTTGGCCACAATTATTGGTACCCCTAACATTTTTTAAGAGTGAAATATCTCTGAAGTATATTCCCATTAATATTTACCTTTTTTAGCACACCAGGTGACTAGGAACATGAAATTGTCCAGGCATGACTTCTTGTTTGACAGGAGTTTAAATATGAGGAAACACAAAGGCCAAATCCCCTTAATCATTCATCAGAATGAGTAAAACCAAAGAATTTAGTTCTGATGTGCATCAAAAGATTGTTGAGCATCACAAAATAGAAAGTGGCTGTAAGAAAATAGCTAAAGCATTGAAAATCCCCATTTTGACCAACAGGGCAATAATTAAGAAGTTCCAATCATCTAAAGATGTTACGAATCTGCCAGGAAGAGGACGTGTGTCTATATTGCCTTAATGCATGGTGAGGAGGAGCGTTTGAGTGGCCAAAGACTCTTCAAGGATCACAGATGGAGAATTGCAGAGATTGGTTGAGTCTTGGGGGTCAGAAAGCCTATAAAAAAAAATCAAACAACCCATACATCACCACATGTTGTTTGGGAGGGTTTCAAGAAAAATCCTCCTCTCTCCTCCAAAAACAAACTCCAGCAAATTCAAATGTCAGACATGACTGGACCTTCAAACGGCACAGGCTTCTGTGGTCAGATGAAACTAAAAAAAGAGCTTTTTGGCTGCAAACATGCTAGATGGGTTTGGTGCACACAAGGATAAAAGTACCCCATGTGTACAATTTAATATACCGTTGGATCTTTAATGTTGTGGGCATATTTTTCTGCTGGAGGTCCTGGACTTCTTGTTCAGATTCATGGGATCGTGGATTCTATCAAATATCAACAGATAAAAAATCAAAACCTGACGCCTTCTGCTAGAAATCTTAGAATGGGCCGTGGTTGGATCTTCCATCAGGATAATGATCCAAAACAAACATCAAAATCAACACAAAAATGGGTAACTGAGCACAAAATGAAGCTTCTGCCATGACAGTCAGAGTTCCCTGGCCTGAACCCTACAGAAAATGAGTGGCTGAACTGAAGAGAAGAAGCACAAACATGGATCTGGGAATCTGAAGGATCTGGAGAGATTCTGTATGGAGGAATGGTCTCTGATCTCAGGTCAGGTGTTCGCCAAACTCATCAGGCATTATAGGAGAAGACTCAGAGCTGGTATCTTGTCAAAAGGAGATTGCAAAAAGCTTTTAATAAAAGGGTACCAATAATTGTGGCCAACGTGTTTTGGACAAAAACATTTATTTCATAATGTGATTTCCCTCCCACGTTCAATTCTTTTAATTCAATGAAAGGTTAGATTTTCTGCGATTTTTTTTTAATGAAAGATCAAAAGGATAAACAATGCAGATTTATTTTTTACAGCCAGTTTTTCATCATATTTACCAGGGGTACCGTTAATTCTGAGCACGACTGTATTTGCCACTCAAAGAACATCACTTCAGCGTTCTTCCATCCCATAATAACCCCTATCATGCTTTCATTATCACAGAGAGAACAAAAATGGGACATCTTTGCTCAGCAGAAATGTGTTGATAAGGACGATACAATTGTTTATCATGATTTGCACTGCAGATCCGTTCCAGTCAAGCTCGATTCCTGAGAAAACACCAGAAGTATTGAGTTCCGTCAGTGTGAAAGTCAGCAAACCCAGGTCAAGTACTTACAGTGGGTGGAAGACCTAGCGGTCACATTCAAAGATGTGGCAAGAGTTGTATCATTTCTCATCACTCGCTGAGAACAAGAAAATGCCAACCAGTACTTAGAGGGAGGCCTAATAGGGACTAATGAACTTCTTTACTCATGACAGTCTATTCATTGTGCTGCTGGCAAAAAGGAGGATCCATGTCTTGTTTTGTGCGTTTAATTTCAAACAGTATGACTGATACAAAGGTTCATCTAATCTAAGTGTTATGTCTTGTGTGTGCTAAACTACAACTATCGACACACTAAATACCTCAAAAGCGAGGATGCATTACATCAAACATAACATTTTAAATTAATTGTTAATTTGAACATTCTATCCATCAAAGAATCCTGATTTTGATTCAAGTATCATGGTGTCTACAAAATATTAAGCAGCAGAACTGTTTTGAACATTGATAATCAAAAAAATGTTTATTGAGAAGCAAATCAGCATATCAGAATTATTTTAAAGTATCGTGTGACACTGAAGACAAATTAATTTAAAAATTATTTTAAGTACTATTTTACTTTTGAATAAGTACTTTTGATCAAATCAACGCAACCTTCTTTCAAAAAACATAACCAACTGCAAAGTTACTGTAGTAATCATTCCCAGATAAAAAAAAAATTAGGTTTGTTTTTGTATTCACTTGTTCTTGATAATTGGATAGAGACAGACATACAGGAGTCATGTGATATTCAATGAAGATATGTAGAACAAGCAAAATATTTTTAGTTGTCATTATAGTAAACTGAAAGCATTAAAGTGCTGCGAACAATGGGAGTTCTGGAGATTAAATAATGGCATCCTTACGCAAGCTGCACATCAGTTGGGCATAAAAAAGATTACAAATGATTATTATTATTATTATTAATATTATAAGGCTCTGTAATATCCCTTTTTAAATAAGGCAGCAGGATGGCATGGAATCAAACCCTCAGGGAATAAATGAAAGGAACAGACTGAATAAGAACGCTGTCGAGATGAAGTCGCTCAGAGGTGAATAATAAATCAAAAGCTCAGAAGACAAGTGCATATTTTAATAGATGAAGAAGACAATGGATGACAAACACTTCCTTCCAGTAATACTGCAGACATATGACATTTGAGAAATCACAGTATTCAGCAATAGGGACATTTGCACAATACAACTACCAAGTGAGGAGGCCCAGGACTAAATGAAAATGGAAATTCAGTTTTGATTTTTAACTGCAAACAAGAAAAGCTCTGGGCTAGGCCTATAATTGGTTCCACCTAATACAACTCACATGTCAGAACAACATATGATTGCATAAATTCTTGATATTACAGAGCTTGTCATACTTTAAGAAAGTGAAAGAATCAGATTATTCTTATTATTAAATCCAACCTTTAACAGTCAGGTTCACTGAAATCTCTGACCTTTATAAACAAAAGCAACTCTGGGAAAGATAATAGAGTCTTTTTGTTCTCGTTCTGTCTTTTTACTGAACCTTGTGTGAATTCAGCGTCAGCATGAGGGAAGTCAGGAGTTTTGTCTCCCTCTTCTGTGAGCTTTTATGTCTGCAGCTGTAGGTCCAAAATCTACAATAAGGGTTTACTTTCATGGATGATCAAAAATGGTCTGGTGTTATGGCTTTCTGAGAGATAACTGGTGTGCGTTTGCCATCACTGATCATTCAAAAGGTCATGTTAATTTTTATAACTGTTTTTAAAAGTAGATGCCCATTTATCCATACTGCTCAAGCCACAGTTGTGGCGTTTAAAAACAGAAGGCTGGATAAGATAAAGTGCCCATAGAGAGTGATGCTCAAGAGATTTAAATGGAGGAAGAACATGATCAGGAGATCCATAATACTCATTTCAAATGACAAGAACTACTGTCTGGACATCTTTAAAACAGGTTCCGGTTTAAAACAACCTTGACTTCCCTGAATCTGAGTGCCGATGTCCCCTGAAATGAAGTAGGCCTACTGACATAATCTTAAAAAAAATTAAGTTTCCAAAAGAGGGTTTTCATGACATAGAAGAACTATGTTGTGTTCCCCAAAGAACCTTTCAGTGAACAGTTATTAAAGGAAGCTTTTGTCCCTTAGTGTGTGAGGAACATTTTAATTATCTAGCTAATTTTTTTTTACCCAGTATTTACCAGTTAAATGTTTTTTTATGGAACTATATATGCAATATAGGACCTCTATTTTTGAGTGCAGGGAGCTTACAGTCCTCTCCAAAAGTGCTCAAAAGGTGAAATAACTCAATAGAAACTGACGAAAAAAATTACTGCAAATGTCTCTAAATCCGATCCGCACCTGAAGTAACTTTCTAATTGTAATTGGTTAATATTTGCTAATAGGTTTGTGATTGATGATTGTGATTGTGTTTGTCTCATTTCAACAAACATCATTCAGGACAAGAAAATTAAAACCAACACCACAGACCTGAGGGACAACCCAAATCATGATCACATATGACTAAGTTGACTGACAAGTTAAAATTGACATCTACAGACAGCAGATTATGTCACACCCAAACGCATGACAATGTGCTCCTTCCTTTTTTAAAATATTTATTTGGTTAAAGGAAGGGTTATGGGAAAGGCCAGACTTGTATTAAAACAATTAGTACATTTTATGTGAACAGGGTTCGTACAGACTCTGTCAAATGAAATTCCAGGACTTTCAAGGACTTTTCAAGCACTACTTATTTGGATTTCAAGGACTTCAATCAGCACTTATCAAACAACATCTTTATTATTATTTCTATTTATTTATACTCAAAATTACATATATATGGCATTTGATGTTTCACTTCATAGAGATCAATCCAATGACCAGCGCTGTCAGGCATGGGAAATCCCCTTAACCATTGAAAGGATATTGAAACAGATTTTTGATTGACCTGAAGAATGAAATACTTACTTAATATCATGCTCATATCCATGAGAAATAGCTCTATATCTCAGACGGGCTGCAGCGTTGATTTAGCGTGAAACAATTGTATTTTTTTCAATAACAAAATTAAATACATTTCTAAATATTTGTAAATAGGGATGCACCGATTCCACTTTTTGCAGAACGAGTCCGATACCGATACCGTAACCGATCCCTGAATTTTACCTGCATTTGTAATTTTTAAATGTATTAGTAGATAAACCAAAAGAATATAAAACATATTAGTTGGCTTAATTTGTTCATCAAATATATATTTCTTTCAATTATTTTTATGCCTGCTAAAGCCTGCTAAAATGCATTGTATGAGCTTCTGTTACTGTAAATTCTATTGCTCTCTCATATTTTATCTTTCATTTAATAGAACAGCACATTTTAGACTGCAGCTCCAGAAGGGCTCAGTGCTGAGGACTGGGTCAGTGGCACCCATGTTTAGACACCAGTGAAATACCAATTATTTAATCCAATTTTTATACTACAACAAAAACTACCAGCCTAATTAATGTGAATTTAAAACATTATTAAAGGTAACCAGTCAGTAACAAAATAAGAATGAATAATCAACTTACAAATAAATACAATATAACAAAGAAAGGCTACAAATGAAATAAACAGTGTTTTAAAAGTTTTTCGAGTAGATCTAACAGGTACAGAAATGTGAATAAAAGTAATCAAATGTGAAAAAATTGCATATTCATTACTGGATAAATTAAATATAGATGAATCTCTTTGTAAAGTTGAAAAGGGTAGCCTATTTAGTCAAGTGAGTAATTAATTTGTCCATTGTTTGATTAACATAAAAACGCTACGGCTACGTTCACTTGAGATATAACTGACTTTGTTTAATAGGATACTCGCCAAGATGGGCGATTATTATTACATAATTTTGTGTGAATTCGTCCGTACAAGCGGCAAGACGTGAAAGACTATTTATTTCAGTATTCACGCGCTGAGACGCTGGTTTGCAGGGCGCGCTCTGATGTTTGCGTTCATGGAAATTCTTGACCTGCAAACGTCCAGTAATGTAGGGAATCACTCGTTATACATAAATCAGGTAACAGTTCATGTTTTACTTTACTTGCATATACGATTTAGTTTTCATCCAAAATATCACGTGCTGAGTGAACGATCAGGAATCAAGAGCATTCAAAAGAACTGCGGTCTCTCTCATCAGTTAACGTTAATGATAAGCTTGCCTCGTTTTATTTTCTTTGCCATTGACATCCGACTGAACTACAAACCTTCCACTGAAGTCCGTTTAAATGGATGTGCTCAATCCACTGCGCGTTTTTCTCTTCTCAGCTCGCGCACCACGTTGCCAGGCCTATCGGTTGTTGGTATAGGAGCATTTTTATGAGTTGTACGAACCCTGTGTGAAGAATTTTTATTTGAAGGAACTGGATCTCAACAAGACCCTGCTTGTGTATGAAGTGGGTACAAAAAATAAATAAATCTGTATTACGTATAAGCATATATTGTTGTAAAGGTTTTTTTTTATTTATTTTTTATCTAAATAACTTGATGTGTTTGTGCTTGAATAACGTGATAGCTTGTATAATTCATTAATGAAAAAACAAATACATACTGATGCTCATTCTATTAACAAAACCAAAAACACAAATCTAAATTATGTTCAAACAGGTTTATTTTCCTATAAACAGTATTCAGCATTGTACCACAAAAGTTCAGCAAGTGACATATGTTATTCCAATTGCATACCTTTTCTGTTTACAGTATTTACAACTTCACATCAAAATGTTTATCACATTTGTCTATAATCAATCTCATACTGTTCTAAAATGAAGTGATGTGAAAATCTCTGAGAAACATTTTAGCTGTGTTTTATGCAGAACAACACATTTTCAGTAACATTCAGAAAAATAAACATTCATGGGGTGAAACTTCATTAAGACCAAACGTATGCACTGCTTAAATTATAGTAAGGACCACCAGCTATCTTATCAGCAATATTATTGTTGTGTGTTATTAAACTAGCATCAAGTTTGAATCAATCTGTCAGATTGTATTCAGATTTTGCAAACCATCTCATAATTTATCTTGTTTTAATTGAAAGATTTTTTTATCTGGATCTTTGAAACACTAATACAGACTGGGAGGAGTTAAAATTAAGATTGAAAAATGTATCCTTCACATTAAAAATATATATTTTTAAAGGCGTCCATAGTGTCCACATTTGTGAACATAATCTGCAAAAGAATGTAAAAGGTGTATTTCATAGGGTATGAGAAAATTTGATTAAATAGTACATACTGATCTTGCATAGACAGCTCATTCATCCCAGCTTCCAACAGACAAACCCCTGACGTCTGGGAGTGAATCTGTAAAACTGGCTTTAACAACAAGTACTTATTCAAAAGTAATGTAGTGGTATAAAAGCATTGGCAGGCCAACTGAGGACCCAGTGTTCTTCGTTAATGAGTGAAATTTGTAACAATAAGGAAAGATTCACTGGGGGCTTGATAAAATCTCAATTCAACTACTACGGAAACTGATAACAGAAATCCCAAATACGTCATGAGACACAGGGAAGAGTTAAAATGAGCACTTAAGAGAAGCTAAGACTTAAATATTTATCTTCATCTCGGTGAAAAATCTATGAATGCTTCATTCAGTATTTTTAAATCTATGACCTAAATAAATCCATTAAGAGGAAAAAAAACTAACAAACCACTAATTATTATGTACTCCTAAAATAAAGTCGAAAGCAAGTTTTATAGCAATGGTAGTGCTTTTTATACAAACGCTAGCAATTTTGAAAGTGGACGTATCAGGCACTTAGATCGTGTTTGAGACAACGTCAAAAGGACTGCAGAATAATTCCACTATAACCTTGACCTATAGTTGAGCTGTGGCTTATCAAGGGCTTTTTTGGAGTCCGCCTTTTCCTAACTCTCAAAGGAAAACATTCCCACACACCTGTCAAACACAGAGAGAACAAAGCCAGGCTGCCTGTACACAGAAACTAGAGAAGATGCTGATAGGAAGAGCAGATTTATCTGTCCTTGGATGTGAGCTTCTCGATCAGCTCCTGAAGGGGTGCTAGTTCTTTACGATCAATCAAATTAAACTCCTGAAAAAAAAAGAACAAGAGAGAGAGATGTTTTCATTTGAGTTGGCCCTGTAAAACATCATATTCATCTGCTTATGAGAAGCCAAACCACCCAGGCAAACACTAACTCACACACCTCAATGACAAGTACACACCTGAACAAAGAAGATAAAGTGCTTGAAAGAGGTGTTGAGGTGCGCCTCCTCCTGCAGCTGAATAACAGAGTCAAAGTGCTGGTGGTAGATGTGAGCGTAAACACGAAAGAGTCTCTTCAAAATGGTTTTGGCCACCGACATGAAGTTCTTTGGGAAAGGGACCCCTATAAATGTCACACAGAAAAACAACTTTAAAATGACTATTATGCTTTTTTTTGTTTTCTTACATGAAGTTACATGAAGAAACAATATAGTTGTTTGTGAATGTAAAAAGTCCTTACTTTCTGCACAAACCTATGTAGGTTTGTAACAAATTTGCATTATGCCAGCGGCAGCCTATGGTCTTCATTGGCTGCCTGCGAACAACGTTTACTTTGACCTGCCCTGTAGTTGTGGCTGAGACTTGGAAAAGTTTGGTTTGTGTTGTCACTTGTCAAGACGCCATTTTTCTGTGCTGCGAAAGCAAGTCTTGCATGCACTTCCAAAGGATGAGGATTTGGGCTCGAATTAATACGGTAAAACTGATGCCATCATTACTGTTCGTATCACTACAAGTACTGAGGAAGCCTCCAGAGATGAAATTCAAATATGGTAATGGGCGTTTCATTTGATCTAACGCTCTCAGACACTGTGAGAAAAGAGGTGATGCTGCAATGTATATTATTCTTTTTTTTTTTTTCTTCAATGCATGTAAACCTATTGTAGGAGACCTTCAAAACTAAATTAGGAACCTTTTTTTTTTTTTTTAAGAGCATTATAGGGGCACTTTAAAATCCAAATAAAGGGAAGAGGTTCCTTGAGAAAACCGAATTGTTTAAAGCCCGTTCTGATGATGTTTTAAAAACGCCACCCTGTGGACATTTCACTCCTGATCATGGTGAGCTAAACAAACAAAAAAAGGATGCTAGATTTCTATATCATGCGCAATAAATTAGAGTAGCACACCTATTTTTGAAGGGAAAAGTGTCTCATCATCAAGTTGATCTTGGACCCAAGTCATTAGGTAATCAATGTACTTTGGAGCTGAACATTTTATTGGTTTTTTTATGTTGGTTCCATCAGCCCAGTGATATTCATACCTGCAGACAACACAAAATAAACAAATTAAAAGAAATATGGTTACACTTTGTAATTACTCAAATAAGTACTGAGTGATATTAATTAACTAGATGTACTTATCATAGAGTTACGGTTAGATATGTTATTACTATAGTAAGTGCATGTAGTAACGTGTAACTACATCACCATAAAATAAAGTGCTACTTTTCTTTTTTATGCAGCACTTCTTAAAGTACACGTTACCATTCAAAAAAGTGAACTTTCTTATGCTCACAACCTTCATTTCACCAGCACAAGAGACTTCATTTAAAAAAATATTTTGAACAGTAGTGTAATGCTCAAAATATTTCACATGATAAATCCCTGTTAATACTTACTTAGGCCCAGCAGACATTAGAGGGCAGCTTTCC
This sequence comes from Semotilus atromaculatus, assembly GCA_031834385.1. NCBI lineage: Eukaryota > Metazoa > Chordata > Actinopteri > Cypriniformes > Leuciscidae > Semotilus > Semotilus atromaculatus. Next base: position 5,120,213 of record JAULUF010000035.1, read on the forward strand.
TCAGTGCAGAAGTCTGTGATGGTCCCATACAGCATGTTGATCTGGTTAAAAAAGTCCACAGCTACAAGCACATGAAACAGCATTATAGTACAAACTCACGTCAGCATCTTTAAACGTAAATAAAAACCCACGGTCTGAAATGAATCTCATATAGTGTCAAATACAATAACAAAATAAATATCTACCCTATGCAGTTCCATCACAAACCTCAAAGGGTTTTGGAAACCCTGCTGTAATTATATAACAGAAGTTCGGTACACCAATATTTCATGAGCTGCAGTAATAAGATGAAACCCTAAACCCTAGCAACATCAGCGCTGCCAGAGTCTGTATTCAGCCCTCTGTCCCCGAGGCTAACAACCTTAGAAAACTCCACTGCCTTTATAAATAAAAATAGAAGGCCAGAGGCTATGGATGAATCCAAGCAACTGCCTCTGAAATGTGGCAAAACTGACCTACAAAAAGGCCTTATAAAATGGATAACTGGGAAGATCCATTTAAACACATGGCATGAATATAGAGCACTGATTTTGACTGTACATATTTTAACAGGTTTTGAAATGTTAGCATATGTACACATAATATTTGTGAAAACATCCATATTAAACAACATTTTTAAAATTAAAAGGGTTAGTTCACCCAAAAAATTAAATGATCCAATAATTTACTCACCTTCAAGCCATCCTAAGTGTATATGACACCATCAGAGTTATATTTAAAAAATATCCTGGCTCTTCCAAGCTTTATAATAGGAGTGAATGGTACCATTTTTTTAAGGCCAAAAAGAGCTTTCAAAACGTTATAATTGTGGATATTTTTCTTACAAAACACATCGCTTCACTTCAGAAGGCCTTTATTAACCCCCTGGAGCCGTATGGATTACTTTTATGATGGATGGATGCGCTTGTTTGGGCTTCAAAATCTCAGTTACTATTCACTCTCATTATAAAGCTTGGAAGAGCTAGGATATTTTTATATATATAGATATTTTTTTGTGTTTGGTTGAAAGAAGAAAGACATATACAACTAGGATGCCTTGAGGGTGAGTAAATGATGGGATCATTTTCATTTTTGGGTGAACTAAACTTTCAAGGGAAAAAAATATTGATTTTAGGAGCTACTTTAAGAACTACAGGGGACAAAAAAAAAAAAACTTAAATCACTGCAGTTTTTAACACACACTGAGGATGCAAAAAAAAAAAAAAATTCCCTAGACTAAAGTCACATGCTTACTGTTGACTGCCACCCATTCATTGAGATCTTCTCCATCGGGCAGCATGACGGCCATGCGCAGGTTCCCGCTGCCCAGAGTGGCCTCCGCGTGCTTCAGGAGCTCGTACTGGTGCGAGCCCTCGGGAATGTTCTTCTTCGGTTTAAACGTCTTTGACGAGCGGCTTCCACTGTGGAATAACAGAAGAGTAAGAATGCAGGATGTTCACACCTAAAGGATTAGTTCACTTTTAAAAAAACTTTTGCTGATAATTCACTCACCCCCATGTCATCCAAAATGTCCATGTCTTTCTTTCTTCAGTTGAAAAGAAATTGAGGTTTTTGATGAAAACATTCCAGGATTTTTCTCTATAATGGACTTCATTGGGACCCAAACGGTTCAAAGTCCAAATGACAGTTTCAGTGCAGCTTCAAAGGGCTTTAAACGATACCAGACGATGAATACGCGTCTTATCTAGCGAAACGATCGGTCATTTCAAAACTAAATAAAAAAGTTAAAGTTTTATAAGCACAAATGCTCGCCTTGCTCTGTTCTGTGATGCGCGTTCGTGGCGTCACGTAATATGCAATTACGTTGAAAAGGTCACGCTTCTGTCCTGACGAAAATTATCTTTTAGCCTTTTTAATATTAAAACACCCAGGATACGCACACGAAATGGGCATTTTACACGATAAACTGACACAAAGACATTTGAATGTGTGTATATGGTCCTCCTTCCTCACATTCGTAAACACTGACTCGATACTTCCGCCTACGCGTGCCGTGAACGTAATTGCGTATTACGTGAGTCACGAACGCGCATCACAGAACAGAGCAGGGCGAGCATTTGTGCTTATAAAACTTAAACTTTTTTATTTATTTTTGAAATGACTGATCGTTTCGCTAGATAAGACCCTTATTCATCGTCTGGTATCGTTTAAAGCCCTTTGAAGCTGCACTGAAACTGTCATTTGGACTTTGAACTGTTTGGGTCCCGTTGAAGTCCATTATATGGAGAAAAATCCTGCAATCTTTTCATCAAAAACCTTAATTTCTTTTCGACTGAAGAAAGAAAGACATGGACAGCATCTTGGATGACATGGGGGTGAGTAAATTATCAGCAAAAGTTTTTTTTAAAGTGAACTAATCCTTTAATGATTTGCTGCACACTTGCACTGAATCAAAAAATACTTGGTCAAGCAAAATGTTATCAATGAACATGACATACTGTTTATTTTTATTCGAAACCTGTTTGTGTGGGATTGAACAGTAAAGTAATGAGGTAAGTAAGAACAGAAGCAGGTATTGGTTAGGAAAAGTCTCATTTATATAGCAGAGTACCATAATAGTCTGGCAGCACTCAAAGTACAAGCGGAGATAAGGGGTATTATTCTTCAACGTTTCCAGGCTGCTGGGATGAATTAATGCCAGTATACTCCCATGAATAATATTATTTAAAGTAGAGCTGCACGGTATTTGTTAAAATATCTCAATCTCAATACAAACACCCACATGATCTTACTCCTAAATGACAAATTTGACTAAACCTTTTACAAGTACGATCACATGAATAGATATGAAACCGCTCCACAAAGTGTTTTCAACCACAGTATCACTATTTGTGTTACAATTAGGGATGTAAATGTACATAAATTCAGTTTGTTACATAAATTGATCGGTGTTTAAATTAACAATCAATTATTTGTTAACCTTAACCTCTTAAATCCGAAGCGGGCGGCGTTACTAAGTTATCATTCACTCGCTTAAACACAAATTAAGGGTGCTTCTCAATACTCAAATTGATGCTTTCTTGTTTCCTCGCTCGTCCATCCTGTTACGCATGAAACTGATCGAATTCAGCCATCTTGAAGGACATCTCTTTTGTGTCACGTTTTTGTTTGCAACTTCACAAAACATTAGTAGTACACATAACATTAGTAGATCACATATCTTTATTCAGAGCGAGTGGTCTCGACCAAGCCCAAACACAAGACAAGAAACTGCATAGATCACGGAGTGATATGACACGCTGCTTGGCTAAAGCTATAGGACTTCCAGGATCCAATCGCATCGCGATCATGACGCAATGTTTTCTAACGTCATTTGAAAGTTCAACCAATCAATCTCGGGTGTGGTGGGCTGGGTAATGGTATAGTGGTTAGGGACAATGAGTAGAGACCAATTGGACACTGTTTTACACGCTGATGTGTGCTTAGATTGGTTTGATCGCTCAGAATGACAGGTCTCGATTTACCATGCGCCATAGAATAGGAGCACACAGCTGAAACAGCACTGGAAGATCATCACTCATAATGATAATTTGTTACATTTATATAGTGCTTTTCTGGGTACTCAAAGCACTTTACATGGAAGGGGGAATCTCCTCATCCACCACCAATGTGCAGCATCCACCTGGATGAGACGGCAGCCATACTGCGCCAGAACGCCCACCACACACCAGCTTACTGGTGGAGAGGAGACGGTGATGAAACCAATCAGTATACGGGGATGATTAGGAGGCCATGATGGACAGAGGCCAAGGGATTTTTAATGACCACAGAGAGTCAGGACCTCGGCTTAACGTCTCATCCGAAGGACAGAGCCAGGATCTTATATTACTTGCTTATTATATGTACTTTTATTGTGGTGATTACACAAGTATGTAGTTCGTATGTTCTTATGTATACATGTCTTATGTATGTATGTATATATATATATATATATATATATATATATATATATACACATACATATTTTATATTTATTTTAATCAATATTTAATAAATTAGAAATAAATGAGAAAATTCTTAAAATAAACATGCTTATACTTTAGATGGCAACTTCTTGAATCTGCAATCTTGAATCTGCAACTGTAAATCCTATTACAGTATTTTTCACTAAAAGTAATTGTTTAAAAATATATGAATATGTGAATAAAAAGGAAGAAGAATACCGTAAGTATGGCACGTTCACTTCATTTTTCCTCGTGTCTGCTGCACATATTTTGCACATGAGCTGCACACACCTCAAAACTACAAACTCTAATGATGACCTTGCTTAATCAACTATCGATTGATTTTTTTATCGATGAACTTATCAACAATTAATCAATCGTCGATTAATCGCTAGCATCTCTAATTACAGCAATTCAAATCATCACAGAAGTACTGGGATAAAAGTTTATAGTTCGGATATATACACTGATGTCTACAGTAGCAGTATAAAAATAGAGCAAATCACCTGGCTTCAAATCAAGATTGTCTCAACTGCATTGTTACACCAGTAGGTGGCTACAAGTGACTGTCAAAAATGTATTTGTCATTGAATCATTTATTTATTCCAAACGATTTTTAATAATAATAATAATAATAATAATATAATTATAATAATAATAATGTAATATTAAAATAAGAAACGTAAAAAGAAGAAAAAAATTTTACTATTTAAAAAAATTAAATAAAGTATTATTGCAGCTATTAGCATTTTGTCAGAACTTCTAGTAAATTACATGTTATTTTGTTTAGTTGTCTATTCAGAATTGTGGGTTCAGAATAATTTTAGGTGGCTTGCACCCAAGATGATGTTCAATACATTTGCTTTTATTACAGTACATTACTCCTAAAAGAGGTACTAATTCTACTAAAAGCTGCTTTTGCCTTTATAAAACATAAAACTCAGAGCCCTTTAAATAAGCCATAAGGACAGTGTAGAGTAGTTGTGTAACGGTTCAAATTACTCACGGTTAGTTTTTTTTTAATCATGGATTTAGGGTCACGGTTTCCATATGGTTCTGTATGTGCTATGTTCAGGGAAATGAGAGTTCTCCTGAATGTTTAAATTGGCAAGGCTTAAATGTGCTGTTCAGGTCTCACCTGCGCTCACACGCTATTCAACACCCAGGTGATGACGCAATATTGAACAAAGTTTAGGGAAAGCCAGAATGCGCATCCATCTACAAAGAGATACATTTGCCTAACTGTCTGTTTTACAAGTTATTTTCAACAAACCGTATTATAGATGCGTCGGATTAGAGATGAACCGCGATGCTGAACTGTGAGTGGAGAACAGTACGGTAAGATTTTTTTTATTTTACAGAGAACTGTTACACCCCTAGTAGAGAGCTATATGGAGGGAGGTGTTCGACACATCCTAAAGACTTCATATACAGGTAAAACTTCCCAAGCCTGACATCTAAGCTGGGCCACTCCTCTTGAGTTGAACATTCAAGCATACAGTATGTGCCTTTACTGGTCCATGATCCATCAACACCTCATTCAATTCACCAATTCAACAGTTGCTCTGTTTAGACACAAACAGGACAGGGTTTAGACAGAAAAGAACAAACAACAAATACAAACAAACCTTCTGAAAAACTCACTTGAACGACCAGCATGTGTCAAGCCAACAATAAAGAGGATCAGAACAGACCTGCGACCCTTTTTCAGGCTGTGGCACTCCCAAATGACATTATCTTTTACCCCTAATGACATTTCCCTGAGACAGGAGACAGCATCAGAGCATCAAGCAGAAGTCAGATGGGAAATTCCTGTCTTCACAAAGCAAAAAACATGTGGCCAAGTAGACCAAGAGCACAAACTGTTTGAGGGCATAATAATGCTGCAACAAAACAATGGTGAAAGACACTCTTTGCAGATCAATTTAAAGTCATGTGAGAGACAGAGGTGTCTTATGTAAGACAGGAAATTAACTTATTTTGATTAAGCTAATGAGGGCAGTGGGCACATGAATTTTCATCTCTCATATTAATTTAATTTCTTGTTGTACGGCTTTTCTTTTCTTTATACTCAGCTGAATCATACAGCCTATGTTACAGCACAAGTACTTCCCATTTTCCAAGGGAAGCAGAAGAAGAGAGAAATGCACTAGGCTACTATACATTGTTGACATTATATTTGTTCTTCTAGAGAAACTCAAGCAAAAATAATACTTGTGATTTATGATTTAGCTCTAACAACAGAATTAAATCCGTTGTAAGGTAGTGTATTCATGGAAAAAGATATACATCTAGGGAGAAACTAGGGCCGGGCACAGGCAATTTATTGAGTTTTTATGATATATAAATTAGCCTATATATGATGATGCAAGTTTAGATACAAACTTAAAAGTTTTGATACAGTTTAGGCTATATCAACCAACATAGTTTGGTATTATGATATTATTTTAGCACATCTTAAAAATAGCCAGGGAAAGTACATAATCCAATTTATCCTAAACAAGAAATTATAAGGGCTTCAAAATAACTCATAAGATATATTTCACACATATAGTTAAAAGCAGCTTGCCCCACCAGATGCTCTAGCAGGTACTTGTGCTGTTTAATGCATTTGAGATTTAAGCTATGCACTAAGGAAAACACCACATTTCACTGTTATACTATCCATCAGTAAATGTTAGAAGGTCATGCAAATATTTCCATTTTGTTGTCAGGTAGATCTGCACGATTCTGGATCAACTGAGAATCATGATTTTATAACGCAGTTTTTTTTTCTGTGATAATATGAATATTTGTAACACAGAAATAACTATATTGTATGGCTGAAAGACTGTCAGTGAAGCTGTTTCTTACATCACATCTGCAGCGCAAACACAGTTTTGATTGTTTGATTGTTCCAGTGTGATTTTGTCAAAGGTATAAAAGACAAAAGACAGTAATCATGTGGGTGTTTGAATCGAGATCACGACCTTTTAACGATTAATAGTGCAGCTCTACTGTCAGTAGTGGACGAGCCTTAAGCAATCGAGTCTATGCTACACTTCACAGACTTCAGTGAACAAGTGCTGCCAGGCACATAAGCGCCAAACTGTTAACATTTAGTCTGTGCTTTTGTTTATTTATTTTTAGTTTAGTGAATTTAACTTCTACTTCTCTATTATTTTAGTTTTTAGACTATAATGTTGTTGTTACAATTTTAGAGTGTAATGTAATTTTTAACCCCCTTTTTGCAAATAATATATACTGTAGCATAGCCTACTTTGGTTACATTCCCTATTTTTGCTTTCACAGACAATTTTGCCAGTCTTATAAAGCTATTTATGAACATTGTTTGTAAGACAACATTGGGCAGGATGTGAAATAAAAATAATAATAAAAAATGTATCCAATAGAAAAAAGTAGAAAATGCAGAGATGTAAAAGTATATAAAGATTCAGCAAAAAAAAAAAAAGAGATATGATTTTTAATTTTTTATGATTGCCCAGTTTGTTTATGAACAAAATGAACTGCACTGGGACTTACTACACTGGTTTACTGTACAGTATACTGTACAGATTATGGTGGGATAATCCAGACTGATCATGTCTGGATTTCAGGTAATTTAGCACTCTAATGTCAAATCAGTAAGGTACGTATCGTGAATTATTAGGTATTATTAATAGGTAGCAATTATTGATGACTTCTTGCGTTTTGCTAGAGGGACACATTTAGGAAAAATCTACTTGATCCACAAAACACGACTCCACAAAAGTCGAAAATTCACTATAGTCGATCCACAAAACACGACTATAACGTTATGCCTTTTACAAAATGACATGATGTTGGAAAATAAGGCTCTGTTCACAGTCAGATTACAGTATAAACCCAAGTGTAGTAATAAAGGACATATTCAGAAAGGAGTAAGGTTATTCAGATCCAATTTAATGCAGATGACCTCATGTAGTTAAGTTACTGGCTAAGTATTCTTCATTAGCCAAACCACAGTTTTGTGTTATGATGGATGGTCACGCACAATACTGCTGAGATACGATACTGCGCATCTGACAGCTTTTTTTTATGTGTTAACTGTTCACTTCTACTAAGTGTCGGGTCGGCTGTGAGTCAGGATTGCTCATGTACAGGCAGCTTCGGGACAAAAGCAGTATTTCTACGCTTGCTAACTTAACTAGCCATCAGTGTTTCCATTTAAAGAACCCGCTAATACTTACAATAAAAAGCTCATCGCTCCTTGAGGAAAATTCGCTGCAGATGAGAAAAAGACACTACTCCGTTATTTTGACTGTTGAAGGGTGGAAAATCAAGGTATTTGAGCCTTAATGTCCTTAACACTCCACCAACACTGATCCTGCCCGTGCAAAAGTTATCCTTCCCATCCAAAGTCTCTCCAGAGCCGAAAAATCCCGCGAGATCACGACAGTATATACACTGCGCCTCCTTTCTTCTCCAATAAGAGTCACGTTAGCGATTATATTATATTATATTATATTATATTATATTATATTATATTATATTATATTATATTATATTATATTATATTATATTATAGTAACTTTAGCATATATACACACGTATATATGCTATTCTATTGTCCACAAAGTCAACATATGGTTAACTGTTATTGACATAAATTCTACATAAAATTTGGGAGAAAAGAAAAATGTGGGTTTAAATTGTGGTTGTTTACAAAATGAATGCCATTAATGAATTAACATAATCAGAAATTATTACTATTTACATCATTGTTCGTTCAATTTATTCGTTATTCAGGATTATTTATTGTGAGAAGGTCGGTACGAATTATTTAGAATTTTGAATGAAAACTGTTCTGTTCATGTTAGGCCATAGACTTTTTTGTTTAGACAAAGATATTAAAAAATCATCTTAAGCATCTTAAAAAAAAATATATAATTTCCAGAAAATGTTGTAATAATTTGTTTTATCTTTATTTATTTATTTGTTTACAATAAAAACATCTAAATCCAACCCGTATTTTGCTGTTATGAAATACAAATACAGAGAACTACTATTTTGAAAGTCAAGTCCAGTGGCGCGTGTTAATTACGTCATGTTGTCCTCTGACGCAGTAGGTCAACGTGATTTGTGGGGCAAATGGATTAACCGAGTCTGTTTACTTTAGGTTTAATGCAAGGTTTAAGGTGAAGTTTTGTACAGTACAAGATGTCTGCATTCAGTAGGAGCGCACTGTTGTTCTCTCTTGTTCGCTCTATCAGGAGACAGCAGCAGTTTCCATGCCTGGAGACTCTTATCAAAACTGCGCAGTCTACAGCAGCACGAGGTCGGTATGTTCATTCATGGTCAGCGAGATATTTAGCTGACCGCGAATTCAAGCATCCATGGACATTATATCAAAGAAGCCTGTCCATTGAGGTACCCGATTGATTTATGTACAAACATTTCAATACTGTTCCAGACACAATGTACTGTTTAACTCTGTTCTCATGACACATCCTTAATTGTTTTAGGCACCACCTAAAGACGATGAGTACCCACCTCTACCCGAATACACCCCTAAGCCAGAGATCCAAGCAATTGAAGCAAAGGAAGTGTTTATCGTCCAGGTCAGGGGGCTTCCCTGGTCATCTACTGCAGAGGACTTAATGCATTTCTTTTCTGGTACTTGTTTTGAGATTTTACAGTCTCAGAAAATATTTTGGAGACATACTGTTGTTCCTCTATTTGATTAGGTCAATTGAAGGTGTGTTAACCTTGAAAAGCCTTACATGAAATAAGGAAGAAATATAATTTTAAATGAACCCGTTTCTTGAACATTTGGACAAAATATAAAATATATAATATATAAACAAAATCTTTCAAAATTGTTGAATGTGTTTTAGGTTTTGGCCCATGACACAGTGTGAGGTGTACAAATAAACTAAATTCCTCAGAAATCTGTTATAACATATTTCAAACTTTTATTTTTCACATTATTTGTATGTATGGACCATAGTATGGACAATCGCATTGATTCAGCCCAGTAAATGTTCTACTTGAAATATTAATAGCAATAGAAAAGTTTTTCTCAAGTTTAATTGATAAAAATCATTAGATTTCACAGCAAAAAGAGATGTTCCACAAGCTGAATGTGGACGAATTATAATTCAGAGGCCTTCGAAATTCAAGTAATTCAGAAATGAAGTCAACATATACCCTCACTATATGGATGTGGCTGTCCTGAAGATGTTCTGATATGATCTGCTCATCGTGTGAAGTACACTTTCCATTTTATTTATTGTTTGATTTATTTATTTTTTGCAGATTGTAGGATTCGAGCTGGAGTTCAGGGAATCCATATAATTCACAACAGGAACGGCAAGCCGACTGGACAGGCGTTAATTGAGCTGGAGCACGAAGAGGACGTTTGCAAAGCATTGGATCAGCACAAACATTACCTGGGACAGCGCTATGTTGAGGGTAAGCTGATATTGAATAATATGCCTGCTTTTTTTTGTGTGTGTGCGTTTATCATGTTTTTAATTGTACATAGAGTTGATATATAGTGAACACTGGTGTCATGTGTTTCAGTGTATGAGATAACAAACAAAGATGCTGAAGCCATATTAAAGGCTACTCAGCCGATTACAGAGTCAGATGGAGTGGTGCGACTCAGAGGGCTTCCCTTCAGCTGTACCGAGAAAGACATCATTCAGTTTTTCTCTGGTGAGAGATCATGTGACATTTGAACATCATTGCACTGATAAAAGCCTTATGCTTAATTTTTCTGTTTTGATGTTCTCAAAACAGGGTTGGATATTGTCGAAGATGGAGTTACAATAGTCCTGAACAGGAAAGGAAGAAACTCAGGCGATGCTTTTGTGCAGTTTGTCACAAAGGAAATGGCTGAAAAGGCATTAAAGAGAGACAGAGATGTCATTGGAAACAGGTTGGTATATCAAGTAATACTTGATGCAAAAGAATCCAAATATTCTTACAGGAATATGTATGTTTTTTTCTTTGAAACTGTTAAATATGTTTGCACAGCTGTCTTTGAATGAGTCTTTTAAGGGTACGTTTACACAACAACGATCCTACTTAAAAGTGAAAAGTTTTTCCTTTGCATTTTTCGTGTACAGGCAACACCATAGTCAAAACGATCCACGTTCACACCGATCAGTTCACACCGATGCTGTATTATGCATGACATGTTGATGTCACTTTGTATTGAAAGACTACACACCCATAGACTGAACACATAATATGCATGTACGTGATTTTTTTGTCTACTCAGAAAACCATGGCATCGGTTTAAAAAAATCCCCCGAAATGCCGTTGTCGTGTAAATGAACGGGCCAAACCGCATAAAAAGTTGTCTGTTTTTAGTTAAAAAAACAGTGTTGTGTAAGTCCTTTATGATCCTGAGTAAATACATTTTCCCACTCAAGGCTATTTGTATAATTTCACAGTGAAGTATGATGTTTGTTTTTTTGAGTGTTATCTTCTTCAGGTGACGCTTTTGGTAATAAACAACCAATTTTTAGCTGTTTGATGCCAAAATATTTAAGATGTACTAAAATGTTTCGGATCTGTGTTTATAAAGGTTTTTTTTTTTATCATATGCAGGTATGTTGAGATTTTTCCCAGCAGGAAAAGTGATATCCAAGTCCAGTATGGAAGTAGGCGAAATGAGACGTCAGCTTCCGCACCAGGAGCTGAGGACACGCCCCGCAAAATAAAAACAGGTAAGATGTTTATTACAGTGTCCCTTAACATCCAGACTTTAAAAAATATTACATATCTTGTATACTGTGTGCACTCCCATGCATCTTTCAGGGACCCTGTGCGTCCTTAAAAAGTCTTAAATTCAGTATTATCAAATTTACGGCCATGAAAAGTTTGAATAAAATTGTATTAATCAATTTGCATTATAATTCAGCCCGTCCGCTGTTTTAATTAAGTATAGACCAGTGGTATTCAAATGGCAGACCATGGCTTGGTTCCATTCGGACTGCGGGACACAATTGCGCCATTTTATTTCTACAGTTCAAAGTCAGCAGCGTGTCAAAACATGGACTGGTTCACACCACAAGCGCTCAGGGTCGTTTACAGTAATGATCTTTCAGCGCTACATCCTAATATTTTTATCTGGAGCCAAATGCGCTTCATTCAAGCCCTTTTCGCTCCGTGCGCATTGCTTCTCCTGCTGAAGATGCGCCACATTAAGAGCTGCAGACGATGCGGTTATTTTAACCACAGTAGCAGATTTATTATCACTTATAAAAATAGCCTGATCTAACCTTTTTATACTCGTATCCAGTTGGGATATGCCTTTTTTTGGGGGTAAATATTAGTATAAAAACATTGTTGGTTTAGCTTTCAGGGCACAATATTCTCATCTTTGATGACTATTTTGAGTGTTTAGGATTTGGTCTTTTACATAGTACTAAGGCTGCCCCGATGGAAATGTATGTGTTCCAAAATAGTATTGTCCGGACCTCCGCTGCGAAGGAAATATAGAGACCGGACCTCTTGGAACTTTAACTGAATATTAAATAGAATATTGAATAGAAGTTAATGTGGATTCTAAAAATATAAACAATTAGAAATATATTATATATTAAAAATTAAGTTAAATATAATATGTAATTTTGACCTATTCTTAAAAAATGGTTTAAAAGCTGAAATGTGAGGTTTATCATTTTATAAAATGTCAAAAGTGTGTTTGAGTTGTAAAGTTGTTTAAATCATGGTTTTTAGTCATTTTCCAGTTTAGTATGTTACTATAGACATTGCCCTACCCTGCACATGCAGTATCAATTTTATCTTAAAAAGTTGTAAATTTGATTGAAAAAACCCAGCAGATACCCTGACTTTATTTTTGCTCACAGCAAATGGTAGCCATATAGCAGCAACAGAGAACCTTGTTCAAATGAGAGGTCTGCCATATGAAGCCACAGGAGAGGACATTGTAAAGGTAAAGTGTTATATTGAATACGTTCTATTTAAGATAAAGCATGATTCATTTAATTTTTTGCTCTTCATTTGCTTTACTGTCAATAGTCAAGGTTTTAATAGTTTATGTAATTATGAAAAACATATTTGACCTTGTCCAGTATCTCAGTACTGAATGACGAGGTGTAATTTGTGTTCCAGTTTTTCGCTCCCATCAAACTGGTGAAGGTTCTTGTAGAGTACAGTCCTAATGGACGACCCACCGGTGAGGCAGAAGTCTACTTCAAAACACATCAGGATGCTGTGTCAGCCATGTTAAAAGACAGAGAGTATATAAGTAAGCAATTAATATGTGTGATCTTCTGAAATAACCCAAATGTGGCCCAAAATGTTTAAGTGATTAACATGTTTTTTTTGTTTGTGTATGTTTTTCTGTCATCCAGATGAGCGATATATTGAGTTGTTCCTCAATTCATCAGCATCAAGGGCGGAACAATAGGACGAAAGTAAACTGTGTTTAAATGCATCCCAATGTATTTAAGTTATTCAATGTATGAGTGTATTACAAGAATACATAGAACCAACATTAAAAGAGAACTTTTCAGATATATCCTGTTCTGTTATTTCTTTTCAGACATTCATTTCTGATTTCAGATTGAAACAATGTTAACAGAATAGTCATGTGTGTAGTGGAAGTGTCCAATGTTTAAAAAAAAACAAAAAACCTGTTCCATTGTTGTACTTGTAACTTTGTGAAATATTTAATGTACTTCAAATATAGATATAAGTATGTTGTTTATCCCAGGCTTACCAAGTCATTCCACCAACATTGAATTCTGCCATAAATGTTTATATGTATATATTGGTCATGTATAAAATTGGCTTAGATTGAAGAATCCACATTATAATACAATTTTATTGCATAGCTATTAGCTAATAAGAATAAAATACATTACATGGCAGACATAAAACTACCTTTTATCTCATTATTTCATAACATTTTAATGTAGTGTTCCATAATATGCCGTTTTGTCTGAACTGTATCTTTTCTCACAATTTATGAATGTTGGACTCGAAAAGAGTTTAAAATGTTAATGTATGTGCCTTTTTAAGTGCATAGTTTTCAAAAAGCTGAAAATACTATCCTGTCTACAATTGATAATTTTAATTCAGGTTTTTATTATTAAGACATCAATATGTTATTGTATCATCTTACTTGCAATATTAATTGATGGAAACAATTCGAGTACAAGAACTGCATAAATCCACTTGGTGGACAACTTCACTCATTCGTAAGTATTATACATAAAGCATTTCTAACAAAGAGCTGGTAAAAAATCATCCCTTTTTGGCAAATGTGTGCAAAAAAAAAAAAAGACTGATATGTTGTATAATTGAGATGCCCGAAACTGATAGATGATCCAGAATGTGATGTGCAATTTATGTACAGCATCATCTGCGTTGAGAACCGTTAAAGCTACTGACAGGACCGTCTGAGCTCGACCTCAGGATGGGGAGGACCCGTACTGCTGCAGTAACTGTGAGTAGCAGACGTCACACACGTGCTCAGGGTTGATGGAGGAGGGCAGAGGGAGTTCATTAGCCATGCAGTTCTCACAGAACACGCCACTGCAGTTCTTGCATTGCCTCTGAAATAGTTCAAAAGATGCACCACATAAAACAGTTCTACTCCATAGTTCTAATACTGATGATCACAGTACTGCAATCGCAACAGTGCTCAATATGTATTATGTTGTGCTTTAGTCATATGGATAGATAGAACAAAAGTATGTGTAATTTGAGTATTTATTAAAAATAAAAAAGATACAGTTAAAACTAATACTGTGAATTACTATTAAAACATCTTTTCTATTTTAAAATGTGATTTATTCCTGTGATTGTAAAGCTGAATTTTCAGAAGCCATTACTCCAATCTTCAGTGTGTCACATGATCCTTTAGAAATCATTCTAATAATCAATATTAAAAACAGTTGTGCGTCTTAATATTTTTGTGAAAACTGATATTTTTTTCAGGAGTCTTTGATTAATTTGTTAAAAAGAACAGCATTTATTTTAAACTATTAAATATTTTGTACCATGTCAAAAGTCTTTTCTGTAACTTTTGATCAATTTAATGTGTCCTTGCTGAATAAAAGTATTAATTTCTTTAAAACAAAATGTCCTGACCCCTAACGTTTGAATGGAAGTGTGTTCAATAATGACGTGCTATTAAAAAGCAATGATCTGTTTAATGAGGAATTTAATGTTGGATTGCTTTGGTACCTTGTTTGTAGTCAGAGAGTCTTGATTTTCACACATCGGGCAGATGGAAGGGTCAACATCTTTACAAAGAGACTGGTCCTATCAAATAAGAGAAATTCGTGACTATTAAAATAAGAACAAAGATAATAATAGAAAAATTACTGATCAACTGTACCAGTTCATCTTCATGTGACAGGGTCCTGAAAGAAAGACAGTTTTAGTTTAATTTTGATAACATTGAAGTAAATAATTTAAATTGTATGCAACTTGTTCTGCATTTAAGATAGACTTACAAACTGGAACTTAGACTTGACTTGTCCTCAAGTGCAGTACGCAATGTATAATTTTCTTTTTTGACAGACTCTAACTCCTATATAAAAATAAAAAGACTGCATTTCAGGGAACAGCACACTACATATAGTGAAAGCAACTGAATGGCACGATAGGTGGAAAGCAGGTCTCACCTTTCTGATGTCATCCACGTGCTGCCTAATGTCTCTCTGCGGAGGCGTTTTTCCTAACAGAGATTCAGAAGTTTGGCCTCCAGGATACTCTCTCCATTTCTTGAGCTCTTGTTCCAAAATCCATCTATCACACCAAGAAAGACAAGGTCTTGTTAACAACTCTTTTGTGAGACGATGATTATAATTTCCACAACATTAGCCGTGGCGTCTGATAAAATCATAACAACAACTAACTTACGTACTTCAGTCAGTATATAACAATAAAATAAGATTATTACATACTTTTCTATTTGAATATATTGTAAAATGTAATGCATTCCTGTGATGCCAAAGCTGAATTTTCAGCATCATAATTCCAGTCTTGATCCGTGTCACATGATCCTTCAGAAATCATTCTAATATGCTGATTTGCTGCTCAAGAAACATTTATTATTATTATCAATGTTGAAAACAGTTGTGCTGCTTAATATTTTTGAATCTGACTAACACCAAACTCTTGAACAGTACTGTAAATGTAGAAATTACCATTATTATTCAATATTAGTTCATGATGCGTAATGAATCAATTAATAACGACCCAGATCTTTTGCTTTCTAGATGTTAGCCACTGAAACAAAACATATTCTCAATACCTCTGCCGTCGTAACTGCTCAACCTCTTGCTGCAGACTCGCGATCTTGTCCCCAAACTCCTGCTTGAACAGCCGATTGGCCTCATCCGCCAGGACCCGCTCTCTTTCTGCCTTCTTACATCTGAAGTTGGGCCACATTAACTTAATGAGGTGAAATGAAAACTTAACTAAACTAAAAAGCCATGGAAAACCGAAGATGATAAAAGCATAAAAAAGAACTGAGGGAGGAACTAAAAGACAGCTAGAGAGGACAGGAGGAAACAATACTCAAGAAGACAAAGCAGTTTGACAAGTGTCAGATTTTTTTTTATTAAGCTATATTTGTACTACAGTTCACATCTATATTATGTCTACATACACTTCAGTCCGCTCACAAATTAGAGGATTTCATCATCCAGACTTTTTGCAGAATCTGTAAAGCTTGGTGTCGCAAATATCTCTCCAAAGCTTCGACATTTGGCATCAAACTACCACTGCATCAAATTCAGATTTCAAATAAGTTTACAATAAGCTGTAAAATAATTCAGGCACGCGATCGCTTGCACTCAACATAATTTCTTGCAACAAAAAAAAAACAGCTAACATAACCTCCTGAATATGCCTGAAAGAAACATATTCAGTTCATTTGTTTAGCTTGGGCATCCAAAGCACTCAACATCATCAAACTTAAGCAAGTAGGGCCAAATATTCAGGTCCAAGATTTTTGAGAGATCAACCAAAATTAACCGAATAATATTGTGTTGCATACCATCATATAGACTATAGAGTATAAAACGATTGTACGTTTTTGTTAGGAATGTTTCCCACCGTGCTTGACTGAAGTGTTTTATGGTTTTTATAATGCACCAACTTTGAGAAGTGTCCTGCTATCCTCTTTTTTTCAGTATTGAGAAGTAGAGATATAAGAGAGATGCATTTCCATTACTTAAAATTAACGTCTGCCATCTTTCTTCTAAGACTGGCCAAAACAGCTGCATTTTACTTCGGTTAAAACATACAGAGGGAGACTATAGACAGGAGCACTGGATCAGGCATACAATATTGAAAAATGAGGGTTGACGCAGAAGCAAGATCTGTAGTTTTCAGTCCGGTTCCAAGACAAAATAACGGCAATGGATCTGACACCCAGTAATAAAATAAATACCCTAGTCATCTATGTTATGCAAAATCAAACTGAAGATCAGATTTTTTTTTTTCTTCTTTAATTTAGGCTTTTTTGGAAACTACCCGGTGTTTGCGATCGTTTTATTGCTGCCTCTGAAGGAGTTTTCCAGCAGCTGTGTTCAAGCTTCGTGCCTGTTTAGCCATGTCGTTCTCACTGCTCAGGAAAAATGAGTAGAAACACAAGAGAATGAGCATGCGACAAATGTAAAATGAACAGGTAAAAGCGAAGAAGGGAATAAGAGAAGACAGAGACAGAGAGCAGAAGTTATTTTTAGAAACAGACTGTTGATGACCTGTGGGAGGCAGCAATGTTTCTCTAAAAATTGAAACAGGAAAGAGTGGACTTGTCTTATTAGTGCCCTGATTTGTGCTCTATATAGTCTATGTGATTTGCACTTTCTCTTTGTCATGATCATTCTTGATCACCGTTCTGAAATCTGCCCACCCTGAACAATCCAAATCCACATTGAAAGTCCAACACGTTCTAACACTACCACAAAATGGTAACACTTTACAGTAACGTTCAATATGTTAACTTAGAATAGAATAGAATAGAATATACTTTATTGTCCCCTAGGGGAAATTTGTCATGGACTCAAGAGTGCATAGTAGTGCATAGTAGTAGCTGCCCTTACCAAAAAAAACAAAAAACAAAAAAACAAGTCCCCCTGTGGTGAAAATCTGTTGTTTATATGTCTATGAGGTGTTTTTCATATACTTTAAGACAAACCATGTGCAAATTCATAAGTCAACACCATTGCTGAGTATTTTCTCCTTAAAACTGCAGTGAACCACAGACAGTCTCATAAACGCAGTTTGAAATCGCTGTTGTTTCTGACATCATAAACTACCTTGTAACCAATCACGTCAACGTGTGATCGTCAACGAGTGGATATCTGAGCTGGTGCGAGTGAGTGGAGGCGTATTCACGTAAACTAAATGAAGCAAGGGTGTAGAGCAATTCAATTCAAGCAATTTTAAGGCATGAAGAAGTTTTTTCAAGGAAAAAAACGTTTAAATATGTAATTTTGGTGACCAAGATGTTATTGATTACAGGGGGACTTTAACTACAGATAATATTAAAGCATACTTTAGATTAAAGGTGCCTTATATGTAATTTTGTTTTACTGTACTTACTATAGCATAAAAGTACCACATGTTTGCAGATATTTAGGAAACATGCCAAGTGTACATACTAGTGTAAGAAAAACAATGCTACAGCCAATTATTCTACTGTGAGATGTACGTTCCATGTCGGAATGTCTATTTTTGTTGTGGTCCGTGTGATTCCGCCCACTGCCAATTACCCAATAGTATTTCGACACCCGAGGTTGCCAGTACTGAAGCCATGGAAGCCAGCAAACTAACTGGGTCAGAGATCGCAGATTATACTAGACTAAAAAGCCTCACCATCCATCTAAAAAGCTCTATGAACAAAGGCATATTAAAACGCGAATAAACTCATTCAATTCATAAACTTAGTGTTAGGCTCATTGCTTTCTATTGTCAATTCACTCGTTCCTGTTGTATGTCCTTCAACTGGCAACCTGCGTGAGCGTCAAGTCTGAGGAGCGGGCGGGAGAAATAACCCTCGCCAATATTTTGGATTTGGACTGTAGTACCCATTTCAACCGCTAGCTGTCAATATTACATACGGCACCTTTAATGTTAATTTATAAATA
The DNA here is from genome assembly GCA_031834385.1 of Semotilus atromaculatus. Taxonomy (NCBI): domain Eukaryota; kingdom Metazoa; phylum Chordata; class Actinopteri; order Cypriniformes; family Leuciscidae; genus Semotilus; species Semotilus atromaculatus. The sequence continues at coordinate 5,139,267 of JAULUF010000035.1, forward strand.
TATAAAGTACATAAATATTAAATATATAAATTGTTCTTTAGTTAATGTTCAGTCATAATATATTAGGAATAAATCAAATGAAAAAGCAACTAAGCATGATCACTGAATTATATTATTCTGTATTCTATTTCTATCTGAATAACATCTGGGATTTGAAATCTAATTTCTTTTAAATCAAGACTATTTTTAGGTCATAGATCAAATAATAAAAATTGATAATTTGACTATGGACAGACAGTCAGATGTTCTTCCTTTGCAGTTTTACTTAGCACTACAATTATGATACTAATAATATAATTTGTAATGAAAAAGGGTGTATTAAATCAGATTTTAGATACAAGAGGCCTTTTAACTAGTGCTCTTAGACTTTGTTTTAACAGTATCCATGTCATGTGTAAATGCTGTGCTGATGTACTCATGCTCTCTCACCTGCTCTCCAGCTGTTTAATAATGCTCCCCATCTGGTTTGTTTTCTCCTCCAAGCGGCTGATGATGTCACTCTTCTGTTTAGCACCGGTCTCTGAGCTCTACAGGCCAGACACACACCAATAACATGCTACATCAAAAATAAATGCAGTTTTGCTATACTAGATTTTAAAAAATAGTTAGATTACACTACTACATTTTTAAAAGTTTTCTGCCAAGTTCGACACACTATGTGACCTGGCACCATACGTCTACTTTCTTCTTTAAATTGGCAGTGTCAAATCAAATCACTTCGTTGTCACTCCACCATAGGTTAACCTGTTAATATGGGTGCTTACACAATGCTTTTGTATGTCTATATAAATAAATAAGTAAGAGTGTGTTTTGTTGAGACTCGAGAAGCAGCTCCCATGATAAAACTGTAAATTGTTTTTTTTTCTCTCATACCTGTGACTTAACGGAGAGCTCATGGTTGAGTGTACGCAGTTCATCTAACTGCTGTCTGAGCTCCACCAAAGCATCATGTTTTTCACAGATGTCCTTCTCTAGCATCTTCATGGACAACTCCATCTCCTGCTTCATCCCTATTTGCACCTCAAGCTCCTTCTCCACATCCTACACACACACACACACACAGGCTCTTAAGACTTCTCGAAAGAACTCTGACTCGATCCTTTGAAGAACCCACATCAGAGATGAATTTGAAGCAATTGTTAATGTTTTACTCACCAGTCTGAGCTGAGTTTCCTCTTTGAGCTGTTTGCGAGTTTCTCCGAGCACTTGACCGTTTGCAGTACCATCTGCCCTTGATGCCTTCAGGAGGAACACAGGTCAAATATCAGACAACAGAGCAAAGCGCAACCAAAACAGTGTGTTATGACTGCAGACTGTGAACTCAGTATGTGCTTACAAAAGTAAGCTTGTGGTTTACTTTTAAATAATGAGTAACATGCAGTCAATCATTGTTGTTTGACTGAATGGTTGTTAACAGTCAATACTTCAATGATATTACTGTGGGTTCAACACAATGTTGTTCACCTTGCGACTAGACTCCACTAAGTATGAACTTTCCTCCTTCACTCTTTCCAGGTCCTCCTGCAGAGTGATGATCCTGTTGTTTGCGACAGCAAGCTAAGTAACAAGAACATTCTATTTCATTTATTTATTTATTTTTTAAAAAGTAATACATTTATTCAGCAAGGACACATTAAATGAATCAAAAGTGACAGTAAAACATTTATTATTTCACAAAAGATGTCAAACAAATGTAGTTCTTTTAAACTTTCTATTCATCGAAGAATCCTGAACGATGTACCAAAGTTTCCGCAAAACTATTAAGTAGCACAAGTGTTTTCAACATGGATAATAATGAGAAAATACTTGAGCAGCAAATCAGCGTATTAGAATGATTTCTGAAGGATCATGGTACACCGAAGACAGGAGGAATAACTGAATTCAGCCTTACCATCACAGGAATAAAATACATTTTAAATTGTAATAATATTTCACAATTTAACTGTTTTTACCATTTACTGTTTTGATCAAATAAATGCAACCTTGGTGAGCATAAGAAACTGTTGAACGGTATTGTGAATTCAGTACTATTTAATTTCAAATCATTTATCGGTCATGTATTTCCCATAAACTTCAGTAATCCATTAAGTTATAATTATAACCCACCTCCTCTGTAAGTTTTGTGTTGGACTTTTCCAGCGCATCCACTTTGGCTTGCAGATTATTCACTGACGCACTGGGAAAGGGGAATTCAAAGTGACAATGTGAGATTGCTAATGGTTTCTAAATGAGCAGCTACTTACAATCACAACCCACAAGGCTGATGTTGGGTAAAGCAACTGCACCTTAAATGTCTGTTCAGTTCCTCCACGTAATTCTTCTGGTCAAGAATAGCTGTAATCTGTCCATCGCTACAAGCAAAGGACATCTTTAGAAGCAGCACTGAGCTTTTCACAAAGAGTCCAAAAGCTGTCAAACTAAAACAACAAGCTTCCATTGAGGAAGTTGAACTTAGACTTACCCCTCTGTGCTTTTGCTACTGTGTGCACCATCTTTCAGATACATGGAAAAGTCTATGACTCCAACCTATAAACAGTAAAAGAAAACGTATTACCTTGTAAAAACATATAAATTAACTTTTTGGAAAGCACACTTTAGAGAATAACATTGACAGCAAAGTTGTTATATCATCTGTTGTCCTCCATTGCTTGTGTTCAGTAAAAAGTAACTAACCTGTGAGTCTAAATCTTCTCCCTTCATACACAAGTTAGCATCAATGACATTCAGGCCCACCAACAGCCCAGCGATCACGGCTCCTTCCTCCTCCATCATAAGAGCGTTGGGCTCATAGAATTCACTGAGGAAAACAACAACAGCAAATATAAGACGGTGAAAAAACTGGATTGCAAGACCACAATTACAGCTTTTATATTAAAGACCAAAGACAGGACCTGTACCTGAGCAGGTCTTTTCGGTTGATGATGGTCTTCATGTAATCTGAGAGCTTCTTCTGCATCAAGGCCAGGCGAAGCCATGCTCTGCCTCTTCCTAACGGGGTTCTGAGATAAAAGAACAACTTCAGATTTCGAAACATAAAATAAAATACCAAGTTCAGGTTGAAGATGTTTTCTTACTTGAGCCCAGGAAGGTCTTTGACACTGGCTGTGATCTCACCAGCTTCTGGAGTCAACTTTTCTACAAGCTCCAAAGGACCCCAAAAAGACTTATTTTGACCAAGGAATGTCTTCTTACCTAAAAAAAACAGGAGACCTTTAGAAAAAGAAAACCTGGAGACAGACTGAGACAAAGAAATAAACCTGTTAAAGACTTGGTTTCAGTGTACTGTACATTAAATGTCCCAACCATGGTGTAGTTGCACAATAACTGTCAAGGTTAAGTATTACAAAACATACTGGTACACTTATGGGATTATAAATGGTATACACAACACACCAAAGTACTGTGCAATCAGTAACTGTCAAAATTAATGAACAAATGATCATGATTATTATTAAGTAAAGGACATAAATAATGACCAAAGATTACTCTGTGGACAGTGGAATTATGGTTGGGATTTTTTCTGCTTACTTTTAAGTCCATGCTTCAGGCAGTGCTCCATGACGACAAAAAACTGCTGCAACGGGGCATAGTCTGAGTCAAGTGTGCGGCCCAGGTTCAATGCGGACTCGATCAAGCCCTTGATGCTCAGCTTGGCCATGTTCATCAGGTTAAGCCTCTCGATGGCAATGGGGTCTTTGGGATCTGGAGTAAAGCAGAAATTCAAACATTATGTTAGATATGATACAATTCTCTCACTGTGACTTCTCCTACACAGTATTTAAAATGATATGAGAGCAGTATATGAGAGTTTGGACTAGAGAACTTTCCATTGACTACATGGTTTCCTCTAAACCTGGCCAAAAAATAAATTCTGATTGATGCCATTTGAAATGCATCAGATGCGGACTGACTGCATTCCAACATGCAATCAACTTGTCAGATAAAAGGTTGTCTTTTATCGTTTATCGTCTTTTACCAGATTATCGTTTTGTTTGCTGTTGTTTTCAAAATAATCTCCATCCAAGCTTACATTGCATAACAACTTACATAAACTATAGTAAATTAATTTTCAGTTCTCAAGCCTCACCCTGTCTGATCCAAAACACACCCACAGTAATGCAATCATTTCATCATCAAGACTCTTAACCTATGTCTGTTAGCAAATAGCAGTGACCTTTTTTTTTTATGAGCACAGCAATGGGAAAGAGAAAGACTGATAAAACAAAAAGAGGATTTTTTCCTTTAAGATTGCTTGGGTTGACTTTATAAATGGGCCAAGATGAGCTCATTTGGAATTTAGTCATTATCTCAGTGCATTTACAGCAAAAAAATAAAAAAAATAAAAATCTCATTACTTTTCATTGGGTTATTTTTCACAGCACATTGACTCCCTAATGCAAAGTTAAAAATTAAGACGTTCAAAGACCTTGATATTATTGTATAGAATCGCTAATGCAAAGCCAAAAACAAAGACATTCAAAGGCCATGAAATTAACAGGAAAGCCAACAGACAGCTTTCAACAAGTATGAATGAAAGACCTTCTTGGTGTAGCTTCACACAGTCACACAGGAAAGAGTGAGTCTAGCCATCACTACTCAAGCCAAAGGTAACACAGACTACAAAACAAAAGCCTGTCTGTAAAGACAGACATTTTCTTATCGATATATAAGAAGTCTCTGAATCAGCTCTGAAGAGCTTATAAAATCTAAAGAGCCAGAAATTTAGCATGAATGCTGGTGAAACCATGCGATAAAAAAGTCAAATCAGCCAGAGAATGGGGTGGGGCAGTGAGACAGCCAAAGAAAACAGGCCAGACAAGAGTATTCCAGCCAAATGGGTAGCCACTAGCCAGATATTCTGCTAGCTACAAAGATAGCTAGCAATAAAAAGTCACAGACACAAAGCTATTGACGGACACATCAAACCAAAAAACAGGAAGGGAGATAAGACATTGAAAAAGAGACAGATAAAGAAAACAACAAAAGAACATGAAGAAGGTAAAGCTTCGGAAGCGTTGTTGCGAATGTGCTGTTCAGGGAGGCTGGTTCGGAAAAGACAGGGCGGCGCGGCCACGCCTGCTGTGGTTTTAGGATGGTGCCCGAGGCGGGGATGAGGTGGACTGGGGAGAGTGATGCCACCATACGCACCTTTAAACTCATCAAGCATTTGCATTTGCTCCACCAAATCTGTGAAATCCTCCCATGAGTCTTTGCAAAAGGCAATGGAAAACAGAAAAAAAGCAGAAAAGGATTGGGTCATGCACATCATGGGAGTAAAACAAAGCAACAACAAGAGACACATCATGTTGTAGGATGTTTGGTTGTAGAGTCTTATCTACAGAGCCAAGCTCTCTCTCTGTTCTCACTGTCATGCAAAAATGTTCCTAGTGAATAACTTCAGAAACACTATAACAGAGACTAATAATAGCAAGCAGAGTGTTGATGGTCATTAAGAGCCACTATAATGTGTCGCCAATTCTGGATCGGAAGACAGTTACTATGAAGTCATTTGACTACACTAGACAAAGGAGCTCAAATAATGCTCTGCTTGTCCTGGAAGACTCATTGCATCTTATCTAAATCCCTTTGTTTGTCAGAAGGCCTCAGGAAAGAATGTAATATTTCCTCTTTATCCGCAGCACTAGAAATAATATCCTTATGTTATTATTATAGCTTTAAAAGGACAATTCACAAAAAAAGGAAAAATAAATATGTCATACATTTATTCCCCTTCATGTCACTCCAAACCTGTGTGACTTAGCCTACTTTCTTTTTTCTTTCGCAACAACATAATACAAGATATTTGGAGAAATTTTCTTTTTTTTTCTCTCCCTAAATTTAAGTTAATGGTAAGCAAAATTATCTTGTTACTAACATTTTTCTAAATATCTTCTTTTATGTTCCACAGAAGAGTTAAGTAAGTCATACAGATTAGGAACAACATGAGGGTGAGTAAATAAATGATGACAGAAATTTCATTTTGGATGAACTTTCCCTTTAAGGTCACCTTTAAGTGACTCTAAGATGTCACTTAGCTGTGGTGGAAAAAGAAAAAAGAAAAATAATCAAATGACACTCAACGAGGCAGAGCAGTACATTACAAAGAGCGTCTGCAAGCAGTGAAACAGACCAAGGGGGAAATGGCAACTAACTAATATTTACTGATTTGCAGATACATATTACATATGTTTATTACAACGTGATAGTGAGGAGACAAATAAGTCACACATTGCAAAGGTGATGCAATTCTTGGAAATGTATGACCAATAAACAACTACTAGACAAATCTGTAAACACAGACCTTATCAGGTCTTGCTACATGTCTGCTTCCTCCTCGCTCAATGCACAGAAAACACATTAGACAGAGATAACTGTTGCTATTAACATGTAGATTCTGGTCTCTACTGCCAATTGATAAGTATAACATTGGATTGAGTAGGAATCTCGGGAACGTTTCCAAGGCAACAAAATTATGTCCACGTGACTGTGTTTCCTGATGTCCTCTTTTAACCTTTGGCACAGTAGGCCGTGACTGTCCAGCAATGCACTGGATTAGCAAAACAATTGTGAGCTCTGACCACAAGTCAACACTATTCTAAAAAAACTACATAGAGCATTATATTTTTTTCTTTACAAAAGTGAATAAATAAAAAGCAAATTGTAGGCAATTTTGTAAAATGCCTTTTATTTTTATTAAAAACAACAAATATGGGGGGCATCAAGCAATATTAAGGCATTTGTTAAGGCGCATTCACACCAAGGACCATAACTATGATTATTAAAAAGTTATAGTTATTCTAATTCTGAGAATAGGGAAGTCCATAGCACAGTTATATTGATAACCACAATATCATTGGAATCACTTTCAGAACAATTTTTTTGCAGCTAATGAACAACATTTAAAAAATACATAGACAGCCAATAAGAGTCCTGACTTTAAAGAGCTTGAGAAGCTCAAAGAACTCTAAGAACAGAATTTTACTCAAAATCAAAGTAATACTCCAAGGCACTCGAATTGTGTAAACAAAAATTAAAAAGCCTTTATTAAATCATGGCTTTTATCTATAAAATTGACACACACCCTGACCAAGGCATTAGCCGTAACACATAGGTGTATCTGTCACCAATTTTATAGATAAAAGCCATGATTTAATAAAGGCTTTTTAATTTTTGTTTACACAATTCGAGTGCCTTGGAGTATTACTTTGATTTTGAGCATAACTATCCCAAGCAACCAAAGAGCACCGAGATTTTACACCCCGTGCAGCACTTCAATTGCATTTTTCCTGCTGTGATAACAGAATTTTACTGTTCATACACATGTGTGCTAATATAATTAGCCTTAAAGTTATCTATATAGTCATCCTTTTTGGTGTGAAGAGGCCTTTATAGTCATTTAAAAATATTTAATCAAGAATCCAAATATCTTAATAATAGTCTAAATGGAGTTACAGTTTGTCAAAAACTGATTTTTATTATTTCATTCTGGTGTTTTTTCCCAACAGTCTGATGCACATGCTTAATTTGTTCGACGTGACAATTTAATTGGACAACTTAACTACAAAACAGCATATGAATAGCTTCATTCAAATCATTCAGTGGGAAACAAACCTTCACAACCACTTGTGCTCCATAAAAACTACATTTCCAGGCAGGCCTGCGGGAACGCTGAGAGCATGATGGTGGAAGGTTGGGCCAGCACCGCCCAGTACGATAAGAGCAACGGAGGCCTAGTGATGCTGTGCGCGCCTACCTTCATGAGCAGGCTCGGGATCAGGCGTGAGCGAGATGTCGTTGAGCTCACGCAGGCACAGCCATTCCCCATCCACCGACACGCGGAAGTTGCATAGGTAGATGGTCTCTCGGGCAGCCTGTGTGATCTTGTCAGTAGTGGGGGTGGGGGCATCGCTCTGGGGAGTCAGATCAGACATGGTGACTCAGCTGATCGCTGCTGCGACGACAACAACACTTACGATGGCGGCCGTCAGCAAAGAGTCAGGTGCAGGGAATAGAATTAATGACTTGTTTTTAAAAATCCAGTCCAAGTAAGAGTCTTCTCCAGGACAAAGGAGGAGACAAGGAAAACAAAGAAGGGGGAAGAAAAAAAATAAATCAACCAGCAGTCCACGCCAAACCTGACCGAAAGGATGCTATTCTTCTGGGGCTCAACAGCCTCGTCTTGCGAATGAGTAGCGACTGCTAAAATCCTCCGTGTGAATAAAGTCTTCAGTGCTCTCTGGCTCAGCACAGCCAGGGGATTGAGATGCTGTATGAGCCTCAGTGGAGCTACAATCAGAGATGTGTCTCTCTCTCTCTCTCATTTCCTCCCTCCCTTACAGCCCAGCTGCTCGTGCTGCAAATGGGAGGGTGTTAACCAAGATGGCCGCCGTGATGCTGAGGAGAATTGTGGGAGTCACGTGAGCAGATGGTGGAGGGGGCACAGTTCCCGAGAGGCCTGTCAGATGGGGGGGGAGGAGCTGTTGCCAATGATCCAAATGCTGAACAAGAGAAGTATGGAAGCCCTACTGACTGAGATCCAGAACACTGCTGATAAAGCTGCTGTTAACTGAACAACATCTTTAGGAGCAAGTTGGCACTTAATGTAAAATTAAACTGTGTATGAAACAAACAAGTAGCTAAAATTCTACAGACACAATCCGTGATATGTGCGACTATTTTTGCTGACCATTTGGGACGGTGTTGTAGAAATAAAGAAATGAATATGACAAGGTAGCTAGGCCTTAAAAATTAAAAAATTAAAAAAACAACGCCTTTGAAAAAAAGAAACTCATATGCAAAGTCATGCAAAATGGGGTTAGAATATTAGAAGTAATCTATTAACCTCATTAATTATTTACAAAAGAAAAGCACTCATGCTGGAAAACGATCCATTTATAATTATAACACATATTGAGTACGGACATACCGTTCAATTTGAACTATTTTAATTATTTTAAAGAAATGAATACATTTATTCAGCAAGGATGCAAAAATGAATCAGAAGTGAGTGACAGTGTTACAAAGATTATGGTTTGAATAAATATTGTTGCTTTGAACTTTCTAATCTATATATGAAAAGACTATACAGAAAAACTGTCTCATGGTTTCCACAAAAATATTAAGCAGAATGGTTTTCAACTGATAATAATGTTAAATGTTTCTTGAGAAGCAAATCAGCATATTTGATTGATTTCTGAAGGATCATGTGAAACTGAAGACTGAATTAGTGATGCTGAAAAAATTCAACTTTACCATCACAGGAGGAGTAAAAAGGATGTTTTCTATTCACAAATCAGTTAGGCTACTTTAAATTATAATGATATTACACAATATGACTTTATGACTAACAATATGATGTTATCAATGCAGCCAATGCAGTGAGCATAAGAGAATTCTTAAAAAAAAAAAAAAACATCTAAAAAAAAACTTACCGACCCCAAACATCTGTATCGTAATGTTGTAGGCTATCTCTTAAAACTAGGCATGTAAATGAAAATACCAAATTCATTTTCAACATGAGATGAGTAATGTCATCATTCACTGATGCAATACTAAATCAGTTTATCTCAATCTTAGTGAGATAGATCCTTACAGATACCTGATGAACCATAATACTGCATTGCATTAATTCACAAATTGCAATAAACAACAACAAAAAAAGAGACAATGGCCTACATTGGTCTGATTTAAGAAAAATTATATAGGCTATATTTAGTTTTCATTTCCACTTCTTCCATAAAACAAGAATACCAGTATACTGTATTTCCAATCTTTCCTTCCTTCAAATGTATGCATAGAAAGCTGCACACCAAAATAGCACATTTGCATAGCACTACCCTGACACATGCTACAGTGCTGTAATTCTGCACACAAAATCTCAGCAGATGCATTAAGCCTATGTCCTCCAAGAATTGTCTGCAGATGGTTTCATGAATTCTATTCAGATACCCTAATCTGTTGACATACTCAAGTTGCTTTTTACAGCATATTTGGAAGTGGGCAATGATATGAAAAGAATATAATTATTGGTGATTGTATGTGACATCACACACCATGAATTATTAAAAATGGCATTTAAAAGACCTGTCCAGTGAGTCTAATGGGTACTATACATCAGAGGATTAAAAAATCTATGTTATACTGCAAAAGCATAGCCTATTTAAAAACAGAAACCCAAGTGATGAACTCAGACAACAGTTTTGAGCATTAGCCTACATGCACATTCCGACCAATTCCAGTGTGAAACCCCAAAATGCTGCCAAGGTAGGCAGATCACTAGCAATTGATAAACAAATATCTGACAATTACAACCGCCCGACTAAACCTAAAAATGCAGTTCTCATCATGAACATGACCTCAAAGACCTCAGTTTATCTGAACTGTGTGATGAAATGAAACATTTTAATTCCCTCATAATTAACTCACCCACAAGTTGCTCCAAACCTGTATGAATTTCTTTCTTCTGCTGAACACAAAAAAATAAATATTTTTAAGAATGTCAGTAACCAAACAGTTGATGGACCCCATTGACATCGATAGTATAAAAAAAAAAACCACTATGGAAGTCAAAGTGGTCTAATCGGCTTGGTTACCGACATTCTTCAAAATATCTTCTTTTGTGTTCAGCAGAAGAAATAATTCATACAGGTTTGGAATAACTTGAGAGTGAGTAGGCAGGCTACATGACAACATTTTCATTTGTGTGTGAACTATCCCTTTAAGACTGTAGTGTATGATTGTAGTGTGTAGATGATAATCATCTACATCCATGAAAAGCTGTTGTTTCTATGCGAGCTTGATGACAGTTTGTGCCGCGGATGAAGTCAGAAATTCAAGAAAAACGACCATTCTAAGAAAGACAGAGTCTGACACTGAACAGGAAAATGCAAGCTTGCATAAACGCTGCAGTGGCTGTCATTGTATGGTGTTGTTGACATTGAAACACAAGGCAGGCTGTCAAATATTGCTGGATGTTCAAGTGAAGCAGACACCAGCACATTCTATTAAATAAACCCATAATGCAGGCGATCATATCATATACTCACTTCTTGTTTTCTTGTTAGTCTTCTCAATCTGAAATTCATATCGCACTGGTGAAGGAAGAGAAGAGCTCGTCTGTGTAAACTGTATACTTGAGTTATAAGTTAGCGCTTCCTTAAAGTAAATCACCGAAGCCGGAGAAAGCGACTCCTCTGGGCTGTTGACCGCATGTCCATCGGTGTCCTTCATGTGGGGTTTGAGAAATTCATTAGATGACACTAAAGTTTCGGAAACTTCCGCGCTGTGCTGCTCCGATGCTCCTGAGCTCTGGTCCGCCATCTTCAGTTCAAAATGCATGTGACCGCTATGCGTCATCCCATTCAGGACTCGTGTGAAGCAAACTCATGTTTATCCAAGACTGTTTTAAGATAGTTATATATTACGACTCGGCATCTTTTAGCCGTATTGTTTCTAAATTTTCAGCCAAACAAAAAAGAAATAAAAAATGTTGGTCATAGTCTGGTATGACGTGGAAGATCAGCTGGGCGAGAGCATTTAAAGGAACAGCAGCAGCATCAGTTGACCTCAATATAGCAGGTCGATAACTTCACAACGGTATACTCTATACTGTAGTAGGCCTACGAGCATGTGTGCTGTGCTGTGCTGTGCTGGTAGTAATTGCGGTTACATCATGTAATCTGGATTACGTAATCTGATTCCAAAAATACTTGTAATTAGATTAGACTACATTTTAAAATACTCATAATCAGACTAGTTTTAGGCTACTTTTTTATTGATTAGGCTACATGTAATCCTCATGTGTGGGAAAAAATAATAATGCTCGGCTATACGACGTTTGTATATCTTCCAGGTTTGTGGAATTCCACACAGGCAGCCACTAGCAGCTAGTGAGTAGGCCTACTGAAAACAGCGACCCACGCTGCATTTGATTCACTGGTTTTACAAAAATCATTTCACTTTTAAAAAAAGTTTTCTCAACATTGCAACATTGCATATCTAATCAACTCCTGACAAACACATTAATTTGTATTATTTAATTATCATTCAGTGAGTCATTTAACCATGTATTATGTCTTTGGAAATGTTGTCTTTTTACACATAAAAAAAAAATGTACAAATTCACATAATTTAATATTTACATGCAATGCAGGGATTTTTTTTTTTTGTCTGAACCTCTCTGACCTAATATATTTACTTGAAGTAGCCTAGCACCTTGAGATTTTAAGTTAATAAATTAGGTCAATAATAAAATTAAAATTCACTGTTGTCTGATGTCAGTTAATGATCACATGGCATGCAGATATAAATTCAATATCTTATTTTTTTAAATAAGAGTTTTTTTTTTTTATTTGAAAAACTATTTATTTTAATTTGACAATTTTCATTAAACTCACGAACCCCATGCAGTTCCATCAGGAAAAGTCTTTTAAACCCTGAAAAAAACATGATGGAAACATGCAGAAAAGTTGTAGGGAATAAATGGGAGGAAAACACTTCCCATAAACGTTAAAATAATGATTACAAGGACAAACTAGCTACAAAATAGGCAAAAAACTGCAAAACATTTGATTAATGTTTACAATGTGTAAATGCACCACTAGAGAGCGCAATCAGGAGTGTTTTGGTGACTTATCCTGTCAGGTCTGTAGCTAAAGTCTTCTAGTAACTTCTAAATAGATCTCATATTTGCTACATCTTTCGTGTAATAGAACATGACTTTGTATGTTATATGAGGCTATACATTTCAAGGAATTCTTTGTACATCTGCCCATGTAAGAAAAAATAGAACAAATGAATGAAAAAATATATATTTTGATTCTTATATTTTGTCCCTGTTTGTTCATTTGGGGTTTTTCTTTTTCTCCATAATCTTTGGATAATGCAGTCTGTGCTTAAATGTTGCCTGGAAGTCAGTTTAGAGAAAATGTAATATCATTAGAAATAAAATGCATTGTTATATCTATTATTTATTATTAAGTGTTGTGTTTCATTTGAAAGAAAGCAAGTCTTGTGAAATGCACTGCAGTTGTGCATTTCCTTTATATGCTGAATTTGATTTTTTCCTGCATTACTATAGTTTTCCTGTGATCATATATATATGCTCATGTGCTTTGTTCCCTTGTCTTTGATTCCTGGGTTATGTTTGTTGGTTTGTTTGCTTAGTTCAATGACACTGCCTGATGATAAGTGTTATTCCTATTCCACCTCATAGTGTTATTTCGGAAAGGGCTCCGACCAATGCGAGTTCAGTTAAGTTGTTAGCCTCTCATTGACCTTGGCACAGGGATAACTGAGCTGAATTTTCTCTTATCTTGACCATGAAGTCAAAAACAGAAACGAAAACAGCCACAAAGAAATCAGCAGCACAACATTGACCGTGACCTTCATTTGAGATGTAGGAAGTCTTTGAGTTCCTCAAATCTCACATTTCTGAGATTAGGATTTGTTTTGTTTTTCTTTACGATTTGTTTCGCATTGATCAGATTTTGCTATTCCATTAGTTTTCAAAGACTTAATGAATACAGAAAATTAAGTACTATAATTTTACTGTACAATTAGGACTACAAATGTATTCTGTTATTAGTTACCAATAATTCCTCTTGTCCAAACACAGGACCTTGTTATACTAAACTAGACATCACATTTTTACAGAGACTTAGACAGGAGAATGTTAGTGAACCCAAAACGTTATTGCTGTTATTTGGATAAGCAGCACAGCATTGAGAACAACAGGCAACAGGTAAGTATTACAGATATGGTAAACACATGAGTTTTTCAGAGAAGTTAAGACAAGCTGTCAGAAGTTTGGGGAGAGCATGAGTGTGAATTGAGATAGAGCCTTGTGTGTCTGTGACACACATAAAGTATATAATATCTCGGGATGTAATAATTAACAGTCTGAAGTAGTATTAGATACACCCTGTTTAAACTAATTTAATAATGATGAATAAATGACATTCAATAATCGGATCAAAAGAAAGGACACCTTTTACATTCCATTTATAGTCAATTCCAGCTGCAAAATTTCCTGTTTTATTATCTACCTGGTGAAAAGTCTTATCGATTAGAAAAATAATATCAAATCTTTCCATAACATGCCACATGATTTGATCATTTTGTCTGTAGCACAAACACCACTAATAATATCACATCTTACTAAAAACATTTGGACATGACAATCAAAACAGAAAAATCACTGTCATCTTAAATCTTCAGTGTATTTGATCCAATCTTAAACATTATATTTCCACCATATTCAAGTTTAAATAAACATTCAATTCAAATCAAATTTATTTGTATAGCGCTTTTCACAATACACATTGTTTCAAAGCAGCGTTACAGAAAGTGCATTTCAGAAATGTAGCTACATAGAAAAAATACAGTTAGTTAATCATGTATTAATTTAGGGCATAACTTATCGCCGGCGTTGAGTCGTCTCTTCACAGGTGTTGGGGCATCTGAAGTCTCTGTGAGAGGCTGGATGCAAACTGGAGCTGACGAACGCTATTTACGCCGACGCTGGTGTCCCGAAATAACAGCAGAAACATAGCTAAACATAGCTAAACATAGTAAAGGAGCTAAACATAGTTTTTTATTTCCTGTATTGAAAGTATGTAAAAAGAACTCACTGAGGAAATTTACCCTCTCTTCCCAAAAGGAAAACATTACAAGATAGATACGTGACCAAACATTTGCTAAGTTCGTTTTTGTCATTTGAGGGCTGTGAACATTAATGTTTGACTAGCCTACTACCAAGAAGACTTTGTTGATTCAACACTCAATAATAAATAGAATGATTTAAAAAAATAAAATAAAGAGGGAAAATTCCCAATTCTTAAACAAGAAGAGATCAACATTTATAATAATAATATTTGAGTCTTCAGAGATTCAAAAATGCAGAAACCTAGCCTTTCAAATGTCAAAACAAGGGGCTATTTCTTCTCTGTCCAGGCAACTTTATCCCTAAGCACGAAGGTTGTGTTGTTGAGAGCATTTCATTGGAAGATTGGAAAATGAAAGTAAGTCTGTGCTTTACAAGGGAAAGTCCATATAAGAAAGAAACATTTCTCTGCAGCTGCCTGTGAAGTGAATCATGAATCAGGTTGTTCTCACACTGCTGTGCGCTCTGCTGTTTGGAGTGAGTCTTACACACTCTGCAGGTAAGCTAATTTCTGTCTTTTATTCCACTTGCATCACATACACACAGATCAATTAGTAAAGCGTTTTACTTTACCCTTTAACCCTTTATATTAGTGTATATTTAAGTGTATAAAAAAATACTATTATATTATTTATAATAAAAATGCCTTTAGAGTTTTCCATTATATTTAATAATCTTTTTTTTAAAAGCTAATAATTATTCCAAAAACAAAAGTATGACATTTCTAAGTAATAAATGTACTGTAATGGAGAATCTACTGTCTGTCCTTATTGAAAAATAAACCCTGATGTGATCAGTTTATCAGTAATTATTCAAAAATCTTCTATATATCAGAAATGGAAATAAAACATAATCATATTTGTTGATGTTATTAATTAAAGCAAATTTATGTCAAGCATATGCAATATGCATCATAATAAATGTATGTGCGTGCGTGCGTGCGTTCGTGCGTGTGTGTGTGTGTGTGTGTGTGTGTGTGTTTTGGCATGAGGTTGATTTTCTAATTAGTGACTACAGTGATAACTATTGTCTTCTGCATCTGTGTTTTTCATTAACCTTTAAACTTAACATTATGTTGTTAAATAGGACATGTGGGGCTTTCACCGCGATGTTTATGCAGAGGCAGACTGCTGAAATCAGTGAGGCCTGCATACATTCATGCAGTTCAATTGTTCCCACCAAGTGCCTCCTGCTCAAAGACTGAGATTTTGTAAGTATGCTTTTACTCCTGTACTGTTTAGAAATCTAGAAATCTCTATTCTTTTTTTGCAATATAATTAATGAACATTGCAATGCATGTCCTCTAAAATGATTTGTTTCTGATTTTTCCTGTGGCTGCTGAACTTAGACTGACTCTAACTGGAAAAGGGAAAGGAAAGGGAAAAGTGAAGGAAGAGAGATTAAAGGTTTGTTTGCATCCATATAAGAAGCAAGGACGGAGATTCCTGGATGGCCAAGGGTAAGATATACATCACTGTTATGCTACAATTTTCTGCATTTATAACAACCAAGTATAATTATGTTTTGTATTGTGTACTTAAATTATGTGTCACTGTGCCATCATTAGGATACCAAACAAAAAGCAAAAGAACAGAGGAAGAAAGGGGAAGAATTAGAAGTCTGAGGACAAGGATGACTAGTGGAATTATTTTTCTTTATTTTTCTTTTTGTTGTCTGTTTTACAATATGTCTGTGATGAAACAATAACGATACAGGCTATCGGCTATTTTGATACACAGGCTATTTTGATTGATGGCAGTAAATGTTTTGATCTCTAGAAATTATGACCACCAACACTGTTTTGAATAAAGTATTGGATAGCTTGTGTCAAAAAATATTATTCACCTTTTTGATCCAGAGGTGTCAGCCAGCGATATAACCATGAAATAAAAATAATTATAATGCTAATTTGATGTCATGTTTACTTAAGAGTATTTCTATTAAACAATGAATATGTTTTGATGAAATAAGGATGAATCACAGTGGACTTTGACTGTTCAGTCTCTATATGAAATATTTGTATACAGTATAAAGTGTTTTGCAATCTACTCTATCACTCACTATTAATACAGATTTCAATTAACTGACAATATTCACACTTCATTATGAAAAATAAAGAATTTGTGCATTAAACACTTTGACTGAGCCTGGTTATCACAAGGTTTTTTTTTTCTTCTTTTCTATTTCTGTCTCTTTATAGAGTTTGGGTTCCTTGCCTTTGGTTTGCTTACTCTGGGACACTTAAAGGGGTCATAACATGTTTTTTTGTTTTGTTTTATTATGTTCCCTTAGGTGCAATTATAGTATTACTAGTTTTATGTACAAAAAAACTGAAAACATTTAGTGATTTATGACCTTTTCCAACCCTATTTCTCAACCTCTGATTCAAACAGTCTCTTTTGGAGGTGTTTCCCCTTTAAGAGTTCAGTGTTAACACCCACTGTTATGATTGGCTAACGTCAGTGCTGCTTATGTATAAATTATTAACGTTAATCATTTTGTATCACATGTAGACTACAATGCTCCACCACGTGAAACTTTGGTCTTCCGATCTTTTACCATCGTGTCAATTCTCAATTGATTTTGATTCATATGCGCGAGGGAGGGAGGGAGAGAGAGAGAGCAAGACAGTTTAAAGGCGCGCGCGCGGCCGGGGCTCTCTCTCTCTCTGCTCGTTCTTTCAGAAACATGCACCCTGTCACACTCATCTACATCACTCACCGATCAAATAAGGCTTTTGCGGGCTGCATATGCTGCAAATAAACTGCATCCAACTTCTTTCCCTGACGTCTGGATCGTTCGGCAGCGTATTCAAACATGTTGTTTGTCCACAGCAGGAACAGCACATCTGCGTGGCATCGCAGTCATCTTGTAAACAGACCCACTCGCTGCACGACAACGCATGTGATGATGCGAAATGAGGCGTAGTTGTCCTGCGCTGGAGGCGGTCATATGCAAACGACTGGTACGTCACTTCGTACCGTGACGTCACTTCGTACCATGGATCCACAACGAGCTGTATTTAGAGCTTGATTAAATTAAATGCTTCGTTTATAATGGAGAGGACATCTTAAGCTATGAAACTTGCAGGAAGTTTTAATAGTACATAGATCTCTTATATACCAAAAGATCAAGGCAAATTTGGTTTCTCATGTCAATATACAGCAACATTACTGATTTAAAGGGCACCTATTATGGAATTTTGAAAATGACCTTTCATGTAGTGTTGTAACATGGATCTAAGTGAACGAAAACATTCTTCAAAGTTTTAAATATGAATACAAAGTTATATGTATACAAAGTTATTGTCTCTCAAAAGTAAGAGTCGACTCTGAGTCGCTGATATGAATCGATAGACGAACGATGCTTTTTCTCTATCTAGATGATGTCAACTTGACAAGTTATTTGAATAAGATACGCCCACTTATTGCGCTCGTAGACGCCAGGGAAAACTTGAAAACATACATCATGGCGACGAGACGCTCGGCTGTGTTCTAAAGTGCGACGCAAAAGCGAACTTTTTTCATCTGCCCAGGGAAGAGCATTTGAAGACTCTGGGCCCTATCTTGCACCCGGCACAAATGAATTTGTACACTGACGCATGTAGGCTACTTGCGTTTCAGATCGTTAAAATAGGGCGCTAAGTGGCTACAGTTTATATATACCTACAACTATACCACAGAAGTAGGCCTATAGCCTGAACCTTGTGCTTTGTTATCGTCATTTTGAAGATGATTTCTTCACAAACATAAATGCTATCAAATATGGATTCGCGAGCCGGCTGATATTGAAGGAATTCAGGTTCAGTAACGTTACCAAGTTTATTTGGATCAGCTTTCTCCTCCGAATCACAACCTGTAAGTATTATTAATATTAATAATTGTTGCTTTTATGTTTTATGTAGCATGCTCAATAATTATTTTGTGTGTTGTGTACGCACAACGCAGCTTCTATAGTCTTCAATGTCAATTGTATTGAAATATGTGAAGTGTTTGTCGTTGTTATTGGAGTTGTCATAAAGAATAGAGCAATAAGTCAAGTCAAGTCAAGTCAAGTCAAATATATTTATATAGCGCTTTTCACAATACAGATTGTATCAAAGCAGCTTCACAGTATCAATCAAAACAACATAACAATGTTTGTTTATTACTGGAAAAAAGACATCCACGTTTGGTAGGGCTGATCAATGGTATTAATGATTGGTTATTTCATTTGAATATCCCCAACTGAGCAAGCCAAAGGCAACAATACCTCGTAGTACTGCATTATCAATATGTTTACGCGTTGGGCTAACGCAAAGAAAGACTGAATGTGCTTTTACCACTGAACTTTGTGCTTTGGTCGCTAACATAACTCAACTTAAATTCCTTCTCTTATTTAGAATTTTTTATTATAAAGCGGTGCACTATAACAATTATTATAACACAATGTAATTGATAAAAGCATTGTACACTGTTGGCTACTCCGTGTTAACCAACATACTGTGTCATCTGACCAATCACCGCAGATTAGTCAGATCAGTCACGCAAAGGCGGGGTTTGGAAAAATGAATCTCTGAACGATTCATATGGGAGTCACTGAGCAAATCAGGTAAAAATAAATGCATATTATAAAACAACAAAAGTGTTTTTTGTCATTGCATGCTTGTAAAACTGTAGTTGGGGACTCCCAAAATGCCATAATAGGTGCCCTTTAACTGCACTGGCACACTCGGATGAGAACAAAATTTAACTGATTCAAGCTGCATAACAACACTTTTCTCTTCTGTAGAGCTGCTTATAGCTGAATTGAACTTGTTTCATAATGAATTAATTTAATTTATTTAATTTATTGAACTGAACTGATTTGAGCTGAAAATGACTATTATCTTGCTGCTTTACAGCATAATTTGAATTTGTTAAAGGGGTCATGACATGAGAAACCAAATTTGCCTTGATCTTTTGGTATATAAGAGATCTGTGTATTATTCAAACTTCCTGCAAGTTTCATAGCTTAAGATGTCGTACCAGGGACGTACCAGTCATTTGCATATGACCGCCTCCAGCGCAAGACAACTACGCCTCATTTCGCATCATCGCATCGTTGTCATGCCCACATGTGTTCAGTCGACGTGCAGTGAGTGGGTCTGTTTACAAGAAGACGCAGATGTGCTGTTCCTGGTGTACAAACAACATGTTTGAATATGCTGCCGAACGATCCAGATGTCTGGGAAAGCAGTTGGATGCAGTTTATTTGCAGCATATGCAGCCCGCCAAAGCCTTATTTGATAGGTGAGTGATGTAGATGAGTGTGACAGGGCGCATGTTACTGATGAACAAGCAGAGAGAGAGAAAGAGAGCCCCGGCCGCGTGCACGCCTTCAAACTGTCTTGCTCTCTATTGGTGTCCCAATACTTTTGGCAATATAGTGTATGTATGTATGTATATATACACACTATATTGCCAAAAGTATTAGGACACCCCTCCAAATAATTGAATTCATGTGTTCCAATCACTTCCATGGCCACAGTTGTATAAAATCATGAAATGATTAAAATCACTTACACTGTAAAAAAATTATTAAATTTACACTAAAAAACTGGTAGCTGTGGTTGCCAGAAATCTACCATAAAAAATACTGTAGCAACATTTTAGGTTTTTACGGACTTAACTTAAATTTACAGTAAAAAAAAAAAAACGTATTTTACTGACCTATTGAAGTACTAATATCTGTTTTGTACATTGTAATACACTGACAACCACCAATCACAGTGATGAGCGTCACATGATGAATCAAAACTCATCACAAGTAGCTTTTCCACAGTAAAGTTAATAGTAATATATAGAAGCTGCACAGTGTCATTCACACAAACACTAAACACCATCATGGTAACATAAAATGTTAAAAATGCAATAAACATTTATTTAACAACATTAAATGTAACATAAAACCCTAATGTACATTACTGATTTTTTTTTTAAACTATGAAGAAACAGGAATTTCAACAAAAATATTAATAGTCAATTATACTATGACTTGATTTTTTTCACTTCCAAAAACTGTAAATTTAACAGTATTACTGTAAAATTACATGAACACAATTAAACATGTATGGTTAGATCTATCACAGTTATTTACCGTATATAGTACGGAAACTGTCAACCAATTACAAGTTTTTCTCTGAAGCATTTTTATAGCCTTTTACCGTTAAAAATCTAAATAATTTTTTACAGTGTAGGCATGCAAACTTCTTCTACAAACATTTTTAAAGAATGGGTTGTTCTCAGGAACTCTGTAAATTCAAGCGTGGAACCCTGATCGGTGAAGTGAAGTCCATTGGTGAAATTTTCTCACTACTAAATATTCCACGGTCAACTGTAAGTGGTATTATAACAAAGTGGAAGAAATTGGGAACAATAGCCACGAAGTGGTAGGCGACGTAAAATCAGAGTGGGGTCAGCCATGTGGGTGCGCAGAAGTCGCCAACTTTCAGCAAAGTCAATAGCTACAGACCTCCAAACTTTATGTGGCCTTCAGATTAGCTCAAGGACAGTGTATAGAGAGCTTCATGGAATGGGTTTCCATGGCCGGGCAGCTGTGTCCAAGCTTTACATCACCAAGTGCAACGCAAAGCATGGGATGCAGTGGGGTAAAGCACGCCGCCACTGAACTCTAGAGCACTGGAGACGTGTTCTCTGGAGTGACGAATCACACTTCTCTGTCTGGCAATCCGATGGACTAGTCTGGGTTTGGCGGTTGCCAGGAGAACAGTACTTGCCTGACTGCATTGTGTCAAGTGTAAAGTTTGGGGGAGGGATTACAGTGTGGGGTTGTTTTTCAGGGTTTGGGCTTGCCCCCTTAAGTTCCAGTGAAAGGAACTCTTAAGGCTTCAGCATACCAAGACATTTTGAACAATTTGATGCTCCCAACTTAGTGGTAACAGTTTGGGGATGGCCCCTTCCTGTTCCAACATGACTGTGCACCAGTGCACAAAGCAGGTCCATAAAGACATGGATGAGGAGTTTAGTGTGGAGGAACTTGACTGGCCTGCACAGAGTCCTGACCTCAACCAGATAGAATATCTTTGGGATGAATTAGAGCAGAAACCGTTATCCAGGTGTAACATCAGTGTAACACCTCACAAACGCGCTTCTAAAAGAATGGCCAAGAATGTTATAGAGGCAAAGGGTGGGTCAATTCCATATTAGACCCTACAGATTAATAATGGGGTCATTAAAGTTAATTTGCTTGTAAAGGTAGACGTCCTTACATATACCTACCTACATGTGCACACATAATATATATACACATATAAACACAAACTTTTATGTTAGATGTGATTAATCAACTTGACAGCACTAATTCTTTTATGTATTAATTACTTGCAGAGTTTGTAGTTTTTACTACTATTTAAAATGTGCTTTATTGTTCTCAGTTTAGGGAAAGATTAGTAAATGTTTTTTTGAAATGGAATTGGCAGTATTGAATTGAATTTAATGTTTATCAACTGAGCACTTTAGCCTGTATGTTAAGTTTGTGCAGATTGTTGTGAAATAAAGACAAACGTGTTTTCATTTGTGTTTTTACGTGATTTAATACACACCAGTAAATAATTTTGTTAACCTCTGTATAAAATTTAGTACAACAATTTTTTTTACCAAATAATAAATCCTGAATAAAACATTTTAGTTGAATGAACTATGAAACTAGTTGAGCAAACATACTTTTTTAAGTTGGAGTCAAGTTTGGACCAATTAAAACATTTTAGTTGAATGAACTATAAAACTAGTTGAGCCAACATACTTTTTTGATTTGGAGTCAAGTTTGGGCCAACTAAAAAATAATAATTGAAGCAACACTTTGAAGAGAGAAATTGAGTGAACGCAAAAATTCTGTGCAACTAGTTACTAAATAATAATTAGTTGAGACAACGTTAAATTTTTTACAGTGCTCTCTCTCCCTCCCTCGCGCATATGAATCAAAATCAATTGAGAATTGACACGATGGTAAAAGATCGGAAGACAGAAGTTTCACGTGGTGGAGCATTGTGTAGCCTACATGTGATACAAAATTAACATTTTTGCCATATCAATGCTGCATCTTCAAATATGGTCTGTGCATGCATTTTGTCTGGTAAACCCATAATTTCATTTGAAATGAGTTAAATAATGTTCAACTGTTAGCAAATTATAGGATAATTACACAACAAGAACCCGTTTCAAGTGTCTCGGCCCTCGGGTTACAAATGACATTAATTCAAAATAGTTTCACACTTTCCATGTGGACACGGACTGACTGATCCATTCTTAGTTGTCCTGATGCTAATTTTCTTCTGATTCCTCATCTGATTCTGGCTCAAACATATAGGGTTGTATAATTTCAAGAGCCATCGCCTCGCTCGCACCAATCGGCAGCACCCGCTACTATAAACAGTTCCGCGGAATCCGCACATGTTCTAACTAGGGGGCAATAATAATTTATGCATAAGCACTGACGTTAGCCAATCATAACAGTGGGCGTAAACACTGAACTCTTAAAGGGGAAACACCTCCAAAACAGACTGTTTGAATCAGACGATGAGAAATAGGGTGGGAAAAGGTCATAAATCACTACATTTTAAGTCCAAATTTTATGTCCAAAAACTATAGTAATACTATAATTGCACCTAAGGGAACATAATAAAACAAAACAAAAAAAACATGTCATGACCCCTTTAAAGTTTTCATTATTAATTCTGTTACTTTTCTGTTTATTATTGTGAAGCTGCTCCAAAACAATTTCTATTGTATGAACCACTGTACAAATAAATGACTTATCAGACAGTCTTGACTAGTAAATAGTATTCAATTTATTATACACGTCATCCTTCAACTGCCTTTTGTTCCGACTATTGGTTCAAAATAGCAGCGTGAGCTTCCAGCCTTACAGTAATATTAATTAACTACATGCACTTAGGGATAAGGTTAGGATTAGGGCTTGGTTTAGAGTTAGTTACCTTTAATTATGCATCATTTGCTGTTATAACTACAGTAAGTACATGTAACAAGTGTAAAAAGCAGAAATCAACTTTCAGCAAAGGCTAAGACTAATTCTTAAGTGCTGACTCAAGTGGCACTTAAAGGGCACCTATTATGGCATTTAAAATGTTCCAAATATTGTTTTGGGAGTCCCCAACAACAGTTTTACAAGCATGCAATGACAAAAAACACTTTTGTTGTTTTATAATATGCATTTATTTTTACCTGATTTGCTCAGTGACTCCCATATGAATCGTTCTACGACTCATTTTTCCAAACCCCGCCTTTGCGTGACGCTAATCTGCGGTGATTGGTCAATGACCCAGTCAGTTGTGATTGACAATGTGTAAGTAAAATGTGTTTACAGAGATAATACTTCTATTGGTTAACACAGCGTACAATGCTTTTATCAATTTGTGTTATAATAATGATTATAGTGCACCGCTTTGTAGTAAAAAATTCAAAATAAGAGAAGGAATTTAAGTTGAGTTATGAAGCACATTCAGCACATTCGGTCTTTGTTTGCGTTAGCCCGACACATACATTGCTAATGCAGTACTACGAGGTATTGCTCTATGACAACTCCAATAACAACGACAAACACTTCACATATTTCAATACAATTGACATTGAAGACTATAGAAGCTGCGCTGTGCGTACACAACACACAATAATTATTGAGCATGCTACATAAAACATAAAAGAAACAATTATTAATATTAATAATTCTTACAGGTTGTGATTCGGAGGGAGGAAGCTGATCCAAATAAACTAGGCTACTGAACCTTCCTTCAATATCAGCCGTCTCGTGAATCCACATTTTACAGCATTTATGTTTGTGAAGCAATCATCTTCAAAATGACGCGAACAAAGCACAAGGTCCGGGCTAATGTATACTTCTGTTGTATAGTTGTATATGAACTGTAGCCACTTAGTCTTCAAATGCTCCTCCCTGGGCAGATGAAAAAAGTTCGCTTTTGCGTCGCACTTCAGAACACAGCGTCTCGTCAACATGATGTTTTGAAGGTTTCCCTGGCGTCTACGAGGCGCGAGCGCAATAAGTGGCCGTATCTTATTCAAATAACTTGTCAAGTTGACGTCATCTAGACAGAGAAAAAGCATCTGTCGTCTATCGATTCATATCAGCGACTCAGAGTCGACTCTTACTTTTGAGAGACAATAACTTTGTATACGGTGAACTTTCATATTTAAAACTTTGCAGGATGTTTTTGTTCACTTAGATCTATGTTACACACTACATGAATGATAATTTTCAAAAATCCATAATAGGTGCCCTTTAAATGTTGTGAAGGACTACAATGATGTCAAGCCGCGCTTAACCTATGAATCAACTAATAATGAGCCTGCAAGTCACAGCAGCATTACACCAATTATGTACTGTGTAATTATACATTTTTTTTTCGATTGCTAAACGACAGTGAGCACAACTGGAGCTACATGTGCAAAACTCTAACTACAGTCTGCACTACCAACAGTCCCCTGAGCTAAACAGTTCACATCACCTGCAAAACTCACTCCAAGCAACACAACTCTTAACACATGGCTCAAAACAGGCTCAGTGTAGCCAAACACTATGCACAACCCTGACTGAGATAACATACACTGTCACTGTCAGAACACACTGAGAGTAAAAACACTAGCATCAAACACCAATACAGAAAATACAAACTTTTCATCTTTACAGTTATTACAGGAATTACAGTAATGAGAAAAAAAAGGTAGAAACTAAAAGGACATACTGTAATTCAAACAAATAATTGAGGGGCTAATCCTGCCTCTCTCTAGCATCAGGCCACAGGTTTTCATCAACATCACATCTAATGTTCTCTCCATGCAGCTGGAAGAACCTTCTGGAGTGCCTTATCCATCCCTGGCAGTCCTCTGGACTCGTGTCTCACATCCGGCACGCATGGCTTCCATTCGCATTACAGATGCCACTGTGGATCTTTGCAGACTGGGTTGCACCCTCAACCCAGCCTCTCAATGAGAGACCTCTCAATGAGAGACCATGGTTCATGACATGTACCTATTATTTCATCTGAAATAACAGCTCTTTGTCTTCTTTGTCTTCCTCCACGCATCCGCCCTCTCCCTGCCACCCTTCTCCCTCCACGAACCTGTCTTCCTTGTTATATTTCCAAAATTAGTCTGAGCTCTACATATATGTGTGTGTGTGTGTGTGTGTTCACTAACAAGTCTAAAACAAGACACCTGCTTAGCCTTTCAGCTGAAATTGCAATCTGCAGTGTTTGAAAGGCACATGGCTGAAATCTATTATGTTTTGAATGTGGTTCACAGTTTTGACAGCAGTGTGTTAGCATTTGAACAAAGTGCTGTAAATCCACTGTGTTGTGCTGGTTGTGGTTAAAGTCATGGGATAAGTGTGTAGAGTTTTGAAAACTGTGTTCAAGCAATGAAACGAACTAGAGTTTGGTCCACATGAACCGCTGCTGTGCAGACTTAGAGTTTTGCACATGTAGCTCCAGTTGTGCTCACTGTCGTTTAGCAATTGAAAAAACTGTAATAAAATAATTTAATCAAGACACTGAAACATTTTCTTAAAAAAAGAAAAGAATTTGCATTTCAAAAAAGTATCTCAAATTAGTGTTGATGCTACGGAATCCTTTCTATTGATACACGTCTCCCCGTTGGAGCAATGATGTGAACATGAGTTCCATCAACAGATTCTACAACTCCAAAGCTTGTAATACTCATAAAAGTGGCTTGCTTTTGCTGTATGGTTTGAAGATCAGTTGGAAAAGTCAATGAACTGCCTTTCAGTAAGGGCAATAGTGTTGAATATGGCCTAGGATTAGGAATATCGACATCTTCACCCTTTATCCAAATATTATTAAAAATGTGTTAAAGATTTTGTAAGCACATTGAGAAGTTGTGCTTTGAGTCAACTGTTTTATTTGTGATAATGCAATGAAACATAACAAATCATCAAAAGAAATTACGAACATATGCAAAAAAACATGAACCATGAAATATTAATAACTGATTATGTTGTCAATATTTTCTTTTTCCTGTGAGCTTTTTCATTTTTCTAAAAAAGCTGTATTTGCCTTTTTTGCCAAATAATTTTGTCAGATAAATGGGGACAAAATGTCCCCACAAAGATGGCAATATCCAAATATACATTTTTGATCCCCATGAGAAAAACAGCTTATAAATCAAGCTGAGTGATGTTTTTTGAAAATGTAAAAATGCAGAAAGTTTTCTGTGATGGGTATGGTTAGGGCTAGGGTTAAGGGATAGAAATGCAGTTTGTACAGTTTGGACGTGTTTGGACTGCAATGGCAAAATGTAAACAGGAGATCAGGAAAGCAGCCAATCCATTTTTTTACATATCATTTACAGTTTTTCGATTGCTTAAACACATTTCTTGAAACTATGCCTATATTATATATATATATATATATATATATATATATATATATATAAAAAATAAAAAAAATTGAAAACATTTCAAAACACTATTTAAACAAAACATTTTCAAAACCAGCACAGAATTATATTACATTTTAATTTATATTATAATTATATTTTATCTATGAGTTTTCAAACAGGCCTAAGAACCTATCCATTTTTGCCTCACTCTACTCCTGCCGCCTTTTCTCCTTAGCACTTTCCTCTATTAGAAACTCCACAATAGGGTTGGACTTCCTCCTTTAATTTTTGGTGAGGGGTGTGGGGTTGCAACAGGAGAGGCTACAGAGGTATTGGCCGTGTCTGAGGCAGTGTCTGGACCGCTAGGCTCGACAATCTCCTAAGAGAACACAAAAAAAGAGACAAACTTATAGGAAACACTTTAGAATAATTCTTGCAATGAATAACATTAGTTCAGCATTACCCTTATTATAAAGTGCTACCAAAGAAATAAGGTAATGGTGTATCATTAATAACAATATCACATTACTATGTACATTACAATTCCCATATCAAGTGATCAATAATCAATAACACTTCAGGCTGCATAATGTTGTTAAAATAATTACAAATGCAATTGCAGCTAACCTTTAAACCTTACCATAAGAATTGTTATCAGATCAGCATCAGGACCAAAAAATGCAACCAGAACAGGAGGGTCCATTGAAGGCCTGGCACCCAACACCTCGTGCATGTCCTCATAAAACTGCCATGTGGCAGCTGTTACCTCGTCAGCATCCATTCCAGATCCTGTTTTGGGGGTTTTCAGGGGGGTTCCTGAAGTGAATACAAACAAACAATGTCTACATTACATTTACAAGATTACATAGAACATTTATGGATTTCCTTGACCGTTTGGAATCGCTCCATAGAAACCAAGCTAGAACCACACTGGTCTCTACTTACCTTATTTTTTGTGCAAGATTTTCCCACTTCTTGGAGACCTGTTGGGAAGTGACATGTCTCTCCAGGCCCCTTCCCCTATGTTGAATATTGAAATATGAATATAAATTGTCATTCAACAATATTGAATGCTAGTGCTTTCTAAATGACCACATGTTGTAGGATTTAGTTCAAAAGCCTGGTTATAGTGTTCAAGCAATCGAGAAAAACTGTAATACTTGGAAACAGGGCCATATAGGACGGTGCAACAGGTGCGACCGCACCGGGCCCCGCGGTTTAGGGGGCCTCTCTGCAAATGGACAGAAGGGGACCCTGCTTTCTCTAGCTAGCACTGGCCCATGCTTGAGACGGCCCTGCTTTCAAATTTTGTTTAATTTAACATTTTGAAAAATTATGTAATTTTCCTCAACATTTTTAATTTAACGTAAAATTAACATAAATTAAATTAAATTAAAATTAACGTAAAAATAAACGTGAATTTAGGCTATTTTAGTTTTGTACACATTGTCATGTTAATTAAAATCAAATGCATTTTGTTTTATTGAAAACAATATTATCATTGTTTGAGAGGGGCACTTTCGATTATTTTGAAAAAGGGCAGGGGCTCGAGCACCCAAAGCACTTCACGAGTGCAAAAAGAGGCGATTATCGCCAAATACAGGCTTATGTCAGTAAAATAAAATGCATGGGGTTTAACACAGATATATTCGGTCAAAGTAGTTATTTACTCGTGTAATCAAGTTTTTTCCTGTTTTACAGACGGCGTTTGAAGCTTATACACTCGTCACATACATTTCCGAAAATAAGATATAACGTTAACTAAAAGAAAACTCACCATAACAATCCTAGGTTAGCTGTAGGCTATAAATGACAAATGAGCGTCTGTCTCAAAGCTGCGCCGGACGGCGGACAGACCCTTAAAAAACCTGGACCGTCCTTATAGCCATATTAGCCTAACAGCTAATAGTTAACTATAGCTTGTTTCAAAACTACTTTTCTCGCATGGAAATTTGAAATAGTTAGGGAACATTTCATACATATCGAGGTGCCATTTACTTAAACAATGCTAATTCAATCGTAAATATGCCTTTTGACGACCTCAATATCAGCGGTTCAAAATGTGATCTGATTTGCGATCGGTAGGCTATTATGTAACTTAGTTTAAACGACCCAGGCTCAAAATAGCGTTCCCATCAGTAATCAAGCTAACTACCTATAACTATGACAATTAAACAAAACTTTTGTGGTTTATATCTCACCGTTTGGAGCAGTGCAAAGTTGCGTGTCCTGTCCGTCGTCCTCAGCTCTTGAAAGGGCGGGCAGAAGCGTCTCCAACCGTTACTTCTACAACCCAATGCGTTGGGTTGACATTTATAAACCAACGTTGGGTCAAACTGACCCATCCCTAGATCCAACTGCCTCAACCCAACATTTGGGTTAGGGAAACAACCCAGCGCTTTTTAGAGTGTATATGGTGACGGAAATATTTTGCAATCTTGTATTGAGAAATGTAATTTTTTAATCGTTTGACAATTCTCTCATGAAATTTGGTACAAAGTGACCATACCCATGTTTTCTTGCAAAGACTGAGCCTTTGATGGATGGCCGTTTTATACCCAAACACAAGACCCTCACCTATTCCCAATTCACTTGCTAATTGTGGACTGTTTCTAAAACAGTTGGTAACACTTTATTTTGATGGTCCCTTTTGAACATTCTGTTGACTATAAGTAACTTTGCAACTACATGTCAACTAACTCTCATTAGAGAATTAGTAGACTCACTGCTTTATATCTGCTAACTCTTTATTGTGATGCTCCTCCAACAGACATAAGTAACTTTTCAACTACGTCAACTTATTCTGACCCTAACCCTACCAGTCTACTAATGCTCTACTAATACTCTGATGAGAGTTAGTAGACGTGTAGGTGCAACGTTACTTATAGTCAACAGAATGTGTTAAAGGGACCATCAAAATAAAGTGAAACCAAACAGTTTAACTTGGAAATTCTGTAATCTTTTCACTTTTATTCTGCCTCTGTTCCAACTTTTTTGGAGTGTGCAATCAAAATCAAAATTCATCAAATGCCAGTGAAAACATTGAGATTTTTAATCTTTGTACTCTTTTCAGTTAAATAAGAATGAAGAAATCACAGTAATGTTGAAGATTCAGGGAAGAAGGAGGGAACTATTAACTATTTTAATAATAAAATAAAACAAATAGAAAGACAAAAGTATCCGCCAGCAGCCCCTCGCGAACGACTGCTGGCCACAAAAAACAAGCAAAACACAACATAAACTCCAGGCCTGGCCTCTCTCGATCTTCAGCGTCATCGCTCCTCTTTTTATGCTTCCGCTCCTCCATGAGAGATACGAGACCGGTGCGTCTCACAGGTGACGTTCATTAACACTCATGCCACCTCACGCCGTTCTCACGTCCCTCTGCCTCGTCCTGCTCGCCACACACAGATTCTTGATTTTACTTCATTCTACAAAATTGTCCAACGTTTCTGGACTTGGGGTAGTAACATCATCCCAAAACTGAGGTTTGCTGTACCAAACAAAAACAAAAACAAAAGACAAACAAAATGAACAATAAAAAGGAACAAATGAAAGTCCACATATCAATGTACAGGGAAAATTCACAGAGCACAAGGTTGAACACAAATGTCAAACTACTAAGGTTACAATGGTACAACAAATGCCATAGTTAGGAAGAGGACAATAGCAGCACTGTCAATTAGTCTGTGGGAACTATGTGGGAATATTGAACAGTCATGGGGAAACTGCAAAAATGACCTAGTTCAAAAACTGGTAATAATAAGCTCTATAGGAACTACAGGGCCGCTCACACAGACCTATTCAAAACCATTTGTTTCCAGTCCCACCATGGTAACTATCTGCTACTGATATTTCTGTTTCAGTTACCATCCTCCTCAATTCTGGATCAGCTGGCAATTTCATTTCCGAGGAACTCTGCCACAAACTCTAGGTCCAGGACCATCCCGTACAAGGTTCCATTTGTGACCGGAAAGCCGCTCGGCCAACGCTTGTTTGTTACTGTGTGTGAGATCGGTCCATCGGCTACATACAGAGAACATCTGCCTCCTGGCTCTGGAGAATTCCACCGCGGGAATTTTTGTGGGGCATCCTTGGCTCGTGACACACAATCACATCCTCTCCTAGTCCAGTGGCAAGGTCCTGAAGTGGGAAAATAACTGTTTTCATGGCTGTCCAGAGTTCTCTCACTTTAACCTCATCAGGACACGTGAGGGGGACGAGTGGAAGACCGCAAGCAAACCTTTTGTAGTGGAGGTGGACGCACTGTCACGGTGTCACCAGGCTCCTCAATTACACACACCCAGTGCTCACTCTCACCAGAATTCTATTAATCTGCACCTATCCCTCATCAGCTCACTCATCAACCACAGTATAAGAGCACACACTTCTCAGTTCCCTTTCAGTCGATGTCGACTACGTCTTCCGTTCCCTTCTTCAGGGAACGGTGGGTTGCATACGCAACCAGGACATTACTTATCATCTGGTCTCCAATGTGGATTACAGACTCCTTACCAGGGGTGCGTTTCCCGTACAACGACTTAACTCGCTGCTTCACTGTCACGGTTGGTAGATCCACTGTCTCATTCTGGTCTTGTGTGTTTGTCCAGAACAACAACTCAGTCAATCTCCAATAATGCCAGTGGTTCCTTAACCTGCAACCAAGAAGACTAACACACACACAGACACACAGCCTTTCCCAGGTTTGATTTGGCCAGGCTCTAACTATAAACAGGAGTCTCGTCTAAAAACATCAAGATAATGCGTTCTTTCTCTCAAGGATAGCAACCCAGCAACCCAAATCTGCAACCTGGAAAGTCATGACGTGCCTAACTTCGGGGTCTGAGTGTCAGCTGCATAATCGATGGAGATATGTCTATCTGTGTGGAAAATTATCTATTTCTTAGCCAATGAGAATCATTCAACCTGTAAGCAATGATGTAGCTTAGACCTTGGAAATGGTATGCTGTGATCTTTGTAACTGTAAGCGGAGCGGCCTACAAACTCCTGTGTGAGTCTTGAAGCTGACTTATGCTAATGAAACTGCAAACTATCTTCAGTAAAACTTTTCTTTAATTTATTATAATTCTTACTCCGGGTCTTCTTTCAAATATCGTTTTCTGGGTCTTTGACTGTATAACCCCTTACACTATTGTTACGACCGTCTAGGGCCAGCTGTTACATAAATGAATGTGTGCTCACTCACAAAAATAATGTGATAATAATTGAAAAATAAAGTGAAAACCAGAAAAAAGAGAATTAATTTAGGAGTGGACAATGCCAAAATAACAAACAAATTTAACTAGATTTAGTACCATCTAAATTCCCTAAAAGAAAGAAATCACATCAAAAGAAGAAAAAAGGCAACTTCCTTAACCCAAAACATAGAGCAAACTGTATGGGGATTTACACTCAAAGACCCAGAACCAGATATGATGAATGAAGACCCGGAGTCAGAATTATAATAAATTGAAGAAAAGTTTTAATAAAGATAGTTTGCAGTTTCATCAGCAGAAGTAAATTTCAAGACTCACAAGGAGTTCGTGGGCTGCCCCGCTTATAGTTAACAAAGATCACAACAGTTACACCCTACACCAATGTCTAAGCTACAGTATGTCCTTGCTTTAGGTTGAATGATTCTCACTGGCTAAGAAATAGATAAACATAGTAATTTTCCACACATAAACACTGAAGCCTATCTCCATTGATTATGTAGCTGACACTTGGACCCTGAATTTAGGCATGTCGAGACCTTCCAGGTCGCAGATTTGGGTTGCTGGTGCCAACCTGTTCAGAACAACAACTCAGTCAATCTCCAAAAATGCCAGTGGTTCCTTAACCTGTAACCAAAAGGGCTAACACACACACCGACGCACAGCTTTTTCAAGGTTGGATTTGGCCAGGCTCTAACTATAAACAGGACAGTTTCCTCAAAACATCAAGATAATCTTCTCTCAAGGACTGGACACTATAACACAGTAAAGTAAAGACTTTAGCTACGCAATGGTGACTCAAACTATTGGTTCCAATGACCCTTATATGTTTTATAAGGCGCTTGTGGTGTCGTTTTTATGTGTTATGATGTCCATGTTCAAATTTAATTACTGGGCACGTAACATATAAATGGGGGCTCGTTTTGCCGGGTTTTGGACCATATTTATTTATTCATTCTTCTCGATTTTTCCCTTTGTAAAAATCTTTTTCCGTGGTGATCGTAGCTGTGCGCTGTGGGAGAGCGCTCTTTGTTTTTTTTTTTTCTCGACTTTTGCCCATTTAGGGGATTTTGAATCACTCGTAATGTTTGATTTAGACGCGTTTATTCTCGCTCCTTCGCAAGAATTGTTGTTAACGATTACACGTGATGACCTTGTTAGAATTGCTGGCCACTATAAACTTGAAGTGAGTGGTAGCCCTTCCAAGGCTGAATTGCAGGATATGCTTGTGGAAAAGTTGCGAGAACTGGGTGAGTTTGGAAAAATGTTTCCTGATGTATCTACATCGCCTGATCTGGGTAAGCGTCTTCCTATTGATCCTTCACCTTCACCTACTAAAGCAGCACTAGAATTGAAGCGTTTACAATTAAGAGAAAAGGAAATTGAATGGGAACGTGAGAAAACTAGATTAGAGGCTGATAGACAGGTAGTACGAGAACGAGAAAAAAGAGAACACGAATTTAGATTAAAAGATCTTGAATTTGCACAAGCGTTACGCATTAAAGAACTCGAAATTGAAGGCTCGTGAGGCTGGTGTCGCATTTAAGCCAGATCAGTTTGACATAACTCGTAACATTCGCCTCGTTCCACCTTTTAATGAGAGCGAAGTTGATACGTTTTTTGCACATTTCGAGCGCGTGGCAACAACATATAAATGGCCCAAGGAAATTTGGACCATGACTTTACAATGTGTCTTTACTGGGAAAGCGCAGGAAGCTTATTCCTCATTAACTCTTGAAGACGCAGCAGATTACGAAAAGGTTAAACACGCTGTTTTACGCATTTATGCTCTTGTGCCTGAGGCTTATCGACAAAAGTTTCGTAGTTGTCTTAAACCTGAGGCTCTTACATATGTCGAATATGTTAGAGAAAAAGAAATGTTATTTGATCGCTGGCTTAGTTCACTAGAAGTAACAACTTTTCAACCTCTTTGTGATTTGATTATTCTTGAAGATTTTAAGAACGGTCTTCCTCAGATAGTCGCTACCCATGTTAGTGAGCATAAAAATCTGACTCCTGCTCGTGCAGCTGTGCTTGCTGACGAGTATGTGCTCACCCATAAGCGTGTCCTTCCTAATTGAAAACTTTCGCAGAACGTCTCGGGTCATTCAAATATGTCTAAAATGTCTAAAGAGACCGTGCCTGTTTCTGCTCGTTCTCCAGACCGCCGTCCGCCGGGGTCTAGTGTTACCGTTCCGACCTGCGCCTACTGTAAGAAACGTGGTCATGTTTTGTCTGAGTGTTATACTTTAAAGCGTAAAAACAGGGCGACAAGTCAGCCAGCTTCTTACAGATCGGAGGTGGGGTTGTGTGTTTCAAAGTTGCCTGTGAGTAGGAACGACACTAATTCTGATAAGCACGGTTTTGCGCCGTTTATAATGGATGGTTTTGTCTCTTTGCCCGGTGAGCGTTTAAAAACTCCAATAAAAATTCTGCGAGATACTGGCGCTTCACAGAGCTTTATTTTGCGAGCTGTATTGCCTTTCGGTGATGAGACTTTTACTGGTGATAGTATTCTTGTCCGTGGATTTGAAATGGGTCATGTTAATGTCCCTCTGCATGAGATTTCTCGTGTCTGACTTAGTTACTGGCAACGTTACCGTGGGCGTACGCCCCTCCTTGCCCATTGAAAATGTAGCGATGCTACTGGGTAATGATTTGTGTGGGGGAAAAGTTTTGCCTTGCCCCATAGTGTCTCCTGCACTTCCAAAATCGTGTACAGATGACTTGTCCATTAGCTTCCCTGAAGTTTTTTCCTCTAGCGTCGTTACTTGTGCCATGGCGAGAAATGAACTAGAGAATGGAATTGAGGAACAGCTTGACCTTAGCGATACTTTTATTGCTTGACCTTCACTCTCTAGCGATAGTGAATTACTTTTGAATTCTGATTCACTGTCGTTGTCGTCCGATGTTCCTAATTTGTCTATGAGTCGAGAGCAGCTTATTAAGGGACAGGAAAGTGACCCATCTCTGTCTCCTTTCTTTTCAGAGGCCATGTCTGAAGAAGATATTGAGCATACGCCGCACGGCTATTTTTTACGAGATGGTGTCTTAATGCGCAAGTGGAGACCTCTTATGGCCTCAGCGCAAGATGAGTGGAGAGTTCTTTTTCAAGTTGTTGTCCCAGTTGCTTTTCGTGATAAGGTTCTGAGTTTAGCTCATGACCATCACTTGGCAGGTCATCTTGGCGTAAATAAAACTACTGATAGAGTTCTACGCCATTTTTTTTGGCCAGGTATTAAGAGAGATGTTGTGAGATACTGTCGAACATGTCATGTGTGTCAGGTTGCTGGGAAACCTAACCAGGTGATTCCGCCTGCGCCTTTACAGCAGATTACATCCAAAAACGGTTCAGACAGACCGCGGCACCAATTTTATGTCTCGTGTGTTCGCACAAGTTATGCGTCAGCTCACGGTCCACCATGTTACATCCAGCCCGTACCGTCCGCAGACTCAAGATGCACTCGAGAGATTCCATCAAACTTTGAAAAGTATGCTCAAGTGTTTTTGCCTCGAGTTCCAGCGTGATTGGGATGAAGGAGTTCCGTCTGCGCTTTTTGCTGTGCGCGAGGTAGTACAAGAGAGTTTGGGTTTTAGCCCGTCGGAGCTGGTTTTCGGGCACACGGTTCGTGGACCTTTAAAACTGTTAAAGGAGTCTTGGCTTGCTGAGCCTAAAGATTGTCTCAGTTTGACGGATTATGTGTCTAAGATGCGTAGTAGACTCAGTCGTGCGTGTCAGTTGGCTAGAGATAATTTAGGGGTCTGTCAGAAGAGAATGAAGCAGAGATTTGATCAGAGGGCTGTTTCCCGAAGTTTCAGTCCTGGGGATAAAGTTCTCATGTTGATTCCTGGGTTGGGCTCTGCTCTGCAGGCTCGTTACAGTGGTCCCTATCGTGTCGAACGACGAGTGAGTGATTTAAACTATGTTATCTCCACTCCAGATCGAAGGAGAAAGACTACGCTGTGTCACATTAATCGTCTGAAGCTGTTCTGTGATCGAGGAGAAGGTTCAATTTCGGAGCTCAAGTCGCCTTGCACTTCAGTTAACAGAAATGATGTTCGCGCGCCTAAAGTGGCGCTGTCCAAGAAGTGGGGTGCTGAAGTTGCTGCCTCGTTGGCGGTGACGGCACAAGTTGAGAATGTGTCTTCTTGAAGGGGTGTCCAACTGCGAGGCCTATTTAGATGATTTGATCATCTATAGTGACACCTGGTTTTCGCACATGGCCCATCTTTCTACTGTGTTTGGCAGGTTGTCCGAAGCTGATTTGACCATTAACCTGGCTAAGTGTGAGTTTGGCCAGGCCACTGTGGTGTATCTGGGTAAAGTGGTTGGTCGTGGGCAGGTGCGTCCTGTCCAGTCTAAAGTGGAGGCGATTCTGAATTATCCTCCTCCAACCACCCGCCGCAAACTCCGTCGCTTCCTTGGCATGGTCGGCTACTACCGGTCGTTCTGTAAAAACTTCTCTGTTCTTGCCTCACCTCTCACTGATTTGCTAAGTCCGAAGGTGTCTTATATCTGGACTTCATGGAGTCAAGTTGCGTTCGACTCTATAAAAGCACTGTTGACTAGACTCATTTGCACCCAGGCCCGTCGGAACAGGACAGGCAAACCAAGCAATTGCTTGGGGCCCCGAGCTGGACTGGGGCCCCAAGACAACGACTGTTTAAGAATAAAATGCAACGACAAACTGTGAGCGCCCCCTTGATAGTCAATCCAGTAAAGTGCAATGACACTGTTATCGGAATCCCCCTCAAGGGGGCCCCTCTCAGTAGTCGCTGACAGCAGCCAGCCAACCACGCGATCTCTGCTGCCGGCAAATACAAACCTCCTCGGCAGTCATCATGAAGCGGAATTATGCTTTAGGAAGCCAGAAAAGAAAGAAGAGAAAGGAAGAGGAGGATATGAAAAATACCAGATAGTGGTAAAGTGATAAATTACACTGCATAAAAATAGCTCTACTTCTCTTGTACAAATGGTGTAATTTTGCAGCAGGTAACGTTAGGCTAGCAAAAATATGTTTATGTTAGCTAACTTCCTGACGGCAAATGCTGCTTGTAACGAACAGTTAATGCACATTTTTTTTCGAACGGACGGAATATGGTTAACGTTACATACTGTAATATGTTTTTTAACGGTTTAAGGAAGACGCAGATCCGTTTATCTTATTTAATGACATGACATTGCTATATTTGTAATAGGTTTTGATGAAAGTGGCATAGCATGCTATACTAACTTTTCCACCGTGATAATCTATTTACCAATGGGGGTTAGGAAAACCACACAATAAATTCCGTGCATCAAACATTAGCTTGGGATGTTTTTAAGCATTGGTAGTGAAAGCAGCATCCCTTCCCTTCTAATATCAAAATGCTAACATATCTTTAAGTTTTCGGTAAAACTTTATAATAACCATCATTAATAGATGGTAAATTTTTAGTT
The DNA here is from genome assembly GCA_031834385.1 of Semotilus atromaculatus. NCBI lineage: Eukaryota > Metazoa > Chordata > Actinopteri > Cypriniformes > Leuciscidae > Semotilus > Semotilus atromaculatus. The sequence continues at coordinate 5,176,992 of JAULUF010000035.1, forward strand.
ATTTAATATTTAGTTGATTGTCATTTAACTGTTAGCAAACAGTCTTTTTACTTAATAAATAATTTGTAACCTTACCCATCTATAAACATTATTTAACCTGAAAAAGGCAGAGGAACATTATTTTTTCATAGCTTATGTCCCTGTAATTTTTTTTTAATGCACAGTATATGCAACAGCAGTATTTGGGGGGGGGGTCTATTTTGTCTATTTTGCTTGGGGCCCCCAAATTCCTTCAAACGGCCCTGTTTGCACCTCTGACTGAGCGGGTGCCGCTCAGAAGGCTTTCATGTGCTCGTCCCACTATGCCTTCGTTATAGAGGTTGCTACACGATCGGTGTCAACAGACTGATCATGTTTCTCCTTAAGCCCGTTCCTGGCGTGAGACCTGTGTGCGTGCTATGTCTTAATCTTTAACTTTATTTTGAGCTGGTGGTATTGGTGTTGGGTTTTCATGTTATTTAATGAAGGTTTAGTTAGAACAGCAGTCAGCGGACCCGGAAGACTCACCAGAACATTCATTGTCTTTATTTTCGGACGGGAGGTAGGCAAGAGTTTCGATCCGGAAGATAAGTGTGAGCAGGGTTTTCTTTCTGTTTTGTTTTTCTAGTAATTTTTACCACCATGCTCCGTTTGTGATTTTAATTGTTAATTACTTAAAACACTGACAATAAACCATTTTTGTATTGTCATTAGACGATTGCAGTACATGTTTAGAAAACCCATTAAAAAGCAGAGCAGCAGTGGGCAAAAAAGTCTAGACTATTTATGTGATAAGTTTAGTAACCAATGAGGCTTATGGAGTAGCCTATATCAGTATAAGTAGATTGGTGATGCTTTGTATGCATGAATACAAAGAATTAAAAAAATGCATCTGTTGGCCCCATATAAATATATGGACCAGAATGGGTTCATATGTGTTAATTATTTGTGTTAATTATATATTCAGCATTCAGCACTTATCATGTTCACAAAACATCTTTATTTGTGTGCTCCTGCATTAGAAACGTTAGAACAAAAAGATCTGAATAAACCTCTCATCCAGGACATCAGTATCAGCATGACTTTGCATATTAATGTGAGTTTCTCATTAAGACTATTTCAGATAAAGTACAGGGGTCCTCTGAAAAAAAATTGTGGTCCTTGTCCTTGATGTGATGTAAATGATTTTCATCATCACAACATTGTTCTTCCTTTGTTTATCATTGCACTTTACTGTAAATATTTTAATAATTTATGCACATGGAATGGCACATGTGATTGTTTGTTAACATTTGTTTGAACAAATAATATTATAATTATAGATGAATGTCAATAATATGGGTAGTTTAGTACTTGTACATAAATGTATTACATTTGGTTTCCTAAATTTATCTTGTGCTGAAAGAGCATTTGAAAGAATTCACATCAGCTTTCAAAATTCTTGTAAAACAAACTTTTCCTTTGAGAGACCAGCACACAAAGCTTTGAGCAAAGGCATTTCAAAGAAATGGGAAATCGAAACTGCTGTGCTTGTGAAAGTGAAACTGGGAACTGTGCCCGTGCTATAAACCCCTGATCTTCTGATGGCTATATAAGCAGCTAATCGTCTTCAGTAATAACAGCCTTAGATAATCATCAAAATGAAGACTGCTGCAGTTATTGTTTTTCTGGTCTGTCTGCTTGCTCCAGAAGTACACGGTGAGTGTTGCTTATTAAGACCTAATACCTATTGATTCTGCAAGGCTATATCTCTTCTAAATATTAGTTTGTTATATTGTTCTGCAGCTAAAAAATCAACAAAAAAAACAAAAAAACTCTCTTCCAGGGCAGAACAAGATTCACAAAGGCAGGTGCTTCTGTGCTGACAAAGGAGTGGATGTGGTTTTAAGGAAAAACATTGAGAAGTTTGAAATCATGCCTCCAAGTCCGTCTTGTGCAAAACAAGAGATTATGTAAGAACAAAAAAACAAAAAAGATTTTACATGGATAATTACACATTAATGATCATACTACTATCTTAACATTCTTAAACGCATTCAGCTCATCTTTCCTTTTTTTTATTCCAGTGTCACTTTGAAGAGTGCAGAGCGGAAATGCTTGAATCCAGAGTCTAAATTCACCCAGAATTTAATCAGGAGGATTCTTGAAAAGATGTTAGTGTAATTTATTTTTGTAATTTTGCTGTATGTTCAACTAAAAATGAAAAACAGTTTTTGAACTGATTAATTTTCTCAAAATTCAATGAAAAGTTTCTGATCTTTACAGGGCCCAGCAGTCAGAGACGCTCATGTGAGTCTGGATTAGTTGCTGTTTTACGCCACTGAAGAACATCCTGTTACCCATGAAATGCCCAACCTCTATAGTTGACATTAGACTGGAGAACATCTGTATAAACTGTTTAGTGTAAATATTTACTTTTTAATTTTACTTTTTTTTAAACTGACTATGTAGTAATTATAAAATGTTTTATTTCTTTAAAATTTTTATTTTATGTATATTATTGTTTTATGTTTAATCTCTGTGAAGTGCTGTTACAATCCACTTATGGTGTTTAATTATTTCATTGTCCATCTGTGTCCAAATAAAATATTTTCTTAAATTAATGGGCTCTTGGGGAAAAAAATTATTTTCAACTGTGCAGGTCAAAATTATATAGCATTTTTAGCATACAGGACAATGAAGCATCTTCCAATATATTATCAAGGGAAGAAAGAATTTGCTAATTTAGTTTTTAAAGCACAAATTTGAACATCAGAAACATCAAAGAACATCATTTGATCATCAGAAGACCTTGTATAAGAAGCCTCCTGTGAGGAAGCCTCCTAAAAATAAATAAATAAATAATTAAATTTGATAACAATATATGAGTGCCATTCATGTAAAATGCTAAATTTATGCATTTTAACAAGTTAGTTGAACAATTGAGTGTTACGAACTGCTCCAAGACACACAGGTTGAGATCCAAATGCAGCTTTATTTGAGTAATCCAGAATCGTAATCTAAACGATTACGTCGTTTACGATTCGATTACGTCGATTACGATTACGTCGGAAAGGGTCAAGGCAGTCCAAATTATTAATTAATTTCAAACCTTTCTAATCCAGAGGAGACATGTGTGTGATATAGCCAAAAAAATGTTTATGTTTACTTAAAGGGGCTATATGTAGTTTTTCTACTAAAATGAATCCTTTTTTTATTGCCTGTGTGTGAAGGGGTTGTAATCTCATATTAAAATGATCCACTTTGTGGGTTTTGCTATTACCTCTGAAAGAAAGTTTTCTTACGGTATTTCTATGTGAAGGCTCCTGGTCGGATTTACCACGAAATCCAGTGACGTGACTGAGACTTGCATGCGCGCTCTCGAGGCTCTCGCCTCGTCTACTGACTTTGCACTCAACAGCAACGACACTGCAACTTATGACATGGAGTAACACTAAGAAACGACCTGCTCCGAGCACAACACTATACATATAGCCCCTTTAAGAGTATTACAGTTTTTTTCAGTCGCTAACAAGCATTTGTCCAATCAGTGGTCACATTTTCAAAACTCTAAACACCGTTAGCACAGCATCGGTCTTTTGTGGGCATACTATTCACACATTTCATGTCGTTTTCACACAATATGCAGTCAGTGAACACATTTCCACAATGCTTGAATTTTCTTAACAGACAAGCTATACCTCCTAACAAAATAATGGATTGTTTTTGTAGTATTTACAAATGTTAACACACACCATCCCACAATAGCAAAAACAATATTCCAAACCTTAGATACAGTATAAAAACCTCTTCTTCTGCAATGATATCAGTTCAAAAACAATATATGTCAGCTGATAATAAAAAAATAAAAAAATGAATGTGTATATATGGGTTGTATGATTTGTTATTTGTATTTATTGTATTTATTGATGAGCAGTTTAGTTATTTATTTGTGAGTGGTTTTAACTTTACCTCAGTACCTAATTTCGTTCCAACTCATGTACCATGTTTTGGAATGACACAGACACACAGCTTATTTATGTCGGGTAAATTGGGCCAAGCACAGCTGATTCCAGTCTGGCTTAGACTCAGTGGCAGGGGTTATTTTTTTCTATTACATTGACACTTATACAGTAAAAGGAGGACTTTGAGGAGTGATGTTTTTGGAAACAGAAACAGAAAAGACAAACATTTAAATGTCTGGACGAGGAAGGAGAAGAGCAGGCCCAGTGAGAGATGCAGTGAGAGGTGCAGTGAGAGGTGCAGTGAGAGATGCAGTGAGAGGTGCAGTGAGAGGTGCAGTGAGAGGTGCAGTGAGAGATGCAGTGAGAGGTGCAGTGAGAGGTGCAGTGAGAGGTGCAGTGAGAGGTGCAGTGAGAGGTGCAGTGAGAGATGCAGTGAGAGATGCAGTGAGAGATGGAGTGAGAGGAGCAGGTGCAGTGAGAGATGCAGTGATAGATGCAGTTAGAGGAGCAGGTGCAGTGAGAGATGCAGTGAGAGATGGAGTGAGAGGAGCAGGTGCAGTGAGAGGTGCATGGAGGTGGAAGGTTTATGACCATCAGCCACATGACCAGATGTCCCTCCTTGAAGCCATGGATGCTGGCTGCAGGGACATCACAGTTCATGATTGCCACGGGTGGATCCGACATACCAAGCAGTTTTATTCCAGGTGCATCGCCTTGGATAATATCAGATGTAATGTTGATGAAACATGTGGCCTAACCCTGAAGATCGCAGAGATTAGATACAGTAATTTTGTGATTTTTTTAGTTCCCCCCTTTTTGTCTGGGCTTTTTGCTGTTGTTGTTGTTTTTTTTTGTCCTGAATGCTCTTGTGTGTTTCATGGATATTTTGTTCACTGTTAGCTATACTATAAAACGTTTTCTTTTCTAACATGAACATTACTGTATATGTGGACATACAGTTCCCAACCAAGAAATTTTGTGTAAAAACGGTGGATTGCATGTTTTGCATGCAAATACCTGTAAAACTGAAACATAAAAGTCTATGCAGTTTTTGTAATGTCAACAATAGCCAGTATTTTGAAACCTGGTGTACTTTGATTGACTGCATGTACATTGTGAAGTGAAAACAAGTTTTATTATTTGACAGAATCATTTAATTTTGAGTCAGATTTCCAGTGTTTTGGTAAAGTTAGTGTGTGCAGAGAAAGATGTGTTCTATTTCGAAATGAAGAGTTAGTATATATTTAACAAAATGTGTTTTTGAGAAGAAAATGATCTATTTGGCCAATTGTGCTTTGTAGGTGTGAGTCTGTGTTAAAGAGCCCCTATCATGGATTTTAGAAAATGACTGTTCATGTAGTGTGTAATATACACTCACCTAAAGGATTATTAGGAACAGCTGTTCAATTTCTCATTAATGCAATTATCTAATCAACCAATCACATGGCAGTTGCTTCAATGCATTTAGTGGTGTGGTCCTTGTCAAGACAATCTCCTGAACTCCAAACTGAATGTCAGAATGGAAAAGAAAGGTGATTTAAGCAATTTTGAGCGTGGCATGGTTGTTGGTGCCAGACGGACCGGTCTGAGTATTTCACAATCTGCTCAGTTACTGAGATTTTCACGCACAACCATTTCTAGGATTTACAAAGAATTTTTGTGAAAAGGGAAAAACATCCAGTATGCGGCAGTCCTGTGGGCAAAAATGCCTTGTTGATGCTAGAGGTCAGAGGAGAATGGGCCGACTGATTCAAGCTGATAGAAGAGCAACTTTGACTGAAATAACCACTCGTTACAACCGAGGTATGCAGCAAAGCATTTGTGAAGCCACAACATGCATAACCTTGAGGCGGATGGGCTACAACAGCAGAAGACCCCACCGGGTACCACTCATCTCCACTACAAATAGGAAAAAGAGGCTACAATTTGCAAGAGCTCACCAAAATTGGACAGTTGAAGACTGGAAAAATGTTGCCTGGTCTGATGAGTCTCGATTTCTGTTGAGACATTCAGATGGTAGAGTCTGGCGTATTTGCGTATTTGGCAAATTTGGCGTAAACAGAATGAGAACATGGATCCATCATGCCTTGTTACCACTGTGCAGGCTGGTGGTGGTGGTGGTGTAATGGTGTGGGGGATATTTTCTTGGCACACTTTAGGCCCCTTAGTGCCAATTGGGCATCGTTTAAATGTCATGGCCTACCTGAGTATCGTTTCTGACCATGTCCATCCCTTTATGGCCACCATGTACCCATCATCTGATGGCTACTTCCAGCAGGATAATGCATCATGTCACAAAGCTGGAATCATTTCAAATTGGTTTCTTGAACATGACAATGAGTTCACTGTACTAAAATGGCCCCCACAGTCACCAGATCTCAACCCAATAGAGCATCTTTGGGATGTGGTGGAACGGGAGCTTCGTACCCTGGATATACATCCCTCAAATCTCCATCAACTGCAAGATGATATCCCATCAATATGGGTCAACATTTCTAAAGAATGCTTTCAGCACCTTGTTGAATCAATGCCACGTAGAATTAAGGCAGTTCTGAAGGCGAAAGGGGGTCAAACACAGTAATAGTATGGTGTTCCTAATAATCCTTTAGGTGAGTGTAGCTCTAAGTGAATGAAAACATCCTGCAAAGTTTTATATCTGAAAGTGCACCGTATATAAATATTGTCTTTCAAAAGTGAGAGTCGACTCTGAGTTTATGAAATGAATTGTTTTTGAAACGAGTCATTAGCCGTTTCGTAGTGATGTAGATACGAAACATTAGCATATTGGCCGCGCCCAGTTATTGCGCGCTGTAAGGACTGGGCGAAGGGTGAATCGGAATAACTAAATACATCCTCGCTAAAGTCCCAAAGCCTTCAGACCCAAGAAGCCTGAAAGTAAATTACCGCAACAAAACAAACCGCAAGATGTGTGTTACTATGTTTTATCATCTGTGGAGTAAAATTTAATGCATTTCACGTCACCATCATAAAACATGCAAAGTCGATCACGATGAGACAAAGGAAAACCTTTGCCGCGCAATTCTCTCCGAGCTGATTGGTGCATTCAAGACCAGGAGAGGCGTGAACCGAAATGTCTTTAAAGAGACGCGCAGAGCTCCCCCTCCCTCTCTGATCTCCTTGCCTACGTCTGCCTTAGTCATGTAGTCTCGTGATCAGGGTGGGAATTATACCGCGGCCACGCGGCCATGGCCGCCGTTGCCCTACACTTTGGCCTTCATGCCCCGTGAATTTTTTTTTATCATACGGCCACAGTGGCCTGTGTGCCCTAGCCCTGTCCAAGTTACATGTATAAAGTGCCAGTGCGGCATATGTGGGCTTGCTTTTTAAAATTAAAAAAATAAAACTGTATTTTATTGTAGAGCTGCGCACAGCTTGCTCCATCCCTCTCACACACAAACTTACAACGGAGGCGCGCGCGCGAATAGCCCGTCCTCTTCGAGCACGATCTCAAAACATGAGCAGCATGGGTTGGAGGACGGATTGTTGCGGTGCTTATTTCCCCAGCGAAGATTCCAGAATCAATCCGGAGTTGAATGGTTGTTAGTATAATGAACACTGTTGCAAAACAACTCTGAGAAGTTAGTATATGTTAAACGCTGTCGCGTTTCCATTACAGATTCAGGGTTTCCCGCAGCACTTTGTAACTAAGGCGGCCGCCTAAGCAACACACGCCTGCCGCCTTAACTAACATTGCGTCGTCAAAAAAAAATGTATGAGCGATATCCGCCGTGTTACTCTGTCCTGTTTATAACTTAGATTTTCTGCCCAATTCTCTGCCCGAGGCAGAACTTGGGCCGATATTTCCCGCCGCCATCCTCGGGCCGGGCCAGTGATCTAGAGACGTGCGGCGCAGGACTAGATTTGATGGCCGAGCGCTGGCGGTAATGTCACTAGCGAAAGACACTCTCTTTCACTCTGTGTGTGTGTGTGCGGGCTGCGGGAGAATAAAACGATTCGAGCGGACTCCCGCAACATATGAATATCAATGAATAAAACATAAAAACTAATAAATTGTTATTAATCTGTTGCAGAAAAGAACAACTAAACAAAATTTAGACTATTTACAGGCCAGAGTTTCTAATTGTAACATGTTTGCAGCGTTGAGCGATGTAGCCAATCACAGACGTATGTGTTGATTTCTTAAACACAATGGCCAATCAGAAGCATTTAAGATAGACTCCCATCACCGCTCAAAACCAAAATCCTCTGATTATAACAAAGTGTAGATATTATGAAATATTCATTGTGCAATCAGCTTCATTGATAATAACAGAGATGTTTGAGATCGCGATGATGTCAGCTTTTTAGGGATTATTAAGGGAGCGCACTTTGCGCACATTTAAATTAACAGTTGTTCTCTCTCTCATTATTTTTTATTTATTTTTTATTAAAAAAGTCATATGTCTTATTCCAAATTAGGATGTTATGGTATCAATCTGAATGGGAAAACTATCGAATTGTACTCAATGGCCTTTGTGCCCTGTCATATGGCCTTGGTGCCCCTAAAAAAAAAGAAAAGGTGGAGGCCAAATGGCCTTGCCCCTAAAATTACATAATTCCCACCCTGCTCGTGATCCGATTTTCCCTCTGGAAATCCTTTCTTTCTTTTGTTTGTGGGTTAGGGTTAGGGTTAGGGTTTTGTTTTCTTTAAGTTTCCAACCTAATTCATCTCACAGGAGAGGAGATGAATTTAGCCAAATTTGGTAATGTTACCTCAAAGACTTTAACCTTGGTTCGAAACGCACGCACCGAACGCCACGTGACGCGCACACACGTAACAAAGAACATCCGCTTATGCACGCGGCCAGGACAGGCCGTTCCATGAGAGACCAAGAAACTTTGCAAGTATTCTTCTTTATAGGGCTTCTAGGAAGCTTTAAGATGATGTTTTTCGTGTTGTTTCAGAGAGGTTACTGTCTGGGTGAATATTGCCAATGCTCGCTCGCTCGCGCTCTCTCTCTCTCTCTCTCTCTCTCTCTCTCCCTCACTCTCCCTCACTCTCTCTCACTCTCTCTCACTCTCCCTCACTCTCCCTCACTCTCCCTCACTCTCCCTCACTCTCCCTCACTCTCCCTCACTCTCACTCACTCTCCCTCACTCTCCCTCACTCTCACTCACTCTCACTCACTTTTACACGTGTTTCCATTGTCTAGACTCCCCGCGTGTCTTTGTCATTAATGTTTGTAAATACATGTATTCCTTGTAACGTAGTAAATGCATAGGCTAGTTATTTCTTATTAAATTCATGATACTCATTTGATGGATTTACTGTGTCTGCTCATACTTCAGGTCCCTGAAATTACTAGATCAAAGCTACGAGCTTTACAAATTAAAGATACTTTAAAGAGTATTTGTTTATAGGGCGGGAAAGCTAATTCTTGTGGCCACAGAAATGATTTTCCTAAACTCGTGTCGAGAAGACGCTGTGTTCTACAATGCAAAGATAGTACAGCCACTTTGTTTTCACTGCCCAGGGATGGTTAAAGTTCATATTTGCAACGATACCACAACAGTATATCCCATGTTGTGTTCTCATCATTTTAATGACGAATCCTTCACAAACATAAATTAATTCAACTGTGGATTCGCAAGCCGGTTGTTCCTGAAGGAGGGCTCAGTACCCACTGTATATGGATCAGCTTGCTTCGTCCTCCTCCGAATCACAACCTGTAAGTACTATTAATAATGTTTGCTGTTATGTTTTCTGTAGCATGCGCTACAGAAATGCGTATTTTGTTGTGTGTGTTGTGTACGCTCTGCGCAGCTTCTAGGTCTCCATCTAACAGCAACGTGTTCGCTCTCAATTGTTTAGAAATATGTCAAATGTTTGTCGTTGTTATTACTTGGTGTAGCTATACTGCAGTGCTTTATCAATATGCTTCTGCGTTGGGCTAACGCAAATAATAACTTGACTGATTGTGTGTTTACCATCGAGCTGTGGGCTATGGTCGATTCGCTAACATAAACTGGGTAATTTGACCAATCACCGCAGATTTGCGTCACGCAAAGGAGGTGTTTGGGAAAATGAATCGTTAAACGAATAATTTGAGAGTCGATGAGCAAATCAGGTAAAAATAAATGCATATTATAAGTGTTTTTTGTCCTTGCATGCATGTGAAACTGTTTTTGGGAACTCCCAAAACAAAAATAGGAACATTTCAAATGCCATGATAGGGGCACTTTAAGAGTTTAGAAAAAGTATCTGAAGTATGGGTAAGCGCTTGTTACAGCAAACTGAATTGAGCTGAATAATACTCTTGTTACAGCAGCTTTACAGCAGAATTTGAATTTGCATCTGTTACTTTACTGTTTTTTTATATATTGTGAAGCTGCTTTGAAACCATTTCTATTGTATAAAGTGCTATAAAAAATAAATGTGACTTGACTTGACTGCTGAAAGTACTTTACATTCAATTTTGCCTTTGCAGAAAAGACCTTGGAAAATCTCAAGTGTGCAGTTTATACGAAAAGAACCTACTATCAGAAAGTGAAAGCACAAACATCCACTGCAGTCATGTATTAATAGTGTCATTTATAGACTGAAATTTGTATTTAATAAGGACCAAACCGATGACATGTTTATATCAGATGCTACATTTTTGTATTATAAGAATAGTTCATATATAAATAAAATATGTTGAGCAGTTATCAGATGTAAGATATAAAAATAGTAAAGCAAGTATAAGGCAGTGTGATTTAGACTTCACTTATAATAAGAGAAACAAAGTAATTCTTTGATGAACTCATAATTCTGATGTGTCTGTCCATAAACACACACACACACACACACACACACACACACACACACACACACACACACACAACAATAATGCACAATATGAGTTTATCAAAGAGTGACTTTTTAAATAACAAAACTGTTTTCCCCTATTTTATATCTGATGACATAGGTAAAACTGTACTGTGATCTATGTAAACATGACGACACAACACTTAAAACACTTATCACCTGCAATATCATGTGCAATGTTGTGACTGTTAGTTTCCCAGAAACTGGAACTCAGTAAGATACCATGCACTAAAGCATCAAAAAGGGAAATCCCAGAATGTCTTAGACTATAAAATGAAGAAATTCTGCTCATTTACTCACATTTGGTCAGCTAAGACGTTTAAGGTGAAGACCATCAAGAGATTGAACAATGAAGACTGTGGCCGCTCTACTTGTTTTTATCAGTTTGGCTATTGTTGCTATTGAAGGTAATATTATTTTTGCTTATTTTAATATTTTACTTACTCAACACAATCTGTTGCTTTGTTGTTTCAGGCTAATCATTTTCATAATTTATTTCTATCATCATTCCATTATAGGGCAGCGTGGGCATGGAATCCAAAGATGTTTATGTCGGGGTCCTGGTGTAAAAATGGTGAAGCCAAAGCTGATAGAGAAGGTGGAAATTCACCCTGTTAGTCCATCCTGTGGACATCTGGAAGTTGTGTAAGTACATTGATTTTTTTATCTATCTATAGATTATTCATCTGTTCATAAGATCTATATAGGCGATTTTTTTTAATCAATTGAATATAGCTTTATCTGTATTCACTTAAAATAACTTGACTGTGTCTAAACAGTGTCTTGCTGAAGAATGGTGCAGGGCGAAGATGCTTAAACCCAGAGTCATTTTTTACCAAGAATATCATTGAGAGGATTGCAAATAAGACCAGGTGAGTCTTATCAGTGACATTACAATTGATACTGAAAATCTGAGCTAAACATCTTTCATATGTTAAAAATGAAAAAAGGATCAAATACAAGTGTGTGTGTGTGTGTGTGTGTGAGTGTTAAAAGTGATGATATAATATGGAATAATGTTTATCTATGTTTATTCTTTTTAGGAGTGGTCAGTAAAAAGTGTGAAGTGGTTCAACTGCATTTTCTGGTGTGAAGGTTGTGGCCAGTGTGGACTTTCATTAAACAGTCATTATAAAGCTGTATTGATTATTTTTATGTATTACAATAAAATATTGTATGTATTATTTTTACACATTAAGTTATGAGTAGTTTAATTTATATATTTTTTAAAATCATGTTATCATATGTTCTTCTGTTTGTTTTTATTGTCAGAGAAAATGTTCAAATAAAATCTTATCAAGGTTTCATAATTTTTGTCTGAGTTAATGATCTTTGTAAGTGGTTCCTGGACAAATATTAGTTATGCCATAGGTTATATACTGTGCATGGCCTCTGTCTGTGTGTGTGTGGTTCAGATATTCCCTACATTATAACAAAATGTCCACAAAATGTTTTACACAAATGTAAAAATGCAGAAAGTTTTCTGTGATGGTTAGGTTTAGGATTAGGGTTGGGGCTAGGGGATAGAATATAAATATAGATAAAATATTAGAGTATAAAAATCATTATGTCTAACAAAAGTCCCTATAAAACATGGAAGCCTGTGTGTATTTAGACTTCAATGGTAAAATGTAAACAGGAGATCAGAGGCCTGTTGCATGAAGTTAGTTGAACACTGAGATTTAGAGTTGGTTTAGATTTGACAAATCCACATAAATCCAACCTAGTTTTAATCAGGTTCAACAGGCTCACAACACTTGGTATAAACATTTCATGTTTAATCCAGAGATTACGATTAAATTTGAAGTGCACCTGAAAGTGTGACATGTGCGGCAAACACCCAATCACACGGAACATGGAGAGTGCCAGTGTGATGAGTGTAGAAACTCAGAAGCAGTGGCGGTTCTAGACCACAGTAACTGGGGGGGCCAGGCAGGGGCCACGTGTGCTTTTAGGGGGCACACCTTTAACATTCATTTTAACCTATTTTCTGTATTAATTCAAGTCATTTTTCACCATGACGTGCATCACTGCAATCTGTTTACACCTGGCCACTTCATGCGTTTTCTGTGATCGGATAGCTATCTGATCGTGAAAAGACCAGGCGAAAAACCATTCGCATGAATCCAATCGCTCAAACCACTTCAGGGCCGCAAGTGATCTGGTTGTTGAAACCATATATGTCAATTTTACTCCTCCCAAAAATGCTAAAAGATAAATGTGTGAGAGCATTTTATAGGCTATATGTCATGTTATAGTCAGATATGACGAGGCTTCTGCAACACACATTACCACAGATGAGCATCTGTTCATCAAGCCAACGCACAGACTATCGCAAATCAAAGTGAAAGTAAGTCACAGACGCTTAACACACAATCATCATCATTAAAAGTAAAGAAACTAAATGATCTTACCAGGGCTGTTGCCGTTCTCTCTTATTGCGGTCTTTGATTCAGAAATTTTAGCAGATGATCAATAAAATGCAGCTCATATCTGTTGCTTTCGGTGACGTGAACTCCTTTAAATCTGTATATAGCTCGGGAATTGAAGAACGGATTTATTTCCTTTTTGCAAAAACACATTTATGTGACAAGGTGTAAATGGAATCATTGTGATCAATCAGGCAGCTATCCGATCTGAGAAAACGCATGAAGTGGCCAGGTGTAAACAGAAGCTAATAAAACAATTTAAACTCAAATTAATGTTTCATAATGTTTCATTTATTTGACAAGTAATTTTCTATTGTAGTGTGATGTAATGAAAACACATTTTTAGCATAAGCACATCTAGGCACTTTTTACATCTGTAAACTATGACACATACGTATATAACAAAAAAACAAATATCCACAAATCAAGGCAGTCATCTGAAAATGTGTTTATGATAATCTTCTCTAACATCATGTATTCTGTATTCTGCGGTTTTTGTGGTTCCTTGCAAACACATCAACAAATTCTTCAACATTCAAATTATTTGAGTGAATTTTACATTTTAATAAGGTTATTTCTTTAAATCTAAATTCTGGACTTATAAAACCTCAATCATTGAGTGATTAACAAATCATTTGTAATTAATAAAAGACTTCACAGTCGAGTCTGCTTCATACCACCTACTAAAAAGGCAAAAATTTATGTAGGGCAAAACTAGACGATATAAATTAAATATTGAAATCTAAATTTCTTTAATGTGTTAACGTCATCTGTTCTCTGGCTGCTGACTCTTTGCTAAGATTGCGTAGTCATCATGACTCGTGATTACTTGATATGTAGTTTTATAAAGTATAATATAAGCAACAGCGGACACTTGGATAGTTTAATATTATTTCAATCTACGTGAACATGACTGAAAGTAAATATTTTCGTTACCTGTATCTCTTTTTGTTGGTGTAGCTCGCCTCTGATGAACATGAACTGATGCTCCGACTAAAGTGCGCGATCTCGCTTTGAGTAATTTCCTCTTGACATAAAAGTTACGGCACAACAAATTATTTTCCCATTACTGCCGCCCACAGGACAAATTGCGCATTGCACCGAACGGTGTTTGGCGTGATTATCAAGAGCAAATTTAGGGGGGCCAGAGGGGTGGCCAAGCTTGTTGACACGGGCCACCTGGCCACCCCCTAGAACCGCCACTGCTCAGAAGCAAAGACCAGGAGACTCGGGATTGTATCTTAAGCAGGATTCTTTATTGAGAACACGAGCTGTGCGTTGCTGTAGTCTTCCAAGCTCGTCTCGAGTCTGAACTAAGGGAACTTTAAATTATAGTTCATGTCACCGAGGTGACGAAGGCAGGCGGAACCTTTAGTCGTGGCCAGGTTCTGAGGGGAGGGATTTCCGGTGTGGGACCCGGAAGACTTCAGTTCCGGAAACTCCGGGGAGAGACCAAGGGGGTAATCTATCCATCGGAAACTGAAGCCTCCCGGGCGCCGCCATTGTAGCTGCTATCACCTGCAGTTAGCATTCCATTGACTCCCATTCATTTTGGCGTCACTTTGACCGCGAATAACTTGACATCTGAGGCGTTTAAAGACTCCATTGGTCCATTATTTGTTTCTAAAGAAACACGACAATGTATAAAAGGCTCCATTACCTTGTATCTTACGTTATGGCCCCATAGAAGCAGTTTTTGTAAAAATAGGCTAACGATTGCATCATAACCAATCGACCCTCCGTCGCACAGTCGAGAAATTACCGTATAGACAGGCGGAGAAGCTTACAGGCAATCGGGGGACGTGGAGGCATAAAGTCCGATAAAGTCAAGGGAGAAGCCCATAGAGAGTCATAAAGTTGTTCCTGCTGCTAGTTCATGGACTAATACTCACGCTCTTCGTCTCTACGAGATTCGGAAGGGAATTATTCAGATTTCACTTGGCACAGCTACTAGAAGACATACAGGTTGCTCACGTGACATTACGTCGTCAAGCTCAAGTTCAATTTTCTCAGTTGAAATCAATGGGGTCGCTGTGTCCATTTCTTTTACCAGGGCCCGTATTCCTAAAGAATCTAAGAATCCTTTTAGAAAACTCTTAATTTAACTTAAAAACTTTTACGTAGGAGTCTTAGCTTAAGAGTGATTCGGGACCGATCTGAGAGCAACTCTGAGTAAGGAAAAGACAAAACCTTTCATCTTGGTGAGGAGGCGGGGTTGACCCCGTTGCTATGTATGACACAATCTTTTGAAGACTGCGATTGGTTGGTTGTCCAAGAAAGAAAAAAAGAGTGATTTAAGTATACAGGTGAAACTCGAAAAATTAGAATATCGTGCAAAACTTATTTCAGTAATTCAAATTAAAAGATGAAACTAATATATTTAGTATATATAACTATAAACATATGCATGATTATACTTTTCAGAGGGCCGACATTTCTGGGGTTTTTTTCATGTAATATTCTAATTTTCTGAGAGTTAGAATTGGGGGTTTCATAAGCTGTAGTTAATCATCAACATAATAACTTTTGCACGATATTCTAATTTTTCGAGTTTCACCTATAGGGTCTATTATAAGCCTTCACTTTGAAATTACATGCGTAATTTTTCCTATTTGACCGGTTTCACACACACACACACACACAGACAATATATATATATGTGTGTATAAATCCTTTTTTTATTTACCATGCTGTTAATTTCCTATAAGGTATTTGATTGGCTTAGAATGATAAAAATTGTTCCACTCTTTCCAATTACACTGATTGCTGGCGTGTCTATTTAAGTGGTGGTTTGAATGTTGGTTTTAATATATCAAACTCACTGTCATCCATCGTCTGCAACACATTTCTTCTCCCTCTTTGTCTTTCTGCCATTTTCTCCTCTGATAAAGAAACTCTTAAGCCTCTTAAAAGTCCTCGTCCGTGCTCCTAACAATTTTGACCTTAAGACCTCTTTTAAGGGTTAAGATACTCTCTGAATTACTTTTTTCTTTACTAGGATTTTTTCTTTAATTTTAGGAGTAAACGCCCACATTTCTAAGAATTTTCTTAGAATTTTGTCACTAGGAGCTACTTTTTGCATTAAGATTCTTTAGGAATACGGGCCCTGGGCCCGTATGTATAAAGCCACTCAGAGTAAAATTTTAGTCTCAAGTCTGTAAAAATTCTAAGAATTACATAATTTTACTCTTATTCCTAAACTTAAGAATAAGTGTGATTCATAAAGGTTCCTAAGTGTCAAGACTTGGTCTCAGCTCCTAAATTATTTAAGAGAGCTGGAGAGGTCTCCTAACCTAGTTAGGAGTAACAAGATGGCAGCAGAGAGGACGCGACCATGCACTTTTCAATGAAAATATGTATTGTAGTTAAATGAGTTGATCAAACGATAAAAATGTTTAATCATCAAGGTATTATTTGTGTAACTTACCTTTAAGAAATTTTATAGCAATGAAATTAAAGTAATAATTATATTGTTGGCGACTGGGATGCAGCAGTGCACCGGTGATGACTCGGGCCCTTCAGTCCACAGTTAGCAGGCTCTTGAATAGCACTATTGACCACACCAAATATACAGTGGTGGCCAAAAGTGATGCGCAGAGGTTTAAAAAAAAAAAACTACAAGTTTGCATAAACCATCAAATTATGAGGAAAATATTTTTATATTTATATATTTTTAATATTTTAAAATATGATGGAAGAACAAAACACTAAACTTAGTGAATGTATTTATCTGACACAATTATTTCAAGTCACCTTTATCTCTGTAGACAAAGTATATACATTTATTAAGAGCAAGCATTGTGTTATAAAGTTATTTGGCGTAGGCTACCCTGTCCGTAGCTCGCATTCCGAGGGTACAGAAACTGCATTTCCTAGCTGAAGATGAAGGCAGGGGCGCAGCCGACCCCTGGGAGGTATGGGAAGAGACCATCCTGGTGGTGATGGGTAGGAAGCAGGGGAATGTAGGCGCTAACATCTTCGAATTCAGACGTGTGTAAGTAGGCTACCGATCTTTTAACACGATTGGATGGATGAGAAGGCAAACAAGGGACATCCCCGGGACTTTTTAGGTCCGCTTTGTAACGTTCCAGAGCAGACTTAATTGACGTGACAATTTAGTCTTCCTGGCAGAAACTTACGCTAAAGCTTTAATTTCCATTTTAAAAATCATTAGTTATCTACTTAGTTAATTTATCCATACATCCACTCTGGTAAAAACAGTGATGTCATCGTCCTGCTCAGTTCAGTTCTCACATGGTGTCAATTTAGGCATATCAATATTATTTTTAAATATTAAGTGACAAATAAGGGCAAACTACAGCTACAGGTTTTAGAAAAACTAAAAAAGTTCACAGGAGAAAAAAAATCATACATTGTCTGCAACATATTCATTTATAAATATTTCATTGTCCTCTCTCGTTTTTTCACCTGTTCATAATTTATTTGACAGCCTGGCTAAAAATTATGTCTGTACAATTTGGAATGTTTCATTGTGTTATCACAAACAAACAATTGACTCCAGGCACAACTACACAATACGCTTACAAAATATTTAACACATTTTTAATACTATTTGAATAAAGGGCGAATCTGACCCTTTTTTCTTCAAATTTCCTTCAATCTTATTTTGTGATAATTTTCCACAATGCAAAGCAATTAATAAAATACATTTAAATATTAAAGTTTCAGTGTCTTAATTAAATTATTTTATTATAATTACATTAAATAAATGCTGTGACCTCACCCTTGCAGGGTCACTATTGGCTGATTCAGAGGTTGAGGGTGGCCATTTTGGGTTGACATCATTGTAGTCCTCAGTTTTCAGCACTTAAGTCCCACTTCAGGCAGCACTTAAGAATCAGTCTTATACTTTACTGAAAGCTGCTTTTAGCTGCTTTATAAATGTCCCGTATGTATAAAACTTCTAAGAAATGTTCTTAAGAATAGTCTTAAGCTTTGACTTAAGTGTCAAAAAATACTTAGTAAAGAGTAGGACTTTTCTAAGAGTAGGAGACATTTATAAAGCAGCTAAAAGCAGCTTTCAGTAAAGTATAAGACTGATTCTTAAGTGCTGCCTGAAGTGGGACTTAAGTGCTGAAAACTGAGGACTACAACTGAGGTCGGCTGCGCCCCTGCCTTCATCTTCAGCTAAGAAATGCAGTTTCTGTACCCTCGGAATGCAAGCTACGGACAGGCAGGACCGGCGCGCGCACTTCTGCCGCTCTAGGCGAAAAACAATTGTGCCGCCCCTCTATTTGCAACTTATACCAGCAACAACACACAAAGACCATATGCCATATAACGCAAAACCAGCAACAACACATAAAGACCAATATATGCCATATACATATAACGCAAAACCAGCAACAACACACAAAGACCAATAAGCCATAGGCCTAGATATAACGTAAATAGTGCGCAACGCGCGCGTGCCCAAAATGTCAACAATAGGCTATTAAAGTTTATGCAGGAGGCAAATGCCTGCTGGCATTTTTCTTTCAGCAGTCATGACAGGTTTTTTTCCAAATAATCACATTTCACCTCCTCAAATTACTGTTGCTTGCAAATCTCTTTACACCACTTTCTGTGCGTAAAACACACACAAATGAAATGTCCGCAAGCACATTATATCATCAGCAGGTTCAGCATCTTAAATGACGACTAAAGAGCAAATAAAGCTTAACTTATGTTTCAGAAGCGCGCACGGCGGGCCTTCATCGCAGCAAAGCTCTTAACAGCATCCTCCATTTCTATTCTCTGTGCCTGATCGGTGATTAATGAACGATCTGTTCATTGCGTATGTCACGTGACGCAATGAACGGATCACCCAAATGAACGTAAGACTGGGAAGGTAAAGTAATTATTTATGTTCCCTGTTAATAATTTTTTACTGCATTATGATTTCTTAATTCAGAATATGATCAACATTGCGTAGGTGGATGTGATCGGGGAATTTGGCTGTTAAAAGTATAACATTTAAGCCACTTAAATAAACGAAATGACTCGAATGACTCAAGAGAGTCAGTAAAATAACCCGAACTTCCCATCACCCAATCATAACTCGTGAGAGCAGGGGCGCGTCCTCGGTCCTCGCCGGCGCTGCTGGGCGGCGGAAGCTCAGCAAATCAGTCATCATGACTCGTGAGAGCAGGGGCGCGTCTCGCCGGAAGCATAGTAAATCATATTATAACCTATTTTGTGAATTGTTCATTCCCGGTTGGCACACATTTTGCCGCCCTTACAAAAGTGCCGCTCTAGGCAATTGCCTAGTTCGCCTATATGGACGCGCCGGCCCTGCGGACAGGGTACGCCAAATAACTTTATAACACAATGCTTGCTCTTAATAAATGTATATACTTTGTCTACAGAGATAAAGGTGACTTGAAATAATTGTGTCAGATAAATAATTCACTAAGTTTAGTGTTTTGTTCTTCCATCATATTTTAAAATATTAAAAATATATAAATATAAAAATATTTTCCTCATAATTTGATGGTTTATGCAAACTTGTAGTTTTTTTTTTTTAAACCTCTGCGCATCACTTTTGGCCACCACTGTATATTTGGTGTGGTCAATAGTGCTATTCAAGAGCCTGCTAACTGTGGACTGAAGGGCCCGAGTCATCACCGGTGCACTGCTGCATCCCAGTCGCCAACAATATAATTATTACTTTAATTTCATTGCTATAAAATTTCTTAAAGGTAAGTTACACAAATAATACCTTGATGATTAAACATTTTTATCGTTTGATCAACTCATTTAACTACAATACATATTTTCATTGAAAAGTGCATGGTCGCGTCCTCTCTGCTGCCATCTTGTTACTCCTAACTAGGTTAGGAGACCTCTCCAGCTCTCTTAAATAATTTAGGAGCTGAGACCAAGTCTTGACACTTAGGAACCTTCATGAATCACACTTATTCTTAAGTTTAGGAATAAGAGTAAAATGATGTAATTCTTAGAATTTTTACAGACTTGAGACTAAAATTTTACTCTGAGTGGCTTTATACATACGGGCCCTGGTCTTTTACTGTAGAGGATAAACAGGGCATCCTACTATGTTAAAGTTGTGTTGTGAGAGGTTTTGTGGACGTTTTTTATAACCGATAAGTAGTACCTCTGTCTTGTCTGGATTTAATAAAAGAAAATTACACGTCATCCAATCTTTTATATCTTTAACACAATCTGTCAATTTGGATAATTTAGCGTATTCATCTGGCCGTGATGAAATATATATTTGAGTGTCATCAGCATAACAATGGAAACTAATTCCATGTTTCCTTATAATATTACCAAGTGGCAGCATATATATTGAGAATAATAGAGGGCCTAACACAGATCCCCGTGGCACTCCATAGTTTGCCGAAGTTATGATAGATTTTTCTCCATTTAAATAGACAAAATGGTAGCGGTCAGATAAGTATGACCTGAACCAGCTTAATGCTTGTCCTTGAACACCAGTATAATTTTGTAGTCGATCTAAGAGTATTGTGTGATCTATAGTATCGAAATCAGCACTAAGATCAAGTAAAACTAGTATTGAGATACAGCCTTGGTCCAATGCTAAAAGTAAATCATTTGTGATTTTAACATACGAGAAGTATGTTCGATTCAGAACTCGATTCAGATTCATAGCCTAATATATTTCTGTGGTAATTTCTTCATGTTAAACCGAACTTTTATTTTGACGGGTTTCTGAGTGTATCTGACGATGAAATGCTGAAGATGAATGTATACTTGAGTACGGTATGTGATGTGTAGTACATGAATAGACAAACCTGTTGTTTCAGCTATGCGCCGGTATTGCAGTAGCAAAAAGTGGAAAATATATCATACATGCACAGTTCGTACTTGTCAATGACAGGGACTACAATCTGCGGACATCTGCAGAGGTTCTGTGGAAGTCTGCGGGCGCAAATTCCATGTGGCCCAATAAGCAGATTGGGAAGAAAAGATTAATGCAACTTCTGTTTCATGCCAAATTTAAAGTTTTAAAACAAAACTAGGTTGTCTAATGTGGGATATCTCGACAGTAGTGATAAGTGATGTCTTACCTGTAGTGATAAGGTAAGACATGGTAAGATTTTTTACAGGGTGGTATGTTGAGAATTCCTTCTCCTCAACATCAGACTCATCAGTGGAAAAGAAAAAGAAGATGAAGAAAATTGTCTCGGGTTACTTGACTGTAACCCTGTTACCTAAAAAAGCAGGAACGATATCATGCCCTAATGAGAATGTTCTTTGTCCAACCTGTTGTGAAGCATATGTGGCAAACACGCCAAGAACTTGGCTTAAGTAACCTCTAATGATGATGTCATTGGAATGCAAGCTCGTGAGAGGCTATAAATAGCGTGAAACAGACATGCTTCCAGGTTACAACTTTGTCTGAAGAGACTCTAGACACACCCACCAGTGCGGGAATGAGAAGCAGCATTTCATTCCTGCATTTTGAGGAATAGGGTTACAGTCAAGTAACCCAAGATGTTCCCTATCAAAAGCGACACTCGATGCTGCGTATCATACGCTAATGAGAATGAGAATATGAATGCCACCGCACTAGAAAGTGTCTGGACCCCTCAAGGTTGTGTAATGTGTCCGCACAAACGTTGGATAGGTCTCAGATAGTACCCTGGGATGTTGACTCAAGGACATGCGAACCCTGAGTAGCATGAACATCCAAACTATAAATCTGTTAAATATGTTTGGAGAGGACCAGCCAGCTGCATCACATACATGTTACAAGGGGTTTCCCCTTGCCAAAGCCTTGGAGGATGCAAAGTTTAAGCAGGATGGCGAGACCGACAGAGCCTGCAAATCCCCAATTCTCTGTAGAAAAGTAATAGCCATGAGAAAAAAATAGGGCTGTCAAATGATTAATCACGATTAATCACATCCAAAACAAAAGTTTGAGTTTACATAATAAATGTGTGTGTACTGTGTATAATTATTTTATATATATAAATACATGCACATGCTTGTATATATTTAAGAAATATTTGCATGTATATACTATATATAGATTTATATATAATTTATATTATATATAAATATAAATATTTTACAGATAAATAACACATTTTTCTTAAATATATAAAAGCACGTGTGTGTACTTATATATACAAAATAATTTTACACAGTACAAACACATTTATAATGTAAACACAAACTTTTATTTTGGATGCGATTAATCGTGATTAATCATTTGACAGCCCTAGAAAAAAAAACATCTTTAGAGTCAGAAGCTTGACAGGCGCTGACTCTAGTGGCTCTAGTGGGACCTGGCCTTAGTTCTTGAGGGCCTAGTCAAGAACTCAGGAACTAAGGTCAGATCCCACAATGGGACTTTTACTCTGACTATGACAATCTCCATGAATGAAGCAAGCAATCAGAGGGTGCTTCCCCACTGGAACCCTGTCAATCAGGACGTGGCAAGCCGAAACGGCAGCCATAAAATACCCTGAGAGTAGCGGGACATGTGCCTACGCACAACTTTTCCTGCAGAAACTCCAGCACTGAAACAATCTGGCAGTGAACTGGGTCTGCAAGGCATGCAGTACACTACCTTTCAAAGACGTGCCAACATCAGCAACAAGCAAGACCCTTGTTGACTAAAATCGGCCAGAACTCCCAGGAGCAGAGCGATCGGTGGAAATCAGAGCACGTGAGCGGAGACCGACCTGGGGCATCCAGTGCCACTGTAGGCATTGTGAAGAAGTTCTCCTGGCTGGTTGAGCACCAGGCAGCAGTGTGTTTTGGGAACAGGACCAAGATTTTTCTATTATTTTCCTCTCTCGCCTCTCTCATCTCTGTCTCTCCTCATCCTTCCATCTCATTTCTCTTCCCTTGTCTATTCTTGCCCCCAGGTGCTGCAGCCGCTATGGCTGGCGTACCACCAGCCTTGGAGGGGTGAATGAGTTGTGGGAATGAGTCTCACGGAAGGAGAACCAACAGGATAAAAGGAGGACTGACGAGACTGCAAGACGGAAGAGGACCAGGCCTGGACTTGTGTTTTGTTTATGTCTGTGCGGCAGTTGTCCGTGAAGGACTGTCACTTTACTTTCGTTTTGTTATTTTTTAATTAAAGTCACGTTTATCGTTAGCCGGTTCCCACCTTCTTCTTCCTTGAGCCATAAACCTTTGTTACATACGATAATTTTTTTTTCTTGCATATTCTATAAATCTGAGTTATGACCGAGGCTTCCACTCAGGAGGCTTTTTGGCACCGCCAGGTTTATTATACCCTAGTGGGGCAGTATAATCTCTTTTTATGTTAAAATGTGTGCTTTAAAAACTAAATTGGCGAATGCTTTCTTTTCTTTGATAATATATTGGTAAATGCATCATTGTCCTGTATGCAAAATATGCAAAATAATTTTACCTTATATTGACCTGCACAGTGTGTAATTCAGTTTTTGAATTAACAGAGCCCAAACATTTATGGATTTTTTTTATTTGGTAACAGTGAACACAGAGGGAAAATAAGATAAGTAAAGTGTATTGTATAAGCACTGCTCAAAAGATAAACATAAAATAATGACATAAAACTTTTATTTGGATAAGAATTAAAACATTTTTAAATTACTACACAGCCAGTTGAATAAATTAACAAGTAAATATTTGCAGTACTTTATACTTCACTATGTTTATACAGATGTTATCTATATTCTCAAATGCAGTAACTGTGAACTAGAGGTTATACAGCATTTCATGGGAAACAGGATGTTCTTCAGTGGCGTAAAACAGCAACTAATCCAGATTCACATGAGTGTCTCTGACTGCTGGGCCCTGTAAAGATCAGAAACAGTTCATCATATATATTTCAGAAATGTTTATATTAATTTTTATATAATTTATTAATTTAATAAGTAGCAATATGGTGCTAATTTTTAGTTGAACACAGCAAAACTAGTAATAAATTTACACTTACATCTTTTCAAGAACCCTCCTTAAATTCTGGGTGAATTTAAACTCTGGATTCAAGCATTTCCGCTCTGCACTCTTCAAAGTGACACTGTAAATAAAAAAAGGAAAGATGAGCTGAATGCGTTTAAGAGTTAAGATAGCAGTATGATAATGTGTAAATATCCATGTAAAATCTTTTTTTCTTTTTTTTTTTTTCTTACATAATCTCTTGTTTTGCACAAGACGGACTTGGAGGCATGATTTCAAACTTCTCAATGTTTTTCCTTAAAACCACATCCACTCCTTTGTCAGCACAGAAGCACCTGCCTTTGTGAATCTTGTTCTGCCCTGGAAGAGAGATTTTTGTTTAGGATTTTTTAGCTGCAGAACAATATAACAAACTAACATTTAGAAGAGATATAGCCTTGCAGAATCAATAGGTATTAGGTCTTAAGCAACACTCACCGTGTACTTCTGGAGCAAGCAGACAGACCAGAAAAACAATAACTGCAGCAGTCTTCATTGTGTTTAAGGTTTTGATGATTATCTAAGGCTGTTATTACTGAAGACGATTAGCTGCTTAAATAGCCATCAGAAGATCAGGGGTTTATAGCACGGGCATAGGCGTCATTTGCGGGTGGGACGGGTGGGACATGTCCCCACCACTTTTTGCCAGGGTCGATTTTGTCCCCACCACTTTTAAAAACATCTCACGGCACGGATGTACCAATAAATAAAACATCTCCAGTTAACTAGCAGAGCATTCGTTTCGTTTGTTTGTTAAATAAGAGGCGATCTAGCGCTGAAATGTGTTGTTTTTTTAAAATCAAGTGATCCTGTGCTCGTTGCGGTAAGTGGCGCGGATACAGTGTTCTCTTGAGGCTCGTGCACGGCACGCGCCGCAATGTCTTCACTCGAACGCGTGCTTCAAACCATTGCGGAGATTCTCTATTCGTTCCGGTGAAATCGCAAAACAAAATGCAAACAAACGTGTCCCTGCTTAATATACAACCACTGATAAACATTATCGGTTTTGATGAGGGGAGAAAAAAAACTGTACGTGTGCTGTTGGTCGGACATCACCACATCTTTGTATGCATTTTTATTTATTTATCAGTAAGCTAAACAGGACATCGTCTTTCAAAACATGCCCTGCGCGAAAGAGAAAAAAAATGAATGCGTCATTGTACCCAGCACTTTTGAAAATGCACTTCCGAATGTGTCTCTGTCCCCAGCACATTTTAAGCCAAACTGACGCCCATGAGCACGGGCACAGTTCTATACTGGAACAAAGTTCTAACACAGTTCCCAGTTTCACTTTCACAAGCACAGCAGTTTCGATTTCCCATTTCTTTGAAATGTCTTTGCTCAAAGCTTTGTATATGTGCTGGTCACTTGTCATTTAGTGTCATGATTGTTCTTGCAAACAAGGAAAGGTTTGTTTTACAACAATTTTGAAAGCTGATGTGAATTCTTTCAGCCAAACCATTTAGAGACCAAATGTAATACATTCCTGCACAAGTACTAAACCACTCTTAATACTGACATTCATCTATAATTATAATGTAAAAATGTAAACAAACAATCAAATTTCCCCCAAATGTGTTCAAAATCATGTGCACAAATTGTTAAAATGTTTAAAATAATAATAATAAACACTAACATTTTGGATCATGAAATGAACAATACAGTGACGATGAAACTTGACATCACAGCAAACTAATGAACTAAACTTCTGTTTTCAGAGGAACAGAATCAATCGTCAGTTTTCACTTCCCCTGTATCTGAAATAGATTCTTAATGAGAAATTTACATTTAATGATAAACAATTAGCAGCAAAAGAAAGGCAACCTGCTCTGGGCCAGGTTACTCGTGTAGCATTCACACCAGAGTAACCAGCAACACCTGTCACTAAAGTGATCGTAGTTCACCCAAAAAAGAAAAGTAGCCCATGATTTACTCACCCTGAAGCCAGGTGTATATGACATTCTTATTTCAGACGAATACAGTCGGAGTTATATTAAAAATGTCCTGGCTCTTCCAAACCTTATAATGGGAGTGAATGGGTATATGATTTTGGAAGTCCAACAGAGCCTATCCATCCGTGATAAAAGTGTTCGGGGTTGAAGGGGGAGTTAAAGGCACACTATGCAAGATTTGTCCCTTAATATACAGCTTCGAAGTCATTTCAATAGTAAACTAACTTGTTTAGGGCGAATAATCCCGATAACAAAGCAGGGGGGACAAAACCTGACATCCCAAGTCTCCCGGAAGTACCGGGAGTCTCCCGCATATTGATAGCGTCTCCCTGATGCCCGCAAATAAGTTCAAATCTCCTGGAATCTGGAGCGCGTATGCGAGACAGAACATACACGGCAGAGAGTGTGCCTCATGAAAGCTAGTCAACACCCCCCCCCCCCCCCCTTTTTTTTAGTTAATGATCTGTAAGAATGGAGCTTCATGCTTTCATTGATTCGAGTAAATTTTTTGACATTTGGGTATAAAGTGTTTTAATTTTCAAATATATGGTGTAAAAACGTCTGAGTGCTGCCCTCTTCAGGTTAAACGGAAAGATCCTGAAGTAGGGGTACTCTGTGACGTAGGGTACTCTGTGACGTAGGGTACTCTCTGACGTCACTCTGTCACGCCCTTGGTGCGAGCTCACCACACCCTTGGCAGCCCCTGCTTTAAAAGCGTTGTCAATAGCAATGCATTAATACAGCGCACATCCATGTATAACAATGGACGCGCTCTCTCGTTTCATTCAAATACAACTTGTCGTCTTGCGTCTCTGTTTTTGATTGTATTGAAAATTAAAATGAGTTCATTTTTTGTTTACAATATCATCTTGTTATCATCTTGTCTGGACGATTGTTTTGTACGTTGTACAAAATGGATTTATAAACCTGTAAGATTTAAAACATTAATGCAAACTTTTCTTCGCGGAAGCTTCACATATTTCAAGTGAGTGAGATAAAGTATTTCAACTCAAAACAACATTTTGTTGTTATTATTATTATTAATATTAATATACATTATTATTTCCCAGACATAGTTTTGGTATTGAGGACAAAGTTAACTTGCATTGGGTTCGTTATAACGTTACAACAGTGGGTGATGGTCCTACAAGACGACTCTGCAGATTTGAAGTGTATTGCAGCGACTTTTTTGTGCATGTTCTGCAGACAGGGTGACCATCCTCGATTAAGTTTCCCTCAGGAGTTTTGTAAAAGCCCAAATATGACCACACCTCAGATTTGGTCCTCTTAAAAGGCTGAAAAATCAGGTGAAGGTGGGGGAGAAAAGCCCTCGACTTCAAATGACCACTCTGTTGCAAAGCTACTTGCGTCACTCCAGTCGCTCTCTATGTTAGTGAGTCAGACAGCAGCTGTCAATTAATTCGTCACTGCGCGTCTCAGGTGCACGCCAATGCCAATGTCTTCTGAAGTGAAACGATAGGTGTTTGTAAGAAAAATTACAATATTTTAAACTTTTTAAACCGTAGACTATCGCTTCAGACCAACAGTAATAAGTTATTTTTCAAATAAAGGTTTCCGAGTCAGTGATATTAGATTGTGTGTATTTTTATTGTACTTACCCTGTAACTACATGGAACAAGAGGGTAACAAGCACCACTTTAATTTACGGCCCGCAATGTCACACTTACCCTGTAACTACATAATAATAATAATAATAATAATAATTTGTTACATTTATATAGCGTTTTTTCTGGGACCTCAAAGCGTCATGCATGTGCAGCATCCACCTGGATGAGACGGCAGCCATACTGCGCCAGAACGCCCACCACACACCAGCTTACTGGTGGAGAGGAGACGGTGATGAAACCAATCAGTATATGGGGATGATTAGGAGGCCATGATGGGCAGAGGCCAAGGGGCAATTTTGGCCAGGATGCCGGGGTTACACCCCTACTCTTTTTCGAAGAACATCCTGGGATTTTTAATGACCACAGAGTCAGGACCTCGGTTTAACGTCTCATCCAAATGACGGTGCTCTTTTGACAGTATAGTGTCCCCGTCACTACACTGGGGCATTAGGACCCACACAGACCACAGGCTGAGTGCCCCCTGCTGGCCTCACTAACACCTCTTCCAGCAGCAACCTGGTTTTCTTAGAAGTTCTCCAGGTACTAACCAGGCTCAGCCCTGCTTAGCTTCTGTGGGCAACCAGTCTTGGGTTACAGGGTGATATGGCTGCTGACATGGAACAAGAGTAGGCCTATATTTGCCAGAATGTAAAAAAATTGCAATAGCTTTTACTTGCTTTGAAACATGTAATCCCAAACTTAAACATATGCACTTTTGCTATAAAAAAAAAAAAAAACTTTAAATGCATGGATATGTACCCTGTAATTTTTAAAAAGCCTACAGTTTGTATTGGTACACAATTATTACAAAAAGGTACACAGTGTATGTTCTTGATAAATTGCCAGATGTGATTGTTGTATCATAGTAGAATAATACCCCTTAGTTCTATAATTGTCATGGAGCGCTCTAGGACACCTCCTTCTGACGTCACCAGATCACTTTCCCCTGAATAGGACTGCACTTCCCATCACCCCCTTCACCATCTGATTACCATCCAGCCCTACCTCATCTTCATCACTGTCACCTGTGCTCACTCCCAGCCTCCTTTATCTGGCCCCCTTTCCCCATTGTCATTGCGAAGTCTTGTTTTGCCCTGCAGACATTTCCAAGCATTCCTGAAACGTTCCTAGTATCCTCGGTTTTCCTGGTTCCCTGATCTCCGCCTGGTTTCTGGACTCTGTTTACGAACGTTTGCTGCCTGCCTCGACCCCAGCCTGTTTTCGACCACGAGTTCTGGACTGTCCCTCTAATTCATTGTCTGCCTTTTTTTGGTGTCTGCTCTCCTTTGTGTTTAAATAAAGAGCTGCAAATGGATCTGAAAGCCTCTGACTCCCCATTACAATAATACTTACAGTATACATTTTTTTCATTCTGCTGGTTGTTACCCCTTTTATTCCCCAAACTTCACATGTTGTTCCATACTTACATGCAAGTACATAATAGGTACATAATTACCGAAAGTTACTTTGTAAATTCGTCTTAATTACGCAGTACTTTCCGGGCTGTAATCTAAAGCGTTACCGATCATTTTTGTGTTTGAATGTTTCATTTTGGGTAGAAAATTAACCCCAAATGTCACAAAATGGCAAGTTACTAATCCTAACAACAAAAGCAATGATAAAACAGTGTTAATACAGCTGGAAAACAGTGAAAAATCAACCACATTCACTATTCAAGGCCCAGTGCATGATATATCATGAGGCAAGAATAAAAATGACTAGTTTTTTTATTCTTGCCTGAACTAACTTTTTCATGTAAATTACATAGTTTTTTTGTTGTTGTTGTTGTATTTACTTCACCACAAAATCATTTTTATCAGTGAAGAACATTAAAGTTTTAAAAAAAATAAAAAAGGGGGTATTCACTACATGTGAATGAACTTACACTCTTAGAAGAAAAGGTTCTATATAGAACCTTAAAAGGTTCTATCGGCGCTACGTATTTGGAACCCCTAAAAGGTTCTATCACTCTTAGAAAAAAGGGTTCATTGGGGTTCTATATAGAACCATAGGGTTCTTTACTCAACTCCAAAGAACCTTTTATGCTAAAAAGGTTCTATAATGATTTATTTTGCCACAAAGGTTCTTTATAGGCTATTATTCATTCATATATTACATTATTCTGCAACATTTTGTATTGTTGAAATACAAAATTATATAAAATTAAAATTATTGTTTATTAAACTGTAGTAACTTAATATCACATTTTAATTTTTAACATCTACTCTCGTGTAATGGAAATCATGAAGATCTGGATACGTCCAGTGACTGCGGTGAATAGTGCTGCTGGCAACAAGGGAAAGACCTTGTGACAGCCTGGAGAGACAGCTGACAGGAGGAAATAGACCCCAATGGGGCTGGTAAGGGTTAGCTACCCTTGTCGGCAGTATCTAGCTTCGTGTTTACAGGATGCTGGAGACACCCGCCCAAGGCTTCTAAGAAATTAAAGAGAAAAATACCCCTAGAGTCTGCGAGAGCGGGGGCGGAAGATGACTCGATGTTGGACAACATGGTTAACGACTTAGGAACGGAAACGGATATGAGTATGGAGAGTAAGACTAGTTCAAGATCTGCAGTTAGTAAAGTCATTGAACTCCAGGTTTGTGTCTGTGGCTGGAGCAAGGCGACAACGGTCAGGGGTTTGAAGGTTCATCAAGGGAAAATGAAATGCTTGAGGGAGAAGGGACAAGGGCCTCGCATTGATCAGTACTTCTTACGAAGTCAGTCAAGTCAGTCGAATGAAATCCAGCGACAGGAAGCAAACCACAGCTCGCAGGATATCAGCACCCCTGTCATAGAGGAGAGGAGGGCTTGCACAGTTAGTGATGAACATATTCAGACTTGTGAAACCGGTCAGACTAACCAGCATAAGAGAGAAAAGAACCTCAACGGGCATAGGCCTGGAGTTAGATGGCCAAGAGCTTGTGAGAAAACTGCATGGGATACGGTAAACACAGATCTATGCTTTGCATTGGAAAGATTAACTGGTACAGTTGAAAAGAAGCTGGATAAATTTGGGGACATCATTTACGCATATGGAAGTGAGAGGTTTGGTGTGGAAAAAAGGAAGGAAAAAGTACAAACTGCTCCTGGAATGTCTAGACGGCAGCAGAAAATTGAAGGGTTAGTTAGAGAAAGGAGACAGCTGAGGAAGCAATGGAAAAGAGCAGAACAAAGTCAGAAGGAGGGACTCAATCTCTTACAAAGGGACATAAAAGATAAGCTGGCAACATTACGCAGAGCTGAGCGTCTACGGAAACGCTACAAAAAGAAGGAACGTGCGAGGGCTAATTTCTATAAAGACCCATTCAAATTCGTAAAGAAGTTATTCACCAGTGAGAAGAATGGCACTTTAAAAGCATCTAGAGTTGAGCTAGAGAGATATTTGGAGGAAACGCATACAGATGCAAAAAGGCATGAGCATATGTCAATTCCATCAGACATACCACCTATCAACACACCAGAATACCAAATGGAGGTCTGTGCACCTAAGTGGAAAGAGGTAGAGCAGGCTGTGAGAAAGGCAAGGGCTTCATCATCTCCAGGGCCTAATGGAGTTCCGTACAGAGTGTACAAGAGTGCTTCAGGAGTTCTGCGAATTCTGTGGAAATTGTTAAAAGTGGCATGGGAAAAACAGGTTGTACCTAGAGCATGGCGCAGAGCAGGTGGAGTCTTTATACCTAAAGAAAAAGATGCTACAAGCATCAGTCAGTTTCGTCCTATTTCACTATTAAACGTTGAAGGTAAGATTTTCTTCAGCATTATTGCCCAGAGATTGTCCACCTACCTATTAAAGAATGGCTACATTGACACTTCAGTTCAAAAAGCGGGCATTCCAGGGTTCTCAGGATGCTTAGAACACATCAATGTTATCTGGCAACGAATTCAGTCAGCAAAAAAGGAGAGGAAGGAGCTCCATGTGACATTCCTGGATTTGGCCAATGCATATGGTTCAGTGCCACATGAGCTTCTTTGGGCAGCATTAGATTTTTTCAGAGTACCAATGTCAATAACAAATTTAGTGAAAGCCTATTTTGGAGATTTGCAATTTAGTTTCTCAACTCCAAAATTCAGCACTGCATGGCAATGCTTAGAGGTTGGAATAATGGCAGGATGCACAATTTCTCCACTGGCTTTTACCATGGCAATGGAAGTAATCATTAGGGCATCAAGATGGGTAGTAGGAGGAGAGCGCTTGGCTTCTGGGTTGCGACTACCACCAATCAGAGCATACATGGATGACATGACAACCATGACTACAACAGTAGCCTGCACTAATCGGTTATTGGGGAAGTTAACAGATAATATTGAATGGGCACGAATGCAATTTAAGCCCTCTAAATCAAGGAGCATCTCCATAGTTAAAGGAAAGGTAGTAGATAAAACATTCTTCATTAATGGTGAGGCAATACCAACAGTTTCTGAGAAGCCAGTGAAAAGTCTTGGGAGATGGTACGATGGAGATCTAAAGGACACAGTTAGAGTGGGAGAAGTTAGACGACAAGCAGTGGAAGGGTTGAAGAGCATAAACAGCTGTGCTCTACCAGGCAAACTAAAACTCTGGTGCTTTCAGTTTGGTCTACTGCCGAGGTTGCTGTGGCCACTGACTGTGTACGAGGTTTCTTTGACAACAGTGGATAAGCTGGAAGCGTTAATAAGTTCATACATCAGGAAATGGTTGGGAGTTCCACACTGCCTCAGCAGAGTGGGACTTTATAGTAAAGGAATATTGCAGCTGCCAGTCTCTGCTTTAACCGAGGAGTTTAAGTGTGCCAAGGTCAGACTGGAAATGACATTAGTAGAGTCACGTGACAAATGTGTAAGGGAGGCAGCCCCTGTGTTAAAAACTGGTAGAAAGTGGTCAGCAAAGAAATCAGTAGTAGAGGCAAAGGCTGACCTTCAAATAGGGGATATCGTGGGACAGGTACAGCATGGAAGAGGGGGTTTTGGGCTCAGTTTAGCTCCTCCTAAATGGCACAAGGCAGGCCCAGCTCAAAGGAGGAAGCTGGTAGTCAACGAGGTGCGAAAGCAGGAGGAGAGGATGAGGAGTATAAAGGCCATTTCCCAGGCCAAGCAGGGAGAGTGGATGAGATGGGAGAGTGTGGAACAACGCAAAATGGGCTGGCAAGACCTTTGGTCAATGGAAGAGAGTAGGATCAGTTTCCTTATTAGGTCAACATATGATGTTCTCCCATCACCGCAGAACCTAAACCTCTGGGTAGGAGAGGATCCCTCTTGTCCTTTGTGTTCATCACCTGCCACATTAAGGCACATTTTGACAGGATGTAAGGTGGCTCTTAGCCAAGGTCGGTTTACTTGGCGCCATGACCAAGTACTGAGATGTTTGGCTTTAGCATTGGAAGGCAAGCGTAGTATGACCAATAAGTTGCCGCATGTTCTAGCAAAACATTACACGCAGAAGACAACATTCCTCCGCCCAGGCGAGCAACCACCAAGAAAAGGTGTTAACACCAATTCT
Organism: Semotilus atromaculatus; assembly: GCA_031834385.1. NCBI lineage: Eukaryota > Metazoa > Chordata > Actinopteri > Cypriniformes > Leuciscidae > Semotilus > Semotilus atromaculatus. Next base: position 5,210,161 of record JAULUF010000035.1, read on the forward strand.
CGGCCAGGACAACTGGAAGCTGCTAGGGACTGGAAGATGCTGGCTGATCTTGATCAACGGCTTATTTTTCCACCTGAGATTGCCACCACTAACCTACGACCAGACATTGTTTTGTGGTCTGGATTAGCACGCATTGTTCAACTGATAGAGTTGACAGTGCCATGGGAGGATGCTGTAGATGAGGCATATGAGAGGAAGAAACTGCGGTATGCTCATCTGGCCACTGTAGCAGAGCAGCGAGGATGGAGAGTCCAGGTTTATCCAGTGGAAGTGGGTTGTCGAGGTTTTGTGGCACACTCTACAACCCGGTTCCTCAGAGACGTCGGATTCAGCGGCCAAGAGTTGCGTCGCACAGTAAAGAACTTATCTGAAGCAGCAGAAAGGAGCAGCAACTGGCTGTGGTTGAGACGGAAAGATTCTAGCTGGCAAGGTACAGGCCGCCACGCTACGGTTTCGTAGAATTCTTGAAAAACTTGAAGAGTCTGTTGGTTTATTTGTATAGGTTGTATAGTATAGGTTGTATAGTATACTATACAATTTGTATAGGTTGTATAGTATAGAATGACGGGTGGTTGGGCAGATATTGTGTTTTGCGGTAGGTGGTATGCCATACGGAACCGTTGCCACTGTAACTGCTTTAACGCACCAGTGGGGCTCGACAGCCTTAGTCAATCGGGTTGGCGCGTATGGTTGGGTTGCGGAGAGATAGTGAGATTGTGGTTAGGTCTCAGCAGCAGGAGGGATGTAGAGGTCAGTAAGCTGGGCTGAGTTGAGTGGGGGACGGAGGGGGGTGACTCTGGGACGCCAGAGTCACTGTCGAGCCCTCTTGAGGTGTCGTGGGCTAGTCGACGAAACACTGAGGACGGAAGGTGCCCACTTGAAGACCCTAGAGATGTCCCCTACTCGGCTCAATCCAGACGGTTGTCGTGTTGGTCCACTAGGGAGACCACACTGTAGTTGCAGCCGTCGTGTGTGCTGACGCGCCAAGTACACTGCAGCCGTTAACGCCGGACAGAAGGGGAGTCACACCCTCATATGGAAAGAAGCGTAAATGGATGGAGAAGCATAGTTTACTGTAAAGCTACGTCTTAGTGTTGCTTATCTTGGCGAAAGCCGAGTACAAATCAGCATGAAGTTTTAACATCTACTCTCGTGTAATGGAAATCATTAGTAACTTAATATCACATTTTAATCATGCTGATTTTTGGAGGAGAAAAACTGAAATGGCACTATTCGTGCTATTGATTAACTACAGAAAATTATATAAATATTTACATTTTCTAACCCCCATATCTTGAATTTTGTGATCATTCACATGCATTCATAAATACATTTTAGGGTCTTGATGTTTGTAAATAATATGACATTTTTAATCCGGAAAGGACAAAACAAATGATAATGAATGAACCCCTAAAAGGTTCCATATAGAACCTTTTAGAGGTTCCAAATACGTAGCGCTGATAGAACCGTTTAAGGTTCTATATAGAACCTTTTCTTCTAAGAGTGTACCTAACTCATTCTTCATTTGTGCCTACTTGTCTTCATCATGCTATCCTCTCTTCCAGTCATTGAGCATCTGAAATACAAAGAGCTCTATTCAGCTAAAGGGATAGTTTACCCAAAACTGAAAACTAGCCCATGATTTACTCGGTTTACTAGTTATTTTACTTTATAAAGTTTTAATTATGGATATGTTTCTTACACAAACGCATTGCTTCACTTCAGAAGGCCTTTCAGAAGGCCTCCACCTCCAGGTGTGTGGAGTTCATTTATGATGGATAGATGCACTTTTATGGACTTCAAAACAGAAACAACCATTCACTGCCATTATAAACCTTGGAAGAGCCAGGACATTTTTGTATTCGTCTGAAAGAAGAAGGTCATACACACCTAGGATGACTTGAGGGTGAGTAAATCATAGGCTAGTTTACATTTTTGGGTGAACTATCCCTTTAAGTATGCCATATTACCTGCCAGCAACTTACTCTCTGTGCAATAAACACGGATTACCTACATTACTGTTTTCTGTCCCTCTGTTACATGACAGTTTTGCTTCATTAAAAGTTCAATCGCAAGAGATTGATAGTTTGGTGTATTTTCTATCTTTCACTGTATTGATATAGCCTACCTTAATTTGTGCACTGCATATACAAGAGATTGTGATGTGCTTAAAAACAGCTAATAAAAGCATAAAAATCTATCAGTTATCATGTTTGACATGCCCGAACTTTCAGTGTTTTGGTATAACGTCTAACATTACTCCCACCAAAACATAATTATAATGAATATATCAGTCTATTTATGCAATATTTACTTCCTCATTTATGTAAATTTCAGCTCAGAGTGCCATAAATCACAGCTTCTGGTAGTTTAGGAGGCACTTCTGAGAAATCACAACTAAAAAGGAGAGGAAGCTGGAGTAGTTTGGAAATAAACTAGAACAAAAACTGAGGGGAAACCCCTAATCCTAGAGTATTTAAATGAGCTCTGAATGTCTTCAGTCATAATCTCACTGTCCCAGACAAGAACAGTTCATCGAGAACAAGACAATGAAGACTATTGCAGCTTTTGTTCTTCTTGCCTGCCTGATTGCTGTAGGAGTGAAAGGTGAGTTTGATCTCAGAGTTATAGATCAAAATCTTTTAGCATATTTTGTATCTTTGATTATGGGGATGTTCTGCAGCTAATAGACTATAATTACATTTATTTTCCAGGGCAGGACAGGTCTTCAAAGGGCAGGTGCTTTTGTGCAGATAAAGGTGCAAACATGGTTTTAGTGAAGAACATCGAGAAGGTGGAAATCATCCCTCCAAGTCCATCTTGTCGCAAACAGGAGATTATGTAAGCATATAGCCTACATTTGTATGCATTCATTTATTTAAATGTTCATCAACTCTACAAACTATCCTGACTAAGATTCAGCTCATTGCTTATGTCGTTTCACAGTGTCACTCTGAAGAATGGTGCAGGAAAGAAATGCATGAATCCTGAGTCAAAATTCACAAAAAATGTCATAATAAAGGCTCTTGAAAAGAGGTGAGAATATCTGCTTTAAGTTTATTTCCGTATGATTTACATATTCAATGCAAAGACATAAACTCATCTGGCAGAGGGAGACACATAGCAATTAAAATTAATACATTTATATTAAATTAACTTTTTTTTCTGATTTTGCAGGAACCACTGAAGAACATCCTGACATCAACACCATCAGCAACAACATCCTTCAAACGAATGTATTCACACACTGCCTAAATAAGTTGTGATTCAATTTAGAAGAAAAAAAAAGCTTAAAATATTTAGTAATGCCTAAGCTGATTAAATTATTTGTATGTGAGCACTGCATTGTAAAAAGCCTTAATGTTTTATTTAATTTTTTCACAAACATATTTTCACAAAACCACCGAACAATGTGTCATATGTACAGTCTTTTTTTAATTTGATGTATGATTTTGTTTTCATTGTCCTCAAAGAAGTGTTAAATAAAGCTTTTTATCTACAAATTATATCTTCTGACTTCTTTTAAAGTAGTTCTTGCATTCTGAGATTCTGAATAAAAATGCATATGATGCTACGTTTATGATAAGCAATAGTTCCGCAGGAATCACTAAAGTCAATAAAGCTTTCAAGATTACTATTAAAAACATTGTTTCAAAAAATACATTTGAATAGGTAAGACTAAATTGACTGGATTTAATGTTCCTGTCTCAGTTATAAGCTGCTGTTTATGACTGATTCATTTTAATACTCTAATCTGCTAATTGTGACTATAAGTTATGAAGGTATTAAGATAAACATTAACATCATGATTTTCTGTAAAGCTGATTTGAAACAATGTAAGAAGCATTATAAATGCTGTTTTTATTTGGCAATCACAAATACATTTGACTTAACTTGATAAATCAACTGAAAAAGCCACATTCCCATTTTACTCACACAATTAAACCAAAAATAAAGCTACTTCCAACAGTGATCAAAGGAAGCTGTAAAAGCTCCTCTCATAAACATGGGAACTTCAACTCTGGCTGTTGTCAGTTGCTTTTTGCAAATCCTCATTACTAATGGAAGAAAACAATTTAACCAATCTCTCTTGAAAAAGGTAGAAAGGAGGTGGTCCCTCTTTATCTGCTCTATCCTGCAAACAGATCATCATTAGTTCTTTGATAGCTCATTTCTGACGACGGTTCATATTTCATTATACAGAATGTGATGAAAAAGAGTGAACAGTGAGTACTGTACAAATAAACAACAAAGTATGTGTTCGTTGTTATTTTCAGTGTATTACAGCGGGAATTGAGGACCCATACCAGCATTCCCATATATTGCTAATATTTCTATACATTACTAACAATATTATTCTAGTAGTTATACCAGTCTTACACCATTTTTTTCCCCACATTGATGTAATGTGTGCATGATAAACACCTTTCCAAATTTCAATAAATCACTGTTTTCATCAGTGCAGAGACTTTTCAAATAGAACGTGCAATGTAAAGTAAAGGGGTAATGAGACCAGCCTATATTGAAAAAGAAGTGGTGAGTCTGTGTGGTTTGTGGTTTACATCACATTCAGCTGTCGGCATGAGGCCACAAGCTGATACTCAAACCAACAGCACACTGTAGTTTTGTTATTGAGTGACGTATATTTTTTACACAATATTGTCAGTTCCTTTTGTTCATTATTCCTCAGCTAACAAAAATAGTTCAAAACGAAGCCACACGGAATTAAATGTGACACGTCTCAGAGAGGCATTCTGCCAGTGAATGAGTTGAACAGTTGTTGAATAATTGACAGACCAATCAAATAACATTATCCCAGTCAAAGAGACATCTCTGAATTACATTATAATTCTATGAATCATAAAACTGCCTATTTTTTAATGGACTAAAGGGGTGTCAAAATAATTTGAATTCAGACTGAATGATTCTGCTCAATGAAGAATAATGAAGATGTTTGTGCATAATTTATGAAAGAATTATATCTGTCTGGCCATCTGAGATTTTCGTATGGAGAAAAACATAGGGTCATGATCTTTCGATAGTATTACATCACATCATGAGTGAATATTAGCCCCATTTATTGTTTGCTTCTGGCATCTGGTAGTGTTTAGACTATGAAAATGTGACGTCAATCCAAGTGAAACAGCTTCTTGAACATAGAAAAAGGTGGGTAAGGACCTGATTTTGACCATTAAGAATTGGTTGGATGGTTGTGGTTTGCTATTGCTGTAATCTCAAGTGAGTGACAGGTTGATTCTGCCCTCATGCCAGTAAACACATCATCAGAGAAGAGAAGAGATGTCACTGCAAGAGGGAGGGGAGTTATGTTGATTAAAGATGACGAGTTCACATTCATTTTAAAAGAGAATTGCGATATGGATGGATAAATCATAAATAAAACACAAACTTTGGTTGACAGTTCAATTGATTGTGTGAGAGTCAAAATCTGATTGTTTTCAGAACAGACAATACTATCCACAATTCCAACAGTAAAAGACAGGAATACAAGTGTTAATCTATTGAGTTTGAGGACAACTTCATGTTCACGTTTACACAGGAGATCACAAAAGGTCGCATTTAATTGGAAATGTGAACGGCCTTGCAAAAAAAATCAAATTCTTTCAAAAAATCGAAATTGAGCATTAAGCCCCTGCAGTGTGAACGCAGCCTAACTCCATAACAACACAAAATATGAACCACATCTGGTTACTTAAAATCTTGGTCTAGTTAATAGAAACTGCATAGAGTTCATTGAATGTATTTATGGTGCAAACAGTAACTTGTATAATGAAAAAATGTCTCTATAATAAAAAGTAACTATATTATACTGTTCATGCATAATCACTCTTTTTTCACAAAGATAAGTAGCAGTTGAAGTGGCATTTCCAGATTTAACAACAAGACTTTCAGTTTCTCCTTCATTTACATCAGCATGATTGTGACATTTATCAGCATGACTTCAACATAATGTCTATATAAAGAAAAAGGTAGTGAAAACACTTGATGATGTTCCAGTGAAATGAGAAATTTTGTGTAATGCCCTGATTTTGTTTATGTCTCAAACTGTTTGGTATTTCTACATTTTAACTCTGATTAATCACTTAATTTCATCATTAGAACATTTTCATTATTTAAATATTTAAAAATCTGAAAACAAAAGTTATTTGCTGTATATTTAAACTGTATATGGCATATGGCCCTTTGTCTACTGACCATTGCTACCCAGCATGTTATAAGCCCTGCAGAGAGACTGCAAACCCTCTGTATCCCCTCAATATAGGCTCAGAGCCTCGCAATAGGTTACTTCAGCACTCTTGTAGACAAACAACACATTTATCGTCAATAGTTATGTTAGCATCTTCAACTTTTCACCATCATGTCTGACAAATATTGTTTACAGGACTTTTCTGAAAGAGGTTGTGAAAATGTTTGACCATCTTCCACAGAAAATGCGTTTTTTGTCCCACATCCTATTTTGTGGTTTCTCAATCCTTTTGTAAAATATATCCAACATCCACAAGCACACCAGCAAAACCAGTGGGTATTAACCACACTTTGTGATTAATTTATTTATTTCACAGTCCAAAATGTACTGTTAAAGGACAGCACTTTCATCACTACAAGGGTAAATATTTGTACATTTTAGAGTATTAACAACCAGGTCACCAGGATTCAGTCAGATCAATCAATCAATCAATCATTTATTTATAGAGCACATTTACGACACAACCAAGGTTGACCAAAGTGCTTCACAAAGATTAAGACACACAGACCTAGCATTTATAAATACAAACAAAAATAGGTAATCAATAAAAAATTATTTTCAAACAGAAGGTAGCTATTGTGTTAAAAGCCAAAGAGAATAAATAAGTCTTAAGCTGAATTTTAAAAGTTGAGATAGATGGAGCATGCCTAGACAGAGGAAGGCTGTTCCACAGCCTCGGTCCAGCGGCGGCAAAGGTGCGGTCACCGCGTTTTTTTATTTATTTAACTTTGGGGACAGTTAGAAGGCCATGGTCACTTGATCTCAGGTTTCTGGGTGGGCTATACGGAACCAAGAGATCAGTTAAGTATTGCGGTGCCAGATTGTTAAAAGCTTTGTAGACGGATTATAAAATTTTGAACTCTATCCTATACTTAACTGGAAGCCAGTGCAGGGACATTAAAATGGGAGTTATGTGATCGAACTTACGCTTGCCTTCAAGCAGTCTAGCAGCTGCGTTTTGAACCATCTGCAGACGGGAGATTGATGCCTGAGAAATGCCATAATACAAAGAATTACAGTAGTCAAGCCTAGAAGTAACGAACGCATGAATAGCTATTTCTAAATTACTTCTTGATAGAATGGACTTTAATTTACTGAGAAGGCGCAGTTGATAAAAGCATGACTTAACAACAGCAGAAATCTGTTTATCAAATTTTAAGCTAGAGTCAAATAGGAGGCCCAGATTCCTGGCACACTTTGTGTTGTACAGAATCAGTGATAAGATATATATCATTTAGGACTTTTAAAAGAGCAGATTCTGTGCTATGTAAAACTTTAAAACCAGATCGAAAAACTTCATTGATTGAATTGCTTGACAGAAAAGTTTGTAATTGAGCCAATACTGCTCTCTCCATGATCTTTGAAATAAAAGGAAGATTTGAAATAGGTCGAAAGCTGGAGAGAGATGAAGAATCTAGATTAGGTTTTTTAATATATGGTGTTATCACAGCCTGTTTAAGGCAAACAGGAACAGTGCCCGTATATAAGCACTTATTAATGACGGACAGCAGACCTGGACCAATTGCATCCATATTTTGTTTGAGGAAATGAGAGGGACCAATATCATGTTGGCATGATGTAGGCTTAAGACGCTCCACAATTTCCTTACAGGCGTGGAAACAGAGTGGCTCAAACACAGACCATGTGGCGGAATACAAAGGAATCTCCGACAAAGTATATCCAGTCTGAGACATTTTAGATCTAATAGCCAATACCTTATTTGTAAAAAAGTTTCCAAAACTCTCACAGAGCGAGACAGAAGGCTTAGGAAAAAGATTAACAGGTGGATTTAGCACAGAGTCAATAGTGGAAAAAAGTACACAAGGGTTATTTCTATTTTGCGTAATCAAATCAGAGAAATATTTACGTTTAGCAGCTTTAGCAGCCCTCTGAGATGAGGAAAGGGAGTTTCTCATAATTTCATATGAGACATGCAATTTGTCCTTTTTCCACTTGCGCTCAGCCCGACGGCAAGCCTGTCTAAGAGAACGCACTGATTCATTAAACCATGGAATTGGTACTGAATTACGGAATTTAAGCTTTAAAGGTGCAATACTGTTCAGAATAGAAGCACAGGTGGAGTTAAAAAATCTGAGATGTTCATCCGCATCCAGGTTATGAAGAGTAAATTCCGTTTCAGAAGTCCATGCTCCAAGAAATGCTGCAGTGAACTCCTCCCTGGAGTGTGCACTGAAGGTTTAATCCATAGAACAATGGGTCATTAGTCTGTTCCATTATAGTATTTTGCTTCATTAAAAGTTACTGTATATTGCAAAAGATTGTGTTGATAAATAGGTTTATTGTGCATTTTCTATTGCTACCTTAATTTGTGCACACAATATAAGAGATTGTGATGTGTTTAAAAACAACCATTCAACGCCATCAAAATCAGTCAATACCATGTTTGACATGCCCTAACTTTCAGTGTTTTGGCCTAACGTCTAATAGTACTCCCACCATTACATAATTAACATCCAAATTAATTAAAATCAAAAATTTAATAAAATCAATATTTCAGTGTAATTAAGCAATATTTACTTCCTCATTCCTCAAATCAAAGCTTCTTTTTTTCAAGATGGTTTAGGAGGTGCTTCTGAGAAATCACAATAAAAAGAGAAAAAGGAGAGGAAGCTGGAGAGTGAAAAAAAAAAAACGAGAACAAAAACTGAGGGGAAACCCCTGGTCCTAGAGTATTTAAATGAGCTCTGAATGCCTTCAGTCATAATCTCACTGACCCAGACAAGAACAGTTCAACGAGAACAAGACAATGAAGACTATTGCAGCTTTTGTTCTTCTTGCCTGCCTGGTTGCTGTAGGAGTGAAAGGTGAGTTTGATCTCAGAGTTATAGATCAAAATCTTTTAGCATATTTTGTATCTTTGATTATGGGGATGTTCTGCAGCTAATAGACTATAATTAAATTTATTTTCCAGGGCAGGACAGGTCTTCAAAGGGCAGGTGCTTTTGTGCAGATAAAGGTGCAAACATGGTTTTAGTGAAGAACATCGAGAAGGTGGAAATCATCCCTCCAAGTCCATCTTGTCGCAAACAGGAGATTATGTAAGCATATAGCCTACATTTGTATGCATTTATTTAAATGTTCATCAATTCTACAAACTATCCTGACTAAGATTCAGCTCATTGCTTATGTCGTTTCACAGTGTCACTCTGAAGAATGGTGCAGGACAGAAATGCATGAATCCTGAGTCAAAATTCACTAAAAATATCATAAAGGCTCTTGAAAAGAGGTGAGAATATGCCTTTTATAAGTTTATTTACTTATCCTTCACATATTCAATACAAAGACACAAATTCCTCTTGTATGAGGGAAACACATGACAATTAACTAAATGAATTAATTCATGGGAAAATAAAAAAAAAAATTAAATGAATTGTTTCTGATTTTGCAGGAACCAGCAGTCTGTCCCACACAGTACATCTGTCACTGTGCCACTGAAGAACATCCTGACATCAACACCATCAGCAACAACATCCTTCAAATGACTTCATAGACTAATTGGAGTTCAATTTAAAAAATAAATAGATCTCAAAATATTCAAAACATTTCCTAATGCCTAAGATGATTAAATTATATATTTTCTGAGCACTGCGTTGTAAATAACTTTAAAGGTTTTTTTTCACAATGTTTTCATAAGACCACTGAACAATGTGTCATATGTACAGTCTTTTTATAATTTAATGTGTGATTTTATTTTCTTGTTCACAAAAAAAGTGTTAAATAAAGCTTTTTATCTACAAATTACATCTTCTGACTTCTTTTAAAGTAGTTCTTGCATTCTGAGATTCTGAATAAAAATGCATATGATGCTACGTTTATGATAAGCAATAGTTCTACAGGAATCACTAAAACATCACAAAACTAAAACATCACAAAACTCATAAAGCTTTCAAAATTGTTACTATTGAAAACATTGTTTCACAACAACATTTTAAGTGAATAGTTTAGACTAAATTGACAGGACTTAATAATGTTCCTGTCTCAGTTATAAGCTCAGTTGTTTATGTTTGACCTGGCTGGTAGAAAGATTTTTACATTTACAAATGAGAACAATAGAAGCAATCAAATCAGCAAGAGCGTAACAGTAGCTAAACGCTGTGGCAAGTCCCAGTTAGTCTAGCAAAGTGCACAGTGTTAAATGATGTTTTATTAACAAAGTTTGGGAGGAGCACGTTCAGATAATTAAACCTAATTAAACAGGAGTGGAGCACATTCAGTTAATCAACCCAATCAACAAAGAGGTAGTCTATACAGTAGACTTACCTCCGTTTGACAGTTTAACAGCATTTGGCCTCGCCCTATACCTTCCTGACTGTGCGTTCACACCAGACGCGAATAGCGCATCAAAAACGTCTAGTTATACGCTTCAACACTTTGAATCCATTCGCGGTATATATGTATATATTTATATATTTAAACATGTCTTGCATCTCAGTTAGATTCATGACTTACAGGCATTTAATTACTTTCTGGAAACTCATTGAACCTGCATCCCACAACATGATTTGTGTGACGAGCAGTGCTCGAAGTGGGGCGGTACTCGGTACTTCTACATTTTACTCTTAAGCGTACCTGCACTTTTTCTTGCGTACCGCTACTTCTCGTATGTAGCCGGTACTCCACCACTGACAGAAAAGCGTCAGTGTCAGAAAAATTGGTGATGACCGTCACCTAACGTTACATAAACTACACGACCCAGAGGGCACTACGTGACTTACTTCAGATCTTGACGAATCACGTAAAGGCAAGGAGTCGGCCCACCCTATCAGAAGCTGTCTGATGCCTTTAGCTTCCGCCTGACCGTAAAAGATTTTTCACTGCTGAAATCGAAAACCTAAGTTAGATAAAGAAGTGTGATGAGTTTGAAATTGTAAGTCGTTATGTTAGCCTGGCTTCAGAAAGGTTCTAAAAGAACGCGTGTGCCAGAGCCAGACACATCAACAGAGGTTGTGATTGTCCAACCAGAAACATCGGATACCGTTAGCGTTGATGTGAGCGGAACAGCTAACGTTAGCATTAATGAGGAGTCTGCAGCTACCAACTTTAACGTTACCCTAGTCAGTGACACCGACGTCAACAATAACGTGAGTAATGAAACACACGGATGGCCTGACTGTTGGTCAAGGGACCAAATGCTGTATTTTTGCTCCACAAACAGCTGGCTCGTTTTTAAAAATAACAAACTAGGCTGCAAAACATGTAGCAGCATCCCGTCACTTGCTGCACAGACAGAGAGGGGACTGAAGTTGTCAAGAGAATGGAGGGAATGTTTAATTCAAGCCTTTGGTACAGACAAGGTGAAGCAACAGCAGTCACTGCGCAAAAAATTGAAAGACCACAGAGATTTGAAAGCACACATTAAGGCAGCCGAAATGACGGAGATGGCATCCCGCAATGAGCTGTGCAGGCAAGTTCAATCTATGCACAGGGCTGAACACGAAACTACATCTCGAGTGTTCCGAACTGCATACAAAATTGGCAAGCACGGGCGTCCATTCAAAGACATGCGAATGGATATAATGTTGCAAGAGTTGAATGGAGTGAACATGGGCCGAGTTCTGCATTCCGACAAGACATGTGCCGACGTTATTGACCATATTGCAATGGAGATGAGGAAAAAGATGGTCGATGACATCATTGTAAACAAAAGAAAAGTGTGCTTGTTGATCGACGAGTCTACGACGATCAGTGGGAAAACTGTGTTTGTTGTCTGTTTGCGGACAGCTATTGCTGACGCAGAACCTGACACGTTATTTTTTTACCTGCTGGAGTTGGAAGGGACCACAGCAAATGCTATCACAGATACATTGTTGTTATGCCTCCATACATTATGGATTCGATGACCACTTTTTGGGTGAGTGTTTTGTGGCCTTTGAATGTGATGGAGCATCAGTGATGCTTGGCAGAAAAGCAGGGGTGGCTACACAACTTTGTGCCAGATTCCCAGACTTGTTTGTGTGGCACTGTTTAAATCATCGCCTAGAATTGGCAGTTGGGGATGTTCTCAAGGAGGTCAGTGGTCTTAATCACTTTAAGTTTTTTTTTGATAAGCTATACATTTTATATCATGCCTCACCCTTTTGACCAAAGAGAATTGCATCAACATGCACAATGTGTTGGGAAGCGCCTCCTTGTCATTGGCCGTGTTTTGTCAATCCGCTGGGTGGCTTCAAGTGAGAGGACTGTAAAGGCTGTTTGGGAGAATTACAGAGCGCTTCAGACACACTTTTCTAGTGCTGCTCATGATGTAACCAGGGATTCAACAGAGCGAGCAAAATATAAGGGACTCCTTGATGTTCTCACCTCTGTGTCTTTCGTGTGTAATCTTGGAGTAATGTACGATGCCCTAACAGAACTGAGTGATCTCTCAAGGATGCTTCAAAAGAGAGGCACAACACTGCCTGAAGCAGACAAGATGCTGTTTTGAGAGATCCGGGTGTTTGAGTCCATGGTTTCAATACCTGGCCCCCACACACAGACTGTTCTTCAAGCTGAAACAGAGAAATTGTTCCAGCATGTATCACTGTGTGACAATCAAAGGATTGTAAAGATCAATGTAGGACAGTTCTTTCGCAGCATGGCGGAAAATATGAGATCCAGGACAGCTACAACAACTTCCTCTCATGTCAGCACACAGGAAAGTTCCTCACATAGAGGTGGAAGCAAACTGATGTCTGACTTCAAGGTTCTTCAACCAGATACTTGGTCAGAGGGAAATCTGGACATACAACATGGTGAAGCAGAGGTCCTTCGCTAATGTGACACATTTAAAATAGAGAGAAGAGAGAGCATCCAGGGATTTCGGGAGTACAAGGAACTGAGGGCATCCCGGACCCCAGCAGCCCTCAAACCTCTTCTTAAAGCTGTCCATACAATTGCAGTGTCTACCAGTGAATGCGAAAGAGCCTTCAGTTGCATGGATGACATTCTAACAGTCAAAAGGAACTCCCTTGCTGTAAACAGACTGTCCAACCTGGTGTTCCTGAAATGCAATGGACCACCATTACAGCAGTTTAGTCCACACAATTATGTGAGATCATGGTTGGCAAAGGGACGAAGATCTGCAGATGAACTTGCATGTGAAGCCCCTCACCATTCAGCAGCAGCTGACCCCAAGACCTTCTGGAGCCTTTTTTAAGTAGGCTAAACCATCTTTTTGTCTAATAAACTGTAAAACAGAATTTAGATTCCAAATACTTCTGTTTAGGATACTTTTGGTTTCCTCCTGTCTTTGGCAATGAATATGTGTCAGCACAATGGATTACAATTTATTTAACGTAACTTCACTAAATGCATCCCCACACTGCCAACTAATCCTTTACTTCTGGTGTGTATTCATTATATCATCCTTTATAGGTATGAAATGTACAAAGTGCATACCATCATTGTTCTAATCGAGTAAAAAGAAAGACTGTTGATGCTGGTGATGCTGAGATGAAGTACAGAGTATATGTAGTGTTATTTTAAAGGGGTCATGACATGAGAAACCAAATTTGCCTTGATCTTTTGGTATATAAGAGATCTATGTACTATTAAAACTTCCTGCAAGTTTCATAGCTTAAGACGTCCTCCCCATTATAAACGATGCGTTTATTTAATCAAGCTCTAAATACAGCTCGTTCTGGATCCATGATTAGAAGTGACGTCACGGTGCGAAGTGACGTACCAGTCGTTTGCATATGACCGCCTCCAGCGCAGGACAACTACGCCTCATTTCGCATCGTTGTCGTGCGGCTCGCGCCCACATGTGTTCAGTCGACGACTCGACGTGCAGCGAGTGGGTCTGTTTACAAGAAGATTGCTATGCCACGCAGATGTGCTGTTCCTGTTTGAGTGTTTGAATACGCTGCCGAACGATCCAGACGTCAGGGAAAGCAGTCGGATGCAGTTTATTTGCAGCATATGCAGCGCGCCAAAGCCTTATTTGAACGGTGAGTGAGATGAGTGTGACAGGGAATGTTACTGAAAGAACGAGCAGAGAGAGAGAGAGCCCCGGCCGCGCGCGCGCCTTCAAACTGTCTCTCTCTCTCTCTCTCTCTCTCTCCCTCCCTCCCTCGCGCATATGAATCAAAATCAATTGAGAATTGACACGATGGTAAAAGATTGGAAGACCGAAGTTTCACATGGTGGAGCATTGTGTAGTCTACATGTGATACAAAATGATTAACGTTAATAATTTATGCATAAGCAGCACTAACGTTAGCCAATCATAACAGTGGGTGTTAACACTGAAGTCTTAAAGGGGAAACGCCCCCAAAACAGACTGTTTGAATCAGAGGGGGAGAAACAGGGTGGGAAAAGGTCATAAATCACTACATTTTTAAAGTTTTTTGTAAAAAAAACTATAGTAATACTATAATTGCACCTAAGGGAACATAATAAAACAAAACAAAAAACCATGTCATGACCCCTTTAAGCATTTCATGTTATCTCCTGTGCCTCACAAAGGAACCGAAATAGCTGATGAACCCCATGTTCCTGGGATCCTGATGAGCTGATGAACAACCTCATAATATCCTGTTGCCATTCTGTAAGTATGAACACCTCTTATGTATTATTAATAAATAATTATGTTTTTCATGCCAGAAATGTATGCTACTTTCAAATATTCAATCAAATAACAACTTAATTGTCTACTGTTTCTTTAGAATAGCCAATTTGGTTAATATCACAGCAAAATATCTGTAGACTAAATTCACTGCCATCTGTGTAGCTACTCTCTAATTTTATGTCTGGCATTAACCCTGTTCCCCCTGTCTCTGTTGTGACACACACACACTCACACACATGCATGAGTGCGCACACACACACACACACACACGCACATGCACACGCACACACACACACACACACACACACACACACACACACACACACATGACTTATTTAAATACATTTACGTTGTTAATAAATAACAATAAATTGTTGTTGTACCAGCAATATCTCTACGGGGTTTTTTTTTCACTGTAGAAATTTCTAATGTCATGAATTGCAAATGCAAGAGAGTACCGGCACCTTTTTTTCCATCTTCAAGCACTGGTGACCAGAACAAGAGCAACTACAATGAGGAGTGAAGCTGGAACAAGAGGCAGCATGGGTAAACAAAGAAATAGAAAAACAAAACTTAATTTGACATTTTCAGTGAAAGCATAGCCTACACATTATACTGTATGTGCATAATTGCAAACCTTGTTATTTTATAGGGTCAGTTCCTGCAGCCCATTAATGAGTTCTTACTCTTCATGATCCACCTCTCAGTTGGCTAAACACAGTGATCTGGCCCACATATTTAACATTCATCAGTCTACAGTTAGCCGAATTATTACAACCTGAGCCAATTTTTTGTACAGCGTTCTTGGCTTTGTCCATATTTGGATGTCTGAGGAGGAAGTCAAGGCTCATCTACCCAATGAGTTCTAGGACTACCCAGACACACAAGTGGTGATCGACTGCACGAAACGGTGTTGCCAAACTCCATCCTCTCTCCTGCTTTAAAGTGAAGACTTCGGTAACACTTTATTTTACGACCCACAAACAACTGCGTAAGTAAACCGAAATTACGGTGTACGTTTCTGTAATTATAGTGTACTTCCGTGTAGGTATAAGGGAACAATATGTTAAGTTTTGGGTAACAAAGGGGTAACAAGCAGATATACAACCTGCAAATAACTGCGTAAGTAAACCGAAATTACGATGTACGTTTCTGTACTTATAGTGTACTTCCGTGTAGGTAAGGGAAAAATATGTTATGTTTTGGGTAATAAAGGGGTAACAAGCAGAAATACAAGCAAATTATTTAATTATTTTAAAACTAACAGGTACCTATTCTGTTAATATATTCCAGGCAAAAATTGTACGTCTGTTGTATATAAAAGTTATCATCACATTTCTGGCAAAATATGTAGTGTGATTTCAAGATTATTTCTGTTCTGTTTACAGTTTGTGTTGATGTAATTTCAACATTGTGATTGTTTATTGTTAAACTTGTTTTAATAAATGGTTTTGGTTTAATTGTGCTACTGTACTTTTACAAGTACTAATTTAGAAATTTGTTGATAATGCTAATGGTGAAGCTAGGTTTGTCTGTTTCAGCATACTGGTTTAATGTTGTACTTACCCTGTAACTACACAGAACAAGGAGGTAACAAGCGCCACTTTAATTTACAGCCCGCAGGAGTCACACTTACCCTGTAAAATACACAGTTGAAACGGGTAACAAACACTACTTACAATACGAAACAACACTAGTATTCGCACAGTAATTACAGAGAAAGGTCTTATTAAGAAAAAAAAAAACATTTTAATTACACAGTATATTTGCCCTGACATTTAAGTGTCATTGCAATACAATGTGATAAGGTAAGTAAGTACTACATGGTACGGTCTAAATTAAAATCATAGCAGAAACACATTTTTTTGACTTAACATTAAGTAATCTAGTAAGAAAAGCCAATAAATTAAATTTGTATCATACTGTGCTTACATACATTGCAGCCATATATATATATATATATATATATGTTTAATTTTCAACCCACAGATGTCACAATTACCCTGTAACATTGCACAAGTCAAGAACATATTTTGCCAGAAATGTAATGATAACTTTTATATACAACAGACGTACAATTTTTGCCTGGAATATATTAACAGAATAGGTACCTGTTAGTTTTAAAATAATTACATTATAAATAATTTGCTTGTATATCTGCTTGTTACCCCTTTATTACCCAAAACTTAACATATTTTCCCCTTATACCTACACGGAAGTACACTATAATTACAGAAACATACACAGTAATTTCGGTTTACTTACGAAGTTATTTGCAGGTTATATATCTGCTTGTTACCCCTTTATTACCCAAAACTTAACATATTGTTCCCTTATACCTACACGGAAGTACACTATAATTACAGAAACGTACACCGTAATTTCGGATTACTTACGCAGTTGTTTGCGGGTCGTAAAATAAAGTGTTACCAAGACTTCTCCAATTACAAGTCCCACTGCACCTTCAAGGGGTTAATCAGCATGGCACCACATGGTGTGGTCACCTTTGTGTCATCCCTGTATGCAGGATCTGTCGGTGACCAAGGAGCTTTTTAAGCAGTCTGGCAATTTGTCTCTGTTTAAACCTGGAATGGCAATATTAGTCGACAAAGGTTTTCTTGTTGATGACTGCAGTCATGCAAAGTCTACAGAACTGCTTTCCTGTCAAAAAGGAAATAGATGACGGCTGATGAGGTGAGGAAGACAGCTCGGCTGAGGGTCCACGTCGAGCGTCTCATCCAGCTGTACACAGTTGCATGCCTCCTTGAAATTACCAGAATGGCCACTTAGTAAAAGCATGGGTAAAGGATTAAAGACAAGATAACATTGGTTGGGGATTGATGAATTTGGATTTATTTTTGTTCGAATAAAAATAATAAAAACGTGTATATAAATAACTTTGTACATTTGCACTGCAGGAATGTAAACATGTAAATATAAATAACAGTGTTTGCACTGCATGCAGGAATGTAAAGAGCACAGTCTCGGGTGTACCCCAGGCCTGCGAGGAGTGATAGGGGTAGGCCTATGTGGCGAGCAAGACAAGGTCGAGGACCATGGGAGAAAGGCGCGAGGCCGGTGCCGTGATTACTGATGAGCGACACCTGCGCGACGCACCGTACTCATATCTCTCACGGAGGAGCAGAAGCATAAAAGGAGGAGCGACGACAGTGGAGATCGAGAGGTGCCAGGCCTGGATTTTATTTGATATTTTGTTTCATGTGGCAGTAGTCATCCGTGAGGGACTGCTGCCTTTATTTTCGTTTTGTATTTGTTTTATTTTGTTATTAAATTCTTTAAATGTTCGCCAGTTCCCGCCTACTTCTTCCCGCAACATCTAACCGCGTTACACTATTGTTAGTTTTACTGCTTCTATTGTTCTCATTTTGAAGTCAATTTGGATAAAAGCATATGCTAAATGAATAAATGTAAATAAATGTTGACTGCTTTGGTAAACAGAATTCATAAATAAAGACCTGTTTGCATATGTTGTATTTGGGAGTTTTCAGGAGATTATGTACAATAATTAACTGTATGTTTTATTGTTTAAATGAATGTGCTTCGATTAGCATTAGCTTATAGCTTATGTCCTAAACGTACCATATGTGTGTCTTTACAGGTAGCCTATATTTGGGCTTTCTTTTAATTCCATATATGTTTAATTGTATAAATAAAAATAAAAGAACTACACATCATTTTTTTATCTTTGTTTTTTTGTACCATGGGTGTAAAGTAGTAAGGATGGCACTCTTATAGCCTATATAGGCCTATATGTTTATTCCTATTTTAGTTAAAGGACAAGTTCGGTATTTTACACTTAAAGCCCTGTTTTAAGGCCCGAGAATTTTTGGTTTCTGTGGTAGCTGTTAGAGTTGATGAGGGAGAGGGAGGATGAGGACAAAGAAGAGAGGAAAGGTATGTCGTTTTAGTAGTGGAGACATTTGTAGAGAGTGAGTGACAAAAACTCAGGTACGTGGGATCTTTCGGTTTGCACCACTTCCTCTTTGCAGCTCTGAGTTTCACGAGTTCACACTTACAAATAAGTCAGATAGAATAAATGGTATGCGTATCTGGCGTGCTGTCCTAAGAGAGGGCCGAACCCAGAGTACTCCCCCCAAAAAGTTGCAAACTAATGTGGGACAGCAGTCAGAAAATGATGTTGATAACTCCCAAAAACTTGCAGAGCGCGAAGCTGAAGGTGTGCCAATCGTAGGGAAGGGGTTAGTCGGATCGGGAGGGCTTCTTGCGTCATCAGATGAGAATTTGATGGTTGTGGCATCAGAAGGGTGAGCCTTGCTGGTAATCGGTTGTGGAAGGTCACACATAGGTGAGCAAGATAGATAATGCTGCTGCGGTAGTGAAGTCAGGGTTATGGAGAAACTGAGCTCCTGCTGGAGTGGAGGAGTAGCACTACTGCGGCAGTAGGTGTATGTTGAAAGGAGAAACGAGGCTCCTAAGGAAGCGGAGGAGATGACTGCTGCAGCAAGGGAACCAAACGTGAGGGAATATCACTGCTGTGGCAATGGAGAAAATTTCCCCGAGAAACTGAGCTCCTGCGGGAGGGTGAAGGAACATCACTGCCGCGGCAGTGGAGAAAATTTTGCTTGAGAACTAAGCTCCTGTGGGAGCAGAGATATAACATATAGATATAACAAGAGAAACTGCACTCCTCTGGGAGCAGGAGGGACTGCTGCGGCAGAAGGTTAACCAGAGGAACTGAGCTCCTGCGGGAGCTCCTACAAGGTTTTTTAATAAACCTGTGATTATCATTATTGTTTTAATCAAAATGCTTGTTACAACTATTTTGGGTTCTATACTTAGAGTTATTGTTTCAAAATTAATACGATACTTTATTATTGTAGCTGGAGGTGTGTGTGTGTGTGTGTGTGTGTGTGTGTGTGTGTGTGTGTGTGTGTGTGTGTGTGTGTGTGTGTGTGTGTGTGTGTGCGTGTGCGTGTGCGTGTGCACGTGTGTGTGTGAAAGAGAGTGATTACGTGCATGTTCACGTCATTGCATACCGTTGTAGAGACAGTTATCGCAATACGCTTCATCCACGGTAAAGCAACGGTGAAAAACCATTGCTTGGGAATGTGTATTCATTATATCATCCTTTACAGGTATGAAATGTACAAAGTGCATACCATCATTGTTCTAATCGAGTAAAAAGAAAGACTGTTGATGCTGGTGATGCTGAGATGAAGTACAGAGTATATGTAGTGTTATTTTAAGCATTTCATGTTTTTAAATCATGAACAATGTGTTTAAACAAGTTTCAGTTGTTAAAGTGATGTAGTAAAATGTGACACATTTCAAAGTGTTTAAATACATATTTTAATGAAGGAGAGACGGAAGAGAAAGCAGGCAGTGTCGCAGAATATTGAACATGTTAAAAAAAACTGCAAAACAGGTTAAGGTTTGGATCTCATCAAAGAAGGAACTTTTCTGACTGAAATCCAAACTGAATCTTGAAACTTCAAAGCTCAATAAAGAATTAACTTTTCTGACTGAGTTCCAGATGGAATCTTTTCCATATAAACGATTTGGTGAGTTTCACTCTATTCAAAGAACCGCTGAATGACCAGTACAAACCTCTGCGCCACCAGAGAACAGTTATCAGACAGCTGTGTTTGGTTAACAAAGTTATCCTTTAAAAGTTTTCTTTTAGAGCTGATAGTAGCCCCTGCTTTGCCAGGGAAGTGTTTATCTAAAGTAAGGTAAGGTTGTATTCTTTGCATTTCTTTCATGGAATATTAGCGTAACGTGCTAATATTTTGTGTTATCCTTTGCTCTGCCAAGGAAGGTTAACAACAGTTGATCTGTGTTAACGAGTGTAGCCTCTGTTTGATCAGAGAAGATTTTTGTGTTTGTTTGTGTGGTAACAAAGAAATCCAAAAAATGTTTAGTGTAAAGTGCTAGTAATTTGTGTTATCCTTTGCTCTGCCAAGGAAGGTTAACAATATTGTGTAAGAGTAATAAGAGTGTACCCTCTTTTGATCAGGGAAGTTTTAGTGTTTTTGAATGTGTGATAACAAAGAACATCACAAAATGGTTAGAAGAAATGCTAGGCTGATTCCATCAACTGGGAAAGGTGGACTAGCTAGCCCTTTATGGACAGACAGTGAGTTTAAGTCATTGTTAGGAGAGCAATTTTTTTAAAGCGGGCTTAGTTTACTTAACCTCACTGGTTAAGTAAACTCACAGCCTTAAATGGTATTTTACAGCACCGGCCTTTCATCAGTAATAGTGTTAGGTCAGACTGTAAATGTAAAATGCCCTCATGCAGTGTCCACACTAATGAATCAAGCAGAAACAAGCCATTAGAACCTAAGTGGTACAGACCACATCAAGTGATGTTGATTACAGCAGCTGCAGTATTGTGTAAGGGAAAGAAAACCTGGACTCATGTGTCACACTGTAAAGCTGTTCCTGCACCAACAGGGATAGGATAGGACACGAACCAGTGAGGAACCCAGGGAAGAACCGAAATGCAATATGCCTTGGGGCCAAACCCTTGCGGCGGAGACTCCCTCATAGGCCTTCCCCATCCATTAGTCAATCCTCACCTCACTGTTTCTTTAGGTGTCAAAATAATTAAGAAATAGGGATAGAAGGAACAACAATAGCAGACTCGGATAAGTTTACAACCATAGTGTTTGACCAAATACTGCTCTCCTGTCTTTTGTTTTCTGTCTTCCTCTGTGCAGATACCCACTTGATGGCTGTCCCGAGGCCCATATGCACCGACCTCCTCAGCGGTGTATGAAGCCACAACCTCTAGAAATCAACTAGACCCACTGCAGAGCCAACTATCACAAAAGGATAAAGAAAAGAAAAAAATACACAACGCAGAGACCCACCTACGGAACCTTCAGTCATCCATCAACATGATCAAGATTGTCGTATTACTATGTGCTATGTGCCTGTAACAATCACAAGTTACAAGATGACCTTTTAAGTGTTTAAATTTGTATATAATGTGAGTTATTAGAACTCTCAAAGGGGCAATTGAAGGGTTACAAATTTAAGAAATGTTTTATTTTAGGTCCAATAGTATATAAACTGATGATGAGATTTAAAGAAGATTAAGTCAAGCAATTCATGTGTCTGGCTTTAAAGGGGTCATGACATGAGAAACCAAATTTGCCTTGATCTTTTGGTATATAAGAGATCTATGTACTATTAAAACTTGCAAGTTTCATAGCTTAAGATGTCCTCCCCATTATAAACGAAGCATTTATTCAATCAAGCTCTAAATACAGCTCGTTCTGGATCCATGGTATGAAGTGACGTCACGGTACGAAGTGACGTACCAGTCGTTTGCATATGACCGCCTCCAGCGCAAGACAACTACGCCTCATTTCGCATCATCGCATGCGTTGTCGTGCAGCGAGTGGGTCTGTTTACAAGATGACTGTGATGCCACGCAGATGTGCTGTTCCTGCTGTGGACAAACAACATGTTTGAATACGCTGCAGAACGATCCAGACGTCAGGGAAAGCAGTTGGATGCAGTTTATTGCAGCAAATGCAGCGCGCCAAAGCTTTATTTGAACAGTAAGTGATCAGATGAGTGTGACAGGGCATGTTTCTGAAAGAACGAGCAGAGAGCGAGCGAGCCCCGGCCGCGCGCGCCTTCAAACTGTCTTGCTCTCTCTCTCTCTCTCTCTCTCTCTCTCTCTCTCCCTCCCTCGCGCATATGAATCAAAATCAATTGAGAATTGACACGATGGGAAAAGATTGGAAGACCGAAGTTTCACGTGGTGGAGCATTGTGTAGTCTACATGTGATACAAAATGATTAACGTTAATAATTTATGAATAAGCAGCACTGACGTTAGCCAATCATAACAGTATAGGCGTTAACACTGAAGTCTTAAAGGGGAAACACCCCAAAACAGACTGTTTGAATCAGAGGTGAGAAACAGGGTGGGAAAATGTCATAAATCACTAAATGTTGTAAGTTGTTTTGTACAAAAAAAGCTATAGTAATACTATAATTTCACCTAAGGGAACATAATTAAACAAAACAAAAAACCATGTCATGACCCCTTTAACCTTTGGTCACTTCTCAAAGTACAGCAGGGCTTTTGTCACTATGATAGTGTTAATGTTTGAGTGATCTAATCAGGCTGATTGGATCACCATCTATGCCTGACACGGTCATCCTGATGAAATCAGGTAACCAGCTGAATCATGTACAAATTTGCATGCTTTGTTGAAGAGTGACTCCACCTCTGTAAATCCCTCCCCTTTGAAAAGTATAAACCACAATGAAAAGATTTCTTAGTCAGATGAGACTGAGATGCCTACATTGACGCAATAAAGAACTTAATAAAGAACTGCTTGAAAAATACCTCAACGTCTCCTGGTCTGCGCTTCTAACTTTTCTAAACTTGAGAGAAAATAAGTTCACTACAGGTTGTTATATTTACTTCCTAACAACAGTTGAGATAACTAATGCGAGCTTTGTGCTAGCTAACAGTCCTCAACCCCACAGGAGCAGAAGGTAGCTAATGTTTTCACTCGCATGTGTCTGTGTCTGTCAGGATTACACAAAAACTACAAGACTTTCTCCAAAACAGATTTTTCCCAAAAAGAGGTCACACACACACACACACACACACACACACACACACACACACAGAGACAGACAGACAGACACACACACACACACACACAGACACACACACACACACACACACACACACACACACACACAGCATGGGTCAAGGAAGAACACAGTAAATTCTGACCATTATCCGTCCAGTGGAACTAGCTAGCTACAGTGACCGATTCAGAAGGTTTTCACCCTGCATATGTGTGATGTGTGTGCACACACGTAGTATAGGCCAAAAAATAAAACACCTTTAGCCTTTAAAACAAGCTTAGTCTGCTGACAAATGACAAGTTAATGATAATACAAATGTTAATTTAAATTGAGTGACTTCTTCAAAACTTCAAGTTTCTCAACATGAAGCAAAAACACTTTAAAAAAAATATGTTAGCTTAATAGGTCTGTCATGTGAATTTGTGGTGAACTTTTTGTGGGGAACTTTTTGTGGGGAAGTTTTAGTTATCCATGCCAAATAATTTACAAGCGTATTTCAGATAATGAAACAGTTGAATGCACTCCACACTACATCACTGACCAATGCATATACTGAATATTTACAGATGATTCACAACAGCTCAGTGAAGGTCAAGGTGTTATGCAACAGCTCAGGGGAGATCAATGTGAAATGTAACAGCTCAGGGACAGTCAGGGGGACCCACACCCTATCGTGGAAGGTCAGGAGAAGGATATGTTTAATGATTTCATTCAGGCCACTAAATCATTTGAAGAAATCTAAGAGTGTGTGCATAAGATGTCTGATGGCCAGAAATACCATTTACTCAGGAACCACAGCAAGCCTACAAAACACTTATTTTTTCCAACACAATTCCTTGCTGCAATAGGGCATTCAAGCACGGGTGGTTGGAGGAATATGGCTGGTGGTTGGTGTACAGTTCCAAGCTTGATTGTGCCTTCTGTGTGTGCTGTGCCTGTGCCCTGTTTGAGAGAAAGCAATTAGTCAATGCAATTCACAAAATGGCACAAAAAAAGCATGGTAAAAGTCAGCCATTCAACATAAGCATATCACTTAGCTGCAGTCGAAAATGCTGAGTTGTTTCTCCAGTCAGTTGATAAACCTCAGACCCAAATCTCTGTCCTTATATGGACAGTAAGAAGGAGGCCAATATCAAACAAAACAGGTAGCCTACATACTCGAGTCTGTAGCAGAGAGTGTGCTATGTGGTCACCAGTGCATTGCACTTAGAGGTACATCTGAAGCAGCATTCTACTGGCCATCCTAAAAACGTCTTGGCCCTGATGAAACTACTTGCAAACCATGATAAGCTGAAGAAGCACATGGAACGCCCAACGCTCAGAAATGCCACCTACCTCTTGCCCCAAACCCAAAAAGATAGAGGTCTAAATCTGGATTCAAACTCCAAGATGACATGGTCTAGGAAAGTTGCAACGATAGTAGTCCTTCACAGTATCAGCAGCTATTGTCTCTGTGTGGCTGCCTTCCAGCAGCCCGTGGTTGACTAGACAGGCTGCACTTTGACCTGAGCAGCCATCCTGATTGCTTGCTCGTAGCTCCTTGTAGACATTCTTGACCTCATGCTAAATGCCTCCACGATGTCAACAGAGGTTTTATTCTCTCTGTATTATTGTTGCCGCCGGCACCGCCATGTTGTGGAGACGCTGTGTTTTGCGTTGCGAAAGACAAACTACTTTGTTTGGGCTTCCAAAAGAGGACACAATTAGAAAACAGCGGTTAAGCTTTATTTACAACACTGTTCCAGAACAGCACAACCAAAATATTCGACTGTGTGCTGCATTTAACCTGCAAGAGTAAGGCCGGCTGTGCACAAAGGCTGATTCTAAAAAGTGGGACAATTCCATCTTCTACAGTCTGGCGCTTCTGACTGACACAGCAAGTATGGTTTCATATTTTAAGAATTTGCTACTGATATTCAAACGCCAGTTTTGAGCAGTATAAAACAATTATTTAAAATGATTTAAAAAAACTTTTTATTTGACATTATTGCAAAGTGCAGTTTTTAAAGTGTTAAACAGTCATCGTTTTGATACTCTTTTTTTAAGGATAATTTTTACTTGTAGTACAGTAAACCACAGTACTAGTCAGAAACATGTTTGACCGTGTGATTCATTTGTAATTCATTCAGCTGTCGTCTGCTGAGCACATAAATTATTCTCATCAAATTATTTTCATTACATTAATTATAGTATTGACACAAGAAATTGTCTAATTCCTTCCTCATTCTTGGAAAGGTCAACTCTATCAGATTTGATGAGAGAAAGTGTTTCTGAGAAATCAGACCAGTTTAGAGGCAGCACTATAAAAACAAAAACTGAAACTTTCTCAGGGGGTATCCCCTTTTAAGAGCATATAAAACCAGCAGCTGAACTCAATCATCCATAACTTCATGTATTAGCAATTTGGGAGGTGAAGACAGAAGATCAGTACTATGAAAACGTTTACAGCTATGGTTGTTCTAGGCTGCCTGCTTGCTGTAGAGGTGAAAAGTGAGTTTTATCTCTGAACTTTACGAACTTTCTGATTTACGAAATACAAGTATCCAAGTTTTGAATATTCTGCATTTATATTGTGTAACTATCTTTTTATGGCATGGTAGTTTATGGTATGCATTGATTTTTCTCTTTCAGGCCAGGCTAGAGCTCCAAAGGGCAGGTGTTTTTGTGTTGACAAAGGTTTAAACATGGTTTCTCCAAAACTGATTGAGAAGGTTGAAATCATTCCACCAAGTCCCTCTTGTGAAAACCAGGAGATAGTGTAAGTATATCAATATTTACAAATCCTAATCTCTCAATATTGTACACCTGTTTAAATATGTTGACTGACGTAATCATGCAGCAAATGTTCTTGTGTTTTTGCAGTGTTACTCTGAAAAATGGTACAGAGCAGAAATGCTTAAATCCTGAATCTAAATTCACTCAAAAATACATCATGAAGGCTCTTAAAAAGAGGTTAGCATAACCTTTTAATACTTATCAATAAAATATTCTGTGTTTGTACTTTATGTCCACAAAACACAAAAACCTCAAACTTGAAGAGTGAGAAATACAGTAAGAAATACTTTTAATTTTCTCACTAAGAGACTCAGACTGTTTCTGATTATTTTCAGGAGCCTGCAGATGGAAGTTTGAAATATGAATCCAGATGAGCTATTGCTAAGTGAAGTACACATGCAAGCAGCAACCAACATCCTTATGACAAGAGAAAATGTTTAGTTGTTTCTTAATGTTAATCTTTGTTTAGCTGATAAACATTTTCATGAATCTCGGTTGTACATTTTTTAAATAGTAATGCAAAACATGATTACAGCTTCTGTGACATTTCAGTATTTTTATGATCATTCCAATATGTGAAATAAACAATATAATCAAACAAGCATTAAACAATCATTGATATGTAATTAGCCTGTTTGTAAGACATTTATTACATCTAAATTTAATATTAACCTAATTTCAAGTTGCACATTAAGTCGATATAATAAGTCTACGTTTAGAACTCAATATTTAGTTGTAAATAGGAAAAGAAATGGAAAGCAAAGATGAACAATTCAACTACCAACTGGACATCCAAAGCTTGTGTAAAGCTATTTTATTCAGTGTTTAATTTAAATATAATAAAGAGTAATAAAACTGAAAGTTTAAGGGAATGTTTTGTTTTTTTAAATTATCTCTTTCCAGAGATAACTGTTTAGTGATGCCTCTCACCTAATATTTATTTTATGAAACTATTATGACTGTCCAGGCAGTTTGTGTGTGTGTGTGTGTGTGGGTTGGTTTATGTGATTTATGAGGACACAAATTTGTATAATGGCATGTGTATTACACTGGTATTACAACTTATGCGTGGTTTATGAGGACACTTCAAAAGTCCTCATAAATCAAATGGCTTAAAAAACATAAAAAACAATGTTTTATTAAAAAAATTAAAATGCAGCATGTCTCCTGTGATGGGTAGGTTTAGGGATAGGGGCAGTGTAAGGGGATAGAATAGTTTGTACAGTATAAAAACCATTACGCCTATGGAGAGTCCTCATAATGCTGTTGCACCAACATGTGTGTGTGTGTGTGTGTGTGTGTGTGTGTGTGTGTGTGTGTGTGTGTGTGTGTGTGTGTGTGTGTGTGTGTGTGTGTGTGTGTGTGTGTGTGTGTGTGTGTGTGTGTGTGTGTGTTTGTTTGTTTTGAGTATCATATTTCATACATTAGGTATGCATCTGATAATCTGATAATTGACAGATTTAAACACCAAAAGCCTGTTGTATCATATTTGTCATTTACATTAACATGAAAAATCTAAGTAAATAAATAAATAAACATTAATACATGATGTATAATAATAATGAATGTATATATATATACAAACTTCAAAATCAACAATAAAAATGCAAAAGAAATGTATGATAATTAATATTATATTTAATGTTAATGAAATGTAATATTAATTATCATACATTTATTTAGCATAAATTACACATATTATGATTATTAATGTATAATATATACAAACATTAAAATGAACAATAAAAATGTACAAATATGAATTATGTATGATAATTAAAATTAATATGAATATGAATAAATTATTTAATAATTAATGTAAATCATATATAGGCCAACAAACATTAAAATAATAAAAAATCAAAGAAGTCATGTTTAAAAAAAAACATGAAATTGTATTATTTGTGTCCTAATAAGATGGAAAATAGCAGAAAATAGTCTAAAAATAAAATTTGACCGCTTTCAGCACCCGTACCGTAAATGCACGATTAGACGCGCATAATAATAAAAAATGTGCGGCTGCCTATACGCCTTATTCACGGCAGCGCCATCTTTGATTTTTAATGAGAATGAAAGCGAGGCTGTGAGGGATAGACATGCATCTCTTCAATGGGCTGTACTGTTATTTAATGCGTTTTCGTTTTGTTCTGCTCATGAAACACTGGAAAAATATATTTCCAAGAAATTTCAGTTGACAAAAAACTCCCGACAATATAAGCTGTGGAAAATTGTAAGTAATCTAGGAGCTTTATTCAGCTTTTTACAGCGGATGCCATTGGAAACACAGTAAGTCTATCCCTCACAGCCTCACTTTCATACCTGTCATGGCGCTGCTCTGAATAAGGTCTATGGTCATGTACAAGACTTGTGTGATACGATCCGCAGTTCTGCCTATAGCCAGCGCCAGAGCCATATAGAGCCAGCGTCAAGAAGATGACAATGTAAAGAGTGATATTACGGTGCAATTTGAACGATTTTCTAAAAAATTAAAATTCCAGATACAGCATATTATTTTTTCATCGATTCTTGCACCCAACAACACAACAAGATGACATTTAATAATAATAACAACAATAAGTTAAGCTCCTTAGTCCTTATTATGTAGCCGAATGGCCGCCTCCAGTTTATTTATTTTTTTTTATTTTTTTATTTTATTATTTTTTATTTCCAAAATTATATAGGTTTTGCCTCCAGCTAGCGCCATGACGTAACTGTGACGTTGGCTCGAAATTGGTCTATAAATCGCAAAAGAAAAAAAAAGGAAATACGTCATCATGCAAGTAGACAAGTGTTCAAGTCAAGTACAAAGACCGCAAGTGAGTTTATTTGGAAAAGGCAAATGTCTATGCGCTCAAAGGCTAGATAATACCCATAATGCACTGTGAGAGTCGCGCGCTGGCTGAATGATGAATGAATTCCCGCGTCTCGCCAGGAGATGGCGCCGCAGCTTCATTTTCCAACCGGGCGCTGGTCCAGCGTGATAATATTATAAAATTCCTTTTCAATTGATTATTAAATTGTTTAATTACGGTTTATACATGCTAGTTTCCATGAAGGATAAATCCTTTCATTACTACTGGAGCTGCCAGTTTGCTATGTTTCAATTAATTATTATTAAACAGTAAGTACAAACTATCAGCGGTAGCCCTTCCGGCGCACTCGGTGTCCTAATTCACTCACTCTTTTTCATTCACTCCTTCAAGTAGTGGACTATATAGTGGAGTAATGTAGGGATAGTGAATGATGATGTAGGGGGGCGATTTTGAACAAACACAGCATCTATGAGCATAACGCCAAAAAACTTAAGCTATCAAGGTCAGATAAGAACATGTAACCAATTTCATATTTGTATGTGCTAGGTGGTGTAATTTCTGTCCTGGGATTTCTTGTGAAATAACCTTTGAAAGCCAACACTGATTTAAAAAAAAAAAAAAAATGAAGAACCGATGTCCAAAAAAAAATCATGGAAAATTTGACTTCAAAGTTGCCTCTCTGGCCTGTCAGGTGCTGAAGGACAAAAGTTTTAGGCCTAAACTTTGAATTCTAGAATTTATATGAAATATTTCAAAGCCACAACCACTGATCTATATAGAATACTAGAATGTCATTCTATAGATCAGTGGCCAGAACTCTTTAAATAGTAAAAAATGATTGGACGTTCTTGCATAAAATGTTTCTGTGGAGTAGAAGCTAATTAAAAATGTAATGGCGCCCTCTACCGGAAGGTTGTGGAATAACCCAGATTTACTGTGTATAGTACAGTCGTCATATCTCTAAGTTATAAGGGCGGTGACTACTGGTGCATGCAGGCTGAAATCTTGAATATGATGTACACAAGACTACACTGAGTGCCTTCATATCTGCCTGGTTTTAACTCGCTATTCCGTCATCGTCGAAAAAAGAAGCAATTTTACATTCTGACAAGCTTTTTAAAGGCGACGGGCAGGAAAAATATGGGGAATTGCCACACGGTTGGACCAAACGAAGCCTTGGTGGTATCAGGTAACATATCAACTGCTTTCTGTTTTTTTCTCAAAGCAATCCCCTACATTTTCTTATAATCTGACTGTATTGTGTATTCATCCGAATTGTAACTGTTACCTAACGTAGAATGTGTTTGGTGATAGTAAACGTATGATATTCGACACTGTAACAGTAATTAACGCTTATTTTCTCCAGCGTTTCTGTCGAGTAGCGTGTACGTTAGATATTCGTGTTTGCCTGTTGCATTGTAGTTTGTGTTGCATGATAAAAGACAATCCATCACAGTCTCGACGTGTTCTCACTCGTGCCCCATTCTATTTGATTTCGACGTGCTTGCGCAATGATCACGTTGTTCTCTTGAAGTCCTCTTGGTCTTCAATGTCGATTTATTTATTTGTTTAGATTAGAAAAACGACTTACGAATTGTGATTTTTGGCTGTGCAGTTTATTTGATACTGCCAGTGCCTCTTCGATAGGCCTACCGTAAGTATACCCGTATCTTTGTATGACTAGTTTGTATTACGTTTTCTCGCTGTTGTGGCGATATTCAATAGATATTATCAATCAAGACAGTCAAGTGATTTAAACTAATATATGTATTTTGCGAAAATGCTGCTTACTGTACATTATCCAGCCTATTCCTGTTTCTAAAACGGTACACAGTAAGTACGTAGTTAGTGATTAACATTTCCCATTAAAATTATGGGGGGAAGGGGTTAGCCTACTTTTCACTTTTGATGTTATATAGTGTGTAAAAAAAAGTCTGATTAATCATAATAAAATGAGTTAGTTAGTGGTTTGAAATTGTCTGCAAACTACAGTTTTCTCTAACTGTACACTTTCCTGAAGATTCATTTCCTCTTTCCTAAACATTATGCACGCATTGGTCATGTTTATGAAATAAAGTCACATGATAGAGACTTGTGCAATGATTCTAGCAACAGCTGAGGATTGTACACTAATAGCTGATGACCAGCAGGGAATCTGATGGAATAGTTTCCAGTCTGGGAGCAGACCTACTATGTAGCTACATATATTTGTGAGGAATTTCCTCACATATCTCACATATCTAAAGGTTAAAGGCCCCCACTGTCTATATCACATGCCTAAACACTACATCAGGATCCCAGATTGATGCTTAAACTTTAGGCAACATGTCCTGGTTGCTATAACATTGACAGCTGAATGTAATAGATCCTAGATTATCTCCCTGAACCACTGGTGACCCGTCATGATTGAGCCAATGATAACTATATTTGCACAGATGATTGGCCTAAATATTTTTCTCTTTAAAAATATAATTTCCATATTATTAGGGTTTTCACTGGGTCAGAAATGGTCTTGGGTGGTGGCAGACGAACACGACCATCCACACAGACCGTGAACTGCAAGCCCAGCAACGTTACTGACAATAAATTCAAAATAAATGCCAAGGAACAGTTTGTAATATTAACTTGTTCTATATATTTATGAAATAAAAAACAACCACTGTCAGGACAGATCATAAAACAAAGTGTATTTTATGCCTATAAATCAGTAAATTGATATGTAAAAATGAAATTAAATGAGGCATTTATATAGCTCTTTACTATGTTCTACTGTACACCACCCAAGCACTTTACAATCATGTCACAGGTCTCTCCTCACCCACAACCAGTGTGCAGCATCCACTGGGACAATGCAACGGCAGCCACAGTACAATGGCGCCAGTGCTCTCAACACACACCAGCTATAGGTGGAGAGGAGAGAGAAAGTAATCCCCATGCTTTAAATTGGCTGAGTCACTGAGTAACTGATTTGAAAGCTATAATAAATTAAACAACAAAGGTAGGTCTATTATTTTGCATTTACACTCTTAAGACTTAATACACAGATCATTTGACATACAGTATCAGATCGTCCATTGCTGGTTATCACTTACAATCGGATATAATTGTGCATTTAAATGCGGCTGTCAATCCAGAAACTCTGCAATTTGTAGTTAAAACAAAGCATGAAAATATCAATTATATACAGAGAGTGAGCAAAAGATCGGTGCCATTATAATCACTGAAGCTGTCCATTTCAACACAAGGTACACAAAGCTGCGAAAACTCCTGTTATAATCAATGAAGCTCTCTATGATGTGCAATTAATCTCATTGATATCGTGTTTATAATTTGTTGGTTATAATGAAAGGATTCACAACCATACAGACTGGCGCTGAACACCCTTAAACACATCTGATTGGCCATTACATGCACTCATCAACAGATATGTCTATGATTGGCTACAACAAACATGCTGAACAAAACAGGTTGTAAACAAAAAGCCAAAGGCCCAAGTATAGGCTACTTCATTTTCTGTGTTCCGCTTCGTCTCGGGCACAATTGAGTGTGCAAGCCTTTCAAAGTATACTCTAGGCCGTGAGTGCGGAAAGACGCGTTCGGCGCGTGTGCACTATCTAGTGGATTTTGTTTTCTAGTGCTCAAGTCAATCGCATATTTACTATTGTACACGCACCATCCGTGCGGTCCCAAAAATTAGGCTGCACGCGGACGGGGTGTGTGGACATCTGCGTACCCTACCCTCCCCAGCAAGCAATTTTGCGTTTAAAAGGCGTTTATTGGCCGTCCAATCACAGCCCTGACCTCTAGGCTAAAACAAGGCCACATTTGGGCTGTCTGTGAAAATGTAATAGACGTCTAACCATAGCCCAAGAATAGACTAGTCATCAATTAGATAACATGTCAAAGAAATGAAACCAAACACCTTGTAATCACTGTTGACTTTGCTTACATGATGGAATATCATACATCTCGCAAGTTATTTTGTTAAAAACGACATGTAGCCTAACCAAATTAATGGTTATTTTGGCTAGAAGTGGGTTACTCATAGCCGCACTATATCTGGTCTATAGTTTACCTAGACAGTGAAATTATGGCAATTGCTTGCTGGGTTCTTGTTACAAAAATCGTGTCACGCAGACAGTGCACGGACGTGTACGGTCAAAGTAGGGATGGGCTCGGGTACTCGAGTCCTCGAACGTGACAGCTACGATTGATCATGAAACCGATATTTGCCTATTTTTCTGATTGGTTATCGTGCCATTTTTGGCGGTACCTGAGGTCTGATTGGTTAGCATTAGACAGCACGCCTTCCAGACAGGTAAAATAATGATGCCTGGAATTTGATTATGAAATACAGTTAGTGCAAGATGTGCAGCACCAATCTAGCATATACATAGCATTATAATGAGAACACGATTGTAATAGATTAGAATGTTGGTAAATTCTTTGTGCTTTAGTTGCCCATATCAGTGCCCTGTTAAGGGAATCCTTACACATCAGACACTCATTTGCGCATTCGTGCCCTTTTGTGCAGATGTAAGATCTGATTAATCTCATATAGGACGTGTTTGGTTGAGTATATTAACCAGCTAGCAAAGCGCTACAGTACCGACCGGTGTTCATTCACTCTTCAGTTTCAGCTCAAATGTCCAACATTGACTATGGGTTATTTGAGACTGTCATATTCTTTTTAGATTAGCTTATTTCTTTTCAAAATCATTGATGATACAATGCAGCAGTGCTATTTTGTTCTCATATTTTTTAACAGTAGTATAGGTGTTTTATTTAAAGTTGTTCCTCCTTATGGCTTCGAAAACACGCAGTGATGACTGTAATTAGGGCTGCACGATTAATCACAATTTACATGTAATCTTGTCAGCTTGACATTGATGTACGGCTCTGTAAACGCTGCTCCATCTGAAAGCACTGAGTTTGAGTCACTCATAACGTGCATTTGAAAAAGCAACATGCGTCAAACATCTTTCAAAACATCAGAAGCATTTATGATCCTCTTGTCCAACAAAAGACAACATTTAAAGGGCATATTGCAGTTTTTTTATTATTATTAATATATAACCATGTATGAAAATATCATATGAAAAGTTAATGCAGGATTTAAAATAGTTTTGCGAGACATAAGGGCACAAATTTAGTAGAAAACGTAACAGTTTCCTTTCAACATTTTGAAACCGTTTTTTTTTTCAACATCGCGTCATATTACGTCACGGGAGGGAGTCGTTCGCCGGGCTCTGCGTTTGCTCAGTGCAGACTGCAGAGTGTGCTGGTATTCAGTTGGAGCGGTTGTGATTCAGTGTGTTTTCTGTGGTTGTTGTATTTCAATTAATTATCGTTGTGGTAATTATTGTGAATTATGGCCTGTCAGGACATCGAGTCCACAGATTTCCGAACAAAAAAAGGACAGTGCTATCGTCCGTGCCTGGGTGCGTTTTGTGGTTTTAATGAAGTTGTTCAGTTTGTAAACCAGTTTGGTGAGGCCTTGTATGGGATTTATGACATTTGTTGGTGGTGAAAGTGGTGCTTGATGATTGACAGCTTGTGAAACGGGCTGAATGATTCAGATTTTTATAATTGAAAGATATGGTTTGAAATTAAATTGTATTAACTACGTATTCACTTTCATGTTAGATTGCCATGCTAGAATGTTTCAAACGTATGCGTTTGATGTAGTCATTTGTAAGTGGGAGAAATGTGCAATAAATATACCTGTGTTTATTTTCTCAGGTGGCTGCTGTGGTTCTGATGACAAGCAATATACAGTGGGCGGCTGGGCCTGGGCATGGTGGCTTATCACCGACATTCAGAAGTAAGGATGTCCATTCATCACATTCAGTCCTTCTTTTTTGTGTATTTACCGGCTCACAATATGAACAATCATTCTACCACTGACTGAATGACACTATTCTCCATTTATGTACATTTCAGTTCCCCTTGAGTGGGAATTAGGACAATATAAAGAGATGTCACAGCATGCTCACATTTCTCTGGCTAGACTATTATAACCTCTTGTGAATATAACATGTTCACTGTAAAGAAACTCAGGAGTGCACACATCTGTGCCTGTTGTTTTTCACATTTAACACTGTCAAATTAATGTATACTGTATAAATCATTGATAGTAACTAAAATAACTAGTTCCCTAGCCAGAAAGGAAATATCGTAGGTAGATGTTCTCACACTGCATGGTAAAACTACCAGTCTGTGATGTGATATCAAGTCCTGTTATCTAGGCTGTTGAGCACTCTTCCTTTTAAATGTGTGTTCAGTGATATAGTCATCAACCTTAGCTAACAAACATAATGCACAAACATCAGAATTCAACCCCCTCCATTTACATGAACTCACTTCATTAAGGCCTCAGTATCCAGGGCCAGTGTTTGGAAAAATAAACAGAGTTAACAATACTAGAGTGTAGAGTGAAGTTCTGCTTCAGTGGTTACGAATAGATAATCATTAGTAGTGCAGCCTCTGCTGATAAATACGTAGTACTGTAGTCTTTATGAAATCTGTAGAACAGACCTACAGTTGCTAAAATATATAGGGTTTTTCACATTTAACTTTGTTAACTCCGGGTTATAGGAACCCTGGGTTATCATTTGTTTTATTTCATACTGTTTATTCTTTGCCCTAAATTAGGAATTATTCCTGGCCATTCAGGTTTTTGAGAGTTTAACCCTGGGTTAACTTTCTTATTTGCATATTTACGGTATCAATAACACTGATTGGATGAACTGTTTAAATAACAGCTTGTCCCGCTCTTGCACATCAGATTTATTACTGAATATATATTTTTAGACCAGGATACTATACTATTTTATTTTATAAATTTTTTAATTTTGTAACCTTTTTTTCTGTCACTGTTTGACATTTAGATTTTTCCCTAAAAGTTGTAAACTAAATATGATAACCCAGGGTTCAGCGCAGTGTGAAAAGCCCATATATGTCATTCAGTATGAGCTTTGTTTATTGTGTAATATACACAGTGCTTGTAGCTATCAGAACATTAGCAAGAGGACAACACACGTCATGTGTATGAAAGAAATGTGAGAGAACTATATCATTTTGGAATGTACGGTTTGTTTCCAGTTTTTGTTCCCTCTTTTAATAGTTATTGACTTGAGATTATGCATGTGCAATCTGTAATAACCAGCCTGCCTATTCTCTGATGTTCCTCTCCTGTTCATTTATTTTAAGTGTTTGCCGAGCTAACCTGTCTTTACACGCTGGACTCACTCGTGTGTGTCTGACCTGTTTCTGGTTTCTCTCTGCTGGGGATCATAAGATTATTACGCCATCAACTCTGTGGATCAATACAATACAGATCACAAGACTTTTATCACTTTTCCAGTCTGCACAACGAAAGGATTGAAATTTAGATTCATTAGTTCGCCTGCCCATTCAGCCTTAAAGGTTAATAGTAAACTAACTTGGCTTGCTGTCCTTGGAGGAGGCTTGAACCCGAGACTCGGCTTGAGCTCCGAGTTAAAAACCCCCTATGATGGAATTGCACATAAGAGGATACAGTGTTTCCGCTACATTCATTCCGCCGTGGCGGGCCGCCACACCTAAAATCATCCCGCCACGGCTGCAGCTTCTCAGTGGTCCGATATTGTACTATTTGTTAAGCCCCACTAAAGGCATAAAAAACATTGTACAGCACAATAAAGTTTTCGCACTATATTCCAAGACTTCTAAAGTCATTCAATAGCATAATGTGAGGTAAAAATTGATATTTAAGTCGTTTGTTAAAGTTAATGGAAACTCATTTCTCCTCAGTCATTCTCCATTCAGCATTCAAATAGTGCGTCGCGTTCGGTTACTACAGTAACACGACGACACTCTCTTCAAGATCAATGTTCCCACTATTATACTTTATTTGTAGATAAAGGTCTATGGTTTTGCATAAAATTACTTTATCTTGCTTGAGTTTATTGCGCTTTCTAAATCATATTCCTTTCTCCCGGGTGTCTGTTAGATTACAGCACTGGAGTAGAGCGCTATGCCTATGAATTGTTCTTCATGCGCACTGTAACTGAAATTTAAAACTGTAAAAAAATAAAAAAGGCTCAATAAACTGTTGCATAGATAGAATACACTAATCATAGATAGATATACATTTCTTCTCTTCGCGTTGTGCTTTGAACTTTTCAATGCGAAGCGCTGCGTGCTGTGACTTTGTGTTGCTTCAAGTGCATCATTCTGCGCACGAGATGCGCATAATCGCTTTGCCGCTCTTGGAGCCTTCCATGTATAATGCTTAAAGGGATAGTTCACCCAAAAATGAAATTTCTGTCATAATTTACTCACCCTCAAGTTGTTTCAAACCTGTATGAGTTTCTTTCTTCTGCTGAACACAAAAGAAGATATTTTGAAGAATGTTGGTGAACAGACAGTTGCTGGACCCCATTGACTTCCATAGTATCTTTTTTTCCTTCTATGGAAGTCAATTGGGTCCAGCAACTGTCTGTTCACCAACATTCTTCAAAATAACTTCGTTTATGTTTAGCAGAAGAAAGAAACTCATACAGGTTTGAAACAACTTGAGGGTGAGTAAATTATGACAGAAATTTCATTTTTGGGTGAACTATCCCTTTAAGGGGAGGTTTTAATACCTGGGGTAAGGGGGCGTGGCCCATGGGAATATGGCTTCATGGGCCACGCCCCCTCCCCCTGGGGAAATGGGCCTGCCACCACAGTTGGAAAAAATCCTAGAGGAAACACTGGGATAGAGATAATTTAATGGAAAAGGAGGGCTGCCGGAAGAATTTGTCAATGGGATGACGTGATGTCTGCTGCTTATATAGTACGCTCGTAATGATAATTGACAGGACTGAATGTTTAGGCTCCTCCCGAACCTACGTTTGGAACTTCATTTAATAGATTTGTCACTTCAGATGCTATGCTGTTGTACATTAAATTGGAATATGATATATGGTAAAGTACCATGTCAAGCTAAAGAGATCGTTTGAAAGATTTATTGTAAAGTTCGCTAAGTATATTTGATTTACCAAAACTGACGGGAACACAGGCGGGGAAATTGGTTATCTATAAAAGTGGGATGAGACGAGTCAGACGACACATGAACATGGAAAAGGTCTATTGTGGAAATCCAGCTATGATTTTGAAATGTTACAGCTAAAAGGAAGATTTATATTTCATATTTTTTTATATTAGAGTCAATGGAACAGTGGATCAGATGTAAGAAAGATGAAATGTCAGAAAAAGAAAAATATAACAATGTGTATTTATAAAGGGTTCCTGTATTTAGTGGACACAGCAGTTGTTCAGAGTGTATAGCTTAGAAATAAAGCATGGCTGGGTGGGATATCTCTTGCCCTCCCCCCTTTCCTGCTGAAGAACGGAGTAATCTAGTTTGCTGGCAGCTCTGAAAGCTACATTGATCTAATTTTAAAAGATTGAGAGAGATGTAGGGCTTGCGCATCAAAATGGCTGAAATAAACATTCAGTTGAGGGATCCTACTGCATATGCCTGTGCATGTTACCCATTCAGACAAGCCCTGTTTCATTTTAATCCAATTAAAGAGCTACAGTTTTTCAAGGAGACAAAAACATCTGAATAAATTAGTTTGAAGTACAAAGAAAAGGGCCATTGAGGAGAGGTCCACACTCGCTGCACATGAACACTGTAAACTATATTGGTACATTAACTTTGTAGATGAATCTTAGACTATGGTCTCTTACTCTGAGAACTGTCCCGTGTTAAATGGTTTTTTATAGTAAGTCCATATTATTATTATTTTTTAATAGTAATTATTTTTCCCCGATTATAGTCTGAAGGACTATATATATATATTAAATTAAATATTGTGTGGGACAATGGGGGTCTTATATTCCAGAAGGTGGAAATCCACCGTTATCACCTTATCATAGCCTACATACAGAATATTAGATGTAATATTATGTATACTTTGTATTTTATTTTGAATTCTGTTAAAATTATAATAAAATCAAACCCTATTTTAAAAATCAACTAAATAAATAATTGCAATCGTGCAGCCTTTTATCCAAATCCACCTTTAAGCAACACCAAGTAACTTTTCCTCTGCGGTCGCCCTACTGGCTGGAAGCGGATTTCTCATTAGAACTAGAAACGCGACCCGATCGGGCAATCTTACATAGCGTGGATATACCAGGTAAAGGACCGCAAAACAGTGGCATAAGTGCATTTCACCATATCACGACTTGATGAACCACTGAAACAATTTTGGAAACATTATTTGAAGGTAAAAAATCCTACTTAGTGTTGCTTTAAAGAAATATATATTGCTTTGTCGTAGATGTTTAAAGGAGTGGTCTAGGGACACGAACAGGTAGTGCAAAGGCTCATCATAGTGGAGAGATGTACAGAATAAGACATCCATTCAGAGTCAATGATGAGATTTCAAAGATAAATGATATGATACAGAAGATCTCTCCATCTGCAGCAGACAGTGACTCCCCGATGGTCTGGATTCTACTGCAATCAACACCAGAACCCATCCTCCCTAACCTTGAACCCTGACCTCTCTCCCCCTCCTTTCACATATGTTAACACACTGACAATATTGTGCTGTCCTGCCTCCCCTTCCTCCTCCCCTCCCTAGACTCTCTCTGGAGATAATGACCATCCTATGTCGCTGTGAGAATATCGAAACTTCGGAGGGTGTCCCCTTGGAGGTGACAGGGGTCGCTCAGGTAATCGCACTGAATGAAACAAGCAAACCAAATGAGACAATGAGAAATAATCTAGGTGCTCAGGGTATGAAGGGCAGTGGCCTGGTTCCATTTATTGCATTACACACATACACATGCTCTCTGCCACACTCTTGTGTTGGTCTTCCTCTGCAGTGTAGGAGAGCCAGTCATCTCTCACTATCCTTGTCTGATGTTTGGCTACGCAGCGCGATCATGGCTCGTGTAACTAATGGCTCACGTCAGCGTGTTCTGACTGTTGGGTCTGTAATGGATGACGATGGACGGATCAGATGGGCTTTTGGGAATATTGTGGGTCGGGAAAAAATCTTTGAATTGCTGGGAATCTGAATCCAGACAATTCCATTACAGCCCATAGTCAAAACACCTGATTTGTGCTGACCAAGTGGTGTGTCTTCGTATTTTCACCCTGCAGATTCATTTTGTGTTGTTTACCTTCACGTCTTCCTTTAACCCCACCTTCTTCCTGTTTTCACACCGCTTGACATTCTTCCCGTAGTTCATAGCCAACTTTTTTGTTTTGTTTCCTTTTTTGCGTTTTCCACAGGATAACCCTTGAGATTATGACCCTGCAACCCAAGTGTGAGGATGTAGAGACAGCGGAGGGGGTAGCTATTACTGTCACAGGTGTGGCACAGGTAAACCACCTTACCTCACCTAACCTCAGCTCCAAATGACTCTTTCAGGTTTGCCAGACTGGTTTCAGAGCCAACACCCCTTTATCATCATTTCCTTTCATTCCATTGCTGCCTTTTCTGGTCCCTAAATTTGACCCCCCTCAGGGATGAACGGTGCTACTCTTACTCAATCTCTCATCAGACTGAAGGTCACTGATTTGTGCTCAACATGATGAACTGTTGTTCGGTCAATCAAAGATTTTGTTAATTTATTGATGATTTTTTTAACCAATCTATTTGGTGGAAAAGCTCCCCTCATTATGCTGTGAATTAAATTTTATCTGTTAAGTAGAAAAATCAATGGCTCTGTTTCAAAACCCAGTGAGATGTCTTGCTTTATGCTGCTTTCATAGGCAGCAATCTAATCAAAACAGTGAGTGACTAGTGCAAAGTGCATGGGGAAACCTGACTTACA
Source organism: Semotilus atromaculatus (assembly GCA_031834385.1). Classification (NCBI taxonomy): domain Eukaryota; kingdom Metazoa; phylum Chordata; class Actinopteri; order Cypriniformes; family Leuciscidae; genus Semotilus; species Semotilus atromaculatus. The sequence goes on from JAULUF010000035.1 coordinate 5,251,012, forward strand.
ATTGATTTCAATAGAGTTTTAAATCGGCATGTCATACGTGTCATACTATTTGAAGCTGTTCACATCCTCTTTGATCTTTTAACGTATAATAGGTCTTTATATCATTGCTTTACTAGGGGTTGCAAAGACTAGTTGATTTAAATGCTCTGCCATGGTGCTTTAAAGGTTGTATCAGTCATTTCAGGCCCAAAAACAATCACCTAATCTTTCCTAACGATCCGCTAGCTGCCCGCCCCATAAGCATGCCGTCCAAAAACCGCGTCTCTGTAGGCAGCCTAGGCTCTGAAATCTGCACACAAAACAAATGGGTACAACCACCACTCAAAACCAAAACAAACAGTGTTTCAACCGGGTGTTGCTCCGACTTCGCGTCCAGCCGTGAACGAGCTCAAAACCTCACAACACCCGTCCCTGTCGGTGATTGGTTGAAACACTGTTTATTTTGGTTTTGAGTGGTGGTTGTACCCATTTGTTTTGTGTGCAGATTTCAGAGCCTAGGCTGCCTACAGAGACGCGGTTTTTGGACAGCCTGCTTATGGGGCGGGCAGCTAGCGGATCGTTAGGAAAGATTAGCTGATTGTGATCATTTATGTTTAGGCCTTTTTTGGGCCTGAAATGACTGATACAACCTTTAAGCCTGACATCGACTAGTCGCTGATCATGGCCTATGTCATTACACCTGGTGATAAAATGAATAAAAGCGTACTCTGTGAGCGCTCCACAAGACATGTTTGATTATACCACCTGGATGCTCAAAACTGATCGGGTGAATGCACGTTTTAAACTGCTTATTGTAAACGTAAGTTAATCGCCGTTCTAAACTAATGAGCTGCTGCATTGTAAAGTACACACATACAGAGAGTAGCTCGCACATCAGTGCAGATCGCGCAACCCGCCTTCAAGTCTCAGGTTCAGGTCGAATCGACTTTAATCACATAAATGTCGATGTAAAAAAAATCTGATGTCGTTCAACCCCTAAGCTTAGCGCGTCTCCTCATTATAAACAAAGCATTTATCTAACCAAGCTCCAAAAATAGTTCAATAGGATCTGTGATGTCACATGGGCAAATACATTTGTACTGTATATTTGCATCGCACCATTGGCCATGCCAACTGGCATTCAGTCACTTAATGATTTACACTTCTAAATGGTCTAACGGTCTTAAGTATCAAAAGCAAACAGAACCCATTATAATCATTGACATACACACTGGATACCGTATACAGATGCCGTTCCATTTCTGAAATACTGCGCTACTCCTGACAACGAAGAAAACTTTATTAGCATTACCTCAAGGAACATATTTTAAAAAAATTATAATAATAATAATTAAATCCATGTCTTGACCCCTTAACAAAAAATGTTATGAAATACTTGACATTTATTTTGTATCATCTGCCATCTTGGATGTTTTTTCTTCATTCTTTCTTTTCTTTTTTTTTGTCCATCAGAGTAGAGCGTGGGATTGATTTCTTCCTTTACAAAAGAGACAGAATTTGGCCAAAAAGAGGTGCCTAATCTTCTCATATTTTGAAACCTTCTTGTCGGTAATACATCTATGATGTCTTAAAATGCCATCTACATAGGCAGACCACAAGGTTTTAGAACAGAGCCTCTATGTTGCCACGTTCTGTGACCTTCATGTCGTTATAGTGTACACATGTTTGTAATGGTTTTCTTTTTAAGAGCACCTAAAAGCTTTTGTCAAGCAGACCAAAGGAATGCTGATTTGTTTTGTTCTTTTATTTCTCTTTTTGTTCTCAGTTGTCAGTGTGCCAAAACTTGCAGTGCTTAACTGAAGTCACATGTTTACCCTCATGAACATTTCTCTGTTTTTTTTTTTTTTTTTTTTTTAAACCCAATTTCATAGAGGAAATACTCGTTTCCAGTACGGTTACAAATGAGCATGTGGCAATACCTGTACTGAAAAATATTTAATTCAGTTTCAAAGCCTAATTTGTTTTCTTCAGCTTTTATTTTCTCTCTGTGATTACTTAGTGAACAATGAGAGCATTGTAACACAGAGGCAGACTACAGAGCATTTTTTTTTCTGGTGGTCACATGTGATTGGATGAGGAACATAAACAATACATTCCACAATTCAGTCTCCATAGAGACTTGAGCTCAAGGTCTCTCCATAGAGAGACTGCATGATTCCATTTTTCCCTTGTAACATAACAGTGAAGGTCATTTAATAAGAATTAGTATGTAATATACTGGTTAGCCCTGCATGTTATACCCCCTCTAATTCTAGACACATTTTGAAAAGTTTGTCTTGTGTGTTTTGTAAATGGAGGCCTTGCATCTGTTGAACTAATGGACCCACATATCCGTTGACCTCCCAGTCCTCTGCAATATCCTCCTGTCTGTTTCGATAATAAATCAGTTCCCATTACATGTTAGCAACAGACATGGATATATACCCAGATGATAGATAACTTTGTTTCCTTAACAAGAAAAACACACCTGGAAAGAAGAGAAAGTCTTTCAGTCTTGCCCTACTTTCATTTCCTCCCTTTGAGTTTATGGTGTGGTTTCCCATGAGCACACCATGAGTGGTGCAGTTTGTTTTAGTGGGGTTCAGTGCACACAGCCTTCATTTGAATGCTTTTTAAAGCACGGCTCCCCCGTTAACTGCAAATGCTACATCACTCCATTGTTATTGACAGGTTTTTATTTACATGCGTTTCCTCCTAATGACCGCTGATTCTGAGATAACTCCATTTAAACTGCAAAATCATCTAAACTTCATAATTATCTTTTCCACCTGCATATCAAGGCCTGTTCACACCAACAAAAATGTTTTTCTTGGAAATTATTTTTGGTTTTTGCATGCAATTTGTCAATTTGCATTAAAGAGGTCATTGTACTATGGAAAAATATCCTGTAAGTTTCAAAACTCATAACTTCCCTGTTAGTCCAAAAACAGCTTTTATTGAAACAAGGCTGCTCTAATGACTAATTGTTACATTTTTCACATTATGACGTAATAGTGCAGAAGTAAATCAACGCCTGCTTCTACATCGTTGCCATCAATTCACATAGTCATGTAGTCGTAAACACAAGAGAGACGCTAACACAAGTAAGCGGCATGTTCTGTTTTTTCATCAGTGGGACATTACAACGTGTTTCATTTTATTTAAAACATGATACAGCAAATGAAAATGTGTACGCTTTTCACTTTTTCGACAAAGATGAAAGATGATAGCCTATAAGAACGACGGACACAGAACAAAGTTATCCTCTCAACTATAACTGTGGTAACTCACCACTTTAAGTATTGGTTGTGGCAAATAAAGTTGATGTAATACACATAAAGGTTTCACATTGTTTGCCAATGTTTCTACTATATATCTATATATTTATCATACGTGTAATGGCAGGGATGTATTAATTATGTTAATTTAATATAAATTATTTTAATATGCAAACCTGTTACCCATTCATAGCAGTGGGCATTTAGTCTTAAATGCGGCAAACCCATCAAAACAGTATTTGGGTCAAAAACAGGATAGAAAATAGCTTATTACTTCTAAATTAGGATTTTTTTAATGTAAATATAGACAGTAGAAAAGAAGAAATTACCTGGTTACTATAGGACACAGAACACTACACTGCTTTTTGTTTTTGATACCAACTTACAATAAAGAAATGAAGTAAAACATTTACATGTTTTACATGGATTTTTGTATTTTCTATGGTGTTAATCACCACCAAATACAAGATTACAGAGACTAAAGACCATTGCGTTTTTTTCGTTCTGCTATCTTCTGGTGCTTAGCAAAATCCTCTGAACATGTGACCAAAAGCGCAAATCTAATTAGTTGGCCTGTTTTCTTCGAAGTATAATGGAATAAATAATTAGAACACCTCTGTAAAAAAGAAAAGGAAAAAAAAGTCACATTGACGGCATGTGAAAAGATAGTCTAAGCTTGTTTTCGCCACAGAATAAAAAATAAAAAGGTTAATTGTGACGTTTTATCTCACAATTCTGACTTTTTTCCTCCGAATTGTTAGATATAAATTCACAATTGCGAGAAATAAATCTTTTTTTCTAAGCTCGCAATTCTGACTTTCTCGCAATTCCGAGTTTTATATCTCGCAATTCAGAGAAAAAAGTCAGAATTGCGAGTTTATAGCCTATCTTTCAATTCTAACTTTATAACATGCAATTATGAGTGTATATCTTGCAATTCCGATGTAAACTCGCAATTCTGAGATAAAAAGACGGTTATCTTTTAAAAAAAAATATTCTGTGGCGAAAACTAGCTTCCAAAAAAGACACATTAACAGCTGTTCATTCAGAAATTGTTTGTTGTGTGAACAGACGTTCAGTCTGATTACTCTGAAAATGAAATCTCAGTATGTGGAAATATGGTTACTGATCACAGCATTTCAGTGGAACATTCATCTAGAACATCAGAGATACTAGACCAGCCATTACCTGATGCCATTTTCACAGGGCATTACACCTGTAAAATGGAGTCATTTGAGATTCAGTGTGTGACTAATGTTTTCCCCAACCCACATTTGTGGCTGCATGCTGCCCTGTATTGCACTGCTTGTAAAATGCCACCTGTTTGATGACTACTCGACTATGGGGAGGATGCACAAACACCCTCCTGCCAGTGTTGGTTGAAATTCACCTTTGACTGCACTGAAATCAGCTTTTTTTCATAATTGTGTACTGCTGCAATAACCAGGCCACATGCAGATTTTTTTGCAGCTCTGAAAAAAAGTTTGATGTTTACATGTGAAGTTATTCCAGGTCGCGAATGAGAACTTGTTCTCAACCGATTAACCTGGTAAAATAAAAAATAAATTTAAAAAAGTCAGTTGTAGTTCAGTACAGAGGGACGGCTTCTACCCAGAACATGAAACCCACAAAAACTCCCCGTCTCTTTCTGCAGCATGAGTTCATTCTCCTTTCCTTTTCACAGCCATGGAGGGAGGTTGTTTTAAAGTGTCTCTCCTTGACCTATAACTTACAGTTTTAGGTGAAGGGGTGGCAAGTCCAGGCCTTGAGTTTACACAACTTAGTGGACTGTATGAGTCTGCACAATGGTTGCATTTAAAATGTCTTGCAATTAATTCCTGACTTTTAATTTTTTTATATTTTTGAGTATGTCACCCAAAAAAAAACATTTACACCATTAAGTTTGGTTTTACAACCCTGTACATTGAATACAAATTCAGTTAATTCACACTAGGGCTGGGCTATAGAGATAAAAATATGTCTCTATAATCTTAGCCTTTTTGATTATATTTTTTTATATATATACATATAAATATCAAAATTAATCAACCCCCATTGCAAATCAGGTTTATTGCCAAAATGTACAGACTTTCAGCTGTTTGCAATGAACAAATCAAACAAAAGTAATTATAATAGCTCAACACAACAGATGTTTCAAGTGGTTTCCCTAAATTTAATTACACTTTTAATGACTTCTGCCGTTTCAAAATTATTCACCCCCTTGAATGAAAAAAAGGTGTTATCTCAAGCACACCTGATGCAACTAATTAAGGGCTTCATTAGTTGCACCAGGTGTGCTTGAGTTAGAACACAAAGTATCTGAACTGGTTAGGTTTGTTGAGCTTCATGTTTGACTGTAAGTTAGAAATATTGCCAAGTCAAAAGAATGGTCCAAAAAGGTAAAGCCTGGTTCACACGGTAGGATAATTAGGCCGATTTTAGCCCCGATTCACCCCTTCCGACAATCTTAAGGATGCTCCGATTATCATAAAATAATCTGATCAGATATTCCTGCCGTGTGTGGTGTGTTAAGACTGCTCTCGTCTGCTCGGAAGGACGTCGGGACCGCTCCGATCTCAAATCGGGGATATCCAACATGTTGGATTTTTTTGGCCCGATTTCTCCTTGTGTGTGGTGTCTCCGTGGGACAGACGAGCACGCAGCCTGTGGACTGTGGCGTGTAGCCAATCAGAAAGCGAGGTGACGAGGCGCAGACCGGGAAACAAAATCAAAACAGCCGGCGGCATGGCGTACCAGTATGAGGCGCCGGACTGGACAAAAGCGAAGCGAACTGCGCGAGAGAGACCGAGCTGTCGCTCGCGTGCAGACACCCTCGGTCTCTCTCAAGCGCTGTCGCTCGCTCGCGCACTCCGCTTTTGTCCAGTCCAGCGCCTCATACACCTGAAAATCCGGTGGACGTCGGTTAAAAACAAACTACAAACTATCGCCACTGCATCCTCTTCATCCGCCATGATTGTTTACTCTGAAATCACGTTTGATCTCGAGGGATTTTGCGAGATTTTCCATCTGACCTGGGAATGCTCGGGAGTCAAATCGGCTCGTGTGTGATGTGTTGATTTTGCCGTGTGGCTGCGCACCACACACTGTACGACCAAAGCTGTTAGACCCGTGATTTTTTTATCGCCGTGTGTGGGGTCTCTCAGGTTTGGAAAATCGGCCGACAATTTTTAAATCGTCCCGTGTGAACCAGGCTTAAGAGAAGATTTCATCGCTCTTCACAAACAAGGAACAGGATACAAAAAGATAGCGAAGGCACTAAATGTTCCTAGAGACACCGTTGTAAGCATAGTTTGCCAGTTCAAAGTTAAAGGAACAGTGGTTAAACTACCTGGACGGGGCAGAAAATGGAAGCTATCAACGGCTGCAACCAGATTTCTGAGCCAGGTTCAGAAAAACCCTTGAGTGACTGCAAAAGACCTTCAGCAAGACTGTGGCAACCGGCACTGAGGTTTAATGGGCTAAGATTCATCAGAAACGCTGCCAGAAGCTGGTGTCTGGTTATACATCTTGTTTGCAGCAGGTCATAACAGCAAAAGGATGTTCTACTTAGTGTTAAAGATGCTTGCCATGAAGGGGTTGAATAATTTTGAGATTGTTGAAGTCATTAAAAGTTGCATTTTTCTGTTGAATTTGGAGAAACCATTGAAACATTTGTTGTGTTGAGCTATTTCAATTTATTTTGTTTGATTTGTTCATTGCAAACAGCTGAAAGTCTATACATTTTGCCAATAAACCTGATTTGCAGTGGGGGTTGAATCATTTAAATTGTTACATATATATTACACACACACACACAGGTGAAACTCGAAAAATTTGAATATCGTGCTAAAGTTCATGTATTTCAGTAATTCAAATTAAAAGGTGAACTAATATATTAAGTATATATAACTATATGATTATACTTTTCAGAGGGCTGACATTTCTCTATTTAAATTCCTTTCCTTTTAAGTGATAAATCACAAACATATTGCAAATGCTCTATATATTGCCCAGCCCTTCCCGCTGCTTGAATGTAATTAGACATTAATAGTGGGTTGCACCAATAAGGATTAAGGTTATATCTAGATTAAATTAAGCTTTTAAATCAAACTTTAAACCATTTAAAAGTAAGCAGGTTTACATATAAACTAAATCCAGGATCAAAATGATGGTTTAAATTTAAGATAGATTAACTTTAATCCTGTTGCTCCATAACTTTAAACTCAGATTTCAATCTTAATTAGGGATTAGGTTAACTTTAAATTTACAGGTGATGAGGTTTTAATAAAATAAGGCTGCTCTGACTCTCGTTTCTCATGTAAAATATGTTTATATTTTACATGTTTATAAACTTTAACCTCTATAACTTTTCATAACTGTTACCTTCAATAATCTGACATTTCGCTTGTAAAAAGATACCTAATTTAAATCTGTGCTTCAAAGTATTCTAGACTTGAAAGTCATTACAAGTCATTTTCATATCTATGCTTAAACTGACGTGTTAACAGGTTAAACAGTTTTGTTTCACAAACTTTAAAAAATAAAAAGATGTTAAAGGACAAGTTCGGTATTTTACACACAAAGCCCTGTTTTAAGATCGTTTCTAATGAAATTTGAACATGCTGCTGGCCCGAGAATTTTAGGTTTTTGTAGTAGCACCCCCCACCTCCACAATGGTTACATAGGTGCATAGGAACAATCCTTCATAAAAACGCATTAAACTTTAGTTTACAAAGACCTAAAATTCTCGGGCCAGCAGCATTTGTTCAGATTTCAATCTTAACTGTTCTATTTAATCAGAAACGATCTTAAAACAGGGCTTTGTGTAAAATACTGAACTTGGCCTTTAAACTCAGCAAGACACTGGCACTTTCAGGACTACAGTTGAAGAGCTCTGACATACAACAAAGAAATTTTGTTATTTTGTGTCTGTACAGTTGCTTTTGAATAGCTACCTATGGTCAAATTGACCCACGAACATCAAGATCATGTAAAAATGTCTGTATGCACATTTCACTACACATTGGCATGTTGAAACTTTGCATGCATGTTCATGGCCCTAAGTGGGAAAAAGTCACAAATATCAAGAAAAACAATTAAATAGTGGTTAAATGGTATTTTAGATGGCTTGAAAAAATAAATGATAGCTAATTTTTATCATCTGTGGCTGACAAAATATTGTTTCCCGTATTGAAACAAGCGGGATAAAGCTCTTTATTAGCTTCATAGGGCAGTAAAAAAGTAAATTATCTAAATATAACCAAGAAGTCTTATTATTTTGGGTTTTTACAGTTGCCTTAAAACATTCAAATATGTTGGTCAAATGGACCCACAAACGCAATAGAAATTATGTAATTATCAGCGTGTTGAAACTCTGTTTGCATGTTCATGAGCCTAAAAAGTCACAACATTTTAAGAAAAACAACATACGTTAACTGGTATTTCTGACAACAAATAAAAATGGGACAAATTCACCCACAACATCTGTGTTTACAATGAAATGGGGCAACACGACTCGTTTTAAAATAAAACCCAGATTAACAAATCCTTGATTCGGTCTAAACTTTGCTTAATTTAATCCTTATTGGTGCAACCCACTCTTAGATTCTTTAAGTGTGTGTTATTTCATTTTTGTCAACAGTATAAACACTATAAACATGATTATTTTACATTCTGATTAAAGTGTCAATTCAGAGTGGCATTAATACTGATTAATTAACCACAATTAACCACAACCTCAGTTATACACTATTTCACAGCATCCAGCAGATTTGGTTGTGCTTATTGCTTAATATCTGTCCCTCATACCTCTAAAATAACCTTTTTTAGATATGTCAAGACAGTTGATCAAATTTTATATATATTTATATATATATACAGTGAGGAAAATAAGTATTTGAACACCCTGCTATTTTGCAAGTTCTCCCACTTGGAAATCATGGAGGGGTCTGAAATTGTCATCGTAGGTGCATGTCCACTGTGAGAGACATAATCTAAAAAAAAAATCCAGAAATCACAATATATGATTTTTAAACTATTTATTTGTATGATACAGCTGCAAATAAGTATTTGAACACCTGTCTATCAGCTAGAATTCTGACCCTCAAAGACCTGTTAGTCTGCCTTTAAAATGTCCACCTCCACTCCATTTATTATCCTAAATTAGATGCACCTGTTTGAGGCCGTTAGCTGCATAAAGACCCCTGTCCACCCCATACAATCAGTAAGAATCCAACTACTAACATGGCCAAGACCAAAGAGCTGTCCAAAGACACTAGAGACAAAATTGTACACCTCCACAAGGCTGGAAAGGGCTACGGGGAAATTGCCAAGCAGCTTGGTAAAAAAAGGTCCACTGTTGGAGCAATCATTAGAAAATGGAAGAAGCTAAACATGACTGTCAATCTCCCTCGGACTGGGGCTCCATGCAAGATCTCACCTCTCAGGTCAGATGAGACCAAATATATAACTTTTTGGTCATAATTCCACTAACCGTGTTTGGAGGAAGAAGAATGATGAGTACCATCCCTACTGTGAAGCATGGGGGTGGTAGCATCATGTTTTGGGGGGGGGGTTTCTGCACATGGGACAGGGCGACTGCACTGTATTAAGGAGAGGATGACCGGGGCCATGTATTGCGAGATTTTGGGGAACAACCTCCTTCCCTCAGTTAGAGCATTGAAGATGGGTCGAGGCTGGGTCTTCCAACATGACAATGACCCGAAGCACACAGCCAGGATAACCAAGCAGTGGCTCTGTAAGAAGCATATCAAGGTTCTGGCGTGGCCTAGCCAGTCTCCAGACCTAAACCCAATAGAGATTATTTGGAGGGAGCTCAAACTCCGTGTTTCTCAGCGACAGCCCAGAAACCTGACTGATCTAGAGAAGATCTGTGTGGAGGAGTGGGCCAAAATCCCTCCTGCAGTGTGTGCAAACCTGGTGAAAAACTATAGGAAAGGTTTGACCTCTGTAATTGCAAACAAAGGCTACTGTACCAAATATTAACATTGATTTTCTCAGGTGTTCAAATACTTATTTGCAGCTGTATCATACAAATAAATAGTTTAAAAATCATACATTGTGATTTCTGGATTTTTTTTTTTAGATTATGTCTCTCACAGTGGACATGCACCTACAATGACAATTTCAGACCCCTCCATGATTTCTAAATGGGGGAACTTGCAAAATAGCAGGGTGTTCAAATACTTATTTTCCTCACTGTATATACACTCACCGGCCACTTTATTAGGTACCCCATGCTAGTAACGGGTTGGACCCCCTTTTGCCTTCAGAACTGCCTCAATTCTTCGTGGCATAGATTCAACAAGGTGCTGGAAGCATTCCTCAGGGAGTTTGGTCCATATTGACATGATGGCATCACACAGTTGCCGCAGATTTGTCGGCTGCACATCCATGATGCGAATCTCCCGTTCCACCACATCCCAAAGATGCTCTATTGGATTGAGATCTGGTGACTGTGGAGGCCATTTGAGTACAGCGAACTCATTGTCATGTTCAAGAAACCAGTCTGAGATGATTCCAGCTTTATGACATGGCGCAATATCCTGCTGAAAGTAGCCATCAGAAGTTGGGTACATTGTGGTCATAAAGGGATGGACATGGTCAGCAACAATACTCAGGTAGGCTGTGGCGTTGCAACGATGCTCAATTGGTACCAAGGGGCCCAAAGAGTGCCAAGAAAATATTCCCCACACCATGACACCACCACCACCAGCCTGAACCGTTGATACAAGGCAGGATGGATCCATGCTTTCATGTTGTAGACGCCAAATTCTGACCCTACCATCCGAATGTCGCAGCAGAAATCGAGACTCATCAGACCAGGCAACGTTTTTCCAATCTTCTATTGTCCAATTTCGATGAGCTTGTGCAAATTGTAGCCTCAGTTTCCTGTTCTTAGCTGAAAGGAGTGGCACCCGGTGTGGTCTTCTGCTGCTGTAGCCCATCTGCCTCAAAGTTCGACGTACTGTGCGTTCAGAGATGCTCTTCTGCCCACCTTGGTTGTAACGGGTGGTTATTTGAGTCACTGTTGCCCTTCTATCAGCTCGAACCAGTCTGGCCATTCTCCTCTGACCTCTGGCATCAACAAGGCATTTCCGCCCACAGAACTGCCGCTCACTGGATGTTTTTTTCTTTTTCGGACCATTCTCTGTAAACCCTAGAGATGGTTGTGCGTGAAAATCCCAGTAGATTAGCAGTTTCTGAAATACTCAGACCAGCCCTTCTGGCACCAACAATCATGCCACGTTCAAAGTCACTCAAATCACCTTTCTTCCCCATACTGATGCTCGGTTTGAACTGCAGGAGATTGTCTTGACCATGTCTACATGCCTAAATGCACTGAGTTGCCGCCATGTGATTGGCTGCTTAGAAATTAAGTGTTAAGGAGCAGTTGGACAGGTGTACCTAATAAAGTGGCCGGTGAGTGTATATATATATATATATATATATATATATTTAATATGACTGTTTGGATGCTTGAATATTCTAGAATGGTTTGTCTCTAAAATATTAATGCAGTAAGACATGTTTTATGTCTTGTTATCCTGACATATATTTTATCAAACTCTAGGTGTCAATGGCATGCTGTGATCCTGTGTGTGTAAGTGTTGGACCATAACTGTATGTGTTCTGCTATCAGGTGAAGGTCATGACCGACAATGAGCTTCTGGGTTATGCCTGTGAACAGTTCTTGGGCAAGACAGTGGCTGAGATAAAAAGTGTCATTCTGCAGACGCTGGAAGGTCACCTGCGCTCTATTCTGGGTGAGTGATGCTGGACACTTGTGTCTATCTCCAATAGAGCGCACTCTTATCCTCACTGTGAAGAGATTAGACAGGGTGCACAGTTAGTGCTAGATCCAAGCTCTTGCCAGATAAGCAGTATGAATCTTTCAACAGATCATTGGGTGATTATGTATTATGTAGTTGTAGTCTAAAAGAGTCCTTGCATTGCATTTAAAAAAATGTATACATCCTTTGTATGATACATACTTACTGTAGCCTTTGATCAATTACCTTGAAGATGGAAGAGAAAGGAAACAAGAAAGCATCACATGTTTCATATTCTCACTGACCTCATTTGCTTGTGTTCATAGGGACTCTGACTGTGGAACAGATCTACCAGGATAGGGATCAGTTTGCCAAGTTGGTGAGGGAGGTGGCAGCACCTGATGTGGGCAGGATGGGTATTGAGATCCTAAGCTTTACTATTAAGGTGCTCTTACATTAATATATATAGAGAGAGAGAGTTTTTGTTTTACTTTGCTTTTAAATTGTTTGCTGTTTTTAACAATCAGTCAATGTCTTTCAAACCCACTGCTGTTGTCAGAGTGATAATCTTGTCTGTTTTCTTCTATTAGGATGTCTATGATAAGGTGGAATATTTGAGCTCCTTGGGGAAATCCCAGACTGCTGCTGTTCAGAGAGATGCTGACATTGGCGTCGCTGAAGCAGAGAGAGATGCTGGAATCAGGGTGAGCTGAAGAGTCACTTTCTAAGACCAGTGTACAAAAAAGGGCCTGAATCTCTCTCTCTCTTCTCTCTCTTCTCTCTTCTCTCTCTTCTGTCTCTCTCTCTCTCTCTCTCTCTCTCTCTCTCTCTCTCTCTCTCTCTCTCTCTCTCTCTCTCTCTCTCTCTCTCTGCAATCGCAGATGCTTGATGAAGGTTGTGAGTTCGAAACGTTGCTAATTAGATTTTGATACTCATTTGCAAGTACTGATAGTGTGCGGGAGTTCCTTGTTTTTTTTGTTGATGTGTGATAACTTCAAAATTTGACAAAATGTAGAAAATAAAAATTACTGCAGAATGGGTTGCAAATATAGCCAAAATTAAGACAAAGTAGGGGGCTTTTAAGGTGATTGTACTGAAATGTGTGTTGGCAGTGCCTGTACACAACCATCATATATTGATAACAATCCATCCAGTGTTTTTTTTTTTTAATTCTCCTTATGTTTTCCCCCATCTAAAATCAAGCCGTTTCACCGTGTGACGTCAAACGGTCGGACGCCCCTCCCACGGTTGTTGATTGACAGCAGCGTTTCAACACAGACCCGCTCTCGCTCATGAGCGAGCTGTCAATCATAGTCCGCGCGTACCGGCTCGGTCATTGTTGATACGCTGGAGCACTGCGCAGAATGGCGTCTAAGCGATTGTGGTGATCTGTTCTTGGGTGCAATAAGGAACATAGCAGTCATTTTAATGACGCAGTGGCTGAGTTTGTTTTCGAAGGGAATATTCCCCACGATCAAAGTCTCTGCTTTCATGTTTGCACGAATCATTTCACACACCAGACTGCTTTATAAACGAGGAGGGTCAGTATAAGCTGGTTTTGCTAATAAGCTGCTCATGAAAAGGTTTACTCTCAGGGTACATTACGGCATGTTTTCTATGTACAACGTTCTCAATATAATTCATAATCCCACGTTTATAATGAACAACGCGTTATGGTTATTGTGTTATTGCGTTACAAACGGTGTACGCACAGAACAGAGGGGCGGGGTGAGCAAAGCTCATTATCATTTAAAGACACATGCACTTAAACAGCGTGCTGAAAACAGAGCTGTTTTTGACCAGGTAAAATACATGTTTTCTTACAATACTAATGAGAATTTTTAATTAAAGTATATTACAAACTTTTAATTTAGACCCTAAAGAATCATATTAGCTTGTACAAAAATGGGATTATATGACCCCTTTAAAAGTATGAATGTTGGTTTGAAGTTAGTTATTGATAAATGAATAGAGCAAATAAAGCAATTTTTTGGGTATTTAAAATAAATTAATAATTGAAAATAGTTTTTACTGCAGATGGCTAAAATGTTAATGGGGCATCAAATTGTGTCCTATTCTTAGATAGTGGCAGGTTGTAAGCAGGAAATGTGAACGAGTGAGTGGTGTGAAATGTTTTTTTGTTTTTTTTTCACATCTCCTTTTCTCTTGTTACAGGAAGCAGAATGTAAAAAGGAGATGATGGATGTGAAATTCCAAGCAGATACAAAAATGGCCGACTCAAAGAGAGAGCTGGAGATGCAGAAGGCTGCCTTCAATCAGGAAGTGAACACAAAGGTATAAAGATATTTCTTTTAAGATCAATCTGGGCAATCAATCATGTGATATACAATATATGGCCAAAAGTTTGTGGACACCAAAACACAACATCCATATATAATCGTTCTTTCTTTTCAGAAAGCTGAGGCACAATTGGCCTATGAGCTTCAGGCAGCCAAGGAGCAGCAGAAGATCCGACTGGAGGAGATTGAGATCGAGGTGGTTCAGAGGAAGAAGCTGATCACCATTGAAGAAAAGGAGATCCTCAGGACAGATAAAGAGCTGATCGCCACCGTGAGGAGACCAGCTGAGGCTGAAGCCTACAAGATGGAGCAGCTCGCCGAGGCAAGGAAGTGAGTAAAAGGAATGAGAGGGAATTAGTGAGTTGCAGGAAAAGAAAAGGAGACTGTTAAAGGGGTCATGACATGGCTTTTGTTTTTTGTTTTATTATGTTCCCTTAGGTGCAATTATAGTATTACTATAGTTTTTTGGACATAAACCTTTTAAAATGTAGTGATTTATGACCTTTTCCCACCCTATTTCTCATCCTCTGATTCAAACAGTCTGTTTTGGGGATGTTTCCCCTTTAAGAGTTCAGTGTTAACGCCCACTGTTATGATTGGCTAACGTCAGTGCTGCTTATGCATAAAAAGTAGTTTTAAGATGAAATACATTACTTACAGTTTGCGGCATCGTTGTTGGGCCCAGAATAGTGGGCACAGCCTGATCTTTAAGCAAAGGTTTTCTGGCAAAGCCAGCATCATACTGTGATTTGTTCTCAAAATAGTCATCCTTGAAATGTAGAGAACACACGCGTATATTAACACTGCCGTGACTGAGACGTCCACAAAAAATAAACTGCATCCATTTTCCCTGATGTCAGCGTATTCAAACATGTTGTTTGTCCACAGACAGGTACAGCACATCTGCGTGGCATCGGCATTCTTGTAAACAGATCCACTCGCTGCACGTCGACTAGACACATGTGGGCGCGAGCCGCGCAACAACGATGCGATGATGTGAAATGAGGCGTAGTTGTCCTGCGCTTGAGGTGGTCATATGCAAATGACGGGTACGTCACTTCGTACCGTGACGTCACTTCGTACCGTGACGTCACTTCATACCATGGATCCACAACGAGCTGTATTTAGAGCTTGATTAAATAAATTGTTCGTTTATGAGGATGTCTTAAGCTATGCAGGGTTCCCACGGGTCATGGAATTTCTGGAATGTCATGGAATTTTAAAAGGTCTATTCCAGACATTGAAAGTCAGGGAATTTTATATATATTTTGTCCAAGTCATGGAATATCAGGGAATTTAGTTTGTTGCTTTAAATTTTAGTTTCCATTTATCAAAATGTAATTTTTCTATACCGATTTTTTTTTTATCGCGCTGTTTCACACATCTTTCTGTATTGTGTGCTTAGGCTATTTTGAGCGCCATATTTATTCCCTTCCCGCTCAATTGGAAATCTCTTAGTTAACACAGAGCTGCCAACTCTCACGCATTGGCCATGAGCAGTGTTGTGTGTAACGCGTTACAAAGTAACGCGTTACTGTAACGTAACTACTTTTTCGGGTAAAAAGTAGTGTAACGCGTTACTGCTGAAAATTTGGTAACGAAACGTAGTTCCTTTTTCAATTCCGCTCAACGTTACTTTTCCCAGGACAGATTTGACAGCGACACTGTCTCCTCAGCTGCGCGCTTGCAATAGTCCAACGCAGTCTCATGAAAGTGCGTATCAATACCACGAATGTTATTTCTCGTGTCATTTATACGCCAAAAATGTTTTTTGCATGTAAATGCTACGCACTGAAAACCGCTTGGGTAGGGTTGGGGGGAGGGGGGAAGTGGCTTGCGTGCGTATTACACGCCAAAAAGTGCGTATCATATGCACGCGAAAACTGCGTATCATATACACGCAAAAACAATTTTTGGCGTATAAATGGCACGAGAAATAACATTCGTGGTATTGATACGCACTTTCATGAGATCGGGCTCAATAGTCACAAGCTCCACATGGTAGGCTACGTGACAGAGGCTGGTAGCAGAGCAATCAATTCTATGAATTACACTGCGCAAACCAAAAGTAATACTACCCACCAGATGAAGAAGGGTTGGCTCTCCACAGAACACAAAATATTCATTTTATTGTATTTTTCGTGTTCGCATTTATGAGGAAAAAAACAACGGTATGGACGTTCTTCGGACGTGACCGCTCTGAAAGCGGCACTAAAAGACTGCTTTAAAACTTTCAGAGACCTCGCTCAAACAGGTATTTAAAACACCAAACATTAAGGATTGGCATATCAAGCAAAATAATATTCGATGATTGCTCGAAAATCGTACCTCTCCCCCCACATGCTTACCGTAAGAAGTACGTTTCTCTGTACTGTATAGCCTAGGCCTACATGTTGTAGCCTAGTCATTAAAGAAAACAATTTAGTTTCATATTTATGTTTAAATAAAATTCTTAATTTTTTTATTTCATCTATGTTGATTATATGAAAAGTGAAAAGCATGAGTAAGATCATAAGATGCGCAATCGGGAGACAAATGGAGTGGGCAGACATGATTTTGATTAAGTTAAGTTTGTTTTCGTAGAAAGCCTTTCTTTAACGTGAATTTCGTTTTATATTAATTGTATCTTAATTTTAATCAATGTTTCATCAACCAATTGTCTGGATTTAATAAATAAGAAGTAGGCCTAAATATAGCAGGCAGGCAATATAATCAGGACTTCTCAGGAGCTCCGTAGAAAGCCTTTCTTTAAAGTGAATTTCGTTTTGTATTAATTGTATCTTAATTTTAATCAATGTCTCATCAACCAATTGTCTGGATTTAATAAATAAGAAGTAAATATAGCAGGCAGGCAATATAATCAGGACTTCTCAGGAGCTCCGTGCCGGCGCGTGAACTGAGCTCATCTCATAAATGAACCGAAACTCAACGTATAAGCTACTTGCCTCAAAGATCTGAGAAATATATAGAAAGCTTGAAATGTGTACTTTAAAACAAAGCTATTCAAAACGAAAGAAAACAGACTAGCCTACTCTCTGCTCATGTAATCCGTATGAAAAGTGCATTTCTCTCTGGCGCGTTCACCTACTGCGAAGATCGCGAGTCAGATCGTCAACTTTATCTTTGCAGCCTACATTGACAAAGAAAACACTTGTTTATTAACAAACAATTGAAATGTCTCCTTGCTATATTTGACATATTCATAACCATTACTTTTGCCGGTTCTTGGTGACATTTTTCATGAACGCGTCACCACCGCTAGTTAATATTGTTCTTTGGTGTTCAGTTTAGGTTTTTCAAATGTTATTTAAATCGACTAGTGATCGACTAGTTATACCGCAGTGAGCGAGCGTGCGTGCGAGACAGACTGTGCTCATGGCCGTAGCCAGCTATCAGGTCACCGAGGTCCGGACCTCTGTCATTTTCTTTACCTTCAAAAATAAAATTCCTAGCTCTCTGAATGATTAATTAGAAGTTTAAACCACCTCATATGAGGGTTTGCAATTAATTTTGCTGCGCAGTGAACGGGGCTTTGAGAGCGCATTGTGAGGGCGCAAGTGCCAGATCCCGTGTTGCCAGATCCACTAATGGAAAGGTGTTAATTTTCACACTGAATATGGCTTAGAGCTTTTTATTTTGAACTCTCAGAGTGCACCAAATTGATGAATTTAACATTAAAAAGCACAAAATTTTCTTACGGGGGAGTATGCCCCCGAACCCCCCTAGAGGGACAGAGGTCCACTCACTACAGCTTTAACAAAAAATTCTGTGAGAAACACTGGTGTGAAACATATGTCTGTCTATTTGAAAGTTTAGGCTAAATGGAATGTATATTGCATTTGTGGATGTTATTATAGCACAATTCTTTACACCTCACCCCGGACCTCACTAATTTTCGAACCCTGGTTACGGCCTTGACTGTGCTTCAAACCGCGTAGCGCGCTCGCACGGCAGAGAGACCTTGCGTAATACAGAGAGTAGGATTCCTGTCCATCATCGCACAAGCTGCGCCTGTTTTGTCGTTCATTATAGGTCATGGAAATTCATCTTTTTAGTCAGTGAAAGTCAGGGAAAAGTCAGGGAATTTGACATTTGGTTTAGAGTGGGAACCCTGGCTATGAAACTTGCAGGAAGTTTTAATGGTACAAAGACCTCTTAAATACCAAAAGATCAAGGAAAATTTGGTTTCTCATTACATGACCCCTTTAAGTCAAGTCAATTATATTTATATAGCGCTTTTCACAATATAGATTGCATCAAAGCAGCTTAACAGTATCAATCAAAACAACATAACAATGTTCGTTTCTTAGTGGAAAAACATCCACGTTTGGTAGAGCTGATCAATGGCATTAATGATTGGTTAATTAATTTGAATATTCCCAACTGAGCAAGCCAAAGGCAACAGTGGCAAGGAACCGAAAAACTCCATCAGGTGACCCAATGGAAAGAAAAAAAAAGAAATAACTTTTTCAGAACTGGCTCAGTCGGGGGCCAGTTCTCCTCTGGCGTTTATGAACTAGTGGCCGGATTTACAGTAACTGTAAGATAAAAATGTATATGAATGTCTCTAAACAGACTTTAAACGCGAACCTGTGATAAACGCTGATGGCGTTCACATGCGCATTAAGAATTGATTCTATAGTTATGTGCTTTTGAATATATGTGCGCAGGTTTGTAATTCCCTACAAAACCATGCCTGAACAAACTACTTGTCTATAAATTTGATACAGAATTTTGTTTTATTTGATCACTTCGGGGTAGGTACGCGAAACAAAATTCACAACGCTTTATCTGTAGAGTGGGAAAGGGATCCTCCATAGCGAGAGGCTAGTTGGCACTTCAGCACTGCATTGTCATCGGGAAGCTCCTCATCAGATCTGGATAGAGCCTGGATCCGGCAGGCTGCGGGAAAACCTCTGGATAAACAAAGACACTCAAATTGGCGTAGATGCCATTCTTCTTATTATGTAACGAGTACAATATTGAGAGTTTCCTCTCAATAACAAAATGAACGCACAACAAAAATGACAGCGGTGACTTTAAAGGTGAGAGATGTGGTTGTCCTTATTTAAAGATGGGGAAATTGGTATAGTTATGGCGCTTTTCCACTACACAGTACCAGCTCGGCTCGGCTCGCCTCGACTCGACTCGCCTCGCCTTTGTTTGGTTTTCCACTGTGTAAAAGTTGTACCTGTACCTGCTTTCGGGTACTTTTTTTCGTACCACCTCCGGCGAGGTTCTTAGCGAGCTGAGGCGATACAAAAATGTGACGTGTAAACACAGCAGACTGCTGATTGGTCAGAGAGAATCGTCACTATTCATGCGTCATCATTGCACGCGCCAGACGGAGTAGCCTATCCTGAATAACCCCGCCATTTTTAAATAGTTTGGCCAGATTGCGTGATATCCCCATTACTACTATTTTTATGGCAACTCGGAAGAATACGCTGTGGTCAAACGAGGAGTACGTGTCGCGGCTCGCGCAGAAGATTACGTCACGGCAGTTTCCTGCAGCGTCGCTATGACGACCAGGTACTATTGTGGAGGTACTATCTGCAATGGAAAACGGAGCGAAAAGCGAGCTGAGTCGAGGCGAGTCAAGCCGAGCCGAGTTGAGCTGGTACTGGTAATGGAAATTAGTTCCCTTTCGTTCGGGAACTCCTACATATCGTCGTTAGGAGTTACAAGAGTTACATGGCGTTCGCATCTATCTCGACAACTGGCTAATAATAGCTCACTCGTGAGATCTGTTGTGCGAACACAGGGACATGGTGCTCTGACACCTCAGCCGGTTGGGACTTCAGATCAACTGGGACAAGAGCAAACTTGTGTCACGGTTCGGTTCGGTACGTTTTCAATACAGCAAAAAGAAAGAAATGCCAGAGAAATTTCCATGATTTTGATTTAATTTTTTTTAATTATATTTTTATTAAAACTAATATTTTTTTTTACTTTGAGCAATGATGGAGCTATACTTGACTTTTCTTAGGAGCATATAAAACAAGCTCCTTGGACAAAATGAAAAGTAAAATTGAACTTAGTTAAAACAAAGGTTTATTTTAGTTCAGATTAACATTTGAGGGCAGCATTTGTATTCATAATGTCAAAATAAAACCGACGTAATGTTACTTGAAAGCATTATAGCCTACTATTCCTGCCAAACCTCCATGGTTACAGTTAGTGTTACTATAGTAAATCCATGGTGATGTTGCTGATCTGTGGACACTGAATGAATAATTCATGGCGCACTGTTTCTTCCTGGTTTCCACGTCAGCGCTGTTTGATCCGTTAATAACGGAGAAATTTGAATGTTTCTCACTAGATCTCGCAGCGATGTTATTACTTCAGTGGCGAATTCAAATGCTTTCTTTACTGGATGTCTCAGCACTGTGTAGTAACAGTGTCGCTTGATCCAGATCGGCTCGCGCTGCATTGGTCCAAACTGATAAACGGTCCGCCAACCAAACAATAACGAGCAACTCAGTTTCGTTCCGCTTACATTACATTTGCCATTTGATGTAGTAGGGCAATGTTGTGGTCGCGCCAGCATCTCGAGCAGTAGCACCTCATTGCAGTACACGAGATCCAGCAGGGGGCGGAGAGCGCGCTTGACACATGCGACGCGCCCACATTTGAAATAACGAAATTTTGGTCAATTAGGCTCTGACACCTCAGCCGGTTGGGACTTCAGATCAACTGGGACAAGAGCAAACTTGTGTCACGGTTCGGTTCGGTACGTTTTCAATACAGCAAAAAGAAAGAAATGCCAGAGAAATTTCCTTGATTTTGATTTAATTTTTTTTAATTATATTTTTATTAAAACTAATATTTTTTTTTACTTTGAGCAATGATGGAGCTATACTTGACTTTTCTTAGGAGCATATAAAACAAGCTCCTTGGACAAAATGAAAAGTAAAATTGAACTTAGTTAAAACAAAGGTTTATTTTAGTTCAGATTAACATTTGAGGGCAGCATTTGTATTCATAATGTCAAAATAAAACCGACGTAATGTTACTTGAAAGCATTATAGCCTACTATTCCTGCCAAACCTCCATGGTTACAGTTAGTGTTACTATAGTAAATCCATGGTGATGTTGCTGATCTGTGGACACTGAATGAATAATTCATGGCGCAATGTTTCTTCCTGGTTTCCACGTCAGCGCTGTTTGATCCGTTAATAACGGAGAAATTTGAATGTTTCTCACTAGATCTCGCAGCGATGTTATTACTTCAGTGGCGAATTCAAATGCTTTCTTTACTGGATGTCTCAGCACTGTGTAGTAACAGTGTCGCTTGATCCAGATCGGCTCGCGCTGCATTGGTCCAAACTGATAAACGGTCCGCCAACCAAACAATAACGAGCAACTCAGTTTCGTTCCGCTTACATTACATTTGCCATTTGATGTAGTAGGGCAATGTTGTGGTCGCGCCAGCATCTCGAGCAGTAGCACCTCATTGCAGTACACGAGATCCAGCAGGGGGCGGAGAGCGCGCTTGACACATGCGACGCGCCCACATTTGAAATAACGAAATTTTGGTCGGCAGGAAAAATGGTCCAACGAACCGTTCGGTTTGAAAATGCGTACCGAAAACCGAACCGAAAGCCTCGTACCGAAACGGTTCAATACGAATACGTGTATCCTTACACCCCTACTGGACACCGTTCGGCTCCTCACCGAAAAACTTGTGCGCTTGCTTCCGCTTTATACCCGCACTGGTAGGCGGGTCGCGGAATGCAAGTCCTGCATGCCAATGTTCATTGGTTCGTTTTAGTTTCACTCGAAGGCAATTGGTCTCCCTAGTGTAATCCCAATTCGTTGGTAACTCCTACCTCCTCAGGGAACAAGGGTTACCATACGTAACCGAGACGATACTGCAATACTCTCAGCAAAGTTCTTTTTCATTCTATGCTTAGGTGTAAAAAGAACTTTGAAATACCTGAGTAGCGATATACTGTTAGCTAAAATCCTGACGCCCCCCACACTGCTGCATATGCACTTTTCTCTCAATAACAAAATGAACGCACAACAAAAATGACAGCGATGAGAATAGAGCAGTTAAGAAATCATCTAATCATACCGATGTGGATATGTTTGTACAATCTGTAATTCAACACTCCAAAAAGTTACGTAAATTTTATTTATAAAGCACTTTATACAATAGAGTTGCTTTAAAGCAACCAGTGCCTCTTTCAGTTAGAATTACCACTTTAATTTCTGCTTTAAAGCAGCTCTCCTGTGTCTTCATTTTTTAAATCGCGTCTGACCTCAACGGACTGAACAGAAGAAATGAACTTGGGAAAATCTCCATGTTAGATAAGGCAGAGCCGCAAAGCCAAAACTACCTACCAATGTTAGTTCAAAGGTGTTTACCACTCAGAGCAAACGTTCGCTTTGGCAAGCTGCTTCAATTCGCAAAGCAAACTTTGTTTCGGCCTGATTTTGTTCGAAATGACGTCATACCAGTTCATTCTTCGATTTCACTTGAAGTATATCAGGGCCTTAAGAGAATTCCATCCATGTAAATCAGATAAGAAAGGGAAGAACAGAGGCTTCTAGAAGTCAATCTGACTTTTGCTCCTCTCTGTCAGGATGAAGAAGGTGTTGACGGCACAGGCTGAAGCGGAGAAGATCAAGCGTATTGGAGAAGCAGAAGCCGGCTCCATTGAGGCTGTGGGTAAAGCTGAAGCAGAGAGGATGAGGCTCAAAGCTGAGGCCTATCAGCAGTACGGGGATGCTGCAAAGATCGCCCTCGTCCTGGAGGCTCTGCCAAAGGTGTGTAGAAGTATGACGAAAGAAATATGTGGGATTCAATTACAGCTTTCTTTTTTTAGACCTGCCCAATACTACTAATATTTAATAACACTATTTTTTTAGTCTTTTTTGGAAGATGATGCTCTTAAGAATAAATATGATTGTGTTTTTGCTGTGTTAACATGTCAGTGGCTGAATTTGTACCATCACAGATTGCTGAAAAGGTGTCAGCACCCTTGGCCCGTACCAATGAGATTGTGATCCTGAGCGGTGACGGTGGCCGTGTCACTGGGGAAGTCAATCGTCTGTTGGCTGAACTGCCTGTTTCTGTCAACGCCCTCACAGGGGTGGATCTGTCCAAGGTGAATACAAATACTTCATGTACACTGCTGTTCAAAACTTTGGAGTTTTTAAGATTTTTCAAAAATGTTTTTCAAACAAAGGCTGCTTTTATTTGATCATAAATACAGTAAAAGCATTATAAAATTATTAATTTCTATTTTAATATATATTTTAAAATGTAATGTATTCCTGTGATGGCAATGCTGAATTTTCAGCATCATAACTGATAATATAATATAATATAATAATAACTGATTTGCTGCTCAAGAAACATTTCTTATTATTACCAATGTTGAAAACAGTTGCTTTTTAAATTTGTTTCTTTTTAAATTTGATTCTTTTTTGATTATAAAGATTAAAAGAACAGCATTTCTTTTGAAATAGTTTTTGTAACAATGTAAAAATAAAAATAAAAATTACTGACCCCAAACTTTTGAACATTTATATGAACATTTATACGAGTATTTCTCAGAGATTAAACAGGATGAGTGAATGAATAAGTCAAATATATTATGCTTTGTCAGTATAAACATAAATAAATGTGTTTCTCTACAGATCCCATTGCTGCAGAAAATGATCAACCCTCAAGCTTGAACTCCTCTTTCACTCTGCTGCCTTTCCAACACTCCCACATCGATTGCCTTGAAAATAAACATTTGAAAGCTCTTTTCTTTTTAAAATGAGGAAATTGAGGATTTTATTTTTTTAGACCCCTGGTGCCTTACCTCTTCAGGACCAGATTCTCTCTGTGCTCTTGTTTTATCACTTATGTCCTTTTCTATCTGTTTATTTGCCATTTTTTTCTGTTTAAACAATGTACCTCAAAAAAGATTATTTTGTTAATCACAGAACGATTTCATAAAATTCGCTAGTAGGCAGCTCTACGTGTAAGTAGTTATTTAGAAGATAAGGATGTATTCACATTTTGATGGGTGGCTAAGATTGTAATCAGTTACATGTATGCAGTGTATGAAAATATATAGACGTATAGTGTAGAATAGCCATTAGGTTTGTTACAGCATGTTTGTGAAGACTTTGCGGTTCAGGTCAAATAGTGACACGAGTGAGAAGGACTGACTTTTATTTTATCTAACCAACGCATTTAGACGTACATCCATTTTAAAACCATCTTTTTGTACAGTTCAAACATAAAGTCATTTAATATGTTGTTATAGTGGGACATGAATGATCATTCTGTTGCTTTTTTAAAATTTTGCTTTTAGGGTTGTAGGTCAGGTCACATATTCACCTTGTAGTCCTACTCCGTGTGATTCATAATCATTTCCGTATGTATATTCTTTGAGAATGTTTTGCCTATTTTTGGATGTTAAAATGTGGTCCAAGTGCATTTTTACCAAGATGCCAAGAATAGGCCAAACATGCTGAATCAGCAGGATATAGGAAGGCATCTTTATTCTTTCATCGCAGAAAATCACAGAAAAGTTACCTCACCCAATGTTTATGCAGATGATAAAGCTTTGATCCTCTTCCATTAGCTGTAAGATATTATGAACCTTGTCTTTAGCCAAACTGACAGTACAGAATCTACAAGTTTAGAGATCAATACATTACACGCTGTGCAATTAAAGTTGAACATCTATCATCTCCATAGTTTTATCTTATGCCTAACAGATTTTTTTATTCTTTTTCATATTGAATAATTTCAGTTTTGTTCAATTAAATGATGCAGCTTGATTATGACAGGACGACTTCTTTTTTATTTATTTTTTTAACCACAATATCAGATAATGTCATATGCATTTTTTTGGTTCCTTAAGTACTAATTATCAACATCCAGATAATGTGAGAGCTCTGTCAGATATATGTGAATTTTGACTCTTAACTTTTTTTTTCTATTGAGAAGTATGCTTTTGTGTGTTTTTTTTATTTTATTCTGATTTTCAGCTTGCCATTCTGTCATACATAATAGTTTGCCAAACATCAGTAGGTCAAACAGTTTATCAACATTTATTTTACATTGCCGTTACATCATTAGTTATTGTGTATTTTGATCATAGTAATCTGATGCCAAATATAACAGTTTTTTTAACAGTATACTTTGGCAAAAGTATTTGTGGGGGGGAAAGTTCTGTTTGTCGGAAACAAGTTAATTAAAATTGATGTTCAATTTTCATTCTTCAAAATGAAGTGTGTTTGTTGTTTTTGATGTCAATGTCTGTTTCAGCTGGGGAAAAGGGAATTATGGTCTGAAAATATAGCCATTGTTTCTAAGATGTTGCACACATTTAATCTCAACTTCAGGCAAAAACTTTTCTATGCTTAATCCAAACTAACGAAAGCTGTCGTTTCTGAGCGGAGTGTGTTTGTAGTTTGTAAAGTTTACACTAACAATCTTAATTGAGAATGTGCTATATAGCAGTGCATATAGTTAATGCCGATATATTGTTGATGAATGAATATGTAGCATACATGTATCTATTTAGAAATCAGTTTCTGATCACAGTCAATAAATTTGTCGTCTTGAATTATTTGTCTTTTTTGTGTGAACTTTTTGCCATTGTAGCGCTTTTAACCCTTTTCTATATAGATAGATAATGGAGCGCTCTGAGTTCGTATGAATAAACTTTGTTTTATCCAATTTTGTGAGCTAAGTGTGTCTATTTACTCACTTCAACGTATTCTGTGTAACTGTGTTTGTTACTTAATTCCTTGGGTCCCTTAACGTTAAAATAGAAATCACATAACAATAAAGAATTAGGATTTATCTTCTGTTAATAAATTGTTTCACCAAAAAGGTCCCAATATATATATATTTATATCCCCCTTGTAACTCAAATTAATAAACTGAAAACACTCAAGTATAGGGTAAATTAACAATTTACTGAATAAAATATAAAAGGGTCAAGTTTTAGGATTTTTTCCAAAATGTAAAATAAAATAACAATTATGAAATAGGAATGTCACCAATTCACACAGATGAATAAAAAAAAATCAAATACACATTTCACATATTCCCTTTTTTTTATATATACTTTAAATTTGAGTCCCCAAACTCTCTCAAACTCAAAAGACTCTTTAACCAAATACTAAGCCGGCAATATGAGCTCACACTTAACCTTATTAAATCTGTAAGTCTTTCATTTTCACGTTGCAGGCCTGTTTGATGCTGGGGTACGTTGTGGTCAAAAAAATAAATAAAAGACCGCTTCACTCCACACGGAGCAAACAAACAAAAAATACCTTTAAGTATCCAATCAGAAGAGCGTGTTTCACCTCCCTACGTTAGATGTCCGTCAAACCCACGATCGCGGCGATTTCCTTAAGGCCAAAGGAATTCCGAGCACTCACAAGTCACAAGTCATCTGGAATCATCCTCATCTGAAACTGCCACGAATCCTCGCGCTGACGACTCGCCAACTAAACACACAATCCATCCGAGCAAGATAGACACTGTTCAGTCTCTCTAAATAGTCCATTCACTGTATTAGTAACTGGAGGCTGAAATAAACACAACCAGAAATATTTTGTGGAGAAATATTTCTTACCCGACTCTGTAGTATAAGTTTCTGTTCTCGTTTTGACAACACACTAACTACATTAACTATTGAAACACATTATAGCATTAGTTATACTATATTTTTGTGAAACAATATCACACCAGATGATCGCACGCTCTTCTCCCTCGTGCTCTCCTTATTCTTCCTCATTCAACTCTGCCCTCAATTCATCCCGCCCCCTTCACCTTAATCTAGAGAAGTGATTGGACACCCAACATAGACAAGTGAATTTGATTGGATAAACAATAGAAATGTCCAAATACAAAACTAATAAAAATAATAAATATACCATCAACTTAGGAAACATAACTTATCCACAACCATATACATTTATAACATTCCCATGAACTATATATATATATATGTGTATACATACATATATTAAAAAAAAACCTTGTAAACTATTACACTGGGTTACACTCTCCCCTTTCTAATTGTCTGAATGTCCTCATCAGACATTTAAATCAAAAACCTTAGGATCTATACCTCGTTGTTCATTCTGTTATTTTAACTCTGACCTAATTTTATAATGACCCCTCTATGAACTATTTCAATGGGGTGGTCACTACTTCTTCCTGGTTCGTCATAAGTCAGTCTTATAACAGGCTTCACAGGTCTCTTACTATGGGATCTCTGATTAGTAGGCATAACCGCTTTTGGTCTTGGACTCTTCCTTTCAGAGATAGTCACAGTGTCTGGTTCAATTTCGGATTCTGACTCCGATTCACCAACAATGTCGTTGTCAGTGAATTCTTCCTCACCCTGATCACTTTCCTCCTGATCAGTTTCACCAGCTTCTTGCTCATTTGCATTGTCATCAGGAGATCGGTCCCTGGTCATCTTATTTTTCAACAACTTGTGCACGTACTTCTGGTAAGGCACACTAAACCTTTCACACTCTGACTCTGAGGATTCTGTCAACTCAGGTAAGTGGTTTTGGGTTTCTTTTAACACCTTTTTGTGTGTTTGGTTTGAGTTTGCATGTTTTCTTGCCTTTTCAGGTGATGCATATTCTGGACTCTCTAGCATTCTCACAGACTGTCCAATGGGTAAGAGGTGATCTCGATGGATGGTTTTTACTCCTCTACCATGTTCAGGTTTCACCTTATACACTGGTAAGTTGGGCATTTTGTCAACCACAACATATGGCAAAGAACTCCATCGACTCTGAAGTTTGTGTTTTCCTCTCAGTCCCAGATTCTTCAACAACACTCTATCCCCAATGTCCAAGACCTGGAATCTAACTCTGCTGTCATAAGCTCTCTTGTTTCGTTGGTGCACCTTGTTTGAAGCTTCTGAGGCTAGTTGATAAGCTTCTTTTAGATCTCTTTTCAGCTTGGCAACATACTGAGAATGTTGTCTTTCCTCTGTTCCATCAGCAGACGTTGGAAAACAAAGATCAACAGGGAGTCTTGCTTCCCTCCCGAACATCAAATAGTAGGGAGAGTACCCTGTAGCATCACATTTTGTGCTGTTATAGGCATGGACCAAATACCCCACATGCTGACTCCACTGACGTTTTTTCTCATGTCCCAAGGTTCCCAACATCGAGAGCAATGTACGATTGAACCTCTCTGGCTGAGGGTCACCTTGAGGATGATATGGAGTGGTACGAGATTTTCGAATCCCCAAGAGTAACAAGAGCTCTTTGATTAAATGAGACTCAAAATCTCGCCCTTGGTCGGAATGGATTCTCCCAGGTAGGCCATAATGCACAAAATACTTGTCCACTAAGATCTTGGCTACTGTGTGAGCTGTCTGATTCCTTGAGGGAAACGCCTGGGCGTACCGTGTAAAATGATCTGTGACTACCAAGATGTTACTTATTCCTTTTGAGTCAGACTCAAGTGAGAGGAAATCTATGCAGACCAGATCCATTGGTCCATTGCTGGTAATTTGGTGCAAAGGAGCTGCTTTACTGCATGGTGTTTTGCGAGTAATACACTCCCCACAATTCTTGATGTATTGTTCCACCTCACAAGTCATTTTGGGCCAGTAGAATCTACTCCTGATGAGATCGGTGGTTCTTTCTATGCCCAGATGACCCATGTCATCGTGCAACAACCTGCACACATCCTCTCTGAATTCAGCAGGCAGGACAAGCTGGGAAACTTCTTCTCCAGAGGGTGTTTTACTGTTTCGGAAAAGCAAACCTTCTTTAATTAGAAGCCTATTCTCCTCACGTTTCATGAGCCACAACTCAGAATTCACCTTCACCTCAGTAGGCCACGTCCCTTGCTTCAGAGCTTCAATTACTTTCCTCAGGACAACATCATTCTTTTGGGCTTTTACCAAATCAGCTATGGATTTCTGCTCCAATAAGTCACATTCCAGTTGAACAGGGAACATATACGCATCAGGGATACACTCAGGTGAGGCTGCTAGTTGCTCTACATACCTAGGTGATTTGTTGAGCTTTAAGTCAACATGAACTTGCTGGCATATGGACCTTACATCAGTCTCAGAGATGCTTTGCCAACCCTCTGATTTTTTCTCATCTGCCATATTACGAGACAGCAAATCTGCATCAGTATTGTTCTTGCCTGGTCTGTACAACACATCAAAGTCGTAGGTGGATAGTGCAGCCAGCCAACGATGTCCAGTGGCATTAAGTTTAGCCGTGGTAAGAACGTACGTAAGTGGGTTATTATCCGTACGTACAGTGAATCTAGCTCCATATAGGTAATCGTGGAATTTATCCACGACCGCCCATTTCAAGGCAAGAAATTCCAACTGGTGAATAGGATATTTCTGCTCTGAATGGCTCAGTTTTCTACTAGCAAATGCCACAGGCTGCAGACCAGATGAATGCTCCTGATATAATACAGCACCTAGCCCTTTTAGACTGGCATCTACATGCAGAATGTAGGGTTTGTAGGGGTCTGCAAAAGCTAGGACTGGGGCATTAGTGAGACACTGAATGATCTGCTTAAAGGCATCGGTGCATGACTGGTTCCACCGGTCTCCGAAGGGCTCAGACTCTTTTAGGTAAGCCTTAGATCGATCTTTTTCCCACTTTTTACCTCGCTGGGTAGGGGCATAACCTTTAGTGAGCTCAGTAAGAGGTCGGACAATTGCAGCGTAGTTTGCTATGAACCTACGGTAATATCCGCAGAAACCAAGAAAAGATCTCAAGGACTTAAGATCTGTTGGTTGTGGCCATGTGCTGACTGCCTTGACCTTATCAGGGTCTGTTGCAATGCCTTCGGCAGATACTATATGTCCAACATACTTGACCTTGGTCTGGCAGAATTGGCATTTGTCCAATGACACTTTCAGTCCCACTTCTTCTAGTCTGTCCAGGACCTTCAGAAGTCTTTCTTCGTGCTCTTCCAATGACTTTCCAAAAACAATCAGGTCATCAAGGTATACAAGGACTTGAAGCAGGTTCATATCCCCGACAGCTTTTTCCATCAAGCGTTGGAAAGTCGCAGGTGCCCCAGTAATGCCCTGTGGCATACGCTCAAATTGATAGAATCCTAAGGGGCATATAAAGGCAGTTTTTTCCTTATCCTCTTCAGACATAGCTATTTGGTAATAGCCACTTCTGAGGTCAAGGACGGAAAACCATCTACTCCCTGATAAACAGTCTAATGCATCGTCAATGCGCGGAGTAGTATACTGGTCAGGCACTGTTCGAGCATTAAGTGTGCGATAGTCGATGCACATTCTTACGCTTCCATTTTTCTTTCGGGCGATTACAATAGGGGAGGCGTAGGGGCTTCGTGATTCCTTGATGATGCCGGATTTCATAAGCTCCTGAATGTGTCTTCGTACATCATCGATATCTGCAGGAGCCAAGCGCCTAGAGCGCTCACGAAAGGGCCTAGAATCGGATAACCGAATATGGTGTTCCACTCCATTCGCCAAACCCACGTCCCACTCGTGTAGCGAAAACACATTAGCTCTTTCCAACAATGCCTGCCTTAGCCTCTGTTTCCATGTCTCAGGAATTGGGGAATCTCCAAAGTTAATGAGGTTTGTATCAAACTCTCCTGTCTTTGGGGCGGATGTTACTGGATCTGCTGGATGTAAATGACCAACCACTGTTCCTACTGGAATCACTGTGTCCTTCAGGGATTCATTGTGCATCAGTACTGGGAAATGATGGACATCCATTTCAGAATGTGGCACTACCATGGGTTGCAGTAACACCCCAACTGGCAGAGTGGCCTCTGGAGAAGCCTCTACCAACAGAACCTCTTCTCCTAATGGTTCATTTAACTCCACCTTACATATCGCCACACAATCCCCTCCTGGGGACAAGGACAAAGCGCCAGGACCAAGCCACCTTACACTGCCCACTCCATCTTCACCAGAGATCTTAGCAGGGTCACATGACAATTCTTCGGAAACTGAACCCACATTTATGCCCAAGGTCTGTGCGATGTCCACTCCAGTACTTTCTCTACACAAACGAGCCAAGCGCTTGAAAAGGTTAGCATTGGTACCCAAAATAACTGGTGTTTGGTCTGGACTACAGGGTCCCGGGCAGATCAAGGCCAAGACTGAAAGGGTTTCCTGAATTCCTGTGATTTTGGCAGGGAACTCAACATCTACCATCACATAACCCAAGTAAGGGTAACTGGACTCACTTAAACCCCAAATGGCCAAACCTGTGACAGGGTGAATGGGAACATCAGACAGATGCTGCTTGTACCAGGCTTCGAAGATGATGGTTACTTGTGAGCCACTGTCTAATAAGGAGTCACATTCATGTCCGTTCACCTTTAGCTGAACAACAGACGTTGGACCAACCAACCCTTCTGGAAGGTGCCTTTGTTTTTGTATGTCTACTGCACTCCTCTTTACTGAACAGTTGGTTGTACTGGCTTTTGGCTCAGATGAAAGTAAGTCTCCACTTTTGGCTTTTTTCAGCGACTGGATTAATCTTCGAATAACTTTAGCTTGGTTTTCAGCATTTCTGCATTTTGCCGCAAAGTGTCCACTTTCTCCACAGCGGTAACAGTAATATTCATCTGAATCACTGTACGTGGTCGGCTTATATGTACCAGGAAAATTTCTAGAAGTCTCCACAGGTAAGGAGGCAACAGAGGCAATGGGCTTTTTACTTTGAACTTTCTGCTGCAATCTCTTCACCTGTTTTTTCAGCGCAGTCACTTCAGGGTCTGCACAACTTTCTAAGGTTGTAGCTTTCATGACTGGACCAGCAGACGCCTCTTCTTTCACAGCTCCATGAGGGGTGGCTGCCATAGAAGCAAACATAGCTTTCAGTTCCTTCAACTCAGTTTTTAAAGTCTGAATTTCTGTCTGCTTATTGTCTACTTCTGCTTTAGCATGGATTTTATGCACAGTGGAGTTTAGCTTAGCCCTAGACGCCTCGTATTCTTCCTCACCGCGAATCTCACTCAACAGCTCCAAAAAGGATGGAGGATTTTCCTTCCTTTCCCTCAACTTGAGATTAACCAGCATAAGATCAGCAGCAACTGCTCCTCGAAGTAACTGTTCCACTCTTGCACGGTTTGCAGTGGCAACTGACAGACCACCTCGCTGTATAACTTTGGTCAGCGCCTGTTCCAACCTTTTAAGAAAGTCGGACAGTTTTTCACTGGGCTGTTGCTGCATCAACCGAAAAGCAATATACAGCTCTTCCCCTGATTCAGCAGAACCAAAGGCACTTTCAATGGCCTCTAAACATTGTTCTGGCTTGAGATCAGCAGTGGTTACTCGAGCAGCTTTTATTATTGCCAAGGCTGGACCTCGTAGACTCTCCATAATCCGACGTCTTTTTTCTTTATCTGAGCAATCGCTTTCTTCTACCATAAGACGAGCTTGCTCCAGCCAATGTTCTAAAGGCTCTTCTCCGGCAGGAGTTGGCACAGTCCCAGAAAAAACACGGAGGCGACGGTAACTGCTGCTATCGCTCACTGGTTTTTCTATTTTAGATAGCAGATCCCCCACAGCACGAATAATAGACTCAGCCGAGCCATCATGTGCGCCCAACAATTCCTGAACATTGCCATCATCCACAGCAGTAGATGAATCATTCTGCTCTGCACTAGAGGGAGCACTGGCTGAAACTGGACTTCGTGTCACTATGACAATTGGCCAGGCTACCATTCCGCCTGTGGGAAGTATGTCAAGAGGGACGCTAGAAGGGTCTACAACTTCTTTGCATTCACATAAAACAGTCAAACTATCCAGTTTGCTGTTGTACATGCGTCCTCTCACACGCACTCGCCCCAGACATTTAACAGATTGAAGGGTGTCTTCAATTTGAGAAATATCTACATCTTCAGGGACAATGACCATCAGCGCATGTGCCTCGTTAAGCACTTCTCCTCGACACCATCCTTTAAGCTCATCCACCAGCCCAGGATATATAGAATAAGCAGTCATGGTCACACTGTGCTAACTAGATGATCACTGAGACTTATTTTTGTTTCTTCTTTTACAGCACACAACTGTGACGGGACACGCAAGGATCCCAGCGGTGCCTCCAATTTATGTAGCGCTTTTAACCCTTTTCTATATAGATAGATAATGGAGCGCTCTGAGTTCGTATGAATAAACTTTGTTTTATCCAATTTTGTGAGCTAAGTGTGTCTATTTACTCACTTCAACGTATTCTGTGTAACTGTGTTTGTTACTTAATTCCTTGGGTCCCTTAACGTTAAAATAGAAATCACATAACAATAAAGAATTAGGATTTATCTTCTGTTAATAAATTGTTTCACCAAAAAGGTCCCAATATATATATATTTATATCCCCCTTGTAACTCAAATTAATAAACTGAAAACACTCAAGTATAGGGTAAATTAACAATTTACTGAATAAAATATAAAAGGGTCAAGTTTTAGGATTTTTTCCAAAATGTAAAATAAAATAACAATTATGAAATAGGAATGTCACCAATTCACACAGATGAATAAAAAAAAATCAAATACACATTTCACATATTCCCTTTTTTTTATATATACTTTAAATTTGAGTCCCCAAACTCTCTCAAACTCAAAAGACTCTTTAACCAAATACTAAGCCGGCAATATGAGCTCACACTTAACCTTATTAAATCTGTAAGTCTTTCATTTTCACGTTGCAGGCCTGTTTGATGCTGGGGTACGTTGTGGTCAAAAAAATAAATAAAAGACCGCTTCACTCCACACGGAGCAAACAAACAAAAAATACCTTTAAGTATCCAATCAGAAGAGCGTGTTTCACCTCCCTACGTTAGATGTCCGTCAAACCCACGATCGCGGCGATTTCCTTAAGGCCAAAGGAATTCCGAGCACTCACAAGTCACAAGTCATCTGGAATCATCCTCATCTGAAACTGCCACGAATCCTCGCGCTGACGACTCGCCAACTAAACACACAATCCATCCGAGCAAGATAGACACTGTTCAGTCTCTCTAAATAGTCCATTCACTGTATTAGTAACTGGAGGCTGAAATAAACACAACCAGAAATATTTTGTGGAGAAATATTTCTTACCCGACTCTGTAGTATAAGTTTCTGTTCTCGTTTTGACAACACACTAACTACATTAACTATTGAAACACATTATAGCATTAGTTATACTATATTTTTGTGAAACAATATCACACCAGATGATCGCACGCTCTTCTCCCTCGTGCTCTCCTTATTCTTCCTCATTCAACTCTGCCCTCAATTCATCCCGCCCCCTTCACCTTAATCTAGAGAAGTGATTGGACACCCAACATAGACAAGTGAATTTGATTGGATAAACAATAGAAATGTCCAAATACAAAACTAATAAAAATAATAAATATACCATCAACTTAGGAAACATAACTTATCCACAACCATATACATTTATAACATTCCCATGAACTATATATATATATATGTGTATACATACATATATTAAAAAAAAACCTTGTAAACTATTACACTGGGTTACACCATTTTAGACTAGACTGAGTTTATGGGCTTTGTAAAAGGCAAGTTTACAAAGCTAAGAAAAGTTATGTTTGTAATGACTTTAAACAAATGAAAAATCAAAGCAGAACAGTATTTAGGTTTATTGTAATACCAGATGGAGTAGGGCCGGATGACCATTTTGCTACTGGCCAAAGGGTTCAGTTTATTGCAAACCATAAATATGGACATCAGCTACAGCAAACAACCTTATATCGCACTGAAAATAATATTTACATTCTTTAGTTGGGAAGCCCTCTGTGTTTCACATCTGGTTTGTAAACTAGTGATGCAGAGGGGAACAGATTGAAGCAGTGCAGTCTCTGCTGGACATGAGCAACATAATCAGGCATAATTAGATGATAACCGATAAACTTCATTTCCCAGTCTGCTGTTCACAATAGTATTCAGTTAGTGGTCTGGCACTGACGTAGTCCATCTGTGATCTGTGTTCAGTCTGGCTGTTCAGCATGCTGTTTAATGTGAATTGTTGATCAATGTATTCCTGAACAGCTGGATAACTCTGCGGGCGCAGTTCTCGTTCTGACCCGCGGAGGTACTGCTCAGGGTGGTGGGGATTTTGCAGGCCCTTCCCTGCTGGTCCAGAGGCTAACGGTCGAAAATGGATCCTGTTGAGGATGTCGGTGAAGGGTCTCGGACTAACGTAGTCATAGACTGGGGTCATCTCCAGGTTCCTCAGAACACTTTCAGGAAGTTGCATCCGACTCAGTTTAGGAGGAAGAGGGAGAGGCAGCTCCATGTCAGGACATTGCCTTGAGGGATGGGGAGGGGGAGGAAAATGGATTATGGATCTGCCAGGGGTCTGAGAGGCTGGACTGCTGTGGTGGTGGAGGTTTATAGGGCTGCTGATCTGAGACGGCAGTCGGCTGAGGTTGGTGTCTGCTGTGGAGGACTGGACACAGGAGCTCTGGGCCATGGGCAGAGCTGCACAAAGATTATGGAGGCTGGAGGGTCTGGCTTCTCTGGGACTGGAAAAAAAAAACTGTTATTTTGAACACTGTTACACCTGCATGTAGAGTACTAGTTAAGAAAGGGATAAACTGAGATCATCTTGGGATCAGGGATGCAAACTTTAACTTTTTTGTTTTGCATTCAGATTAGGCTTTCCTTCAAAATAAAAATTCTTACGGGACACCGTGATTTTTGCCAAGTAAAGACATGTTCCTGGATCAACATTTTCCTGTCCAAAAACATGTTCCTAACCCTAACCCTATCCCTACTCCTAAACCTATCCCCTACCCATAACTTATCCCTGAAATCAGAGGGAAAAAATATGTCAATAACACTGATGTAGAAGCACCTAACCCTGGTTGGAAGCCTAAACCTGACATAAACTGTAAACATATCCCCTCAAATCTGATTGGTTGGTTGATCCAAATGTTGATCCAGGGAAACTTGTTGAAATCACATTCAAAATTTCACTTGTGTTCTGTAAAATGAAATTAGAATTTGAATTGTTACTAATATTATTATTATTATTATTAAATATTATTTTTATTTTACAGTATTATTACTATAGTAATATATTTCTTTATTGATTTGTGTAATTAGAATTATTCTAGAATTAGTCAATTAATGTTCAAGTAATAATGTGTTCTATTATCAAAACACTTATAATAATAATAATAAGCAGTAATATTGTCATGTTTAATTGAATAGGTTTTTTAACAGTACAACTGAAGTGAAGAGATATTTTTTAACTCTATAAAGGGTATAAGTTGTATCCCTATATCTCCATGCTTGACAAAATTGACATTTTACAGCTTAGCTGATATTTAGAAAATGTCTTCCCTATCAGGGGTTTCATCTTTGTCACATATTTTACCTCTGAATCTCTATAATAAAATGTAATAGGCTCAGAGCAAAAATGACTATTTTACAGTTATTATAGTATGATCTTCCGATATTCACTGCATCACACAGAGCTAGACTCACCTGTTCAGGTGTCTGTTACTGAGGCTGAGAATGGTGTGGGTCTGCTGGGGTGAAGGTCCTCCGGCCGTGCTGAGGTTTTTGAAGGCTGATATGAAAGGGTTTGGGGTGACCGAGGAAGCCACGTCTGAAAAATTCAGGATACTGCTGCAGTCAACAGAGCTGGACACGGTCACGTCCACATCCTCGTCTTTCTGTGACTGTCCCACTGCCATTGGACAACGGAAAAGCAGAAAAAGTGAAACACAATTGATTTTAAAAGAGTCTGTCCAAAGAAAACCAGCTAATTAAGTAGTAAGTGAAATGCAGGGCACATCAAGGTGACCCTCATGCCTGCCATGAATCCCCTGTGCTGCCACCTGCTGGGCACCAGGTCATCACAACAGAAACATCAAGCACCAATGCATATGATGTGAAGCAACAATGGGGGGAAAAAATCATACCATGCTCATTTGATGTCAAATCTCGTTTGTCCTGTCCATCTGAATCCTGGGTCTCTTGGGTCTCTTTGTTTCTAAACCTGATGAGGAGAAATTATAAAGATTATAATGACAAAATATCAGAATTACTTATCATGTCATTTCAATAGTCAGGAGAGGAAACAATGTGCATTTTATAAAATACACTATGTACATTTGACTTGCCCTGTGGAATGATGGAAATCTACTCATTTACTTTACACGGTAGAAAAAAAGTATAATTAATCAGCCCTGATACTGTCATGACATATTCTCTAAATGAGACATTTGTGGGTGATTCTTTTTTTTTTTTTTTTTTTTTGTGTCACTTTTTAATCACTTTTTTTGTGGTGACCAATTGTTTCTCACCTTTTCCTGTTCAGTCCACTGTCACGAAAGCCTTTGGCAAAGGGGTTGTTGTCAATCTTGAGTTTTGTGATCTGTGTTGAAGAAGAAAAATAAAGGGTATCAACAAAAACCACAGACATGCCGGTTAACATTATAAACAACAAAAAAATTTACTAATACAAAATTATGAATAAAGGGAGAAAAGAGAGACTCTTTGAAGTCTGGCACAAATGTTCATTTGTCAGCTTTCACTTAAATTGCTGATATTTTGAGATTAAAGTATTTTTTTTTTATTATTACATGCATCGCATGTATCTAGAAATGGAGATCAGATTCTATTACTGGATCAATTTTTAATTAAGCTACATTGATGTCTTTTAACCTCATGAATTTGAGCCACTAGATGGCAGTGGAACTAAAAAAAAAAAAAGCATCTTTGAAGGCCAGCTCTAAATTTCCTATTTTTATCCCATGTGAAATGTCTGTGCTCACCTCCTGGTTCTGGTAGGCTGTGACGGCTACAAAAGCAGCTTCAGGGAAGGTGAAGCGCAGGTAACCACCAGGGTTGTGAGGGTTACAGGGGTCTGGAGACTGGACTATGTGTAGACGGGGCTGGTATTTGTGCATGGAGTGGAGAACCACCTAATGAACGTGAAGAGAAACAGAAATATAATCCTGAACACAGAAAAACATACTTTCTATGAATAATTATTAACCTTTCAACCAGAACATTTCCCCCATTTCTAAAAGCTCACCAGGCCATTGGAGTTAAGCGTGTTGTTGGTCAGTTTGAGCTTGTGGAAGGAGATTGGATACTGCATCCATTTCTCTCCAGGTGCAGGCGAGTCTGGATGAATGAAGAACCGATTGGGCAGGTGTGGATCAGTTGAACCATTCACTTCCCAACAATCCTTATTCCACTGCAACAATATAAGAGCGTATAGAGAGTTATTAAGAGTACAACAATCAAATCTATCAATACTCATCCATATTTATTTTTAGGTCTTTGGCTTTGTTCATAACTTTCGGGAAAAAAATCAAACATCAGGTTTGCAGAACTATAACATCCCTATACTCACCTGAAGCTAAAATGTCATGTGGATCAGTTAAAATATAA
The DNA here is from genome assembly GCA_031834385.1 of Semotilus atromaculatus. NCBI lineage: Eukaryota > Metazoa > Chordata > Actinopteri > Cypriniformes > Leuciscidae > Semotilus > Semotilus atromaculatus. The sequence goes on from JAULUF010000035.1 coordinate 5,289,753, forward strand.
ATACTAAGGAATATAACAGAGATAGTTGAAATAGTTTAATGGTAAACTCAAAATGTTTTTTAAAAGTTTCTTATGCTCACCCAGGCAAAAAAAAAAAAAAAATGTGGGCCAAAATACAGTAAAAACAGTAATATTGTGAAATATTATTACAATTTAAAATAAACTGTTTTATATTGTAATTTATTCCTGTGATGACAAAGTTGACTCTTCAGCATCAGTGTCACATGATTATTATCAATGTTATGAGTTGTGCTGTGCAAGTCAAAAGAGCAAAACATAGAAAGTTCAAAAGAGCAGGATTTGTTTGAATTTTTTTGTGCCATGAATAAAAGTATTAAATTATTAAAAGAAAAGAAAAATCGTATACTGACCCTAAACTTTTGAATGGTAGTATATGTGTGTTTGTTAGGGAGAATGGAGGGGGTTGAATTGAGTAAGTGTGTATGTGCCATAAGGGTGGAGGGGAGGTACCTTGTACTTGCGGTTATCAAACGGCACCATGTCCATTATCACCAAATACTTGACTTTTGGATTCAGTCCTGTCACTGTTACTTTGCAGCTGGGAAACATACGCCTGAAATAAAAAGTACACCGGAAACACCATAGCAATTAAACACACCATAACAATTAGTCATCACATATAGACTGGAGACGGCCTCTATAAAGGAAATTTTAATTGTTGATTATTTTAGGATTCATGTGTTTCATGTGTCAATATTCAATAAAATGAACGGTTCAATGAATTCACTTAAGAACACTTTCGTAAGGTTCTCTTTGTAACCTGACTTATGATACATTGACAAATATTTCAGATTTCTTGCACTAAATAGGTGTAAATCCAGACACAATTCCATTTGTTGTGTAGAAATTCCATATTATAAACATGGCCTGATTTCACAGACAGGGCTTAGATTAAGCAAGGATTAGGCCTGAACTTTTTAATGAAAATGCCTTAGAAAAAAATATTAAATTAATTAAAATTGTGAATCTCAAAACAATGGCATACAAGTGAAACTCGAAAAAAAATTAATATCGTGCAAAAGTTAATGTATTTCAGTAATTAAAATGAAAAGGTGAAAGTGATATATTTAGTATATAACTACACTGTAAAAATGAATTTTGATGATTTGTTTTCACAACTTTTTATATTTTGTCAAATCAACTTAGATAATTAATGTAGTTCAGATAGCATAATATTTTGAGTTTCTATTTATTAAACCAATCTCCTTTGTTGCATTAACTCACATTTTTAATTTCAATGAACTCAAAATTTTAAGGCAACCAGGTAACTTACTTTTTTAAGTTAATCCAACTTTTTTTTTTACAGTGTATGCATGATTATACTTTTCAGAGGGCTGACATTTCTGTATTTTTTTTTAATTTATTTATTTGGATTGATTTCATGTAATATTCTAATTGTATGAGATTTTGAATTTCGGGTTTTCATAAGCTGTAAGCCATAATCATCAAATTGATAACTTTTGCTCGATATTCAGATTTTTTTGAGTTTCACCTGTATTTTAAAATAAGTCAGTGCAAGTTGCTTTCAGTTAAAACAGCTCAAACATGCATTTCAGTCTGGGACTAGGCTTAAGCCTGGTCTGTGAAACCAAGCATAAAAGTACCAATACCGCATAAGTGCATACCTGCCAGATTTAGTAATCAGCATCTCTGTGCCGATACTGCTGAATTTGTCCCAAAGCTCCCGATCTTGCAGTGACACATGAACTGGCAGTGAGGTCAGTTCAGCTTCAGCACTGCTCATTCTGCCATTGGTGCTGTGCTGAGATCGGCAGATGGGTTCCTTACAGTCTAATCAATAATAGAATCACATTATTGTAGACATCGTTTACAACATTAGTTCTCCAGCATGACACTTGTTTGTTGAACGTTAAAAGCCTTTTGAAAAACTCATAATACATTTAAAATAACCCTGAAATTGAATTTGAACTTCTCAAATTGTGAGGAATGTAAAGACAGTCTTACCTTGTGGATAATATCCATAGTTATTAGCTAAATGATTCATTTGGTAAGGTAAGTCCAGCACAGGCCGTTCCTCTGGGAGATACATGACCATGAGACCGGAGCAGCAAACTAAAGAGACTTGTCCAGATGGTTTGTAGCTTCCAAAGCCAATGACCTGCAAGGACTTTCCTTAGGTTTCTACCTTTGCATCACTTCAAAGAGGACAGAGGTGTGTATGTGCACTTCTGTCAAAACATCAGTCTCGTCTTTGATCTGTCTCTTTGTCTCTCCTGGTTCCCAGTTTGTGCTCCAGCCTGCTCACATAGGTGTGTAGAAACAACATTCTCTGGATCTGGGGGAAAGGGGGGTGCATCTTACTCTGGAGGCCAAGGGTTCCCTAACACTTCCTCTAAACCCATACAGACACGCACATATTGGTGTTAATCACACCAGCAGTTTGTCCCCTCATTACTGCAGGAAGTCTTCACTATTTATTGGCTCTTGGTAGAACTGTCAAAGTTCAGCATTCAGAGGATCAATTCCAGTCTTAAACATTCAAATCGTGCAGTGAATATGGTTTCAGGTCATTTGCTAAGGGCTTCAAAACACCCATTGAGTGAGGCCTGACCAAATATTCCTGGACAGCAGTATTTATGTATGGCAACTTAAGTGCATTTTAATACTGGTTTTGGATGTGTTTAGGCAGTTAAATGCTTAAATTCACCTTGCTAAACACCTCCAAGTTTATTTTCAAGTAGTAACTGACTAAAGTTTATCTTAACATGTGGACACTAGCAATTTTTTTTTTGTGAACAAAAAAAAGGTTATTTTAGGACCAAGGCAAAAATGACAAAATATTTAGTAGTCTTTTAATGGTCATAACCATTTTTATCACAAATCACTGGTCAGGAAATTAGCAAGAATTTGCACAAAAACTGTAGATAAAGTAACATGGAAAAGCCTTTCCCTTTGTTAAATGTTTAAGCTGTGTGGGTAAACTTGCAGACTTTTTTTACAGAAAGAAAAAACAGTGTCGTTCCACTCAATGTTGATGGCTTCAAACAGTTCATGAGTTGAAAAATGTCTCCCAGTTCGTTTGAGTTTAATGTGGGGCCAAATATTCACTATAGGGTTCATATCTAGACTCGACCAGGCCGAACATGAGCTTGATGATGGACTTAATCTCAAGCCACTTCTTGGATCTTTGCAATTTGGGCAGGAGTGTCTTGATGTTGAAAAATAACATTTGATCATTCCTCTTTAGATAACTTTTCAATTATGTGAAGCAAGGCATTCTGCAATATTCTCCTGTACTGTAAAGCATTAAATGACTTTTCACAGTGAAGTACAGCAACTAAAGGGGCTCCCCACACAATGACAGCACTTCCTCCATGCTTCACTGTGGTACAGAGATTCATTTATTCTTATATTTCTCACCAGATTTTCAAAGACAGACTCTGGAGCATCACATGGATTCATTTTTCCACACAGTCCCATATTGAGCCAAAAACGTAATACTGTCTTTGACTTGCTTACATTTACCTTATTTCCAGACCAATAATTTGTGGTTAAGACAATTAAAAGCTAGTGTTTAGCCATTTTGGGCTTGGCCCATTTTTTGCCCAGGAGTGTATATTGTTGTATATGTATGAAGCACAGCTCACATAGAAGTCATTTTCAAACAAAGCAGCTTTCATTTGATCAATGCAAACTGCTGTGCGAAATCTTTCATCCTTTTTTTCATAAAAATTCCTGATGGAATGCATGGATTCCTATTAAAATGACTATTACATTTGGATTCGACGAACAGACGTAATATGATGCACATTAATCTAAAACAATAGACTGGTCCTTTTAAACATCTGACAAAGCCTATTTAAATAGTTTAGACTACTTAACTATTTAAAGGCAAAGAAATAGCAGTAAGTCTTTAACAGGGGTCCACTGTTTGAGCTCAAGCTAATTTTGGAAAAAGTAAAACACTTAATTTAAAATTTTTGAGTTAATTAAGCTAATGTTTCATTGTTCCTCCTGCAATATTTGTTTTCATGCTATTAAATACAAGAAAATTAAATAAAAGTACAATTAAATGTGCACATACGGTTTTGTCATCAATATAAATGACAAATAAATAAAACATTACAAATTATTTTATATTTTGCATTTAAATTGATGCATTTAGAAGACACTTTTATACAAAGTGACAAAAGCAATTAGTCAAAGAGCCAACATATTCGTAATATGCAATGCCCGGTTTATTAGACAACTAGATTAGAAGCAAGATAGAGAAGAGAATGCAGAGAAGAAAATGTTTTTATGGATTTCAATTTATTTTAATGGATGTGAATGGAATGTAAACACATTAAATAGTACACATGTTATATGTCAGACTTATAAGTGTAACACTAATTTAAATACATTATAACGGGAGTCCCTCCTCAGTCTGTCTATCTACCAAAGACAGTCCTAAACTGTCTATCATTCAGTATTTTTCATTCAAGGCAGTTTACAGTAAACTACCTCTACTCATCTTGTTAAAGGGATAGTTCACCCAAAATCAGACAGTTGACACCACTCATTGACTTCCACATAGTTGGAAGTCAATGGGTGCTGTCAACTGTCTGATACCAGCATTCTTCAAAATATCGTCTTTTGTGTTCAACAGAAGAAAGAAACTCATACAGGTTTGGAGCAACTTAAGTGCTGACAAAGTAAGTGAGTAAGTGATGACAACATTTTCATTTTTGGGTGAAATATGCCTTCAAGTGCTTTGCTAATAAAGATGCTGATATGGCAGGACTGTTCTCCAAGAATTGAATCTTCACACACATTATGCCAGCACTCAACGACCATCAAGTTTAAATGATCCCAAATCAGCTAGATCAGGTGAATACTAGTGTTTCATAAGAGGCAGTTTCCAGCACCCTTCATGTCTAACCGGCCACAGCCAGTGAAATTCAGTGAAATCATCACAAATTAACAGAAATGTCCATCTATTCGAGAGGCAGATAAGGCGTCAGAGGCTTGCTACATGCTGGTGTAACTCAGATAGGCCACAATCTTGTTTTTATCAGTTTGCATGTTCCAAGCAGGCACAAACACCCCCCAACCCCACCCTAACCGAGAGTCTGTCTCCACAGTAACTGTGGGGGGCAACTCCCATGTTAGCCAATAGACCTTTAACATCTAGATGCTGAGGACAACTACAGATGTAGAATCAGGTTAATTTGTCACAGCTCACACATGGGTATGAGGACAGACACCCAGAGGTGACTTTTTTTTTTGGTAGTCAATCAACAATTGGCCACTGTGATCCATGAATCACGCATCTATTGCACTATTATAATGTCATGAAAGCCATCTTGTGGATATATTGAATACAAAATTGTCGATTAGTAATATGTGACCCTGGACCACAAAACCAGTCACAAGGGTCAATATTTGTATAATTATAATTACAATAAATAAGCTTCCCATTGATGTATGGTAAGAAACTAATATAATATGTTTTATGGATCTTAAATATTTTTCACCAACTATCTGGTACAATTTCAAATTTATCCCAGGGGTGAGGGAGTTTGGGTGTGGGTTCACACACTCACGTGAGAGCGAGTCCTAGTACCAAGTAGCTGTTCAACGTCTGATATAGGGAATGAATCTGATTGGTCAGCAGAGTGAAGGGAAGAGCATGATAAGGATGGAACAGCCTTTGAGTCATCATATGCAAATGAGCAGGCGAGCAATAAAACTCAGAACCAAGGGGGCAGAGTTTACGATCACTTCACAGCATGGAGACAACAGACTTGTGAAAAGACGGCAAGAGGTGACAGATGAAGGCAATTAAAACTGTTTTTCAACACTTACTGAGGACGCAGACCTAAAGGTGAGTGTGTCACCAGTGACTATGAACTACAGGATGGCAGCTGCTCTTCCTTACAGATGAATAGACCCATGTGGTGGATCTTCCACAGGTGTGATCATCTCTCAAGATCTGGAAAGAATTTCTGCAGGAGAACCTTTTGGAAACACAAATAAATCTAACAATTCAGACCATCTGAACTGATAATAATGTAGTTAAAGAAACATATGGACACTATTCTTTACAGTTTTTGTAAATTAATTTAGGATATGTAACATTTTTAATTAATTGATAACGGTCAAATGTTTCTAAAAATAATGTTCAATATTTAGATAAACTAAACAAAAGATTATAGTAAATGTCAGATATAGTAGTTGTGAATGTTCAGTGGATTTCCAAAGTGGAAGTGTTTCATCAATCTTGCCCTCTAGACAGGATATCATCGTATACTGTAAGTTCATTATTGAGACACTACAGTATAGATGATGTACTACCCAGGGGGGTCAATATGCCTCCGACAGTTTCCTGGACCCACAAACACTTTGACAGAGAGTGGCGATTAAACCGTTACCATTACTGAGTTTAGTAATGGTAAGGGTTCTATTGCCTTCTCTCAAAAATCATCTGGACCTGAGTGAAAAAAGCACGTGTCAAGTGGACTTCAGAGCAACGGATGATGAGGTCAAAATCAGACGAGTGAACGGATGGATAAAAAGACCAGAAAAACAAATGCTAAATGGATTAAAATGGACAATGCAATTCTGATCCATTTCATTGATTCAACTTTTTTAGCCTATAATGTGTTATATGAGACTGTCGTTGTGTATCATTTCAATAAATATCATTGAAGGTTGAATTAAATGTTTTGCTTGTTTCGTTTTGTTAATGTCAGTTGTGTTTACAAAAGCCCTTCATACTCCACTTTTGGCTATCGCGTTTACACAGAGTCTGTAAAGGTGGCATATTGTTGGTAGAATGCTAAGTTTCTTTATTGGCATCTATGGTCCAATTAAGAACATCCATGGAAACTTTCTATTGCACTTTATACTGGAAAAAAGGTTCTATAGATTAAAAATATATATTTTCACACCAAGAAAAAAAAAATGTTTTAAGAACTGTTCATTGAAAGTTTCTTTGGGGAACCAAAAATGGTTCTTCTATTGCATCACTGCAAAAACAAATACACTTTTTTGAACCTTTACTTTTAAGATTGCACTTGTGCTTCTGGGAGCTGAAGACAAGATAAATGAGAATCTTTAATTAACTTTTTTAACTAAAAAAAAAAAATAAATTAAAAAGCATTATACACTACTGTTCAAAACTTTGGGATGATGTTTTTTTTATTTACTCCTATTCAGTAATGATGCATTAAATTGATAAAAAAAGTGACAGTAAAGATGTTTATAATTGTAATAATTTGTATTTCAAATAAATGCTGTTCTTTTGAACTTTCTAGTCAAAGAATGTTTTAAAAAATACATAAAAAATATTAAGCAGCACAACTGTTCTCAATATTGATAATAATAAAAATGTTTCTTGAGAAGCAAATCAGCATATTTGAATGATTTCTGAAGGATCATGTGACACTGAAGACTGGAGTAATGATGCTGAAAAATCAGCTTTGCCATCACAGGAAATTACATGTTCAAATAGAAAACAGCTATTTAAATTGAAATATTTCACAAATATTGCCATTTTACTGTATTTTGAACAAATACATGCAGCCTTGGTGAGCATAAGAGACTTTTTTCAAAAAACATTTACAAAAAAAACAGATCAAACCTTTGCATGGCAGTGTATCATAATAAAACAAATGAGATTTACACAATTAAATGTGTTCAGTGAATGAATGCGATTATTCCATCAACTCCATATGTGTAGTTCATAATATTGCTGTATATGTTTGTCTACCTGCTGTAAAAGCATTGACTTCTGCTGTCTGTAGATAAAGTGACCATAACACAGGAAGTCCAGCAACATGAGAACTTGATTGCCTATTCTTTATTACTCAAAACATAAAATTGATGCATGAATTTACTCAACTGATGAAAAATGTAAGATCACATCCATAGCTTTAAATAATTGAAAACAGTTCCACTTTGCTGCAGTAGGTAGCATGTACAGCCACAGCTGAGCAGCCCCGGCTCCAGTCCCACCCCGGCGGTCCAGCCCCCTCTCACAGTCCTGTGGCCCACCTCACATGTTCCAGCTGAAGCCAGGCCTGCAGATGAGTGATTTCAGGCCAGAGTAATGGTCTTACGTAAGACCTTCAGTTAAACAGCAAGACTCCACCACAGATAACAACCTGACCACACTGAAGACATTGAATAATGATGAATAAAAAAAAACAAGGTCAGCCCTTGCTTCCAGAAAAACAAAAAAAGTGAAGAGGGAAAGTGAACCTGTCCTGACCCTCAAAGCAGAACTATGCGATTCTATACTTTTGCCATTTATCATGAATATAAAGGCATTTTTATAAATCAAAAGCAGCAAGATATGTAACTGGCACAGGCATCTGTGATACTACAATTTGATACTACTATTGAAATTGTAACTGAAATAATTAAGAAAACCATGTAATGTGGCTTTGATCAACTTGAGTTTCAGTTTACAGAAATGAGGGGGGTCTGTTGAGATCAACCTCACATTATAACCCAAAATATAACATATTCAGTTCAAATCCAGTTCTTTACTTTTAAATCACTTTTCATGTTTCCGTATCCCTCTGTATGCATCAGGCTCTGACCTTTGTCATCTGAACTGTGCACCTCACTTCTGCAGCTTCGCAGAGATTTTTAAACGCACATTACGCAAGAAAATCTTCATTAGGTCATTTTCAACTTCCTGGATTATTCTGGTTATCAACTGACCTCCAGGACCAATAACCATTTTCTGCAAGAAAGAAAGAATAAAAGGTTTCATTTTATTATGTAGTATAATAATGTTACCGTTTCTTCACTATAAAACTAACCGTTACCGTTACTATAAAACTAAGGTTCCCTGATGAAAAAAAACAGCAGCATGGGAAACTAAAGACGGAAGGCTAGTTAATTCGTTTTTTCAGAAAACATAGAAGGAAACAGAGAGCTCACCATATGAGTGTCTTTCTTCACGTATAGTTTGATGGATATATAGAGTACCCCATCCTCACACTCCTTCCAGATTTCAATTTGCTGTAAAAAGACCAAAATAATAAGAAAAAAAAAACTAATAACATTCCAGCAAACATGAAAACATATAAAAATGTCAATTCATATTTTGAGTAATAGAAAAGATAATAAGAAAAAAAAAAACTAATAACATTCCAGCAAACATGAAATCATACAAAAATGTCAATTCATATTTTGAGTAATAGAAAAGATTCTGGAGGATGGACGGATGGACAGACGGATATTCTAACAGAAGAACAAATTAATGATGAAAAAACAGACCAGAACAAGAAAATGAGAATATCAGAAATTAGCAAATACGACATTTTACTATTTTAAAATGTAATTTATTCCTGACGTCAGAGCTGAATTTTCAGCATAAGTACTCCAGTACAGTTACACGATCCTTCAGAAATCATACTAATAATATGCTGATTTGGTGCTCATTTCATATTACATTTCTTCAAAAATACACTAATAATAATTCACAATATTACTGTTTCACTGTATTTGTGATTAAATAAATGCAGCATTTGAACAACTTTTGAACAGGAGTGCATATACCACAAATCATAACCCACCTGTGACATAGTGTACGGCACCTCCTTAGGGAGATACTGTAGTAGTTTCTCTCTGATGGTGTTATTGCACACCTCCTCCGGACCCTGATCGGTCAGTACTTCACTGTGGTACTGCCACTGGCCAGGCTTTGCACCTTCGAACAGGTACCTCTGTTGCACAAATGTTCAAACACAGGCAAATGAAAGCTGAGAAGCACAATGCTTGAGATTCAAATGTCAGTTTTTGGTTTTAAAGCAAATGTCATTTTCTTGTAGTCTTAAATGTGTTCTCTAACCTTTAATGTTTCCACATCTTCCCTGTCAAGAGAATTTAACATGAATACGTCTTTAAAATGTGGCCACCCCCTGCGGCTCCTCAGGGCCTTCAGCGTCTCTTGGCTCAGTCTGTCTTTGTCCTGACACTCCTGAGACACCCCGTCCCGCATGCTCTCAGAAAGAGTTTTTTCAGTGTTGTGGGGTTCAACTGCTAATTTCATACATTGTTTCACTGCGCCACGGATCTTAATCTTCTTTCCATTCACCACCCCCTCAGTCAGCTGTGCCGTGATGTCTAGCAGCAGCGTTTTGTTCTTCAGAAGGTCCACCTGTGCATAAAGAGTCAATGCTTTGCTTTATTATCTATTTTAAAGCCCCTCTAAGTGTACCAGCCCAGATGTAAATCATTCATTGAGTTTGATAGTGACATTCATTTCTGTGATGGCAACTGCACCAATACAACCCCCCGTTCTCTGTCAGTCGAGAGACGAGAGACATCAAGAAAAAAAAAAAAAGAGATGGTAATTTCCTCCACAAATTAATCCTACGGTCAAGACTGGGAGAGGTCAATACAAAATGACATAGCAAATACCTTATTGAGGACAAGGATGGCAGGGACATCAGAGTTCAGGGCCAGACACTTCAGCACCTCATAGTCCAGTTTACTGCGGGTCCATTTATCAGACATGTCAACTAACACCACCACTGCAAATACATCGGAGAAACGGAGAAAAAGAAGATGCAGCACATGAGTCATAATCCAGTGGTTCTCAAATCTTTTTTCCTCCAAGGCCCGTCTTCGTCCAAGACTATATTCGAAGGCCCTCCTATCTAAGCTGAAATTTACATTATGTTAAAATTACAAAATGTACATAATTGTAATTAATTATTAATAAGTGTTTATTCGAATGCACCTTTCAAACGGATTACATATGCAGAGAGAATCTGTTTTAGGTTTGAATTGATTTGTTTAAAAGTAGACATTTCTATAGATATGTTTATCATGTGTGTGAGGCAAGTAGCATACGCTGAGTTTCGGTTCATTTTTGTGACGCACTCCAGTTCACGGAGACCGAGACGGCAGAAAGCACACCCTGTTTGTTTTCTTTATATTACAAAGCACATTGGTTTGTTATTGTGGGTGTATTTCAAATGATTTATGACTGTTATCTGAAAGACCATAAATGACAGAATATTTTAAGTTGTTGTTGTTGCTGCTGCTGTTGTTGTTGTTGTTGCATCAGGAAAAAAATGCAAGTGATCGTGCCGGCTAATACTTTAGCTTCCACACTCCGCACAAACACTTGGATAGGCGCCTAAAGGTGATGATACACAGTGCAACTTTTTGGGCAATGTTGCCGTCAGACAAAGGGCCAACGACCGATCTAAAGTATCCAGATACTTGTTGCTCATTCTCAATGTGAAAGTGCCCCCAAGCAACATCGTTCGACAACACTGCTCAAAAAAGTTGCTCTGTGTATCATCACCTTAATAATAGTGCACATTTAACTAGGTTAACGTTAGAGCAAGCACCTGAGTGAAGTTGCTACTACTTACATGTTTCAAATGATAAGCCATATTTGTGGTCGATGGATGAAAGGCGAACGTTTAGATTTCCTGCCCGGCATCCTGTAATTACCACAAGGACCCGCAACAAGTTTTTTTTCCTGCGACTAACACAATTTTGGTTGACTAAGCCTCTTTTCGTTGACTAACGTTTAGTTGACTACTAGAGGTCAGCCCTGATAACAACATGACACCACCATCACACAGAGATGGATACTGACTTTTTTTTGACAGACTAAGAAATAAACAAGAAAACTAAGATTTTGCTACCTAGATCAGCTTCTTGTAGTGACTCAAAAGGATCCACTAAGAGCGATTTCTCCAGCTGGTGTCTGTTAAACACATAACAAAACAATCAATATTAGTTTCTGAGTAGATGTCTGCATATTAAACTGGGACAGGAGAAAGTATTTTTAACGATTATACACTTCACCCAATGTTATTAAGAAACTGCTCTACTACAAACTCACCTTTTAGCTTTTATTGGTGTGGTGAGGCCAGGTGTATCCAACAGAATCTAATAAAAAGATGGTCAGAAAATGTAAATCAAACAGACTAGACTTTTATTTGGACATTTAGCATGGGCTAGAAGCACTTACGATTTGTGTGTCGTCCTCTGTCAGGACGCCAACAGCACGTGCTCTCGTTGTGTGCACTTTCTCAGAAACCGCAAACAACTGTGAGAAAATAGTGTTCTAACAGTTAAGACAAAAGACATAAGTTCTTAAAGGGATAGTTGTTTTTGTTTTTCCATATTATATTATAATATCACCTTCCGACCCAGCAACTGATTAGTCAGTGTGGATTTCCCTGCATTCGGTGAGCCCACTATTGCCACTTTAAGAGATTTGGCATTTTCAGGTTGATCAGGTTCCTTTTGCAATAAGGAAAATTGATGACCTGAGAGCAGAAAATACACACCCATACACAGTCACTCACAAAATTAGTTTATAGGCTATAACATCATACAAATCCGTTAAGATAAGAATCAAAGAACTGTGTTTTCCACATGTTATCTCTAAACCAACAGTCTTGAAGCTTTGAGAAGGGCTGGAGATATTCTTACCGCTGTCTGAAGAAACAGAGACAGGGTGATGACAGAGACCCTCATCGGACACAACCGGTCTCCCTTTCTGCAATCTGTCCAAAAAAGCATCTGAAGACACCAAACTGGTCGGAGTACAGTGAAAGAGACTTTTCCTTACTGTCCGTGGACGAAAAACCGAGCAGCCTGTGAAGTGAACAAATAAAGGACAGGCGACATGCTAGGTCAAATGAAACAACAAAAACAACAGATAAAAACAACCAGTTTGACCGTCTAGCATATTCTTGAAAAAAATCTGCTCGTCGAAACAAGATACAGTAAACAAACTGTGTATAATCTAGAAATCACCTGATACTGGCAGATACAGTGGCGCTTGTTCTGGAGCTGCTGTCAGTTTGCGGATCGTTGAAAATAGCAGAGATCTGCGTACAAACGTCTCGCAAAGTCGTATGGTCATTTCTGAAATCCGTTTCCACTGCACAAGTGGATACTTTCAAAGCGTTTTGCTTATGTTAACCCTTGGGTAAGGTTATTCTACTCTCCATTTGTATTTACACATGTGTTCAGGGCGCAGACATATTGCTTCTATCGCGTGACCTGGGGTGATGAATCTATATTACACACTACTGCCATCTACTGCTCAGGCGCCGCGTCTTCTTTAATTATTAATATTTTAATATAGACTACCGCAACAGCAAATGTTAATAAAAAGCAAGAACCTTTGCTATCATTTCAGATAGTTAAAGAAGAATGACTATAGCGAGTAGGATGGCTGAATATTAGAATATTTGGATACTTGGAGTTAAAAAGGTTGGGAATCACTGTTCTATAAAATGAAACAGAAAGGCCTGCTGAATTAAAGTCACTGTGGTCAGGTTTGTGATAAAATGAGCCTATTAGGTCCAGAGATATGAGAATATAATCCCCAATGAGAGCAGCTGATCTTGTTTTCATCCGCTCAGGTAAAATCAGAGAGAACAGATGTGTTTTTCCATTTCCCATCAAAAGCCAGTCCACCAGGAGTAGCGCAGAGCGGATGAAATGCTTCCTCTGGGAGAAGAAAGGATATCAGGTGGTTCACAATCTGTCAGCATATCAGCTCAGAGAAAACTTGCAAAATCCAACACATTCAGGATGCAAGGAAAATTAGGAGTTTGACTGAAGCAGAGAAAAAGTCACATTAAATCAATGAACAGAAACAAATATATCAGATACAATCACATATACAACACATGCACCATTCACCTAAACAAGACCTCTGCTCAGATAGATTTGGTCTGCATTTATTTTACCCTATCAGGGGAAATGGCACATTCTCTCCTTAACAGATCATTTGCAAATATGGGTATGCATGTTAGCACTAGCAGAAATTATAGCCGTAGATAAATGATAATCCAACATTTATTCTGTGATATTTGCATTTTAAAGCACTAATTAGGTATCCGTTAATGACAAATTAATGTCATAGAGACATTTTGCAGGATCTTTAAAAAACTTTGGTGCCATAATTAAGTAGGCCTACTATTATTATTGCTGTATGAGATAACGTAACCCAATCTTATGGGATAGCGTAACTCTTTTACGAGTTTTAATTCATATGATTTGAAATGTATATTGCATGAAGGTCCACACAAACAAAACTGTCACCGGGGCATAAGCATAGCGTAGCCTATGAAACGAATTAGCCACCAATTCTCCAAAACGTTAAATAGTTACAAATTGCTATGAGATTGTGTTGAAAAACTAGAAAAACTGGGATTTAACTTCTACCTTTGTTCTCACATTAGTTGAACCTTCTCTCAAGCTTTTCTTTTAGCACAAGGAAACATTGCAGTATTTCACTGCAATTCCTTCTATTTTAACAAGAATCAGATGTCCAGTCATTGCTGAAGAAATGCAGTCCCCATCATTCTATACTATAATTTTTTTGAGATGTGGCCATGCATTATGTTCAGAACACACACATCATCTGTAATTTTGAGGTCCCATGCAACCACAACCTTTTTTTCCCCACTTCACACTCTATAGACATGCTTCCACATGGAACATTTGAGTAATAACTCCTTTACCACCTTTACCACCCATTACAGCCTAGTGTGTACTGTAACTTGGAAACATAAATACTGTATATGGCCTTGTTGTTCTCTTCTCTTAAAAGACTCCTTGTTTGCATGAGCTATGTGAGATGACCTTTTCTGGCCAGTGTCATGGGATTTTATGTGTCTTCGTCTTCCTGGAAACTGAACCCTGATAATTTACCCCTAAATTCTTAGTCTTCATTTTCACATAAGTCTTATGACCATCTGAATATTCATCCTTTAACTATGAGCCTGTGAGGAACAAGGGCTAAATACGTTAAACATAATGTCACATTAAAATAATTAAGTTTAGTGTCATAATTAAAATGTCACAAATGTAAAATCTCATTGTAAGATTTGTAAATTATGCAGGTTTTGGTCTTGGCTTGGATCATTTTAAATGGTTAAACAAATAAGAGAAGTTGACTATTACGAAAATAGTTCTGACAGGTCTTGTATATATTTCAGTAGATCTCTCCTCGTCTTTTGCAGTGGAGACAGATACACACCCTCACACACACACACACACACACACACACACACACACACACACACAAATATAAATATGTCCCGCAGTTACAGCACAGCACTATACGACCTTTCTGCAGGCTAGGAGGAAAAACAAAGCTGCAGAGATGTTGAGTATACGACAGGCGTATAACAGGAGCTGGCCGAGCCGTGCTGGGTAGCTGCTACTCAGGCACAGACTTGCGCAGCCATTACACATGATTGCAGCACAGCACACAAAGACACGCAGCTGGGGCATCCTCTGTCACATCCTCATCAAAACGCTTTCGAGAGGATCATTTTAAAAAGCACCCAGAGGTCATATTTTCCAGCCCTGATTCAAAGTTCGCTCTCTGATTGAGAGAGAGAGAGAGAAAGATGGGAGAGAAAGACGGAGAAAGTAAGAGGGAGAAAAATCATACTATATCAGGATTTCGCAATCAATACAACTTGTCTGTGAAGTGGATCAATAATGCATCTCCTTTGAAACAGTCAATCATGTCAGAGTTGGGCATAAAAAGTATAATTAGGACCACTGTTCCTTAAACATCCTGCCTTGAAGTCTTTCAGGGCCGAAGAAAGACACCATCCTGCGTCATTAACGTTGTATTATTGTGTGATGCAGCACACTGCTGAGCACTTCCCCTCAGCTAATTGAGGCTCTGTGGGTGGAAAAAATGACTTTTCTACTGGTCTAGGATCAGCCATCATAACCTTAATAACTGAGCTTCAAGCTCAAGATTTCTATTTCATTATTACTGTGCACATAATGGCACATTTCTTTTGAGAAAGCCTTGTGACCCTGAAATGATTTCCGAGCATGTTGAACGGCCTAGTCTGAACCAGTGTTTTCTTATTTCTAAATGGCAAAGATGAGAATAAGTAGTCTTGATCACCATACAGTTATGCCTACTATGAATCACACAATGCCTTGGTAATGATAATCAAGATGACAATTTTCTGAGAAGGATGTGCATCAGGTGGGATGGCTGGCATACCAGTTTAAAAGCATAAATATCATTATTCATTCTATCAAATGCTGTTTTAATATGGCAGTGGTCCTACAAATGTTGTCTGATGGTGTCGCTGGCTGCTTGAAGGACCACACATTGAGTATGGTACATTCGGTTTAAAATGTATGACTTTTAGCAAGTGGAACCAGAAAAGTATAAGGAGGGAAATTCAGTTCCTTCCTGTTACAAACCTAGATAACAATGTAAAAACATTGCATAATGCCAGCCTGGTCTTCATTGGCTATTTTGACCTAAAACTGTAGTTTTAGCTGAGGCCTGGAAGAGTTTGGTTCGCATTGTTGACATGTCGAGAAGACGCACTGGTTTAAGCACTGCGAATCTGCTTTGCATGGACTTCAAAAAGATGAGGCCTTGATTTTTTGGAATTGGAATTTATACGGAAAAACCTATGCCATCATTCGTATCACTGTGTATCAGGCATTTAATTTCCGACACACGCTGTAAGCAGTAGACCAATCACAACAGACTGGGCCATCTGACCAATCAGAACAGATAGGCTCTCGGAAAGGAGGGGATTAGAGACTGAATCTTTGAACAAACCGTTTTAAGACACTGTAAGAAAAGAGGTTTTGTGCAGTGAATATTATGAACACATTAAAGTGTTATTTGACCTATTGTCGAAGACCTCCAAATCAAAATAAGAACATTTAAAACAGCATAAGTGGGCACTTAAAAAAACAAAAATATTGGCTGATGACTGATATGATACATATGTTGAGCATCCTGCCTAAGGAAACTTCATACAGTATAATGAACATGAAATTATATCTCAGGTGAAGACGTTGGTGTACACCTTAAAAGAAGTAAAGTGGGAACAATGAGTCTGTTCAGGATCAAGGAAGGAATTACTGAAGATAGACTGAGTGTTTTTATTCAGTCTGAGGGATGACTTCCCGTAAAGGTATAAATATCATTCCTCCGATCCTAAGCTGTTTTAGGTGTCAGCATACAGGACATGTAGCAGGAGTGTGCTGCTGATGGAAAATGAGATGTGAAAAAAGTGATGGGGAGAGCATTTTAAATGTCAAGTGACTGATGGGCTCCACTGTTGTAACTGAGTTGCTTTCCATAGTGCAGCGTATGGAGGATGTCAAGTATAATCGAAAGCATATAGGACGTACATAAATATATGGTAAGCTGAAAGTTTGATGTGTGGAAGCTTTGTTGGCATGTGTGAACAGAAATGACGTGTTTGATCTATCATGATGATAGATAGAATGATCTATCCATCTATCTATCTATCTATCTATCTATCTATCTATCTATCTATCTATCTATCTATCTATCTATCTATCTATCTATCTATCTATCTATCTATCTATCTATCTATCTATCTATCTATCTATATCGTCTTTCTGTGATAAGAACGTTATTTTGAGAAACAGCATGAATTATTATCCAGTAGAGTTGGTGCTGTCCTGGGACACAAAAAAGGGTTAATTCTTCACATATTTGGTGTGTATGAAAGTGGACATTTATGAGGAAAGAGTGGAATTTACTGCATTTTAACGTTGGAATATTAGGGGAGATGTAGCTATAGGGGAAATTGATTAGGATCAGGTTGCTAGTGCATTTCATGTTTAGGCTTGTCTGTCAAAATACAGTTTTAATAGTTTTTCTTGTCTTCTAATGTGGATCCTTCGTTTTAACTCACAAATGTGATAGGCCTACTTTACCGAGTTGTGTTTATACTCAGATTGCATATTAGACCGGTAGGTGACGATGTACACAATATTTCAGCAAAAATCAACAAAAGAAGAAGAAGGCTTCCGGCAAAATGGCGAATGGAGTGCAATTGTCGTGATGAATTTTAGTAAATGTCCAATTTTATTTATTTCCCACAGATATTTTCGCTCCTATTCGACGTTTAAACACAGTAGATTCGTTTCCGTTCGAAGCCCCGACGTGTTTTTTCCAGATTGAAAATCTTAGAAATGTCATGGACTATTAATAATAGCCAATGTCGAGTCCGGTAATGTATGATGAGGTTTCAAGTGCAACTGTCAAACTCTCTCAATATTAAAAACATCCATATTTACTTATGGAATGACGTTGTTAAATTTGCGAATAAATAACACATCTGACGGGTTTACATCTGTCTGGCTCTGCCTAACATTAGTGTATGGAGCGTTTGTTCTGATATTTACTTGACTTTTTATTGTCTAGTGGGAAAATTCAGTTGTCCGCCGTCTACAAAAAAGTTTTCCAAGTTTTGCTAAGAATGTTTTTTTTTCTTGCATTTTTCTTTCTTTCTGTGAAACTTTATTTTGTATCCTATATTGTTTTTGGTATGTAGCTCTGTATTTGTGATAGCGATGTTCTCTTTGTAGGAACAAATTGACATCAGTGGCCATATTTTAATGTTATAGGCCTACTCTAATAATTGTACCACAAGAGTAAACTTACTAAATAGGTGAGAATATACAAGAATAAAAACTGTTAAGAAAAAGTGTTTGTGTTTAGCTAAGCATGAACGGAGTGTTTGGTTGTTATTATTCCTGTAAATATTAACTTCCCTTACAGATCATTGATAACCATCAAGGTAAATCTTTTAGTTAGCCCAATGAAATTGGTTCCTTCCTTAGACAATATGATTATTGACTTGTTGTCATGTTTTCAGCTATTATTTCTGATAGAGCTAAAGAGTATGTAACTGGATTAACTAATACAATTACTAAAATATAATTTGTCACATTTCTGTCTCCGAGAGTAATTAAAAAAGAGGAGAATAATCTCACAAATTACATTCACCAAGCTGAAACTGAGCTATATCATGGTTATAACGATAAATATTTGCAGTCACAGCAACATGAAGCGACAATTAAAGGGGCAAACATAATTAAGACTATCGTGATTTATTTGCAAGTAATCAAGAAAGACATGATGCTATAAGAATACTCAGATCTGAAGTTAGAAATATGTCATACTCAGAATCAGGGATTGGTTGGAGACAAAAACTGCCATTTGCAGAAATCCTTAGGCTGTATTTGGACTAATGCTGGCTGCAGAAATTTTGTAAATGCAATATTTACATTTGTGTGCGAATGTGATTGGTTTTTCCCCAGTGATCGTTTAAATTGCATTAAATTGATCCATGCAATAAAGAAAATGTTTGGACCACAGCCATTGTCTGTGACGCGAGCGCTGTAGCGCATGCGCCGGAAGTTCCTGCCGCAGACAGCAACACTGATTCGGCAACGCAGACCAACAACACTATAGAAAAAAAGAAAAAAAAATCAAAACACCGAATCCAAATAATGCTAATCCAATACGATGTTCTGCGCTATGTATAATGCTATGATCCACGGAGAGTAAGTACAACATTTGAATGATAACTGATTTCGTGCACGGTTGCTTACTATCCATCTATTCCATCAGGCTTATGAAGCAACAAAGGAGTCAGCTCTCGTTCATTTAGTGTGGAAGAGATGGTTAATAAGCACTTGGCCTACTACTTTAGGCCAAAACACGGGATTGACGTCGGTGCTTAAAAAAAACAATTGTTAGATGCACCGAAAATCCGCTTATGTGAGTTGCATTTATTTCAATGTTAATTTGGGGGGCTACTGAATGCTGAATCCTCATGAATGAATGGATATTTAGCTGCAGTTCTTGTAACTGTGATGTGTTGTATTTCCTCAAATATTGCTCACAATGTTCTTGTTTTCTCAGCAAATATTCAGCATTTCTAAAGCATCAGGCTGCATTTTTATGCATATAAAAGATTGGTGTTGTTTCAGGGCCTTTTAGAAGGCAGACTGCAGACTTCGCATTTGATCCTCTCGGGGGGAAAATGATATAAATGTATGTCCGTGACCTTTGCTGAATATCAAAGGCGTTGTCTCGAAATGTCACCGGGGATTTCTCCGCCGAGAAGCAGTGCGGTATTTGAAGCTGGGGGTTTTGACAGCCGACAGCAGATTGGCTGGTGGGTGGAAAGTTATAAAGCCGCATATCATTAGATGGCTTATTATGGTTTGTGGAGAATTGACTTCGATCCACATGCACATACATGCACGGTTTTTGTGAACGACGCTTGGCCATTTGGATAGCAATGTACAGTTGCTCTGTCATAAATCTCAATTGTAGTCTAGCCAGATTGAGTCGTAATAAAGCCTTTGAGTGTACATTAATTACATGACTTCACAGGGCACCCATGCAGCTAGTAGCTATAGTCTTTGCTTCATTAAAATTAACCGGAATGCTGAATTTTACTGAATGCACCTGCTTCATTATAATAGCCAACTAATTGTGTTTGCCTTGAATAGTGCATTCTGTAAATTAAAAACCCCTGGAACAAGCTTGTTAAAGTCTGCACCAAGATGTTTATGAATTAATACGCAATGTTTTGGGCTTGTAGCTGTTTCAGATGAAAGGGGTCGGCAAGGTAACAAAGGATTGACGTCATGCATCGCATCCGCCCGCATGACTTCCAACCCGAAGTCCCGCCCCTTTTATTTAATGATTGGTCGAACGCGCTGCTAGACGCGTCCTAGTCTAACCGAGAGCCAATCAAAAGAAGGCTTTCCGTATTGATGTAAAATAGTGGGGCGGGGCTAGTTGGCGGAGAAACCAGTGCGATAGACGCTACTGCTCACTCTGAATCTGGTGTAGGTGTCTCCGCGGCTGCCCGTGTTGAAGTGGCCACTTTCTGTCGCGGACCAGAGGATCTTTAACCATGCATTTCGGTCTTGTGGATTGGTGCTAAATGATTTCGTCGAATGTCATCCGTAAATAACTGGATCCCGGGGTAAGATTGAAGCTTATGTGTTGCCGTAAATTATTCTTGAGCATATGTTGTGATCTCCGACCGTGTTGCGTGTTTTCATCAGAGGATTTAATGCAGTCAGCAGACACTTGGCAGCACTGAGCTTTTCCCATCTGTGTAACTGGCAAACAACATGATTCACTGGCATTCCCTGCATTGCATGCTCCGTAGATTATTATTGCATGCAAAAGTTTAGCTTTAACATATTTTGAGGGGTGACCGTTGTGGAAAAAAAAAAGTGCAATGTGAAGAGCATCACTGGTTGATCTAATTCTCAAACAATTACTGTTGATTTTTATATTCATGTTTTTTGTTTGTGTGTGTGTGTGTGTGTGTGTGTGTGTGTGTGCCATGGACTCTTTCTAACCATTCCTAAAAGCGCAATTACCTAAGGCTAGATAGTGTTTATTTGATTTACGGCTCCGGTATCTTGTGCTCACTCAGTTAAACCCAGAGCTTGACATTAGTTACCCACTGAGTGCAGTTTTATATCATTGCGCTGTCTTCTGTCTGCCCTACATTTTCCAAAGGCTGGATAATTAAATTTCAGACTCATATTTCCAGAGAAACACGGTCTCCTATTCTCAGTACAATTATCGAGCGTGGTGAAGGATCATTTTGACATCTGGGTGTAACGTTTCTCTATCAGGAGCCATTATGTGATTTGGATAAATTAATGGATCACGGGGTAGTGCTTTCCAATATACATGCCTACTTATACATAAATACATTTTCACTCGTGCATTTGTCCTTCCTTTCTGCAGTCACAAAACCTGTTTATCTTTATTAACTTGTTTACCGAACTAGTCTCCATTTGCTACATTTCGGTTTGCTTTAATTGATAGGCTGTTCATTTTTACATGACTTTAGCTGTATGCGTATTATTGTTTGGTGACATGCACAGCTAGCGTGATTTTCAGCTTTTTTTGGAAATATACTTTTTTTGGAGCCGCAGAAGAAATAAATGTGGTTACTGACCATTTTGTATTTGAAACAAATTACATTAATTAGTTGTTTTTAGTGCTGTTGTATAAAAGCAACATCACACTTAAGTACACTTAGGCTAATATATTTTTATATGCTTACAAAGCAAAGATTTATGGGATCTAGTTTGTAGAACAGACCTACAAGACACAAACCTCAACAATGGTGACAATCAATTAATGTGAAAAAGTCAGCAAACAGCAAAAAATAATCCTATAACAGTAACCGCATCATTTATGCATGTTGCAGTGCCTGCTGGGAACTGACAAACCCTTACCATTTCAGCAATATTGTTCAATTCTTTGTTCAGACAAGTGTTTTTGACTAGCTCGAACTACATCATGGGGGAATTATGCTGGTCTAACATGGGATTTTATGTAGTTTCATGTAATACATAATTCTTGGTATTCATGACTTCAAAGATCCATGCTTATAATAAGAACAACGCTTTTACTCAAGTGATATTGCTTAAATGTCATTATCAACCAGTAAGTAACCTCTGCTAATAACAGAGTGGTCACTCACAATGTTAAAATATCTCCAGGTGCTTAGTTTTGCAACTCATGGCAACCTGATGATGCTTTTGAAAATTAATGCATTCCTCATGAGTGTGGAGGGCTTACGGCTGCAATTCTTCTCTTTAATTGGTTTATGTTTAATTGACCTGCGTGCCTTCACTAACCAAGTGGTGAACAGAGTGGGAACAGGCATGATTTCCAATGTTTTCCAATAATAGTAAGATAGAATCGCTCATTATAGTGGAAATGCCAGACACGGTAACCTGTTTTTTGCGAATACCATAAATTTATCTCATTCCAGAAAGAGACATGCCTTGCTGCTTTTGTACAGCTGGAGTGGGATGATGAATGGTTTTGCACTAATGTAATTATCGCTAATCATATGTTTTATTAAATAACTTTGTGCTGTGGTCAGTAAGTTGTATATACTAACATTTAAGCATGAGGAAGGTGCCAACAATCATGTGATGCAATCAACAATCATGCAGTCATGTGATGTGAGTTCATATTCTGGCTGTTGATTCTTGTCCTTTCCCTGTGAGGCTCGGTGTCATAAATACGTTGTAAATACTGATAGGAGTTGCTGAGAGAGACAGACAATCTTGTGATTTTGAAGATCAGTTGAATGAGGTCCGAGTGGACAGATTTCTCAACTGAGGGACGAGCTCTCGCAGCTTGTGAATCCACAGATGACAAATCACAGTTTAAGTGATGGAGAGGAACCCAAGTGGCGGCAGTGAGGAAGATGGAGATGATGAGAATTTATGGGCTGAGTGTGTTAATCTCAACCTGAATGTGGTGATTTGTGTGAGTTCTTTTTAACACATTGATCTGTTGCTATTAGTATGCACATCTTATTACAGGAAGCTTTCAGATATGTAGAAAGTTTCTGTTTCCCAAGAGCTTATCTGATCGTAATTGTTTTTGTCTATCAAAACAAAAGTCCTCTTGGTCATTTAAATTTATTTTAAACATCTAAATGACTGCAACAATTGTTTCCAGTTAAAAGCCAAATTAAATATGACTCTCAAAGGCTCTCAAAGTTCTTAATGTTCCTCTGCCCGTTTGTATTAACATCTTTTATTTAAATTTTGGCTTTCAAGAAAGCTTGTCGCTCAAAGCTTGCATATCCAGTCTGCGTGTGTTTGTGGTGTTGTATGCACATTTGCACAGCTGTTTTCCACTCCACGTCAGCTGGAGAAAAATGCATGTACGCAGGTCTGTGTCTCTTTCCCCACCTATTGAGAGTGGGAGTTAAACACCCAGCTGTTAATCCAGGCCACACACACAAACACACACACACACACACTCTCTCTCTCTCTCTCTCTCTCTCTCTCTCTCTCTCTCTTTTTCAGTTCTCAACATCTTTAGTTACACTAGGGCCATAAAGCCTCTCTGCCGTCTCTCTCTCATGCCTGCCCTTTATATCGCTTCAAACAGACCAGATCTCTCTTTTCCTGCACCCTAAAGCAAGAAGTAGCTGTGGCCTGACTCATAAAATCTCTTTGAATGAGGGTAAACTGCAGGTCTGAGGAGATCAGCTGAGAAAGAGACTGAGATAAGCCTGTTAAATGAGAGTAAGGAGCCTGATGTCATTGTGGCCAATTGGGCCATATGCTTTTACTGGACAGGTCTGGGTGGTCTTACAGGGCCTCTGTGATTTGGGATGTCAACCGATTCTCTGTTTTGTTTATGGTTGTTGAACTCTATTTGTTGTAGGTAGATAAAGAATGGTAATGTGTGTGAAAGAGATTTGTACTGGGCTTTATGTAAATGTTAATGGTAATGTGTGCCAGTGTTTGTGAATCATGCCAAGCTAGCTGTAACATTTTTAACAAACATTTTTATGAATCAGACCAGAAGACAAGAGAATATCAATCTAGAGACGGAAATTGCTAATTGTCTACTTTTCAAAAGACTAATCAAATATGTGGGAAAATGGCACTGCTCTCGGTTCAGCACTAAAATGACTACAGTCATGCTAGATTTGCAGGGAATGCAATGACTGATGAAGTAGCCATGCTGGAACTGATAGCTGATAACCATCCATTTACAAACCACATGACATTTTGTGTCACGTATTTAAAGTCAGCATGAAGAGGAAGTTGCTATTAGTCTTTTCTTCCCCATTGTTCAAATAAATGGGTGAAACGGCTTTTCAAACAAGAAAAAATGTAGGGTGGAGGGACCTGAGTTTGTCCATGGGGAATTGATTGAATCATTGGATTATTGTAGTTTGCTTGCTGTGATCTCATGTGAGTGACAGGTTGTCTCGCGCTGAAAACACTTCATCTGATTTAATGGTGAATTTAAAAAGTTGTAAACCATCTTGAAATATACATTTGCCCTGCTAATCAGACTGTTTAGGCCGGTGACACACTGGTTGCGTGGCGTAAGCGTCTCAGCTGCGTGGCGTGTCCGTTTTTATTTTGGCTCCCATGTTAACAGGTAGAGCTTGCAGACTGCCTGCGTGACACGCGCGGAGTGCCGCACGGAAAACGAGTGCATGCTAGAAATAGAACCGACGCCTATTTTTCACGTGACATGCAACCGTGTTGGAAGCGTTTCCAGGCAAAATAGAATAGGAAAATATGTTTATGTCATTTTGTACACGAATACTTATTAATAAATTACATTTTGATGTTTGAAAGTCTAGGTTTTGACAAATTCAGATATAAATTTATGTATTTTTTTATTTATTTTTAAATCCCATTATTTTTGCCTATAGGCTACATATAATTTCATGTCATTTTATTTGTTAAACAATCGAGTCCTGGTGTCCACTACAGAGGTCATAGCATAACATATGATTGAAATATCTTTTTTTATTTTTTTATTTGTTTCTTATGCTCTTAGCCATGTGATTATATGGAAAAAAAATAAAAAAACTTCTTTGAAAAAACTTTCTGGGCCTCAGGATAGGATAGGCTACAACACCAATGTAGTGTGTCTTCTGATTGACGGTCCAACATCAGGTAGGCTAAATATAGGCTCTTTAAAGCTACACAAAATTTGTAAATGTTATTGAAAAAAAACAGGCAGCCCGGATTTTGGAAGATGTGTGATAACAGTTGAAATTGTTGTCGTAAAGGCAAGAGCAACACACCGCTAATCCAAATGTAGACTGGTCTGTCACTTCACCTAGCAGCAGCAGCGCCGCGTCAGACACGTTTCTGGTGTGCAAAGACACAGAAAACGCGACGCAGCCGCCACGCAACAGAAACGCCACGCTCACGCCACGCAGCCAGCGTGTCACCGGCCTTATTTGTAATGTATGCTCGAGTTTAACCAGTTTAATTGTTCTTTTCTCACTTAAGATAAGTCCTAAATTTTGACATTTAAAATGTGCATTAATTAGTATAAAATCTGCACATGAACGCATTTTGTCAGAGAATGTTTTTTTTATGACAATTGTTTCGGCACCTATGAAGCAGTACTTGTTCAACCAGGAAGATCAGATAACATATAGGTAACTGTTAAGGGCATGAGAAAGTCATGAGGTGTGACACTGTTCAAACAAAAATGCCGGGCCGTAATGTTTTGTCATTGTTAGATTAAAAACATTGTCATGTGGCAGTAGGTCTGCTGCAGTCATGATTTCTGATTTTAGGCACTGAAACCTATAACTGCATTAACTAATTGTCTAATGAAACCGAATGATATAATTTAATGTAAGGTGTATTTTATGCCACACTGCATGATAAATGCATCCATAATATATCTAGAAAAAATGAAAGTATTTGCCGTCAGCATTTATTATTCATTTTTCAACACAGTATTTTTACACTAATCCCAGATTTAGTATGTTTTTAAAGGATTTAGTAAAAGGTTTTCCGTAAAAACCAAATCCATTCATAATCAAAAGCTTCATTAGAAGGTCAAGTTGATCAGTATGATAATGTGATATTTGTTTTTTTGCTTTGTACATTTTTATTTAATATATGGTAATTGGTAACTCTATAATTTAGTGTCTAATTCTAACTATTAACTAGATGCTTATGGCATACATATTACTAGGATATTGGCTGTTTATTAGTACTTATAAAGCCCATATTAATTCCTTATTCTGCATGACTATATTCTACATCCCTTAATCGTGCCAATACCTAAACTTAACAACTACCTTACTAACTAAGCAATAATTAGGAGTTTATTAAGGCAAAAATCATTGCTAATAGTTAGTTACCAGTGAGAATTGGACCCTAATCTAAAGTGTGACCAAATATGTCACACTATGACAGTCTCAGGGTTAAGCCTATAATTTGGAAAAAATGAAATGGGAAAACTCGCTAATTAAATGTCTTGTTCTCTAGAATAAAATAGTAAATTCTTAAATGTCAACCAATGAAATATTCAGATCTGTCATCTTTATTGAGACACAACAAACAAAAAGAGTATAATGCCGGTATAATGACACCTATTCTACTGGAGGGATTAGATTTTTTTTATTTTAGAAGGGTGTGTGTGTGTGTGTGTGTGTGTGTGTGTGCATGTCTCATTCTGTAGAAGAGGAACACGTTTATCCCCTCTGTCTCTGCATCTGTCTGTAAGTTGAGCAGTAGGGCAGCAGTCATCTGCTCTTATCTGTTTACGGCTCTAGATAAGACCTCTGGAACGGGATATCTGACCCTCCCTTCTGTCTCTGCCCTGCTGCATAATGAGGGTTTGCTTGGCAAATTGCATATATGTCCAGTGTAATCTGAAAAGATGCCATTAGCATGGCAGCGCTATCATCTCTTGTTCGGGTGCCAGGGCGGCCTGCTGCGTGTTGGCACCTCTGAGGTCATTCAACACTGAGCTGTAGTCGTGAAGAGAAGAAAGTGTGATCTGCCTCCAACTGGAGGGGCCATGGGGCAGAATCATGTGAAGTCAATTTTGAAGTGCCTCAAAAAGTGTCCCTTTGATAGTTGCTATACACTGTATATGATTTTCACCCCTCTCCCTCTGTAGGGCCCTATATTAATCTATCCTCATCATTTGGTGGTAATAATAATAATATAAACAATTTAAATTAGGGCTGAGTATTGACATAAATTGTAGTATTTGATTCAGTGTTCAATTACAAGGTTACTATTTGATTCTGTTCCTATTTCGATTAAATTCCATTTGATATTGATTAATTGGCATGTGTGTCAAGTAAATTTTCTCAAGGAAAAAAATCTTAAAATTGTGATTTGTATAGCCAACCTACTTTTAAATTAAATTTACACTTTTTCTATCAATAAGATTGTAATAACTTTTTAATTTACATACCTAATTGTTTCTACTTGTTTTTTTTATATATATATAAACATTTAAAGGGTGGCTTCTATTTAAAGATGTCGAATGTATAGATATACCGATCGACCGTCCAAGGACCGGAATCGGCTCATTTTCCCTATAATCGGCCGGTCAGTCTCACGTCTTACAGATTTTGAGCCGGTCTGTTTTGTTGATAGCGGCACAGGCAATAACGTCAGCTGTGCGTTCTCGCTCTCTTCTCTCCAACGGCAAAGTGACACACACCTGCATCCTCTCACTCACTCGTCTTACTCGCTCCGGTTAAATAGTGCTTGTATTGCGCATAATTTTACTAATTCCCGCAGGTTTTGCGCTCACACTGAAAGCGTGCGCACCACTGATCTAAATAAGTGGAGCGTAGCAGCGTACTGCCTTTTAGTCTCAAGCAGCTTGTGAGTCGCAAGTATCAAAATGAGTGGCTTGGCCACACTAAATACACACAATACTCTTGGCGAGTATTCAGTTTTGTCCAAGTTTTGGAACCTAATTAGTTCAGAAAGATCCCACATGTTGTGTAAAAGTACATTGGATCCGTGTATAAACTCTTAAAGTGAGAGCAGCCTAATATTCCTGCTGCTGTCTGTCATGTTAAAGGGCCCCTATTATGATATTTTAAAGTTTCCTAATGTTGTTTTGGAGTCTCCTACAACAGGTTTACATGCATCAAATCACCAGATTTTCAATGATTCTCAAACGACTCACCAAATAAATCAATCTCTCTAAATCCCTCCTTTCCGCGAGCTACCCTGCTCTGATTGGTCAGACAGCTCAGTTTCTTGTGATTGGTTTACCGCGTAATTCCCATTGCCATAACACAACAGCTCTGTGTGTCCTGAGGCTTCCTACACTGTAAACTAAACACAGTAATGAACAATGACGTTGATTTTACCATATCAATCTGAGCGTGAGTCCGATGATGAAACACTAGAAGAAGAACCATTCATTCAACCCGAACCTCCATCGCAAGGACGACACGAGCAGGACGTTTCAGTGATTCACTACTCAGTTTGAGGTAACTAATAGCCGAGCTCTAGCATGAATGACGGATGTAACATAGTAACATAAACGTTGGTAGTGGGAAAAAAATTCTTTACTGTCACATTGTAGAGCACAGCGTCTCCTCGACATGATCTATCCAGTATCCACAGGATCAGCTGCCGGTTTGAGGTTTAAGTTTCCCTGGTTCGCGCGCAATAAGTGGACGGGCTAATGTTTCGTCTTGACGTCACGACGAAACGGCTTATGACTCGTTTGAAAAAATATTCATTTCATTGATTCAGAGTCGACTCTTACTTTTGAAAAACAATAACTTTATATACGGTGCACTTTCAGATGTAAAACTTTGCAGGATGTTTTCATTCACTTAGAGCTATATTACACACTACATAAAAGGTCATTTTCAAAAATCCATGATAGGGGCCCTTTAATAAAAGAGCAAAAGACAAAGAAAATTACTCTCTGCTCTTGACTGAATAACTTTTGTAACTAATTGTAAGCTTTAATCTGCATTCAATTTTTATAATGAAGACTATCCAGTGTTATTTGACGTTTGATTACTTTAATTTCTGTAGTATTACTAACCTGAATATACCCACCTTAAAAACTTAAAGCCGTGTTTATTTCGTATCTCATTATTCTATTGCATTCATTTGTGCTGTTGTTTTGAAAACTGTTTGTTTTACTTTTTAATTTTTTTTTTTATAAAATTGAATTTTGCATTGATTTTTGTTTTGTTTATGCTGTCAATTATATTTATTTGAAAGAAATTCTGAAACGGCAAAAACTGGTATTGGCAGGTCACACAAAAAAAAATTGGAAATTGGAATTGGCCACGAAAATTGCACTCTGTGCTTCTCTAGTTGAATGACAGATTTTTCAAAAAATTTGAGGCATTTGAATGTTTTGTTGACAGTCATTTTGACAGGCTTGCTCATCTTTATCCTTCAACCCTTCTTTGCCAATCATGCTGATTTGCATGCACACAGATAGCCACGCTCCTTTAACAAGAGACAGGCAGATTGACACAATTCTGGCATATTTTTTTCTGTTGTTTTGGACAGGAGCTATAATTTGTTTTGTTTTTTTATGTCAGTTTTCCATTTTAATGTCTAGCTGTTTACAGATGCTACATGGATGGATTGTTGTGTATGTTGTATATGTGTGTTTCATTTGTGTTCTTTTTTTGTACGTGTTATTGAGACAGGGATAATAAATAATAAAGCTATACTCGAGATGACAGGATGATGTGATCGTTGATTCCTTACACATATCAACGAGAACAATATGGCGAAACATCAAAAGGTGAATGTCAGGTTACATGGAGCAGGTTGAGTCAGCTGACAATCAGAGAGATACAGAGGCAGGGAGGGAGTGCATTGTAGA
Source organism: Semotilus atromaculatus (assembly GCA_031834385.1). Lineage (NCBI taxonomy): Eukaryota > Metazoa > Chordata > Actinopteri > Cypriniformes > Leuciscidae > Semotilus > Semotilus atromaculatus. The sequence goes on from JAULUF010000035.1 coordinate 5,319,724, forward strand.
TATTTGGCATGTCTGTTAAATTTGATCATGCCAGCCTCTGCTCTGCCGCTCATAAAAGCTCTTTGATGAATGTTATGTGCCACAGGCGAGCACTTACTGTCAGCCCTTGCCATTGGTTACTTTTTATCAGAGGCCTGCCCCATTGGCTGTTAAAGATCTACAGCCCCCTCAGGTCAAAATCAGGGCTGTCACATCAATCAAGCCAACTTCTTTTCACAGAAATTTCAAAAGATTCCGGAAAAGAGAGCTGAAATCAATGGGTTTGGATTATCTTTTTCCATTTCTTTCTTCATGATAAGAGAGGAAATTTTAGACTCACTTGCCTTAGATTTCTTGTGTTGCCACTAGGGTTGCATGGTATACTGGTAAAAAAGTACTACAATCATCATTGGGCAAATTTCGGTACCTGTTCAGTTCATTAGTTTAAGTATTGTGACGTAAAATGTAAAAAAGTTCATTTGTTACCTGTGTGAGATTCACTAATATGTTTATTAAAGACATATATCATATATGTTACCTTTGCGGAAAATTTGGCATATTTAGATGTTACGTAAATATGTTTATTTTTCAATAGTCTAGTCATTTGTGTTTTAAAAAAATGAAAATGATAGGAAAATCATCTAATTTCTTAAATTGTGATTTACCTAAATCAGAAGATAATATTAATCATAATAAATAAGTGATAAAAGAAAAATCTTAAATTTTTGTACCAAATTATCTACAAAGTGTGGGGAAAGTTACAAATATTATTGTAGAGATTTGCACTTTTTTGTAGAGAGGTCATTGCGTTTCCTATGTTTTAGTTTATTTTCTGTACTTTAAATATTAACTCAATGTTTTGTTTACAATTTAATATCGAAACCATGGTACCAGATACCAAAAGTTTGGTGTTGATCCAACCCTATTTGCCACACATCTGTTAGCGCTGTGCCTATTAAAAAGCATGTCTGAGGATTTACGCTGTGTGTTTCTGTCACTATCTCTCGGTTTCACTCTGCCTAGTTTTTTTTTGCAAGCCCTCTTCTGACTAGTTTTGTGTGTGTTTGTATGTTTATTTCACATTAAAAGGTGAATGTAAGAGTCAAAAGAGTATTGACCTGGATATCCTGTAAAAACCCTTTCATTGTGCAGCGGCACAAGAGTCCCACCATTATGCGAGTGTGTATGTGTGTAACTGTTTGTTTAGCGTGTATGTGTGTGCCAATTTCAGAGCGTGTGTGTTATTTCAGTGCGAGGGATCCAGAGAGGAGAATAGGGGCCTTTTCTATGGCCACATTGGCCAGTGAATCAGTGCTTCTGTTAAAACCCATTGTTGAGAATACTGAATACTGAATGTTGAATGCTATCTCTGCACAGGGCCAAATGGACAGATTTGACATTTATTCTTGTTGTAGAAAAAGTACAGCGGAATGGACTGCTTTAACCACCATATTTATTTTTTTATTTAATTAAAGTAGAGAGGGCAGGGATGAATAACTGTGCTTTTATGCAATGGTGAGAGAGAAGGTAAAGGGTAAGCATTGACCTTCCCTGGGCCTGAGTGAAAGAAGTCATTCTGAATGGATTTTTGTGTTCAGAGCTAAAGTCAGTGTGTGCTGCGTGTTCATTTTGAGAGTGACTTCTGCCACGCTAGATTAACCTGAGCACCTTTGGACATTTGAGGCAGGTCCATCTCCCTTTCACGTGTTTGAGAGATTGGATTCAGGGTTAGAGAGGCGGGGGATCAGCCTGAGAAAACAGTATTACCGGTGTTTCTTGATCTGTTCTGTTGTGAGCAGATGTTGTTTAGTGTATGACTACCAGGCATGTTTTGTGTGTTACAGTCAAATATAAAATTGAAGGTTATTACATTGACCACAGACATCTCGGCTTAAGGAAGCATTTAAGTGATCTTATTAATAACACAAGTGCACACACTAATTTTCTTACCTCATTAAAATGTTTTTATTTTATTTTAATAAACTATACATGTGTATGTGGACACGCAAATATATTATATACATTCACAGTCAGTAAGATTTATTTTTAAATAAATTAATACTTTTAAAAGTGACCTGTTTTATAATGTTGCAAATTGTTATTTCAAATAAATTGTTATTTTATTCATTAAAAAAATCTTGCAAAAATGATCACTGTTTCCATAAAAATATTCAGCAGCACAACTGTTTTCAACATTGATTCAATTCAAACATCAAACATTTATTTGTATAGCGCGTTGCACTATACAAATCATTTGCAGCTTTACAGAAAATGCATGTCCACATTACAAGTCATCTGTTATCAGAGGGGACTGTGTCCAAGTTATATATTGCAGAAATGTACATATATATAGATATATAAATGTATGTATACAAATCACGCAGTTAGCTAACAATGTATTAATTTAAAGGAAATTATATAATTTATAATTAAATTATAAATTATTATAATTTAAATAATACACAATTTAAAGTAAGATTGTGGCCAAAACTGGTACTGCAATCACTTTCAAATTACTGACTCGAGGTTGCCAGATATGCTGCAGGATCCGATTCCGACACGTTTGTAGTTGCAGCTGTGGTAACTAGAGCAGAGCTGGCAACCCGAATGCCGCAACACTACTGACTTCGTGATTGGTAGATCGGTGGAGGGTGGAGCAACAGACCAAAACACAACATGACAACATCAACATCAGTTGAGGGCTGCAACTTCACTTTTTAAATGACAATATCCTGGCCGGACTACTGTTGTCAGTGATATAAGTATTTTAAATGAACATGATTTCTTAATGTCTAGTGACATATCAGGGAAAATTTATGATTAATTGAAATACATTTCTTACATACAGCTCCTTAAGGCAGAATCAATGTGTTGATAATAATAAGAAATGTTTCTTGAGCAGCAAATCAGCATATTATAATGATTTCTGATAAAGAGTAATGATGCTGAAAATTCAGTTTTGCCATCACAGGAATAAATTACATTTAAAAAATATAAGCATAAAATACTTTTGTCAAAAATCTAAATATATTTGTATTATTTTGTTACATTTGAAAATTTTGTTTTTTTGTGCAGAAAATTGTTGAACTATGGCATAAGTCCACAACGACTGCCATATCAACAAACAAAAACTACTGAGTGCACCTTTAACAATTCATGACACTTTTAGTAGGATTTTTAGGACACTTTTAGTATTTTAGTAGCCTAATCAATAAGTAGGCGAATGACAGGACTTTTAGTTCATTCCTTTTTAAAGCTAAAACAAAAATGAGAAATTAACTAACCCACTAGTTGACCAACCTGACCCATCCCATCCAGTCTCTCTGCCTTGAATTCAGCTGCATTTTTTTCAACAAGTTATTCATCCCTGAGACATCTCTTTGTGTTCTCAGACCCTCATAAAGCTCCTTCAAAAAGATCAACCGTTGTGACAACTGTCAGGCCACATCAAGATCTGCTATCTAGAATGAGGGTTTATTAATTACAAGCTGCAGGCTAACTAACGTCTCTGTTTACTAGCCTGTCCACAGCACATAGCCTCACTTTCTCAGCTAACTAATCCAGGAATGTGTCTCCACGCTGGATGAACTCAGCTGAAGGGATCGCATTGCCCTGTAACGACAGGTCAGAGATGAGGAGTGAACAGCTGGGTCAAGAATTGAGGTGGTGTGTTATGCAGGATTTGCTGCTTTTGACTGAATCAAATGCTGGTGACAGTTTGTTCGGGATCAGTGACAATGTTTATCAGGGATGTTCTCTCAAACAAAACATATAGCCTGAGGGAAGAGCAGAATAAGCAGGGCTAACTGCTCATCCCAATGTTGGTTCAAGTGTAAACAGAACGGTTTGTAAATTGGATTTACTCCACAAATTATGTTATTGCTTCAGTTGAATCCACCTGCAGCTTCATGGTATACAAAAACAAAAATTTACAGAATTAGATTGCAGATGTGTATTGGACAGTGGTTTTAAAGCTTTATGCTAGTGTTCAGAAGGATTAGCCTCAATTTAGTTGGTGTAAATGCATTATAAATCAATCCAATCTATTCAGATTGTGTACTAATTTAGATTTCATGATGCATCACGTCATCATTCTAGAATCAAACTATTGTCAGAGGCAGAGCAAATATTTACTCGTGCATTAGTTGCCGTTAGCAATGTTATTGTTAATACTGAAAATCAACATTCCCAGAAACATGTTAATGTCACAGTCATGTTGTTTAGTTTTCTGTGTGACCTTTTGCCTGAGTTCTGTATATTATTTTTTAGTTGTTATGGTTTCTAATTATTTCTTACCTGTTACCTTTTCAGTTAATGATCTTTCTCTGTGCATTTAAGTCCTCTGTTCCTTCTGTTCATTGTCTCATGTTAAAGTATGGTAGTTGTGTTATCTTCTGTATGTATTAAAGTTATACCTGATCGTTCTTTCTGCCTCACACATATCAACTGTTACAAATAAGTTATGATAAATAAGTTATGACAAAGGATGCACCAATATAAAAATTCTGGCCAATATCAATGAGACGGTAATTTATATGTTATGGCTGATGACCATTAAATGGCTAATATATATATATTTTTTTATTCTAAAATTCATTAAAAATAAAACACCAAAAACTTGAATCAACAATTTTAAACCAGTGTTATTTTAGTATTATTTGAATACTATTAAAGTATTTAGTATTTTGAATTAGCTTTTATTTTTATATTTTCATTTACCTTTATTTTTAGTTTAAGTTTTTTTCTTTATTCTTATTTAGCTTTACTTCTTTTTTCTTTTTTTTGTACTTAAGTGGCAACAAACCACAATAAAGTTTACATTTTATTATAATTTTATAGATTTATTTCAATTTATTAACAACAATTATTTATATTAGTTTTATCCTTGGATTTTTTTTTTTTTTAGCAATGTCAACACTTTTAAATTCTACAATTAGATATCGCAACGTTATAATGTACAGTATAATGTATGGATATTGTAAGAAAAAATGATGTGGACGTTGAAGATCTCAAAAATTAAGTTTATTACAGCATAACAGTGGCAGGGTACACGAAGCACCTTGGGTTCACCAGCGTCAGAATGAACCCCGAACATCGAAATCTTAAACCTTTTATACTGTATTACAATCGTCTTCCCCCTCAGCATGTAAAATGAGGCTCTGTCTTAAATGTAAATTGAGGATAGAAACAAAAAGTGGTAGCCCTCTATGACCACATCTTTGATATTTGATTAAATCAGAACGGCCAAATGTTACGGTGATAAGATCTACTTGAAGTCCCTTTAATCAAGATGGTTCTCGATTGCCCGCTGTCGCTCCCACGCTATAGGTGGTAACCACAAGTCTGTAATACTATTTACATATTAATGAGATTAGAAGGAATTGTCTCTATGATAAATAAGCTCTTTTAAGTGAAGGAACATTTACATGTATATTGGAGTGGAAGTTGGATCGGAGCAGACTATAATTTCTTACAATATTCATTTTGTGATTGGCTTAAGATTACATTTAACAGTTATGAAATGATTAGCGATTAACCCAAATTACTGTAAGTGATGTAGAACTGCAGAACCTGTATTGTTGGAGATTCAAAAAGATCTTGAGTATTAAAAGTGTCTGAGAATCTCATAGCCTGTTAAAAAAATTCTCTAAAGGCAATTTCTTCACAAGCAAGTTTAGAGAAATGTTCACTTTAAGGTGGACGTCAACATGGCAAGCTAATAAATCAGGTGTGTTTTCTGAAGGCATGTGATGTGGAACTTTAATGCCTGCCACTGATTTATCAGAGCAGCTCAATGGTTATCAATCTCATGCAGGATCAGACACAGGCCTGGCTCTGAGGACGGTTGGCTCCCCAGGGCTCAACGCTAAAATCATTTTTTTCTACTGGTGGTTTCAATTTTGACGTGCCCTGCCATTATATTAACTGGCCCTACCAGAATATAAATAAATAAAAGTTTGGTTGTTGCTGTTTTGACCCATGTAAAATTTATATTCTAATAAATAATCCACCAAAATATTAGGTACCAGTGAATTTTCACAATTCTTGATTCCAATTTTGATAGCAAAGCAAAATCTACTAGCCTAACTAATATAAAGAATAAGTAAACCAATTAAGCAACAGCTCAAATAAATACAACGGACCAAAAATGAAATAATCTGTGCTTTAAGTTTTGAAGTCTACCAGTATTCAGGTACAGAAATGAAATAATCAAACATAAAATAACTCTGCATAGTCTTTACTCTATAAATTAAATATAGATCAATCCTTATTAAAGCTACAAAAGTTGTTCAGTCAAGATCAGTATATAATTTTTCCTGTCTTTTGTTGTTTGATTAACAGTAATGGCACTAGGGCTGTCAAAATTGCTCAAAAATGACGTTCGAATATTCCCTCTAAAAAAAACACATATATTCGAACTATTCGAATATCTGGTTGCGCATTTTGTCAATGCATGGCATTACATCAATAACAGGACAAATTAATACAAAGAGACACAACTACTTGTATAGGTAGCTTATTTAAGTTTAAACATATTTGACAACGTATTAACTTACACAAAAACAAGTAAATCAACTAATGGCCAAGACCGCAGACCTTACTCTCGCTCGCACTCGCAGGCACTCTTTCTCTCGCGCTCTCTCTCGCTCTCGCCCTCACGCTCTCTGCGCATAACGGTTTAAATGAACAACAATACACACATGTTGAGTGCTGATCAAGAGTTTTGTGCAAGCAATTTAAGGTCGCGACTCTTGTCCTAAATATAGCAGGCTTCATTCAGAGATTGAAACAAATATTATTAACATTAATTGAAGTTTTACAGTATAGAACCGACATTGAACTCTCCGAGGCGCAGCTCGTGCTGTGGTAAACTGCTGCTACTATGGCTATTTCGGGGACGTCTGGCCACACCCCCTTGGCGGGCTCTGTATGATGTAATGCTAGCTCATTGGCGCACACGTTCGAGGCGCCCGCGCCATTGGATGTGCAGTTGCCGCAGCAGAGCCAATGAGTGAGCCAGACAGTCACTGTGCTATCTGTGCAGCTGGAAAATGCGTTTTACATTTTAAGCTTCAGAATTTTGCCACTAGCAAAGCAGACAGCCGCGCCTCTGCTACCGCGGGCATGTTTTTCCACATGATTCGAATATTAATTTTCACCTTCGAATTTCTGTTTTTTTAAACTATTCGAATATATATTCGAATTTAGAATATTCGTTGACAGCCCTAAATGGCACAGACAGCAGCAGTCATATTAGGCTGCTGTCACTTTAAGATCAAATGCACGGACCAAATGAACTGTTATGGCCCTGGTATACTTCAAGCGAAATCGAAGAACGAACTGATGTGACGTAATTTCAAACAAAATAAGGCCAAAATGAAGTTCTTTTTGTGATTTCGAAACAGCTTGCTAAAGCGAACTCTCATGAAAAGGTTGCTCTGGCTGGTAAATGCCTTCGAACATTGGTCCGGTGTCCACTGAGGCTCAACCTTCTTTCGCACGGATCGTTATCACAGCATATCACTGACACTGGCCACATATTTCTAACTTCGTTTTACCTCTATGCGAAGAGTGAGTATATCAGGGCCTTTATACTGTTTTCTTTCTCATTTGTTTACGTTCAGTTAAGACATAACTGATGGTGCTTGCGTGAATACACGCCAAGACAGGCATTTAGACATATTTTAATTGTGTATATTTTTCCATTCAAGCACAAAGACACGAAAGAGAACTCAATTCAGTACTCACAAGCTGTTTTTTGTGTACGCACACAGAGCTGTCCGAGACAGAAATTGAGTTCTCTTTTGCGTCTTCTTGCGCTTAAATTTGAATGGTTAAAAATCACATGAATGTTTAAATTGACAAGACTTAAGAACACATGCAAATGATAAACTTTCAGATTTCAACAATTCTGTCAACTGTCCCTGGGCGCGTCTTTCACGCTGGCCCCAGGCCATCGGGCAGTCCTTCTTGTCGAGCCCTGCTCCTGTTTGTGGGGAAGAGAAAGAGAGAGTTGTTTGCAGAAGCAGGTGCGGAGAGGTGCGCTGATAGACATGAGGGCGGCTTAATATCCTGTCAAAAGACAAAGATGCCTTCCAGGCTTCTGCCGTCCTGCTTGAATTCTTGCAAAAACAAGTTGATCCGGTGGGCTTTATAACTCTAGTGTGCTATTAATGTGTGTACAAGGGATACAAAAGCTACACGAGCTACACAAAGGTCTTGTCTGAGAAGTGTAGTGCTTAGCTATGGGGGCAAGGGGAGACCTTTTGTCAGGCGTCTCTCAGTGATCAATGTAGTGGGTACACCTTCAGCCATTTCCCTCCTTTGTGCCACAGGCCGAATGCAGGGTTACTTGAAGAAACCGTCCATTACTAGAAGCTCTTTTGTGCATGTTTCTTAATGCTAGCTCCGTTTGTTTTGTGCTAGTGTGCATTCGAAAGCGTATTTGAAGTAGCCTGTAGTGTTTTGAAGTCAGCTTGGAGCATATAATGTAGAGTCTTATGATGAAAAGCCGTCCATGTGACCTAGTTTCTGAAATGCGGCATAGCCTGGCTGGCAGTGAGTAAGAGCTACACGGGCAGCATTACAGAGCTTGATTGAAGAGGATGAGAAGGGGCTGAGTGTGTGTGTGTGTGTGTGTGTGTGTGTGTGTGTGTGTGTGTGTGTGTTTGAGAATTGTGTGTGTCTGCATTCAGTCACAGTTGGGGCCATTTGTCTTCCTGTAGTTGATGTCCCAGGGTCTCAATGCATGCTGACTGTCCCTCTGTGGCGGCTTCCTGTAATTAATAGGGGCTCATGCCCGTAGTCATCCGAGAGCAGGTGTTTCTGTGAAGTGGAGTAGCGTTATCTCTGTGACCCGACAAATATTCATCCTCCCATATCAATGAACACTCTCTGCCTCTATCCACAAATCAACTTCACTCTCTGCCTCCATCCACAAATCAACTTCAGTTTAGTGACAACAGAGAAGAACGCTTTTAGTGGTGCTTGCTAAGTGGGGTCATATCCAGTAGAATGTTATAGAGACTTGAAGGCTTTTTTGACTTGGGGATACTCAGTCTGATACTCACACATCTACATGATGACACGCAACAAATATACATATTAAGACGCAACATAGTATATATCACTATATCACAACATGCTACAGCGCAATCTATGTAGTTTGATTCCAGAATAAATCACACTTATGAGCCAGTTCTTTGTAATATACAGGAAAACCCATGTTTTTACTAGAAAAACCAGTATGAATAAAATCTGGACGTACTATGTCCACCATGTCATGATTTGACATGTGACTGATGTCAGTTAAGTCACTTCAGATTTAAACTTTGTCAGCTAAAGACCTAGATAGGGTTTGAAGACAATAAACGTACCAAGGTGTTCTCTCACCATTCCTTATTTCTAAAACCACTCATTGCGTTCAGCATGGTCTTTTGGCTTTCAGAGAGGAAACGAAAGCTGCTGCTCTCCATGTGTTTTTCCGTTGACTCCGTTCATATATAAATTGTATATATGTACATTTTGATCCATTAGATGGAAAGATCTGAAAAAGCCCATTTACTCTCCCATAGACCCTCCCCTCAAAGAAATCAGGACAGAAGTGGTTGAAAGTAGACAAAAGAGATGGATTAAAATACCAGGTGTGAACGGGTGTGTCTCCCTCATCTACTTGGATCCGATCGACCAAAACACATCTTATTTCCAGGTGTAAAAAGGGCCTATGAGGCTGATGTGATGAGAGCAGCTTTTAAAACCTGTGGTGACCTCAGCCTCTCTAGCCAGGACCGATCAGCCGTGGCCTGACAGAGCCAGCCACTGTAATATTCATGATCTAATTATTCAGAGAGAGGTTAGTGTGCGGAACTGCAACGTGTGATTTAACCTCTTGTCAGAGGCTATAAAAGGAAGGCGGGTTAATCTTTCTGGCAACCGTCTCTCCACCCTTGAGAGCTCGCCTCAATTTCCCTCTCTGTGCCCTGGAGGCTGTGGAGAAAGAGAGCATATCACACACACACACACACACACACACACACACACACATAAATGTGCTGGGGCATATGCATGCACTTCACACTCAAGGTGTTGCTGAGACTCAACGTCTATTGCCTTTCTCTGGAGAAATAAAAATGATGTGACCTTTGATTTCTGGTGACAGCAGCTGCCAATCTTCCAGAAGCAGTCAGATACTCTAAAAATGCATCCTGTTCTCTCATCTGACATTAAAATTTTGTTCTGTTATATTTCTCAGTTCTGAGCACCGACACAATTTTAATGCAACATTTTCTTTTTTGTTAGAAAATATTATTGTGCAAACAGTGTTCCAGATGATATGAGTTCACCTAAGAATTGCTCTATCAAGGACACTTTTGTCTTAGTTTGTCTTCATTGGCCTCTTCTTGTGAATTGTTAAATTAAAAACATTCTTTGTGTAATAAATACACAGTTGAAGAATTATTCAGTTTTTGAATCTGAAGGACAGATGTGCAAATAAAGACTAAAGATGTTAGGGATAATGTAAACATGTATAAGTGAAAGCAAAATATCAAGAATAAGGATGTCTCAGCGGATGCTGTTGTTTCAATTACTGAGGAAATGGAAGATGCATCAAACCACCCAGAAGATGCCTAGACAAGTTGTTATTTTAGAGGGTGGCATAAAAACATGGCAGTATGTCTAGATTTTTTTGGGTAACACTTAACAATAAGGTTTAATTCATTAACACTTAAAAACACTTAAAGGCAACTGTTGTTAATCATGTTGTGGTGTTCAGACTACAGTGAAGTAATCCTAGAGGTTTCAGCTTGCTGAAAAACAAGCTTGGGAGAAAGTTCTTCTTTCAGCAGGACTATGATCCTGAACACAAGGCCTAAATGAACAATATAGTGGTTCAAGAAAAACAAGATTAATGTCATGCAATGGCTCAATGAAAGCGCTTACCTCAGCCCAGTTGAGAATTTGTCTGAAAATTGTGTACAATAGTACAGCTACCCTGAACAAGAAAATCTGTCTCTCGGTATCTCTTCTCTGATGGCGTGAGGACGGGACAACCTGCCACTCACATGAGATCACAGTAATAGAGTGGAGCAGCTATGACGTAAATTTGTAGGCAAAAAATGCGTAAATTAGCATTTTAGCACTTCTGGTTCTATCGTCTCAGTGACTCAGTTAAGTCAATGTTGTTGTTTTTTTTAGTGGGGTTTTGGTTAAATACATGAAATAAGGTATTTGTGGTTAACACAAGCTCAAGATACTTTTTATTCTACAACATAAAATATCAGTATTACCCCACTCATGATTTTATTAAAGCTGTTATACCTTGATAAAGGCGGTTGCTAACAAGTGGCTAAATGGGACTACAGAGGCTGTCAAGGACATTACTCCTCATCATGCTGAACAGGTAAACTCAGTCCACTTTTACAGCCTCATTATGCTTACAATTCTGCTCTTATAAACTTTTCTAACTCAAACTTTCAGGGAAAATGTTTTTTTTTAGATAACAACTGAGAGTTGTCTGAAGTGATGGTGACGTTGAAGTCGTGGGGCCATGGTGTTTCGTTAGTTTGTTTATAGCCTACTTTTAGCTTTTTACTTCTGGCGAGTACATTTAGTGCTTTCTTTATTTTTCACTTTACAAAACAACAATTCTTCTTAAAAGATAATCTCCTTATATAAAAAAAATCCTTATTACAGCATCATGGTAATATTGATGTTATTAATCACTTTTGTAGTAACTTGTGTAATCAGAGAAAGGGTTCAGTAAATGAATTGGTTTTAAAGGTTTTGGTTAATCAGGCAAGAGCATTTAAAACATAGTGGATATACAGAGATTATGCTTGGCTGTGAGAACCACAGGCTTGAACCCAATGAACCCAACTGCCATCACCACCCAGAGTCTAATCCACACTAAAACCTGCACTGCTGGATTCGTTCCTCCGGTCTGATGCTCAGCTCAGCTTGTTCCATAAAGAGACCTTTAAATCTGATTCATCACGGAAGCACAGTTTGTATTCAGCTCGCTCCCTGGTCTTCATTTATGTGCTGCTTTTCTTACACAAACAACAATTTGGATTCTGGAAGATTACTGTTTAATTACACCAGGCCTCCACAGAAAATGTTGCAGCCTCAATTACTCAGAACAAGTGCACTCGCACATGCATGAGTATCTCAAAATCACTTCTTTTGTTGGATGATTCACCAACCCACATGCTTTTGTTTTCACCACTCTTCGCAATAACAGACCCACACAAGCCAGTGGCCTCTGCCTCCGCATGAAACCCCTCTTGATCTGATTTTGGACCTGTAGCCTGTTCTTCTGAGAATCATAGTCATCTAGGATCAGCACTCATGCTGAGAAAGTCCAACCCTGTTACTGTGCGATCAGAGCGAAACTGACCTGTCTTATGAAATGCAATCTGACTGGGGGAGGAAACTTGCCCACCACTGGTGGTGTTTCTATCAGATACGCTGCTGTTTTCTGCATGCCTTGCTCAGCACTATATCACTCCCATCACATACCGAGAGTTATGGCATCTGAAAGCAGCCGCATTAGTCGCTGGGTGGGCTTATGGTGTAGGAGCACCAGGAATGTTACACTTCCAGGTCAGAGTATCGCCTTGACATGGGTCATAACCCCCCAGAGACATTTGGTGGCTTGTGTTAAAGGAGGTCTATAATACTTTGAGAAAGCTATCTGTTTATCGCCATGGCAGTTTCTCGACTGGTGTGGGACCCCCCGGAAGTATGTGATTCCTTTTTTGGGAAGGAAATTAATACTTTTATTCAGAAAGGATGCATTCGATTGATCAAATGTGACAGCAAGAACAATAATGCTACAAAAGATTTCTAAGTCAAAAATGCTATTCTATTCATTCTATTCTTCAAAGAATCCTGAAAAGAAAACTATCACTGTTTCCACAAAAATATTAAGCAGTGCAACTGTTTTCAACATTGATGATAATAAGAAATGTTTGTTCAGCAAATCAGCATATTATAATTATTTCTGAAGGATCATGGGACTCTGAAACCTGGAGTAATGACTGATGAAAATTCAGCGAACACAGGAATTAATTACTTTTCAAAATATTTCACAATGTCACCACTGTATTTTTGATCAAATAATAATTCTTTCCAAAACATAAAATCTTACGACCACAAACTCTTGAACGGTATTGTGAATGGTATGAAACACAGCAGACAGGGAAAACATTTTTACATTTACATTATTAAGAGCCCTCCAAATATAATCAGTCACTGGTAGAATCTTTACTATAATAAAATGAAGCATTTCCAAATTATATATTTCTTGCAAAACCATTATTCCATCAGAATACATGGTTACTTTTGAATGACAGTCAATTGAGATGTTTTTGGCAGGCAGATGGTGTATCTACCAGCAGGGACTAACCGGGCCATGCTAATCAGCCGAACTTTGACCCCTTGGTTAAGTAATTTATGGCTAATGGGTCTCGGGGTAGGCGTTTGTGTTCGTAGCAGAGCAAATGTGTTTCCGGACACTTCACATTGTGCCATGTCTTTCTTATTAATGTGCAGCTTTGCTTTCATCAGAGTGCACTGAAGCATTGCCCATGAATCATATTGCATATCACTCAGTATTTCATATGACACACAAGGATATACAACACAGTGTAGTAATTTAACAAATGGAGCAAACACACACAAATACATAATGAAAAGTCAGATCAGTGCATTCGAGGGCAGAAAGTGGTCAAGTAGCTGAGTGGAAATGAGGATGAATCACTGGCTCTATCTGATTACTGTGAACCACTACAGAGAACTTCACAATCACTGAGGCCGTATTTATCAAAGACGCCTGTATGAGGCGTAAGATTCATGGCTCACATGATTCATGAGTCCCTGTACAGAATTCCCTCTGGATAATTAGATTGAATCTGTATTAAAAAAAATCAGGCTGTAAAAAAAACATCGTCTTACTTTAAATAGCTGTGCTAAGATTAGTTCCTGGATAAAGTCTGATATCATCTATTTCCAATTAAGCCCATAAAGTGAACTTAGGTTGTCACAGGAACAAAATTTCAATACTATTCAAATGTAATGATTCGTTGAATGTAAATAAATAATATAAATTTTTATGTGTATAATAATATATAAAGTTGACAGTAGACTTTTTTAATGTTACAAAAGATTTCTATTTCAAATAAATGTTGTTCTTTTGAACTTTCTATTCATCAAAGAATCCTGAAAGAAGTATCAAGGTTTACACAAAAGTATTAAGCAGCATAACTGTTATCAACAGCAACAAATAAGCATATTGGGATAACATTTTTTAAATATTATTGTAATCATATTTAACAATATTACTGTTTTCACCGTGTTTTTTTTGTTGTTGTTGTTGTTGTTGTTGTTGTTGACCAAATAAACACAGCCTTGGTGAGCCATAAGCAAAACAATCTCACCAACCCCAAACAATCATGTATGCTGTTCACAAATGATTTATTGATTCATTATGGTTTGCAAAAATCATTCATTAGAAATTCAGTCTGAATTTTATTGATTTTTGTAAATCCGTATCCTGTAATCCACCACAAATGAATGGTAAAGGTCATGGAAAACTCTTAGGAATTCATCACTTATTACAATTTCTGAATTAGCTGCATTATTGCAGGCACTGAATTGAATCATTACAGTATTCTACATATATTTCTTTTTATTAATTAGTTTTTTATTATACTGAAATAGCTGTACTCTTGATGTCCCTAAAGGGACTTACGGGGCAGATTTTGAGCTTTGTGGTGAGCCGCTGTTGAGCGCCAAAGTGCTGATGAAGTTGATTAGTGGCGGCCAAAAGGCTTCATTCACTCCCGCTCACACATTGTTAGCGACAATTCTGCTTATGCATCAGTGCCCAGTTTCATGCTCGCACAAACTGTTCTCTTGTAAAGATTAAAAAAAAAACGCTCACCTCTCTGACACCTCTCAAATGCCTGGGTCACTCCTGCAGTTTCACAGCAACTTACTGGCCTGTAAAAAGCTTATCGACCCCGTCAGACTCGCTTCATAAGCTTTGTTACTTCTGGAATTTGCAGTGCCCTCTTTCTTTCTACGGCCTTTGTGTCAACAGCACCGTATCTCCAGTGATTGATGTTGAGGGCTTATTGAGAGAGAGAGAGAGAGAGAGAGAGAGAGAGAAGTGGTGGGTCGAACTTGAAAGTCTGAAGTCAATCAGCTTTCTGCTAACACACACTTCTGGACACAGTTGTAGGACGTCGAGACGGGAACAAAATGAGAGTTTGTGATGAGGAAGTGATGTACTCTGCACGTCTGATAAATGTCAGGCACAAAGACTAAATGCTAAAGAATGTTATAGTGTTAGACAAACAAATAAAATAAAAAATGTTAGTTGGCAATTCACTTTAGTCTTTAACTACTTTCTGTAGTGCATATTATAAAACATTAATAGAATAGAATATTTTATTTTTGTTTAAAAATCAACTATAGATTATTTTTAATCTAAAAAAAAGTCAAAAGGGATGTGGGAACCCTGAATCTAATACATCCAAAACGTCACCTTCCCCAACAGCATGCGTTTGTGTACACAAGTAGGTTGTAAGACAACATCTGACAGTTTTATCGTTATCCAGAGTTAAAGCAGATTCTCAGCGACTTCTCATCCATGGCAAGACTTTATCTATTTCCTGGAATCTGGAAAGTTCAGCTCAATTGTTGTGATTTGCTTGTGTTTGATGTATCTGTTCCCATGGTCACATGGCCTTGTGAAATGTTTGTGGTCAGAAATCCAAGCTGTCTGTCTGTTTGACCATCTCAACTGTACAGCACAGCCCACATGACAACAGCAGAGGAATGAAGTAGAATGAACAGTAGAAGAGAAAGTTGGCAGTTTATTTATTTTTTCCTCAATGGTAGTTGTGTCTTTCTCTTTATTCCCATGCATGTGAGATGACATATTGATGTGTTGCTTTCATGTCCAACATGGGAGCAGACCTTGTGTAAATCTAAAAACTGGAGCTGAAGCAGAGTGAGGACAGCTTTGAGCAGGGATGGGAAATTGTTGTGCTTTTGGAACAATTTTTCTTGGCAGAAAGAAAATATACAAACTAAAAGTGTAGCATTAGACTTTGTGCTCCTTTCAATTCCATACACATATTTCATGTGCGCACATGAGAGAGCAGAAACTCTCCTGTTCCAAAGTTCATATTTCAAATTCAAATTGCAGATAGATGTTTGACTTGACTTATTGACTCCATTTGAAATAATAAAAAAAACTGTTTGCATTATACATCCCCCTCAACGTCTGTTTTCTCAAAAACCTGGTTATATGAGGTAGCCTAATTTTAAAAGTATGATTTCTAGACCTGGATATTTCATGTAAATGAATAAAATCTCATAACTCCATGGTGATTTTTATGATGAATATACTTTTTTCTAGTTGTGCCAAGCTTTTCACAATTTTGTCTGCTAGAAATTGTCAGTGATTTATCAAATTATCCTTAATTCTTATCCAGTAAATCACAAAAACCAAAGTCATCGGGCCTTTGATTATTGTTGTGGACAATGGGGAGCGTTTGAGTTAAAAAAGGTTGAGAACCACTGCCCAAGAGAGCAACATCATATCCTGTTGCCGATCACAGACTAGTGTGACTGCACCTTAACCACTCCATTTTTGTCTGAAATAGTTCTAGTCAAACTGAAGCTCGAGTTGCCATTGGCTTGTACATTTTTTATTTTACTGGCCAGACTTTTTACATGGAATGCAAGAAGCAAATGAAAAAAAAATCTATATAAATATAATATCAAATATAAATTTCAAACACTATTAAAGACAAATAAACAGTTTCTGTAATAAAATAAGAACAAATCATCAAACTACAAGCAATAGCACAAATGAACACAATAGTACAAAGATACAAATGAAAGAAACAGTGATTTTCAATGAAATTGCCCATTCAAGAGCAAGAAGACGTGAAAGAGAACTCAATTCAGTATTCGCATTGGCCGTTGGCTGAATGTCTGAAGTAGCCTGGGAAAACCCAGACAACTTCCGGCAAATTTAGATTTGCTCTGAAAGTTAGTCTGGCAAAGAGCTCATTCAAGCCCATTTCCAATCCGCCGAAATCGCGGCACCAAGCAGAAACGTTGGGGCGGGCTTTACACGATGACGACAGCGCTGGGATTTTGAAGCCTACATTACAAAGATGGATTCCGCCGTCGAACATCACTCGTTCGAATCAGCTATCACGTCTGTTTTAAGCGTTTTAAAAATGTCCTTTTCGTTATAACCCGAGCAAAGAACAACACTCAAAGCCTTCATGTCTAAAAAAATTTTATCGCTGTCTTACCAACTGGATTCGGCAAAGTCGGCAAAAGTCTGATATACCAGTGTGGCGAGCAGGACGATCGAGGCCAAGTGACGTGAGAGAACGCGTGAGTGAGGCCGGTCTCGCATCTCTCACGGAGGAGCGGAAGCATCCTAGCCATAGACTGTCTTAGCGAGAGCCCTCTGCATACGTCATTCATCGCTCTGATTGGTTTTAGGTCTATCCAATTGCGCCAAGAGGCATTTGAGGGACGTCCGTTGGTGACGCCCCTTTGGAAATTATTTGTCTATGGAGCTTTGCCAGACCCTAACTCAGTTTCAACTGAGAAGGGTCTGGTTTTAACCAGGCTATGTCTGAAGCATATGGCTCACAAAATTGGAAACACTTCAGGATTTTTGAAGACATCACTGATTGGTTGAATTCTACAGGATTTCTGGGAGACGTCGTGTGCGTTACGTTCTTTAATGGTCCGCCTGAAGTCAAAGATGCCATGACGGCAAACTCACTTGTGGAAGAAGCAAGCCGTTGTGTTTACAACTATCACAATGAGTGCTTATCAGGATCAACTAAACACTGGATTTTCAAAAGTATGTGAAGCATCTAAAGTTTGCATTATAAAACATCCAAGAGTTTTATACACCAGTCTGTTATTGTAGGGACATCAACATTGCATTTTTTTAAACCCCTAAACATGACGCGGAACAAAACAAACTATGATTGGATGCTTTACATGTCAGTCATATGGCCTCTGGGCGGTCCTTGGCCAATGAAAGCTGCTATGGAGTCCAGACCTTCTGCCGTCAGTCTGAAGGTCTGGCTACGTGAAACTAGCCATTGGCTAATTAAAGACATTTTTAGTTGCCTATCCTGAAATTTGGTCGCATATACGAGTGATTTACTCACATTGTAGAGTAAATAAAAAACGTGTGTGTAAAAGAAAACATCTTGAATCTTAATTTCATATAAGGATCAAACACCTTCAGCTATTTGTGCTTTTTGTGTCTCTGCGTGTTAAATATCTTCAGTGGCCATTCATCAACCTTTGCTTTGTCTTAGAGCTCTATACACAAAGACCAACCTGCTCCCAGAATGAGAGCCTGGCCCAAACTAGTTCCTGAAGTGTTTGTGTGGATGCTGCGGTTTAGAGGTGCTAGAGCAATTGGGCCGCCCACATTATGATGGATGAGGGAAGGGTATGGCTGGAGGAGGCTTGCCATAGATCGTTGTAAGGAGGCGTAAACGTGACAAATCATGATGAAGAGTCAAGCTGCACTCTAGGCTGATTCGGTTCCTCTCAATGTTAAACTTTAGGTTTGTCCAGTATCGGTTGAAGGGCATTTGTGTGCACAGGGACAGCTGTTGGGATGGCCGTGTTCTTCTAATGCACTCTGGGATGCGATGGCAACTGTCTGAATCCAAGAGAGAGTGGCACTCCCACTAACCAGAGGCAGACATACAGCTTTTCCCTTGCCCTTTAAAAAAATCATCCCTTTCTTCCTTCCTTTTTTCCTTTTGCAGCAATTTATCACTAGGGTGTCCAATTTCGGATGAGCTGCAGGCGTCTTGGGCAAACGGATGAGCAGTAAATGGATGAATCTTTTTATAAATGAAATTGTCTCACTCTGTCATTTCTTCATCCTGTTTTGTGAGCCTTTTTATCCTTGTGTTATTGTTAAAAAGCACAGACATCTGGTATATGAAGAATGTGTGTGATGGGATACTCACTCCTTAGTGGTTTTACATCAGTGTGGGTATGTCATTGTGTGGTTTTAAAAACGACATGGTTTTTTACTTTATATGGTCTTGCTGCTCTTGTAGGTTTTTTTTGTGCTGGTGGGATGGATGCGAGGTGTCTTGATAACTGCATCCTATTGCATAAGAAAAGCTGATTGATGTTGAAACATTTCTCATTTGATTTATTTTTCTGCTTTGTTTGCAATGTGCCAATGTGCTTGAGAAACTCTACAGCAGAATTCACCATGCACCATTAAGACACTAGCCGGTTTTCCATTCACTTATTTTATGTGAATTTTGTCTGATCACATAAAAATATGTTTTATTTGGAAACCCCAAGATGCAAATAATTTCATTAAAAATAATGGTCAGGAAATAAGAAGTTTCCTCAACATATTCATTTGTGGCCACATTTCATTGATTCATTCCCTAATTTTAGTTAAATCATGGCCATACTAATTCGTTACTTTGTTTGATTTTATTTAAATCTATAATTGAATACTCAATGTGGGATGGGATGTAAACTAGACTTTATTCTTGTTTGTGTAATAATCCAATCATTCACATAAATGAAATTCACAACTTGGATGGTAACATAGCTTCTTACAGAAACATATTGATGTTTATGTGTGCATAGTCTGATTCGTTTAATGGAATCATTCGTGATTCGGTTCCAATTGCATGAGCTTATTTTGTCCATTAGATCAAAAGAACATACAAACCCCTCCCCTAAAAGAAATCAGGACAGAAGTGGTTGGAAATGGACCAAAGAGACAGATTCAACCCTCTATATTGCAAGTAAATCACTCGCAGTGCTGCATTGTCATGAAAGTTTATCTAAAGATAACTAGCGCAAGCTGTGTGAGAAGTTTTGTGTGTGCAAACTGCACATCCGAACCATACTGAATTGAGCTCTTTCACATCGTCTTGTGCTTGAATGGACAATTTCACACAAAAAAATTTCACAATTCCCGTCTTGGCGAGTAGTATAGTCGGTTATATGTTTAGTGAACATAAATGTGTACAGTACAATATCAGTATATTGGATCTGTGCATTATATCTTAAAGTGACAGCAGATTAATATTCCTTCTGCTGTCTCACTGCACTGCAAAAAAGTCACTCAATGCTCATGACTGAATAACATTTTTAACTTTAAAAAGGATTTGTCTATATTTAATTCATACAGTGAAGACTATGCAGTGTTATTTTACATTTGATTACTGATTTCTGTACATAATCCACCTAATCTGTATCTTAACTACTGTTAGATCTACCTGAAAAAGCACTGTTTATTTAATTTGCATCTTTGTTCTATTGTGTTTATTGCTATTGCTTGCTTTTTTATTTGTTCATTTTATTACAATAAAAAGTCAAGACTGTTTAGTTTACTTGACTTTATTAGTGTTTGAAATTTATATTTTATATTTATACAGAATTTTTCTCATTTGCATCGTTCTTGCATTCCATGTAAAAAGTCTGGCGAGGAAAGTGTCCTACCCAATGGCGACAGTGTGTCCGTAGAGGGTTGGGTTTAAAATACCAGGTATGTGTCTCCTTCGTCTACTTGTGATCCGATCGACCAAATTGCATCTTAATTCCGGGTGTAAACAGGGCTAGAGCTGAGGTTTAGAGTTACTCACTAAAAGTCCAATTCAAAATTGAGTAATTAATAGTTTTATGTGTACTAAAAAATTTAATTAATTTCTGCGACACTAGCATAACCAAACATGCACAAACAAGTACTAAAAGAATTAAGGAATTGAAAGCAGAATTGTTAAATTGTAATTCCAGTTGCTAGTGTATGAAGCAGTTAATGGTTGTGTCTGTAGGGTAGGCTACATCCAATGATTTACAGCACCCAGATAAACTCCAATATCTAGTGAGTGGCTCTTCCTCTCATAAGCGATCAATCTCTCTTTCCAACTTCTACTATTAGTATGGCTTTTAAAGTGAAATCCTTACACTGAATTTGGCAACAATAAAGATGTACACCCATATGCTGCTGAACAATTGAGATACATTTGTTTTTGGAATTACATTCATTGTGACGAGGCATGTGGTGCTTTTCTGTTCTGTCTCTCTTCAGGTCTGCTTCCCTTTTCTCAACTTTATTCTTGTTTTTGACACGTTATGGGGCACACAGCCTTGCTCAGGCAGGTCCAGATATAAATAAAAATCCAGAGAGCATCAACACCTTTTCATTTAGACTGTGGTTCATTGTTCACACATCACCTCACTGTAAGTTGTCAACACACACACACACACACACACACACACACACGCACACATCCTACATATTGGATTCTTCTATGTTAGAGTAGAAATGAAGATATATTAATGAATTGGATACACATCATTTCATTTCTTGCCCTAAAGCTGGCTCTATCCTTTGCATTTTCTCTTTCATGCATGTAGACAGTCACGCTTACTCACATTTACTAGTCTGATCTTTTCACACGTTTATTTACACTCTCGCACACACACCCACAAATCGCTCAGTTTCTACTGCACTCACACCTTATGTTCAGTGGCTGAATGATCATGAGTAGAAATGTCAGAGGCTCTCTCAGTCGTTCACACTGCCATGATTAAATCGCTGGAGGTCACCATGTCACTGTGCTGTTGGTTTCTTGTAGGCGTTCCTACTCTAAAACGCTGACTGATCTGTACTTTCATTGGTCCCTGCTCATTTGAATAAAGTTTGCATAATGTCAGTGTGGTCTTAGTCATATAAATATATATGCCGTTGTTTGCGCTATATATATGTATATTAGGTAGCCTGATGTCGTCATACTCAGATTCTAGTCAGAATGTGAGCCTGATACTGCTCCATACGCTGATTTCACGCAGCCGCCATTTTGAAATCGAAAGTGAGGCTCTGGTGGGAAGAACCCTGGAAGTAAAGATACACAACAATGCCTTGGAATACCAACCTGAAGCTGCTGACGCGATTTACACTATTGGATGTTAATATCCAATATAGGATATGTATATAGTTAATTCCTGCTTCTTTTTTTTACTTTCTGAATTATATATATAAAAAAATTTTTTATAAATGAATGTCACTGTATATAGTCTAAAGTATGAAAGAAATGTATGTACAGTTTTAGAATAACTAATTTCTACATTAAACACAACCATATGCCATCGCATTCGCAACTCTCCTATGATTAAAGGCGACACTTCCGATTTTCTTCCCACCGGAGCCTCGCTTTTAATTTCAAAATAACGGATGATTGTTACTGTTGATCATCTGTCCATCATCGTATAAAGCCCACCCTGACAATTTGATTGGTCCAACAGATCTGGTTCGGGCATACTTGCTTCACAACGGATCAAGTCCAGACCGAATTTCCCAACCTCAAATGTTGTGGGTGGGGCTAAGTTTGGCTGGTATCCAGACTATACAGTGAAGAAAATAAGTATTTGAACACCCTGCTATTTTGCAAGTTCTCCCACTTAGAAATCATGGAGGGGTCTGAAATTGTCATCGTAGGTGCATGTCCACTGTGAGAGACACAATCTAAAAAAAAAAAAAACAGAAATCACAATGTATGATTTTTTTAACTATTTATTTGTCAGATACAGCTGCAAAGAAGTATTTGAACACCTGAGAAAATCAATGTTAATATTTGGTACAGTAGCCTTTGTTTGCAATTACAGAGGTCAAACGTTTCCTGTAGTTTTTCACCAGCTTTGCACACACTGCAGGAGGGATTTTGGCCCACTCCTCCACACAGATCTTCTCTAGATCAGTCAGGTTTCTGGGCTGTCGCTGAGAAACACGGAGTTTGAGCTCCCTCCAAAGATTCTCTATTGGGTTTAGGTCTGGAGACTGGCTAGGCCACGCCAGAACCTTGATATGCTTCTTACAGAGCCACTCCTTGGTTATCCTGGCTGTGTGCTTCGGCTCCTCCCGTGTAGTTCTGGGCTGATTTCTCACCTTTCTTGGGATCATTGAGACCCCACGAGGTGAGATCTTGCATGGAGCCCCAGTCCGAGGGAGATTGACAGTCATGTTTAGCTTCTTCCATTTTCCAACAGTGGACCTTTTTTTGACCAAACTGCTTGGCAATTTCCCCATAGCCCTTTCCAGCCTTGTGGAGGTGTACAATTTTGTCTCTAGTGTCTTTGGACAGCTCTTTGGTCTTGGCCATGTTAGTAGTTGGATTCTTACTGATTGTATGGGGTGGACAGGTGTCTTTATGCAGCTAACGACCTCAAACAGGTGCATCTAATTTAGGATAATAAATGGAGTGGAGGTGGACATTTTAAAGGCAGACTAACAGGTCTTTGAGGGTCAGAATTCTAGCTGATAGAAAGGTGTTCAAATACTTACTCTCACAGTGGACATGCACCTACG
The DNA here is from genome assembly GCA_031834385.1 of Semotilus atromaculatus. NCBI lineage: Eukaryota > Metazoa > Chordata > Actinopteri > Cypriniformes > Leuciscidae > Semotilus > Semotilus atromaculatus. The sequence goes on from JAULUF010000035.1 coordinate 5,343,119, forward strand.
ATGACAATTTCAGACCCCTCCATGATTTCCAAGTGGGAGAATTTGCAAAATAGCAGGGTGTTCAAATACTTATTTTCCTCACTGTATATTAGGTATGCGATGGTATAAAATTTTCACATCATGATAATTGCTGAAATAATCACACACAATGAACATGACGTAGCGACCCAGTGTTGTGCACCATAATTTGAAATCAAGGATTTAAAGTTTGTCGATCATGCGTGTCCACTGTCCAGTGACAGCTTGAACTGTCCACATCCGATTCACATGGACCGATCGTTGCGCACAGAGTACACTGGCGTTCTCAGCACTTTCAAAATAAAAGTCCCACACGTTGTCAAAATAAATATCTTGCTTCCTATACATTGAGTTTACAAAGACATTTTGGCTGTATCCGAAAAGAAAATCCAAATCCAATGTTAGCTTCACTTCCGGTCTCCTGAGATACCTTCATCTGATTGATTTTTGAAGGCAGCAAAGATGTATCCTTCGCTGCCTTTGATATGCCACAATCCTGTGCTTTCCATTCGGTGACAGTTGAGCTAGAAAAAAAAAAGATGGCGTCTAAAAGTTGCGTTTGCGGGTCAGTTTGTGTGTAAGCTCATTCTATTTAGCTGTAGTAGATCATTAAACTATTAGGCTGCCTCAGAATTCTGTCCAAAATCAGTTTTGTGAAGCACTTTCATGCGCATATGATGCCTGCAGGGTCATTGCCTATAGACCTTATGCACCAGAGAAACGAGGGCGCCGCCATCTTTAGAATATTGCCTTTGAACTTCCGTTTTTGGGGTCACTCTGTATATCTCTATGGTATCGCTGTTGAGGAGTAATTAGCTTTTGAAGTGGATTTACTTATTGTAAAGTTAACGAAAGTTATCATGAACATTGTAATGTTTATATCGGCCAATAAATTATTTTTAATTGTGCATGCTCATTTTCATTGCCCTTGTTTTTACAATCTGCTTTACAATAAGCATTGTAAAGCAGATGTCTTAAATGTCGACCGGGAATTTTTTTAAACGAGCAGTTAATTCATAACTTCACAAGATCGCTGTGAAAATACAGACCGGAAGTCAAAAGACCACGTGCGCAGCGCTGAAAAGGGGTCAGGCTACATAAGGTCTATATAAGGCAGCGAGACAAGTCAGCTGCCTAGTTTTTCGGATACAGCCTTTTTATCGGTCATAACTTCTGGACATTTCTTATGCGCATGCGTCCATTGCATGTGTTCATACACACTGTCAAATTAAGTATACTTTGAAAGGCTTCACGCCAAATTCACGCCAAAACTAAAGTATATTTTGGGCTTAAGGTATCTAGAATTATTCATGGTATTTTGAAGTGCCCACAAAAACAATGTATGCATGTTCATTACAGCAACATGGCGTATTACTGAATACCAGCACATTCAGTGTATGTACAATGTATATCTCATCATGGGAATCTCCACTCTGAAGTGTTCAGACAGCCAGTATGTCTATGTTTTAAGCTTTAATACTTTTCACCTCTTCTCTTAATCTTTCATTTCGGTTAACCTTTAATTGGAGAAGTGTCAATGCTTTATTACTTTATTTGTTTCTTAAATAATGGCTTCATATATTTTTCTCTTCCACTTACTCCAAAGTCCAAATCTCTTCTCCTCATATTTGTATTTTTTCCTTTTTTCTCACTATCACATGCACAGGCTTTTAGCTGCATTTTCTCTGACGCTTATATCTCTCAAACTGCGCGTCACACACTCTCATATGCTTAAAATTGACACTGTTAGCCCAAGAAAACCTCTCAGAATATCTCACAGAATAAAAAAAAAAAAGAGAGATTGTGTCGTTCAGGGGATGTGCTTAAGTCATCAGTAACACGCTGACAGCAACATGCCTGCGCGTCCTCAACACGCAGCTACAGCACAATCTATTCAGGCTGCTATATAAATTGATGTTCTAAATGGGCCTGCACTAATGTGAACGTTTATTTACAAGCAGAGTTGCTTTATCTCTCTCCCTCCTATTGAGCCGTTCTTGTATTCAAGGGTAAAGCTTTTGAAAAAATCTAAATGTGAGCTCTCACCTCCCCCCACCCACCTGATGTCCTCCTCCATAGTCCTCATAAATGATAATCACAATCTCTCCTCCCAGCTCTTTTCCTGAAAAGTCATTTCACTCAATAGCTTTTTGTGTTCCTGGAAAACTGTACATGCAAGCGTACATTGGATTTCTCTCTCTATTGTATGTGTATATTTTAGTGTAATTAGCCTGTGTTTTTCCTGAGCGTAAAGGCCAGTGTAGGCAGATTGTCTGAGCTCCAGAGCTCAGCCCCACCAGAGCCTGATTACAGCTTACCGTTGTCATTTTCTAAATAGCTCACTTCCACTCCACTTTCCTCCCTCTATCCTTTCTTCTCCCACATTCAGCCTACCATGCACACAAAGAAAGAGAAAAAGCAGTGGAGTCTTTTAGAAAAGTCTTTTATCAGATGCGGTCTGACCCAAACATCCCCAGCCATTGAGAATCCAGACTCACTTTCTCTCTTCCTGTCTTTCTCTCCCTCTTCCAGATAGAGTTTTTCCACCAGGTCTGATATGACAGAGAATTTATGTGTGTTTTTTACTTTGGAGCAGTTTGGACTGTTCTGATGGAACTTTTGCGCCACATAGTTATAATTTTATACCAGTCATAAGTATGGGGTCAACAAGATTTTGTTCGTTTTTTGTCTCTTATACTCACCAAGGCTCAAAAATACAGTAAAACAGCATTGTAAAATATTACACTTTAAAATAACATTCTATTTTAATATATATTTAAAAATGTAATTTATTCCAGTAATGGCATTATTCCAGTTATCAGAAATCATTTTATTAATGCTGATTTGCTGCTTAACAAACATGTCTTATTATTAATGCAAGTTGTGCTGCTGAATATGTTTTTGTGGAAACAAATTTTTATTTTTTTCAGGATTCTTTGATGCATGGAAAGTTAAAAAGAAATTAGAAATATTTTATTACGTTGTAAATGTCTTTACTGTCACTTTTGAACAATTTAATGTATCCTTGCTGAATAAAATAAGGGGCATATGTGATCATTCTATAGGAATGCACCTAAAATTGCAACCTATAATTATTTTTATTGAATATTTATGTTTATGTATTTTTAATCATACAAGTGAATTTTCGCATCATAGAGTATAATTTTTTTTATTCATTTTATTCAAAGATTACATTTTAATAGTGTCATTAAATAAGTAGTTTTTTAAAAGTTAAACTTTGAGTAAGCGTTAGATTACAGCAAAGGTAATCTTAATGTAAAAACAAGGGCAATGAAAATGAGCATGCACAATTAAAAATAATTTATTGGCCGATATAAACACCGCTACGACTCTTGTAGTAGTTTTTTCATCTCTGTGTAGATATTTACATCTAGACAGGATTCTGTGTTTGAGACGCATACAAGCACCGCATGAGGACAGAGGAGAAATCAAAGATTCAGGCTGAGAGGAACAGATGGATGAACCATCGTCAGTGAAATAATCAATTGAAGAAAACAAGGAGAGAAAAATATCGATCATGAGTAAACTTGTTTCATTCAGTATTGAAACGTATTGATAAAGAGTTCAGTGTAATTAAAGTGAATTATTTTACCCAATATTTATGTGTACTTTTTATTTTTGCACTTATTAGAGTATTGTGCCATTAGCTTAGCAACATGCTAACAACAGACTCTTGAAGTGAGTTGTGAGTCGAGTCGAGTCTCACATGTGGAATGCTATTTGAGTTGCTAATCAGTCACTCATAAAGCTTCCTCAGAAGGCTTCCTATTTAGACAGAAAACAGTGAGGCAGCTCAGTAGGTTTCAGATAAGAGCTCAGGTATATTTGATAAAGAGCGAGCATGTTGGTTTCGCACCCTGCTGCGTTGTTAGTGCACTGCCAGGATTTTAATGAGCTGCCATCATGACCTTTCACTACATACTAACTCTCTCTCTCTCTCTCTCCCTTTTTCTGTCTGGCCTTGTGCTGCCCTGTCAGAGTTGTTTGGTTCATAATTGCTTCTTGTCTGAACTGTTTGTCTGCTTATACATGTTTTAATACATTGTTTCCTTCTGGTGTCAGTGTGCAGTGAGATGATGTAGTACATGTTTGTATGCGTGGTTTCTCACCACAAATCACCAGTCGCTATCCATCGCTGCTGCTGATTCAGAGAGGGTGGAAGGACTCAAGCTGGCACATACAGCTGGTGTAATACAGCAATTTGGGTGTCCGCACCATGCCAAAATGCTTCACAACATGACCCAATCACACAGCCCATCAGATCATATTTAACATTCAGGTGTACTGTTATAGAGTGCAACAGTTGGGTTCGAAAAGTAAAAATCCCATTAATTGTCTCCATGATGGGGAGTTGATTTTAACAGCAAAAATTTATTCTGTGTGAAATTCTGTCCCTTACGGTGAGCTACTGTTAATTGATAGAGTATATGCTTCTGTTGAATCTATCATCTGTGCCTTATGTCAAAAACTACATTACACTTAGTTTCACCTTGCTAGTACCAAGTAGTATTAATTCTTCATGGCATAGATTCAATATGGTATATTTTGCACATCCATGATGCAACTCTCCCGTTCCACTCTCCTGAGATCTGGCCACTGTGGAGTCTATTAGTGAACTCATTGTCATGTTCAAGAAACCAGTTTGAGATGATTTGATTTTTGTGACGTGTCACGTTATCCTGCTGGGTTCAGCTATCAGAAGATGGGTACACACACTGTGGTCATAAATGGATGAACATGGTGGTCAGCAACAATGCTGTGGCTGTGGCATTTAAACTGTGTGGTGGTACACATTCTCTGTAAGATGGTTGTGCATGAAAATCCCAGTAGATCAGCATTTTCTAAAAATACTCAGAATACAAAATCAATCTCAACAACCATGCCACATTCAAAGTCACTTAAATCACCTTTCTTTCCCATTTGCATGCTTGTTCATTTTCCTCGTCTCTCTCTCTCTGCCAAAGAGACTGGACAACTTTCGGTTTCTTAGGAACGACTAAAAGGACTTTGACGTTATCCACTTTGTATCATCATAACAAAACTGTCAAAAACGGTAAATGTTTAACGACGTAAAAAGCGCCCCCCCCAAAGCGCCCGTGAAGCGAAAAACACAAAAAACTCAACGGATTCGGCGAGCACCGAGCCCGTTAGAACCATCTAGTCAAACTGAAAGAAAAAAAACTAAATAAGTTTCAGAATATTTTGTGATGTTTTCACTGAGATATTAGCTGAATACCATCGGAAGCGTTCAACCATATTCAGCACGAATAAAATGTTTATTGTAAGTTAGAACGTGTAACAACAACCACATGCTATAGTGGCATTGGCGATCCATAAGCCTGTGTAATGTTGAATTTGAGCATTTAATATTTGAATATTATTCGAATATTAAATAAAATAAGGAATGGAATTCGAATAGTATTATAGAGGAAGATTGGCAGCCCTAGAATGTATCACTATTTATGTCTGAGCCTAATATTTAATATTTTTTGAAGTGCAATTTTGTTTACATTCATTTTATTTATTGTTTTTGGTATTTATTCAAGTGTATTTTTTTGTTAACAGAGACTGAGAGTCAATTGCTTTTATTGTTTTTGGTAGTTTTGTTCATTTATTGTGGATATTTAAATGTTTTCCATTTTCAGTGTTAAATAGTCTTTAGAAATAAAAGTTTATTGATCTTTGAAAAGGTGTACCTGCCTTATTATCCCATTATCAATATTTTAGATGAAAATGGTCTCATAACGACAATATTATCGTTTATCGCAATAATTTCTTGGACAATTTCTCGTCCAGCAAATTTTTTTATCGTGACAGGCCTAGAGAGAGAGAGATCAAGTGCCTGAGGTAAGGTCAGAGCACTCTGACTGGTATGTTTGATGTTAAATTGAAGTTCTGATTTCATATTAAGTGTGTTTTGCCTGCTGCTGTACGATTAGTAAGAGTTGCTTGGGTACGAGAAGGGTTTTTGCTGCTCTGAGCACACTCTGTTGACAAAAAAGATGATTAAAGAGAAGGATATTTTGATCATGATATTATAACCTTCACTTGATTAGTTAGTTGGTTGGTTAATTGATGTGAATCCAAAGCTTTCCAGCTATCATTGCTAAGTTTATCACTGGTTCTTTTATCACTGGTTTTCTGCCATGCAATTAATTTGCTCATATAAATATGTGTGAAATTGCACTCAAACGCACATTTGAATTAATGTTTGGTTGCATTCCTCACGACACACTTGATTAGAAGACTTGCTGAGTTTTAATGAATTCAGTGAAAATGTGTGTAAAACTGACAGATGGTAATTATCTCAATGCTCCTGTTATGTTGGAAAATGATCCAAAACATTTGTGAGTCATTTATTTTGCACCTTTTCTTAATTCACACCATCCCTTTAAAATCATATCGTCGCTTAATTTTAAATCAAAAGACACATTTTTAATTGGTTTGTTTTGAAAATAATGTATAGTTGAAAATAACATTTCTGACAAATGTTTGTTGATTAAGGTCTTTTTGTATTTTTATTAACCATAATGAAGACTGTAGGCATCCATCAGTTCACAAATCTCAAACATATTTATTTTATGTTAATAATACGTTTTAATTGTATAGCAGCAAGTTTAAGGTACAATATGTAGGAATTTTGTAATCAAATATCCAAAAATCATGTGATATATTTCCTGCAGTTGTGTATTTACAATATCCCAAAAGTCTCCAAAGATTTTTTATTTCAGAGAAATTCCAATTTTAAATAAGTGGCCGTCCCGGAAAAAAATGTTGCCTGTCAATGACGCAATATCCGCGCCATCCTCGGTTTCCGCTGGAACTGCCATAGCCATGACGTAACCATGGCGACAGACGTGAACAACTGCATAGTGTGTAACGTTTAGCGGCTCGGTGTTCTTGTTTCGTTCAAACATTATAGACCATGGCAAGCAGACTTTGGGACAAAAAAGGAGAACTAAAATGAGGATCAATATCGGCGTGGCGTTTTCGAGATGCCGAGAGCTACACGTCCGCGACAAACTTGGAGCAACACCGCTCTTGCACATACTTTTATTAGACAGGTGAGCAAATGTACATAAAAAAATCAATGTTATATAGCTCAACATGATGAAATATTAGAATATGATCTGTATGTTGTTCTGATGTTGATCTAGCTTACTGCTAGTTTCATATAGCAAACGAACTAACACATAGAATAACATTATAACTTTCAACACACTCAAAAGCTGTTTAGTATGATAGTGTAACGTTAGACCAAGTGAAACAGCACTGCTTTACCTCACAAGTTTAAATCATCAAATAAACTGACCTGTGTGAGTAAGTTCAGTAGAATGAAATGTCCTTATTCTTTTATATCCGTGGGACTCGCGTGTGATATCTTTCTCTTATTAGCAATCGCAACCTGCTTCATACCACTATAATGTTAAAAAACATGAATGTTTTCACTCATCCATAAACATTATTAAATCCATCAGCTTGACAGCAAGTCCCATCATTCAGCTCGTCACTGCGTCATAAACCTACAATTAACTAAGTCATAAACCATAAAATTTCAATTAACAAAAGAAAAATGTTCATAGTTTTAGTTAACAATAATTGCAATAAACACAATTATTGAATGAAAAAATTCTGCACAACACCACTCAATCACAGCTAATCAGAACATATCTGGTGTTCATTTATGTGAAGTGGGGCTTCTTGATTGTGGCAAAAATCATAATCACAATTATTTTGGTCGATGTTGTAATCATGCTTATTTAACACAGTTAGTGGGCAATAAGACCAAAACCTTATACGAGTGTTTTTTGGGTTTTTTTACATTCTTGATACCAATTTCGATACGACAGCAGAAGCTAATACTAGGCACAATTAAAATGAAGAAAATTACTAAAATGGGACAAATACAGTATAAAAACCTAAATAAACAATGCTTTTTCATGTAAGTCTATCTAACAGTATAGTATTCAGCTTAAACCCTACTTAGAAACTGAATAAAGTAATCAAATGTAAAAATATAACACTACATACTGCAACACTACTCTAGCCTGGCTCCGCCCTCCTACGTACTTCAGTACTACGTGGGTTTGTGGTATATTCGTGTGTTGTCTCCGGTAAATTTTTTACCGGTCCAATCAGCGAACAGAGAGAGTGGCTGAGAACGATGACGTTGAGGTTGTGCGCTAGACGTGCGTCACGACCAAACGTTAACGATTGGTCATGGCAAATCCAGAGTGGCTCTGGGCAGATCCAATAGTTTTAAACTTCAACAGAGGACCCGCCTTCAAGGAAGTTAACACTTGTCAATGGAGAGCAGCCAGACTCTCTGTACAAATGAAATGTACAAGAGTCTGGTAGGACCAGCCTAACACTACATTTTCTCCTTAGCGTAATGGTTGAGAGGTCCATCTATCACGGTTTTCCATGTTCGTAGAGTTAGTTTGGCAGAGTTAGTAAATATAAAGGCCATAATCTGTGTGTACACAGCTTTTTTTTTAAATGGCGGGTGCCAGTGTTTTGCGTACGTTCGACCAGACAGTGTAAACTTATGTCACTGGTAGTTCCTATAGTACTGGTTTAGACCCTACACTGAAGTAGCAGCTATTTTGTTCCCCAAAAGGAGTTCCTAGAACTAAAATCGTTTAGTTCCTGTGGTACGAACACGCCAAAAAGCGTTCTAGGAACTATGAAAAGGTTCCTCCGGTGCGAAAGCCCCTAGTGTTGGGCCGAAACTTGGTACTGAGGTGCCTGCAGTAACATCTAATTTTCCTTTTTTTCTCTCTTTTTTTTTTTTTTTCTCTAGTGTGAGGCGGAGTGTTTGGCCCATGTTGCTCTAGGAGTGAGTGTGTGTGTGTGGGTGTGGGTGTGTGTGTGTGTGTGTGTGTGAGTGTGTGTGTGTGAGTGTGTGTGTATGAGATGCTGGCCTGTCTGCCAGGGCCAGGTGATCTCTCCCTTCAGCTCCACCCCCACTCGCAGATGAACACTGGACTTCAGAAATGTAAGTACAGAAACAAAAAAACAGTTCAAATGTTCTATCACTCACCAAACCGTTTCGTTCTTATGTGGAGCATAAAAGAAGATAATAAATAAAATAAGAAGAATGTTGATGCTGCTCTTTTCCATAAAATGAAGATGATAGGTGACCAGGGAAAGTGAATCTCCAAAAAGTTCCATAAAGTTGTCCAAATGAATCATGTGCTATGTTCCAACTCTTGAAGTTACATGAGAGTTTTGTGTGAAAAAAGACGTTAAAAAGACGTTAAATAAAATCGTTATTCACTGATGAACTAATTTAGCTCTAAGATCTTAAACACTTTTGTGTATTTTCGAAAAGTTTGCGTGAATAACGACTTTTTTGTTTATTTTTTTTTACATTTTGTTTAGTTTTTTTCCTCACACAACTGTATCACAGAGCTTCAGAAAAATATAGCACATCACTCATTTTTAAAGATTTACAAATATAGCAGTACATCAGGATAAGCAGGAAAAAAATATAGAAATACTTTTCTTTCTTTTCTTTTTTTACAAATATTAACAGATTTTATATTTTTAGGTTTTGTTGAACTTTTTCTTGTTGAATTCTTTATTTACCCTATTTTTACAAAGGACATTTTTCATCAGTTTCATGGCCCCCAGAATATTATGTTCTATGAATATCTGTATATGCAATAATATCAAAAGAAAGAATAGACCCTCTGCTTTTAAACGACAACAACAAAACATTTTATTCTAGCTTTGTGCATTCTTTATAACAACAAATGTGGGTAAGTTTCATAAAGAAGCAATATTTTGAGCAAAAAGCTGAGAAAATCACATTTTTTGTCAAAGACTACATCTGGATCTGATTCAGAAAGATAATCAAAACATAGATGGAGTAGATCAAGTCCATCAACACCCCAAATGCTTGCACAGTCCTATAGCTCGTCCAAGGTCGACATTTCATTCAGTAACATTAGGCAGTTTTAATTGAAATGCTGTTTAATGTTGATGATCGCATTATTTTACATATGCTTACATATGATACGCACATATTACATATGATATCGCTTGTTTCTGCATATTTTTCTCATGTGTTTTGATCAGGAGATTCAGTACTCTTTCAGAATATGCGTAATAGCGCATCCTAGCGTATAACAGTGAAAACACGGTAAGCCGGACATTTCCATCAATACTCCTTATGATTAAGACATATAGTGTAGAAAACATATAAAACATTTACTAATGATGTGATACTCCTCGAATGAGCCGAAATCTTACCAAAATCAAACTGCACAAAAAACAAGCCGAATGAAGACAACTGCAAAATAAATAAAATAATGTTTTTCTATGTAAACCACAAAAGCGCATCACACATAATTACTACTTTTATGGTGTTTTTTGTCATCTTTTGCTTTAATGGTATGGAAAAGTGCATATTTCTGGATTCAACAGAAGAAAGTATGTCAATCAGTTTTGGAACGACATGAAAGTGAATAAATGATGCCAGAATTTTCATTTTTTGAGTGAATATTCCTTTCATGCTCCTGTTTACCTTCCTCTCAGCAGTCTCAAATGAACCAGACAAATATTCTTTCATGCTGTGCATGTTATGTGTCTGTTTTAATACCACAAATTCAAAAGTTGTCAAAGTTTGTCTTTTTAAGTTGTCAAAAATGGCAATTAAATGCATTGAAGAAATGACAAGATTAAAACGGATATAAATGTCTGACGCGAAACTAAACAGAACCGAGAAAGAAAGGAAATGGAATGAGGGGGGAAAAGAGAGCAGTGTGTGAGCAAAAGCATATTTGCAGAGACAGATTGTCAAATCCCAGGATTTTTATTAGGGAGGTTTACAAGAACAGACACCTGATGAACCACACCGCATTGAGGCAGATAAGTGGCATACAGAGGCAACGAGAAAATGAGAGTCAGACAAACAGAGAAACTGAGTCAGGAAAGGGGGGAAAAGGATACGTACAGACAGAGTATATCTCGCCTTCCCCGTCTGTGGGCAGACATCCTGTCAGATTAGCTCTCCATCAGGATGACAAATTATGCTATGGAGACACGCGGCCGGGGGAGTGCCGATGGCCCGGAGACTGATGAGTCTCACATCGCCTCAGGAAGACCCTCATCAGGTGGCAATTACTGAGAGGCTGAAGACATATCTTTAACTGCAGGAGAGAACAGAAATCACAGAAAGATGGAAGTCGCATTTCTAACTAGTGGGAATACAGAAAGAGATGGAGTCATACTAACTACAGGAACTACAGGGGGAGAACAGGTAGGAAAGAGGAACTCGAGGCATATCTCTGATGCTTCTCTCAGACAGATAATGGAAAGCAGATTGTTTTAAACATTCCACATAACCGCAAGACTCAATGAAGTTAGACCTGTAACTACAGGCCCAGAGTGTTTGTCTCTGAAGAGAGCAACTGTAGAGGATTCATTCATTTGCCACATCCTTTGCTGTGATGTTACTGATGTTGTCTTATAGAATGTCACAGACATGCCTATGAACTGGACAAAAACATAAATGAAAATCAAGTTTTAAAGGCATACTATGCAGTTTCCATTTTTGTCTAACAGTGACCCCTAGAGCCGCTGTGGAGTACCTTTATTTAACGTTACTGTCGTAAATATCACTCACCTGGCCTGATCCCCTCTCCCCTTTATACCGGTACCTGTTCAGTAGGACGTTTTCTTCGCTCTTCCATAGAGGCTGCTTCTTATGTTGTTGATGTATGTGACGTCGTGCCGTAAAGCAAGTCAATTTGAAAACATGTAGCGGGGCTCCACCTCTCAAACCTGCATTGCTGGTTTTGCCAGCGGCGTCCCCCACTGCTTTGCCCTCGGGATGATTCACCCTAAACAAGTTCGTTTACCATCTAACTGACTTTCGAAGCTGTATGTTAAGGTATAAATCTTGCATAGTGTGCCTTTAATGGTCCACATTCAGTCCCTATATCAATTTCATGTCTAACTTATTTGTTTTAGTTTCTCTGATAATTCCATTTATTTAATAGTGCATAGCCATGTATCAACCAATAAATGGGCAGAAACATTTGATTTATGGCTGTTACAATTTAATTCTATAAACCTCTATTTCAATATAATCCTCTGATCAAAATATGGCTTTTGGTGTCAATTTTATCTATTCAAATAGTCTCTTTCATGAAAATAAAATGTAAATGATAGAAATATTAACTTTAAGGTTGAGCTGAGTGAATAATCAAATTTAAAACCAAAAAATCTAAATTGTTATATGGCTTATCAAATGTTCTTTTACACGCATGTAGCTCATGATAAGTGTTATCTGTGTCTGTGGCTCAGTTTGCAGTAAATTCTGCTTCCCATAAACGTGCATTCGGAAACACGATGTGTGCCACCCTTTTTATCCGATTTTCAATGAGTGTTTTTAAACCTGTAGCGTATCCTGGTTTAAGACAAATATTAGTATTGCAATTTAAAAAATATATTTTTTACTATATATATTAGTGTTTATTTTTGGTTTGCATTTTTGGTTAACACTATCCAGTTTCGCCCCGACTTCCAAACTGAAAGATTCAGAGAAGCCTCAGCTGTTTAAAGCACTCGAAATCATGTAATGTAATGATGCATTTGCTGGTTTAAACGTCCCATGGCATGTCATTAACTGCCCTTTCAAATTCATGTGCTCCCTGTTGTGGTCCAGATGTTACTGGAGCACATCTGGCACTGGCACAGTTTCCCTCAGGGAACTCTGGAGATGCAGGAGGAGCCAGAATATACCTTGTAATGCAGGAATGCAAGTCATGAAAATACATTGGGGGGAAAAAAATATAGTCTTTTGTCTAAATAGAGCATGGTTTCTTTGGCTTTTCTCTCTCTGAACTCTTTCAAAGGGAGCTGAAAAGAAGGTGAGATGAGCGGGGAGGAAGAGATGGCTTTAGATGAGAAGCAAGAGATGAATAGAAGGAGGCTTTGCTTCTCCATGAGGAATAACCCTATATAAGACAATATAAGAACACCCACTCAGATCAGCAGTCTCACGGATTAAAGAGTTTAAAAGCGTGTGTGTGTGTGTGTGTGTGTGTGTGATGTCTGTGCTGAGGGGGAAAAGGCAGTTGGGAGATGTGTATGGTGTGCTTAGACAGAAAAGGCTGACAATAGCTGTGTAACAACCCTGTGTGTCTGTAATGGTGCTCCTGGGGTTTGGCTGATTACTGTGATCCTCAAATCGCTGCTGCTGATGAGAGAGAGAGAGAAAGAGAGAAAGAGAGAAAGAGAGAGAGATGATGTGGTGGTGGTGGGGGTGGGGGGTGGGAGTTAGTGCAAAACACTATATAATGTTAAAATAGGGATAGATCAAAAAAGAAATGAAAAATCTCTTCTGAATACAAAGCAAGATGTTTAGAATAATGTCCAAGTTGCTTTTTACACTACCGTTCAAAAGTTTGGGGTCAGTACAATTTTGACAAGTGTTTTTGAAAGAGATCTCTTATGCTCACCAAGGCTGTATTTGGTCAAAAATACAGTCAAAGCAGTAATATTTCTATTTAAAATAACTTTTCGTTACACTTTATTTGAAGGTGTCTTTGTCACATACATGTAAGTACTGAGTGATATTAAGTAAATACATTTATTCTTACTATTATAAATGGTTAGGATTAGGGTTTGGTTTAGGGTTAGTAGCATGTAATTATGCATAATTTATAGTTATTACTATAGTAATTGCATGTAGCGTATGTAACAATGGGGGAACTGACCCCAAATATTTTAAAGGTAGTGTACATGCAGAATTATGCATAAACATTAAACACACATTGAGCATCATCTCTTTCAAGATCACGTGTACCTTGAGAAAAATTGTCTGACTACAATGTTTATATGCTGGATGAAGCTACAGTCGCATTATCTAAGTCTGTTAGTCTGACTAAAAATAGGCCGCTACAATTTCTGTTGAACTAAAACATGTATATTATTCTTATTTTTACATTTTTTTAAAATTATTACGTTTATCTTAATTACTGTTTTGTCCGACTGAAATAGAACTTCTGAAGTGCATAAACACAAAGTTGATGGGGACCAGAGACAGCTGTGGTCACCATTCACTTGTAGGGAAAAGAGCAACTTGAGCATTCTGCTTGCTTGATATCTCCTTTTGTGTTCCACATAAAAAAAGGCATACAAGTATGTGATGGCAGAACGTTCATTTTTAGGTGGACTATCCCTTTAATTACAAAAACCGAAAAGAAGTTAAGCAGATCTGGCACTGAGCTCTAGAGATGTTAAAGTCCCTTGAGACATTTACATAGATGCTCAGTCCATGTTTAAATGTCACCTGATCGCTTTCCTCTGCCCTCCTCTCCTGTACTCAGAATGGATTGCATGACTGCCGACCTGTATGTTGTTGTCTAATCCTAACAAGATTGACTCCTCATTATCGCCGGCCGGCCTCCCCCGGGATGTCACTCAACAGGGGAGAAAGGCAAAGACAGAGAGAAAGATGCGGTGGAAATAGAGAGATCGCACCCTCGTGAGTTATTAACATAATGACTGTCCTCTTCCTCGCTCCTTGATCTAGTCCTGCGGTGGTTCATTTGTTGAGCCCAGCGTGGCTCTTCCTCCTCCATCTCTTCCTCTGATTCTCCTCATTCTCTCTTCTCTCCTTTTTGAAGGGGAGCAAATGTGGGCAGCCGGTGAAGGCAGCTGACATGGCCTGAGATTGGCAGGAAAGCTATTTAGCTAAGAAATGTCAGGGGCCATTTTGTTTAGTCAACAGCCCACATAGAGGAAGAGGGAGAGGGAGAGGGAAAAACAGAAAGACAGATGAGATGAGTGAATGGCAGGGCTTCTGAATGTTGTGTGAGGGGTTGGAGGATGGAGGTGAGAATTGTGATTCCTACTCTGCACAAAAAAACAACAAAAAAAAACACCAACATTTCACAAAAAGCTGAATGTCATTAACAAGAACACATTGTGTATATGTGTGTCTGTTGATGTTTATGTTAGCTAGTTAGGATAAGTTAGCATATATAAAGCTTGCTTGCATAGACTTGTGCCCACAGAATTCCATAAAGCTCCACTGAATTTCCTCAGAATTTAAACGCCCTTCATTCACAAAGACATACACATCTCCCACCCCTCACATGTTCACTTATTCAGTGTTTGATTATTCTTTTAGCTACGGATAAGTGTGTATTACTCTCTGCTCTTTTTAAGGGGTGTTTTGTTATTTATGAACCACCGGTGACACCAGATGAAACTGTAAAAAATAATAACATATATCATTCATATATCATAACAGTAATGTCTACCAAAACAATGTCAATGTTACTAACTTTTCTATTTTGATATTTTTTAAAATGTAATTAATTCCAGTGTTGTCAAAGCTGAATTTTCAGCATCATTACTGCAGTTTTCAGTGTCACATGATCTTTCAGAAATCATTCTAATATGCTGATTTTGTGCTCCAAAAAACATTTCTTATGATCAGTATTGAGGAGATTTCCTGCTTAATATTTTTGCGGAAACTGATAAATTTTTTCAGAATTCTTTGATGAATAGACAGTAAAAAAACACACAAAAAAACAGCATTTATTTTAAATCTTTTTTGTAACAATGCAAGTCTTCATTGTTACTTTTGATCAATTTAATGCATCCTTGCTGAATAAAAGTATTAATTTATTTCCAATTGACCTCCACATTTTTAACGGTAGTGTATACGTTACTGTGTATTGTTATTGTATATTAGAGCATATATCATTCTTCCTTGGAAGTTGTGTGGAAAACATGCCGTAATAATTTTTTTCTAGATTTTTACAGGATTTTAGTTCTTCTGTATAGTTCTTCTTTAGTTCTGCTAAGTATTTGGTTGGAAGTTGGGCTTTAACGGGTTTCGGCATGCACTTGCACTATGGTTAATATGTCTAAAATATGTTGACTCATATGCATTTATAATATGGTTTATTGAAAATAACAATGCGTAAAAGAGACAGACAGAGTTAGGCTAATGTATGTTTCCATCCAGGGCCATATTAAGAATTCAGAGGCCCCTGGACACAATGTCTCGTAGGCCCCCCCTTAGGCAGGCCAAATGTAGTTTGTCCAAGGAGATTTTAATTTGGCATTAACAGTTTTACTGACTTAAAAGGAACTTTGTTGTACTATGCTGGAGTAAAGTACATAAATGATCGTTCTTTCCCATAGGATTTTGTAAAATTATGTTGGGTGGACCTCTGTCCCTCTAGGGAGGTTTGGGGGCATGGTCTCCCGCAAGACAATTTTGTAAATTTTTAAGTTTAAGTGGATCAATCGGGTGCACTTTGAGAGCTCAAAATTAAGAGCTTCAACTGGCTTCAACCCATGAACTGTGCACATTGAACAAAGAAAAAGCATTGACCTATCATCTTTTTAGTTATGATATAGAGTCTCAGTCTACATTACATTATCACTGGTGTTTTAGGATGCCAAACAATTATTATAATAATATAATAATGATTTTTGACATATGATCCATATAGCCTATAAATGTACTGTATAAATGAAAATGAATATTTCAAAAGGATATTTTACATTATACTCTAGTATAGGAAAATTACAATACTTTTGTCCTAATTTCTTCACTTGCAAGAAATAAACCCTTGAGCTTTTATTTTGGAGAAAACACCAGATCACCACACCATGCTGATCGCGTGAGCAAAGTTCGCACTTTTCTTTAAATCACACAGCACAAACAGAATGCCTTTATGTTAGGCTATACATTTTACATCTCATTTGTGTTAGCACAAATATTGAGTAACAGACAAATTCACACAAAAACTGTCAACATGCCCCTCTTGGCAAGTGTCCTAGCAGACATGGTTGGGTTTTTAAGTGAACGTAAACAGTCGAGAAAGACAACGCATGTGTAACAGTGTCAGTTTTTTTGATTGTGCATTATGTCTTACAGTGACAGCAGCCTAATATTCCTGCTGTCTTTGTTTTTAATGTTAATCAAACAACAAAAGACAAGGAAATCACTCGCTGCTCTTGGCTGAATAGCTTTTGTAACTTTAATAAGAATTAATCTTTAATTTATACAGTGAAATAAACAATGTTATTTTACATTTGATTACTTTATTCAATTTCTGTACCTGAAAACTACTGTTAGATACCTGAAAAATACTGATTATTTTATTTGTACATTTTCTTTATTCTATTTATTTGTGCTGTTGCTTGTAGTTTTATTTTTATTTATTTTTATTTGGCAGTAGTCCTTTTTCCCCTGAACATAGCACATACCAAACTGTACCGAAACCGTGACCCTAAAACCATGATAAAAACTGAACTGTGAGTAATTTGAACCATTACACCCTAGTGCAGGGGTACCCAAACTTTTCCATGACAAGGCCCCCCAAATATAGGTTCTGGCCAAGGCCCCCCTTTGCAGGATGTGTTATTAAACCCATAATACTACAGCAAATGTAGAAATAAATAAATAAAACCTCTAGGTGAACATCAGATTATGTGATGGTGTTTGATATCAGCCTATCAGAAAGATTATAGAGATGAACCGATTCCAATTTTCTAGGCCGATTCAAATTTTTCGAGTTTGACCTGCCGATACAGATTTTAGCCCATTCCGATTAAAATTTTTTCTATCCACTTTACAGCACAAATATTTATTTTCTATTTTTATATTTATATATATATATATATATATATATATATATAACACCATATAGTTTTACCCAAACTGAATAATTAAGACAAGTTTAAATGGGTACATTTTCTATATGTTTGTCTTCATTTTCTTTTCTGACATAGCCTACTCCAGTTCTTGTTAAAACACAGTAGACATGCAAATTATATTAATTTTAGCCACTTTTTGTGTGAAATCATATTTCTTTTGTCCATCAAAAGTGTGCTTTCACTTTAATTGAGCCTGAGCTGCGCAGCAAAAATAGACTCTGCGGCGAAACCACTTCACTGCTGCTCACGCGCTGCTCCTGCTCGACGCTCACGCGCTGCTCCTGCTCGCGGTGTGAATGCAGTCATTGATTAACATGCACACCGAAAAAATACGCGCCGCTCACGCTTGCGGTCTGAAACGTGCGTTCCGTGTGCTCGTGTGATGCTGATATTGCGCGATGTTAATCATTAGACCGGCATAAAATTGGCATATGTCAGACTGACTGGCCGATCGCCGATCACATGAAATCCGTACAATTCTGGTCACCAGCCAATCAATCGGTGCATCTCTAAAAGATTAGCATTACAAGTATAATGTTCTGATAGGCTATGCGGTTAATTATTATAATGATATTTTCATAACAATACTCATAATAATATAAATATTTTTATTTAAAAAAAAATGTTCTTCCAACTTGCTGCGGCCCCCACTTTGAAAACCCCTGCCCTAGTGTAGGGGGTTTGTTCAGTGTTTGGGGTGTTTGTCGGGGCAGTGTGAACAGTGACTGAATCAGCTCAGGCTGGATGAAAGGGCTCAGTCACAGAGCACAGGCTGTTCATCCTCTCACTGGGGATGAGGGGGCCAGGAACGCATAGAAATGCATGCTGATACTAGTGTTTGTGTGTGTGTGTGTGTGTGTGTGTGTGTGTGTGTGTGTGTGTGTGTGTGTGTGTGTGTGTGTGTATCAGTGCGAGCAAGGGAAGTGCAGGTGGGTGCACATCAGAAGTCTCTCTCTGTCTATCTCTCTCTTTTCTCTTCTCCCGTCAAGTGATGAAAGCTTGTTTTATACAAAGACCCCCTTTCAGCAGGCAGACAGCAGCCTCACAGAGAGCACTTATCATCCCTCGCTTCCTTTGTTTTTTCTATCTGTCTCTCTTCCGCTCTCCTCTATTCTCAACCCATCGAATCAGAGATGTCCTGGCAGGTGAGGATGTCACTATCTGGAAAAGCAGCATTGTATCAACGAAAGAGCTTGTATTGTGAGTGGAGACCTGCAGACTTCTGAATGTAAAACCAGTTAAATAATTCAGCTCATTAATGTTTTTTTTTCTTTCTTTTATGTTCACCTTTTAAAGCATTACTGTGATCCTGAAGAGAAGGATCCTGAAGAAACAGATGTTTGTGAAAAACAGATCACCAATTAGACAGTTTATTTCGAGTGCAGAGCATGTGAGGCTAAGATGCTTACCGCACTACACGCAGACATACATGGTTGCTATATTTTTGGGGGCTGAGCAAGACAGGTTTTAATTTCTTATTCACACTCTAAGACTGAAACTGTTAGAGAATCAAGCATACACAGAGGGGTTGTTAAATATAACAGAGGTACTTAAAAGTTATTTGTGTTGTCTGGTGTCTGCGTGTTCACATTCTGTGTGCGTTTGTGTTCTTGTATAATGGTTTATGAGAACACAAATGTGTATAATGACATGGGTTTTTATTACAATGTTATGAGGACACTTTGTGCGCGTGTGTGCGCGTGTGTGCGTGTGTGTGCGCGCGCGTGTGTGTGTGCGTGTGTGTGTGTGTGGCATTCACACCATGGCAGACAGGGAAGCATGTTATGTTTGGAGTGATGGAGAGGAAGTGAGATAGCTAACATTCACCTACGTCTTTTTGACATGTGACTCAACGCCAAACACTCACATTAAAGTTTTGAATGAATTGCAGCAATCCAGATCATGAGAAACAAATTTAGTTAAATGTGTCCATCATTTTTACTAGTAATGTACACCAGAGTTCAAAGGTTTGGGGTCGGTAATATTTTTTTATTATTTTTTTTTTATGTCTCTTATGATCACCAAGGCTGCATTTATTTAATCAAACAAAAACAGTAATATTTTTTTAATAATATTACACTTAAATATTTTAAAATGTCGTTTATACCCATGATGGCAGTGCTAAACTTTCATCATCATTATTCCAGTCTTCAGTGTCACGTGATCCTTAATCATTCTAATATGCTGATTTGGTGCTCAATATTCAAAACAATTGTGATACTTAATATTTTTGTGGAAACTGTGATAATTTTTGTTTAAGACTCTTTAAATATAAATTTTAAAACAACAGCATTTATTAGTAAGGAACTGTTAAAAATGTTTTCATTTCAGTCACTTTAGATGTGTCCCTGCTAAATAAAAGTATTAATTTCTTTGAAAAAGAAAAACTGACCCCTAAACTTTTGAATGGTATTGTATGTGTGAAATTAAGCTGTGCCAATGCAGTTTCTAAGGGCACTATGGCCTCTTTCACCCATTTTTCGTACAGAGTTTGTGAAGTGAGAATATCTCTGATCCTCTCCTTAGTTTCCATTATCTCAACTGCCCAGCTGAGTGAACAAAATGGACAGGTTATAAAGACTCGTATTCCCAAGGCATAATATGTTTTTCTTCTTTCTTTTTGCCCCTTTTACATATAGGGGACACTCCACAAAGGATGAGATCTGCTCAGTATCCAACCCCTGCGGAATTGGATGCTTATGCTAAAAAGGTTGCCAACAATCCACTCACCATCAAGATCTTCCCCAACAGCGTCAAGGTCCCTCAGCGAAACCACATTCGTCGTACAGTCAACGGACTCGACACAGCTGGCCCCCGATACAGTCCCTACCCTTCTTCTCAGACCACTGCCAAGACTGGTCTCCTTGCCATCGTTAAAGTGCCCCTCGTCAAGGGCATCATCAAGGACTTTAACGGCACACGGGCACGTCTGCACCCAGAGGTGATTATGAATGCCGCCGGCGGCCCTTATGCAGCCACCTCGGCCAGCACTTTAAACCTGCACCACCTGTCGCAGGGTCCTCACAGAGCGTCCCAGAATCCGCAGGGACTTCCACAACACCCTCAGAATCTCCAGGCTTTGCAGCAGCAGCAGCCTGGGCCTCCACACCAAGGACTTGGACACAGACCTCCTTCCTCCATGCCACAACAGCTCCAGGGCCTTCCGAGGCCTCAAAATCTGTCCCATGCAGCTTCTTTAGGCCACCCTGGCGCCCACCCACCTTCAGCCATCCTGCTTCCTCAGCAGCACCTACAAAACCCTTCTGCAAGCCTGCAGGTGGGTGCTCGGAAGGTACCGGTTGCAGACGCCCCTCCTAACGTGACTGTTTCTACCTCAACCATTCCATTGTCCATGGCCGGAGGGCTCCACCAGGATCGTCAGGCAGACTTAAACAGCATAGTGCATCAGATAAGCCAGTTCTGCCAGGCTAGGGCTCAGGGCGCTGGTGCCACGTCGATGTGTGAAGGACAGATCGCCAACCCCAGTCCCATTAACCGAAATCTACTCATCAACGCCAGTTCTCGAGTCTCAGTGCATGCAGGAAACCCTAGTGCACTCGCTCCTGGTCTCATGCACCCATCCTGTGCTATTGGACCTCCTGATAAAGTAACTGCTTCTGCGCCAGTGAGTGCAATGCCTCCGCATAACATGGCTGCAATGAACCACATGTATCACAGCGATATGAAACAACAGCACCTACAGCATCAAAGCCATCAACCTCAACGAAATCCCCAGCATCCACAGATGAGGTCCTGGACTCAGCATCAGCTTGCTCACCTTCAGCACATTTCAGAAGGGGGCGGACACCCCTGCAAACCGCAGAGTCATACCTATCCCCCAGAGATGGGCATGGGGCAGCCTTATGCCATGAAACCCTCCAGCCCTTCGTCGCCACTTGCCAACAACCACAGCAGCAATGCAATGCCACCAGGCGCGGTGACACACTACACCAACGGGCAGTACTACCACCAGCCGCCAGTGTGGGGTAGTATTCTTCCCACACCCAACAGTGACAGCTCTGGCTCACAGGACCTCCCTTTGCCCTTCCATGGCACTGGCA
Organism: Semotilus atromaculatus; assembly: GCA_031834385.1. Classification (NCBI taxonomy): domain Eukaryota; kingdom Metazoa; phylum Chordata; class Actinopteri; order Cypriniformes; family Leuciscidae; genus Semotilus; species Semotilus atromaculatus. Next base: position 5,364,916 of record JAULUF010000035.1, read on the forward strand.
CGGGCAATACCAACCCCCCCCCAGGGATGGACCCCGTGGGAGGAGCGGCCCATTATCGATTAGTAGGGGGTGCCTTAATAGGGCAGACTAATCTGATGCAAACGGCAGATTGCATGGGAGGGGACTTCCAGACGCCCTGCTTCCGAGATCAGAATCTCATCCTGATGGGGAAGATGCACAGGCCACCCCCTATGGGCCGGGTAGTGGTCCCCCCCTCCGAGACGCAAGGCCAGCACCCAGGGTACAGATAAGCTTCAGCTCACAAGCCTCAGACACAGTCTCTCCTCAGTGAAGTCAGCCACACATGTGCGTGTCCTCGACATCTTCTGTTAGTCTTAATAAAATTACATTACGAGAGGAACTAAATGAGCTCAAAATCTCAAGGATGATTGTTGATGAAAACAAAGAAAAAAATAAGAATATAAACATGTCTAATGATGAGCAGTGTTTTGTGTATTTAATCTTGCAAGTGATCAATTTTTTTTTTCTTTTAACAAGTGCTTTTTGAGGCACTAAAGGGAATTTAGTTTAGGTTTTTTCCAGTTTTTTTCCAGCTTGAGTCCTGTCTATCTCCTAGTACCTGGATCTCAAGTGCTCCTGAGTTATTTATGACCATCTTTCTTGTGTTAGTGCTTACATTATTAAAAGTGTCTTGTGAAATAGATCACTTTTAAGCTGAGAGCGCCAGGCCTTCTGTGCATTGAACAACCAACTTGCTTTCATTTGAGAGATCTTTGTTTCAAGCCTGTCTTATAACATCAAGATGGCTGACAGGCTCAGAGCACTTCCCTCTTCAGCATGACACATTCTTTGTCCTTTATTTCTTTTTTCAGTGTCTGAACTATGTGGAAAAATGCCAATCACTGGTCCCTTCAGACTGTTCCTAGGTGAAAGCTCTTGTCATGTGTTCCTTTACACCAGGCACCCCTGTTTCTTTATTTTTAGAAATAACATGTATTTGTTATGGGCTTTATGGATTTATGTGTAAAATGGGATTTGCTTTAAGCTTGTGAAAGGTTGAAACATCACCTCATTTTGCTGGACACATTGTGACCGACAGGATACTTAAAAGACAGGAACAGCATACATGTATCATGCCTCTTTTAGTGATGCAACAAATCAGGTGTCATTTGCATTTTGAGTTTACTAATGTGAGTGAAGTTTTGTATAATGATTGTGAAAGATTCTCTCTTTTCTCTGTAAAGGCCAAAGGAGAAGAGCTACAGAGTTTTCAATGTTAAAGCTGTGCCATTTTCTTTGAACCTAATCATTATACTCCTTTTATTTCCTAACATATGAGAAACTACTACTTGAATTGTATAGATGAGTTGTGCAGTTTCAGGTGGGTCATATGTGGTATAGCTGTAAGTGGGTTTGCAGGACTAAACATACTACTGAAGGTGGTGTCTGTAGGCTTGTTACTAATATTATGATGTAGAAACTATGTACCAAATCAAGGGGTTTATGATCCTGCTTTTTCTAATTCATCCTTTATAATAACATAAAGTAGGAATTGCTACTGATTCTTTTGTGAAGTGTGCTTGAATTGACCAAATTGATCACTTGCAAGATCATTTGTGGTTAAATTGAGGACTTTTTAAAAGAAAAAGTCAAAACAGTGAAACAGCAGGTGGATTGCTTATTTTATTGTACACTGGCTTATCTACTGTACTGCTGTATCTTTAAAGAAGTGTAATAACTGTGTATGAATGCGGCTGCATATGGATATGGGTTCACGGACTTGGTGTGCATGTGAAGAGCGCAGGTGTGTGTGTGTGTGTGTGTGTGTGTGCTGGTGGGTCAGTTTGTCTTGACTCGCTGTTGGTTTGCCTCCCCTTAACAGCCCTCATGAAGCCTTAAGTATTTGGTCCTTGGACTTTCCTTTGACAACAAGCATGATTATAATAAAGGTATAATGAATTCTGATTTCGAAAAATAGACTATAAAGGAACAGCATTTTTCCTTGTTTATTTTTATTAACTTGAGCTTTTGTTGAATAGAAAAGCAATTCTTTAGAATTACTTTATAATGTAAACGAAGAAATAAAGAATATTTTATCGTCATTATGTTTTATAGCTGTGTGTAGTTCTGGGCTGTAACAAAATCTTTTTATTCCATGTTTCAAAGCTTCAGTTTTGCAATTTGTGCTATTTATAATTATGAACTAGATTTTTTTCCTCATTATTTAAATCATTTTTTTTCCTTTTTTTTTTTTTTGCAATTGCTGTGAAATGGAGGAAGCTTCTAGAAGCCTTTCTCATATCTGTCACTCTGTGGCTGTCGATTGAATGCGTGGGAAGAATCTGAAGAGTGCTACTCTTTTTTTGTAATATTGTAATAATAAAATAAAGTTCTAATTTATGCTTTCAAGTATGACTCATTTTAATTTATTGATTGTCTAAAAGCTGTTTTTTCTTCTTTAAATCTTCAACCTTGAACTGGTCATAAATGTTCATACCCTCATCCAGTCTTCAGTGACCTGTTTTAAGAAACTGTCTGCTCATCAGGCTTTTATATATGATGATATGACTACATGTATCTATTGCAGGAAATGCCAGACCATCCCACTCTAAAAACCGGAAAGCAAACAAAACATTGCTTTGGCGATGAAGGAGTAAATGTTGTTGGTAGTACTGAGCAGGTCTGTTCTACTCTTGCAGGTACACACATGGCCTACAGGTAATGCAAACTAAATGAACATTTGCTGCTCTCACGTCTAAACCGGGGAGGAGTTTCTGAGGCATTGTCCTCGCAAATTATGCATGGCAGGCCTAAGTCAGTTAAAAAATTAAATGATTTATTTCAAGGCTCATTTTGCATAGTGTTTTTTTTGTGTGTGTGTGTGTGCATATAATTATTCTCACATTTTTATTTGTATATTAGCCCACTGTTCACAATACAAATCGCTAACAACGTCTTTACAAAGCGTAACCACAGGTGAGTAGGTAAAACTACATTTACTCGTTTTTGGGAATACTTTACTGTGCGTGCGTGTGTGAACTGTTGAATGGAATCATTCTGTTAAAATGTGATGATGCTTAGACCCTCTTATCCTAATTTAAGAGAGAGTTCTTATTCAGGACTGAAAAATCAACATGTAGAGGAAGAACTGCTCCCATTCCGGGTGAGGCCACTTTTCCATTGGCTGCCTCAGTTATGTATGATAATTACAGCTTGTTTTATACGGTTTGATATCAAAGGGATACAGCGCCGGAAGTGACGCGCACCGACCGTGCAGGTCGTCGCATATTTAAGCCGTCTGGTGTGGATGTAAATTTTAGTTACATAACAGAGCACAGCAGGACACTGGACACTCGAGGTCACAGCATTTCAGCTCTGCTGTGAAATAATGGCCAGATGACATGACCCATCCTCAACTGAACTTTAGTGAGCGTTCAGTAAAACAAGCAATGGGCTCTTGTGGACGCTTTCGATTACAGTGGCAATAAGTCATGTTAAGCACAGTGGATGCATCATGTATGGACCTTATTGTGATGCTTCTCAGTTGTTGTTGTTACGTCAGTCACCACAAGAGGGCGATATACACAAACAGTTTTCCACATTGCCATAAAATCAATCCAGCTGATCTTGCAACATGGTGTTTTTAACATTTTCATTACTTAGCCTACATTATTTTATCTGTTAAAAGTGAACGGTGCAGTATGTAAATATATAACGATATAGATGCTGCATTATATTAAGAGGCACTGTAAGATTTTCATTTCTTTGTATTAATATTCATATTTTCAAAATGAAAATCGTATTGGGTTGACTATTCTTTATTTAATTTCAAATTTGCGTGGACAATGTCACAATTTTTTACTTTTTAGTAATATTTTTATTTTTGTACTTTTCTCTTTCTAAACTGACAGTTTGAGACACATTTGATGATTTGTGGTCTAAAACATCCTGGGCCGTGTTTCCCAAAAGCATTGTGAACTACTGAGAATTCTCTCCTGTCTGAGAATATTGGTGGCAATGTTCTCCACCATCAACTTGGGCTCACGATGCTTTTGTGTGCCCAGTTAAACTAAGCACATCAGTTTAATATCAACATTTCAAAAGATGATTCAAAAATATCAAAATGAATTTCAAATTGACATCCTCATGTTAGCTAGCTATAAATCCTTTACTGAGCAAAGGCTGACTTCAGCTTTTTATTTCCATCCTGCCCATTTTCTTCTTGCTACTGTGTGAATAATCAAATTATATATTTTAGTGCACGGGCTTGACCAAAATGTATGTGTGTATGTATGTGTGTGTGTGTGTGTATTTATATATATATATATATATATATATATATATATATTAATAGGTAATCTTCATTGCCATTTAAGTGAAATTACTGAACTTAAATATACAAGCTTGATAAAAATTATCATTCTAGAAGAAAATTTCAAATGGCACTGGCTTTTGCATCTGAACTCTTCATATATATATATATATATATATATATATATATATATATACTTTTACATAAATGCTTCCCTTAAATTACAACACATGCATATTCATTTTTAAAATGTACAGCGTTCAAAAGATATGATGACCCTTGAGGTGCATATGTTCTCTAAATGAACAACAGTCAAGTTTTATCCGGTCATATAGTATAATTTTTCCTACACCAGTTAAAATAGATAGTGATTATAAAAGCATCAGACGAAGGTAGAGGCCTCAGCTAGAGTTTCCAGCTCCTGTACATCTCTGCGCGGTGTTCTCTCTGTCCAGCGCTTACTGAACGTTTGTAGGAGTCCACGGTGGCTGGGCTCTGTAACAAATACAAATTATATTATGTAGGATTAAAATAACACATGCATACACACATATTTGTTTAATATTGACTACCTCTCTGAAGTTTAGTTGGGGAAGGTACACTCAAGCTTTTCCCAGGATCCTCGTTAATTATACCCATGTTTCTGTTCCATTGGTTCCAGTTGACTTCTTCCACACTGAAAGAAAGATTGTTCATTGTTTACAGTTTCACTCACATCTGTTTAATAGCAAACACAGAGGGTAACACAGAGTAAGTGTGCATTATTATGTTTGCATGCTAATATCATCTTTTCTTAATGTATCATCCCATTTCAGATAACAGACAAATGCAAACTTCAGATGTTGTGGAAGCCACCAGGCTCACCTGAAGCACCAGCGTCGATCAGGCTTTTGCCCTCCACCCAGGTCCTTCTCTTCCCCTGAGCGAAGCTTTGTCTTCAGACAATGGGGAAGAATCCACTCCATGTCCAAGGTGGTGATTGCACGCTGTGATCAACAATCATATTTATTGCCTAATTGAATAACTAAAATGGCAAATCAGTTCAGTGTAGAAATGGGTAGACCGTTTCATTTTGCATTTGATTTTACCTGTAGTTTCCAGATGCTAGTGCTCTCTACTGACATCGCCTCCACGCTTTGATTCATCAGAGCGATCAGCATGTTCAGCATCAGAATGTATGTCATCACTATATACAGAATCAGCAGCACATAGAAGACCTCCTTATATTTATAATCCTCAGTGAACTCCAGATCTCCCATGCCAATAGTAAACTTGAACAGCTCCAGAGTGGTGAAGTAGATGTCCTTGAATGTGGGCTTGCAGGTATCGAAAAGAGATCGGTTCTTGATAGATTCCACATCAAGGAGAGTGACCACGGCTGATGAGTAACAAACAAATCATCAACGCACACTACCATTCAAAACACATTTGGGGTCGGTGAGTTTTTGAAAAAAAACCAAGGCTGCATTTATTTGATCAAACATATGGTAAAAAACAGTATTAATATTACAAATTAAAATAACCATTTTCTATTTTAATATATTTTAAAATGTAATTTATTCCTGTGATGGCAAGTCTGAATTTTCAGCATAATTACTCCAGTAATCTGAATCATGTGACTCTTCAGTCACATGATCCTTCAGAAATCATTCTGATATGCTGATTTTGGTCTTTAAGAAATATTTTTTATCATAATGTTTAAAATAGTTGCATAATATTTTTGTGGAAACCATGATACTTTTTGTCAGGATTCTTTGATGAATAAAAAAGTTCAAAAGATCAGCATTTATTTAAATATACACTCACCGGCCACTTTATTAGGTACCCCATGCTAGTAACGGGTTGGACCCCCTTTTGCCTTCAGAACTGCCTCAATTCTTCGTGGCATAGATTCAACAAGGTGCTGGAAGCATTCCTCAGGGAGTTTGGTCCATATTGACATGATGGCATCACACAGTTGCCGCAGATTTGTCGGCTGCACATCCATGATGCGAATCTCCCGTTCCACCACATCCCAAAGATGCTCTATTGGATTGAGATCTGGTGACTGTGGAGGCCATTTGAGTACAGCGAACTCATTGTCATGTTCAAGAAACCAGTCTGAGATGATTCCAGCTTTATGACATGGCGCATTATCCTGCTGAAAGTAGCCATCAGAAGTTGGGTACATTGTGGTCATAAAGGGATGGACATGGTCAGCAACAATACTCAGGTAGGCTGTGGCGTTGCAACGATGCTCAATTGGTACCAAGGGGCCCAAAGAGTGCCAAGAAAATATTCCCCACACCATGACACCACCACCACCAGCCTGAATCGTTGATACAAGGCAGGATGGATCCATGCTTTCATGTTGTAGATGCCAAATTCTGACCCTACCATCCGAATGTCGCAGCAGAAATCGAGACTCATCAGACCAGGCAACGTTTTTCCAATCTTCTATTGTCCAATTTCGATGAGCTTGTGCAAATTGTAGCCTCAGTTTCCTGTTCTTAGCTGAAAGGAGTGGCACCCGGTGTGGTCTTCTGCTGCTGTAGCCCATCTGCCTCAAAGTTCGACGTACTGTGCGTTCAGAGATGCTCTTCTGCCCACCTTGGTTGTAACGGGTGGTTATTTGAGTCACTGTTGCCCTTCTATCAGCTCGAACCAGTCTGGCCATTCTCCTCTGACCTCTGGCATCAACAAGGCATTTCCGCCCACAGAACTGCCGCTCACTGGATGTTTTTTCTTTTTCGGACCATTCTCTGTAAACCCTAGAGATGGTTGTGCGTGAAAATCCCAGTAGATTAGCAGTTTCTGAAATACTCAGACCAGCCCTTCTGGCACCAACAATCATGCCACGTTCAAAGTCACTCAAATCACCTTTCTTCCCCATACTGATGCTCGGTTTGAACTGCAGGAGATTGTCTTGACCATGTCTACATGCCTAAATGCACTGAGTTGCCGCCATGTGATTGGCTGCTTAGAAATTAAGTGTTAACGAGCAGTTGGACAGGTGTACCTAATAAAGTGGCCGGTGAGTGTATATATATTTCACTTCATCATCAAAGTAATGCATCCTGGCTGAATAGAAATATTAATTTCTTTATAAAACAAAAATTTAACTGATCCAAAATGTTGCAAGTTTGTTGTGTTATGATGAAATTTCAATTAATTGTAATGAAAGAATCATGTACATTGCTGAATGTATGCAAGGGAGAAGGATACCTGCAGAGAACCCAATGAGGAAGACCAAGTACACAACAAGGAATCGACGAATTTCTCCAAGAATCATCTGACAATAATTAAAGAGCGTATGAGTGTGTTACACACGGGAAGTAATGCTGTAGGTCCTGTCTCAACTGTAAGGACTAGACTACAAGGAGCCATTAAATGTGTTGCATGGCATCTTTTTAGCACCCTACTTTACTAATACTCTACTCTGAAGGCCAGAGTGAAGGATGCTGGATAAGAGAGACAAATATCCCTTACCTTTTGTATCATGATACTGTAGATTCCCATATGTTTGGACCCTCTGAAGAAATAGAGTAGGTTTACCCAGCTCAAGGCAAGACTCAGCACTAGAAAGGCCAGATATTCATCCTGACCAAAACAGTACAGTACAGCACAGACCAAGAAAAGCACGGCCTGCAGAAAACTAATGCAACAAAAAGACTTTTAGCGGGAGTAAACACTGTATGCACTTATATATTGAGGGTTTATGAAGTAACAATTAGTTATACTGGTGCAGTTTAGCCATGTGATACAGAGTATAAATAGTGATTTCAAAAACTGAATCACGCTGTGATAAGTTAACTAGTAGAATTATTGGCAAAGAATGTAATTTCAAGCATGTATTAGGAAATGATTAATACTGAAATAAAACAAGAGTGAAGCGACTCACAAAAGCTGATCGGTATATCCGTCTATGACCAGGGACTGAAATCTCGGACGCTTCCTTAACATATCTATTAACTTGAAAGACAAGGGAATGCAGTTATTTCTGTAAAAAATAAATAATAATAAAAAATATATTTTGCATTTAAAGTTAAACATGATTTTTTTTGTGAACCAGCAGCATATATTAAACAGATACATACCCCTTTAATAAAGAAGTATAGTGCTCCAATGAGGGTTATTATCTGTCCTGTCTGAAGCAGGTAGCCTTGACTATCTTTTTTATAATGAAACGGAGGCTTTATTGACTGAAAGAAAAGAAGTGGGAATGAGACATGGCATTAAGTAGTGAACCATTTACAGTTAGCATGCATAATGAGTAGTTTGAAGCTGGAAAAAGTTGAGTGTCTGGTTCGGGTCAGTGGGCATATTTTCCAGAAGTAAAGTAAAAAAAAAAAAAGTTTTATTTTGAATAAATGAATGAACCTCCGGACTGTTGTGTTTACCTACTTGGTTTTTACTGTTGTCTTTCCCTTCTTCGTGGTTATAAGCTACAGCAGTGAAGATGAAAAGGTAGATAATATATACGATAAAGTTGAACATGAACATCCGTTGCGCAAATCTATCCCACTTTTCTTCAATCAGTCTGTTAATTGGCTCAATATGGAGCATCTCGTGGCGATTCTGAAATGAGATGAAATAACCAAACATGTTGCTACCAACAGCATTTATTGGAATCCATATGCCAAATTAGCATCCCAGTTAACAAAAATATGTTCAAGAATGTTTTGCTAATGTTCCTATTAAAGGGATAGTTCACCCAAAATGAAAATTCTGTCATCATGTACCCAAAACTCATCATTCCAAACCTGTATGAGTTTATTTTTTCTGCTGAGCACAGTTGATGATGGACCCCATTGATTTCCATAGTAGGCCTATAGGCTATGGGGAAAAAAATACAAACATCCTTCAAAATGTTTTCTTCTAGGTTCAACGGAACAAATAAACTCATACAGGTTTGGAACAACCTGAGATTGAGTAAATAATGACAGAATTACCCTTTTTGGCCGAACCATCCCTTTAAGGTATAAAATATGTTCATTTGGAATGTAGGCTAGGCCTACTCTCATCGCTCAAAACGTCCAGTTTTTTTAATTCTTTAAAAGACGTTAAAGTTATCAAAGACCAGAAAACTTTAAATGAGCAGTATATTAATGTTACTGGGAAAATACATGTGTTCAAAACTTTGAGAAAACCTTGCCATAATGTTAGCCAAAATTCTGAGAACAATTCTGGGATTTTGCTTCAGTAAAGTAGCCTATATAAAATCGAAATTATGCATTTTAGATTCTAGAATTAATCAGTATGAAATGAACAGGATGTCTTCTCACGGGAATCTCACTGCCATAAACGACTATTTCCAGTGCGGAGTTCTTCTCGTAGGTGTCAAGGGAGGCGAGGTCATACAGAGACGAGCACACGGGACCGTAGACCCACTCCGTGATCTTGCGGGACAGATGTCTGCACCCCTTAAACTCCCGCTGTACCATGTGCTTAAACAGCTGGTCAACAAATTAAAAATGACATCTGAATGATTTCATCCAACAGGCTCTTTCAAACCTATGCTAATATAGGCTATATTTAAAGAAAAATTATTTAGTCTCTTTTAGCAATGTGCTTTTAGTACTCAGCCATGCAGCAGCAACATCAGCTAAAATATAGAACAAAATAAATAAAATAAATAAAAGTATTAAACTGAGACTATAGGTTAAATAAGACAATAACTGTTACTGTATGACTGTGAATCAGTCTGGTATCTGATTTAATGCCTGCTGAAGGAAAATAACAAGTCAAATCACATGAAGACTAATCATCTGTACAAAACCAGGAACATCCAAAAACAGAACTGCTTACTGGTCACACACTGCTTCAAATGAATCACTTCTTCAAATAAATAAATTCTATATGAACACTAAAAATCAGTAAACAACAAGGGGGAAAAGGTTTACCCTCAATTTTCCTGTTTTGGCGGCTAGTTGGATTGGTGTGAGTCCCTTATTATTTTCGATTTCTTCCAGTTTGATCTTGGGGTGAAGTTGGTCGGCTTTGATTAAGATGTGGTCATACATGGCAATGACAAACTCTGTGTTTTCAGGACTATTATCAGCTATGGATACTAGTGCGTGAAGCACCATGTTCCCATGAGAGTCCCTCTCCCTGACATCCACCGCCTGGTAATGGTTGTCCATAAGGAAGTCCACAATGTCTGGCTGATTAGTGCAAGCGGCCAGCGACAAGGGCAACTCACCTGTGCACAGACGGTGTGAAAGATACAGGTAAGCCCAGGTACCCACAAAATGGGTCAGTAACATTGAGAACATTATGTGGAACATTTTACAACTTCTACTGTATAAATTGTTGTCAGAATTATCCGTCCTGCAAAGTTCAACCTTATCGTTAGACCTACCAAAATAGAAGCACATTTCTTGATTGGGTTGAAAGAATTTCCCACAGGCCTTTGCATGGACATCGGCCCCTTTCTTAACCAGCAGCTGTACAAATTTTGCACTCCTCCTTTCAATCGCAACATGGAGTGCTGTCTGACCTGCCAAAGAGATCAGTCGGTAACACTGTAAAATAGATTAGGATCAACATTCTGTTGATTTATAAAAAAAGTGGGTAACACTTTATTTGAAGGGGTGTGCATAAGACTGACATGACACTGTCATAAATATGACATAATACCTGTCATGAACATGAAGGAGTCTTTATGAATGTTTATGACTGTTGTCATTAAGTGTCATTCGGTAAATTATGACACTTTTAATGCAAAGTTGACATTGTTTAAAATGTCTTTGTTATGACAACTTGACATTACCCAAGACAAAAATGTCTTGATTATGACAACTTGACATTAACCAAGAAATCATAACCTGTCAACCTGTCACAAATATGTCATAACAGGTCTAATTATCAAACTTAAAGCATTTTACAGTGTAATAACCCTTAATGATATCTTTATAACTAGTACAATGTGTTCCACTTTACTTGAGGACAAGTAAAATATTCATGACAGTTATAATGGTGTCATGACGGCCAAAGTTGTGACAGGTTGACAGGTTATGATTTCTTGGTTAATGTCAAGTTGTCATAACAAAGACATTTTAAACAATGTCAACTTTGCATTAAAAGTGTCATAATTTACCGAATGACACTTAATGACAACAGTCATAAACATTCATAAAGACTCCTTCATGTTCATGACAGGTGTTATGTCATGTTTATGACAGTGTCATGTCAGTCTTATGCACACCCCTTCAAATAAAGTGTTACCAAAAAGTGTACCAACATTTTAGCTAATATAAAACTAGATCTAATAATCAAACATTATGTCAAATGAAGCTCTAATGGCTCTGACCTTTGTAGAAACTGTCTGTGTAAGCAGAGTTGATAAGATTTTTTAAATCTCCCAGTTTCTCTGCAATGTCCAGCAGATGTTCAATAGTGTCATTCTCGCCTTGTCTCAAATTTAAAAGCGCTTTCAGCAGGGCTGTTTTTCCATTGGACTTATCTGAAGAAGAAAAAACTGTTGTTTTATTATGTAGTAAATATCATTCATGAATTCACAGTACTCTTCTGTATATTCTTTGTACACTACCATTCAAATGTTTGGAATCAGTGAGATTTTTTTTAATTTATTTTTTTTAAAGAAATTGACACGTTTATTCAACAAGGATGGATTAAATTGATCCAAAGTAACAATAAAGACATGTATTACAAAATATTTCCTTTTCTACTGTTCTTGTGAACATTCTGTTCATCAAAGAATCCACAAAAATGTTTCCACAAAAAATGTCAAGCTGCACAAATATTTTCAGCACTGATAATAAATAGAAATGTCTCTTAATTTGCACCAATTTAGCATATTAAAATAATTCTGAAGGAATTATCTGAATGTGACACTGAAGACTGGAGTAATGGCAGCCTTGGTGAAAACAAGACACTTCTTTCAAAACTCTTACCGACCCCAAACCTTTCAACAGTTGTGTATTTTTTCTTGAATACAATTACATTGAGAGTCGGTGAGGCGTTTCATGTTTTTGTGCAGGTACTGATGTAAACCCTGCAGTTTCGACACCTCGCCACTGGACACGGCCTCAAACAGACTCTTGATGGTAAACCTCTCACTGTCCTGCTGAGCCGGTTCCTCTTTTACTTGTCTGATTCCCCTGTATGCAGAATGTATCTGTTAAAGTTATGATTCCTGACTTTATATTTGTCATTCACTCCAGTGTGGTTTGATATATTAAGGAGCCCCACTTACCTGTCAAAGTGTAGGTTAAATTTAATTGTGGTTGTAGGTTCCTCTATGTCATCCAGGTAGTTAGAATCCATGGGCCTCTTGTCTTTTAAGGCACCTTTCTTCGTCTGTTTGGCCTTTGACCTCTCCTCCTCTGTCTGGTCATCCGTCTCCAGGGTGAATGATGAGGTGCTGCTGTCTTTTGGTTTACTCATAGTGATGCCTTCTTAGTCTCATAGAAGCTATAAACACCATAAAAGTGATACGTATAAGTGATATCATTAGCAGATACAGGACATTAGGTTTTAATTTCATACAAAAATGAGCTAGGAGATTTGAGCCATGACCACAACTGGTGAGTTCTTTTTTAAAAGCAAATGGGACATTCACTAGTGCTTTGTTGGTAGTTCACGAAATGTTGCTTCCTTTGTTACCAATCAAATTACTGTAATGGTTTTTTATCTGTAAGAGTAGGAGCTACTTGAGAGTCATAATAGATCTCAGAGCGTCATCTTGTTATAAGAACCATTAAAAGAGGAAGGACTCACAAATGATCCAAATGGAAACCCTATGACAGGAAGTCAAAGGAAATGCAGAACTACTGCTACTGTTATAAATGGCTCACATTTGTGCATCTCATTGCTCCATTAAATAAGTTATGACAATTATTATAATTTTGGAGGTGTGATTATAATGCAGCCATTATCATAAGAGCATCTAAACAGTAAACACATAACCTATCTAATGGATCTGTGGTTATCTTGGTTACACAACAAATCCATTCTTCATCAAAATAAAAATGTGGATTATTTTACAGATTTTCAAAGATTCAAGAGATAAAACCAAATACAAAAGTCAGAAAGCAGGTTCGGTTTATATGTGCAAGTGAAGATCTCTAATAGACCTTTGTTAACTGAATTATTGATATTTCTTTATGCTGTTACTTGCTATATGATCGCCTCCAGGGAATGGGCTGGAATCGACCCATCACGGAAAATTATCCCAGAGAATACATGGAAATGCATTTCTAACAGAATTCAGTGTCTACTGCACTGGACATTTTTTTTGTTTTAGAATATTATCACTTCTCTGTAAATGGTTTCATATAGCATTACATAAGGAGTAAATAGACTGTAATCCTGCATTAAGAAACTCCATTACACTGGCTTTGGGCAATCATGTAGCACAAGGTCAAAAGCCCTTGATTTTGTGAGGAAAAAATGTCCATAGAAAAAAGCTACTATCATCTTTGAGGGTTCCTGAGGATACATGTGATCTATCTTGTGACATTTTACCATGCATCTCCCACAAAGCTGGTTTTGTATTTAAAAGATGTGTCAATTTGACATGAATCAGTTTCTTTAAAGATGATAGGAGCACAGCTTTTGCTTTTATAGGCCAATGTGACATTCTAATACCAGCGTTAAGATCAGAAATTATGCTTGGATGCTTTTTCAGTTCTTATTCTGAATTCATTTATAAAATTATTCTATTAACAGATAGTGAGAACAGCTATTTAGCTTAATGGATCATCTAAGGACCAGTTGAAAGAGGAAGGGGACAAAAACTATTCAGATAGAAACTCTGTGACGGGTAGTTGCATTATTGAAGGAAATGCAAAATGTACTAGTTATAAAATAAATGTGTTGAGCATATTTGTATCTCACTTGCACATTAATATAATTAATAATTCAGGAGATGTAATTATGTATAATATGAATCATCCACTGTTCCTGATTTAGGGCATACACACTATAAACACAATAGATAACCATATATAGACCTCTGGGATTTTAAAGACATTATTTAGATTCGTCAAAACAAGGATTAATGTTTAATGTGCATATCACAGCAAAGAAAGGGCACCTAGGATACTAAAGATAGATGAAATAATTTGAATGTGCAAGCAGACTGCTCTATGGGTGAGGCAGCATAGATTGTTACAGCGTCTAACAGATATTTGATGGACAAATCATATCATGTTGTTTTACGCTAGATGCAATTACAAGATGCTGGATAGTCTTACTTCTGGAATATTATGACGTGGCCTCTTTGCAAATTGGTTTAGATAACATTACAGTGGAAACAGTACATAAAACAGACACAATTTTTAGATTATCACACATAAAACATTACAAGGTTCAGCATGTTTTGGGTTGAGCAAAAACAAAGTCAAGCATGATATTGTCAGATTTAAAAAGACAAACTTGATCTGCAGAAATATATATTAAAGTAGATCTCACAAGGACTTGTGAAGACATTTGGCAGTGAAAACCTTTAAACTTTAAAAGTTCTTTAATGATTGACTACATTAGCAAAATCTAAATTTATTTAAATACTGCATTCTATTATGGTAAACCATTAAAATACAAGAATAAAGTATCAAACATTTGTACTCACGAATCAACTTTGGTTTTTGAGTATCCCGTGTTGATGGTCCACTATGTTCAACTGAGCTTGTCAGAGCTATGATTCCTTGAACACAATGACTATGATGGCTCTCTCTCTCTCTCAGTTTCATAAAGGAAGAGGGCGAGATATTTTGAGGTTGCTGAGAGTCTTGCAGAAAGGCGGGTTGTATTGATTTTTAGAGTATGTTGTTATGTATGCATGCATTAATGCATGCCTTTGTCCTACATATACACTCACCGGCCACTTTATTAGGTACACCTGTCCAACTGCTCGTTAACACTTAATTTCTAAGCAGCCAATCACATGGCGGCAACTCAGTGCATTTAGGCATGTAGACATGGTCAAGACAATCTCCTGCAGTTCAAACCGAGCATCAGTATGGGGAAGAAAGGTGATTTGAGTGACTTTGAACGTGGCATGATTGTTGGTGCCAGAAGGGCTGGTCTGAGTATTTCAGAAACTGCTAATCTACTGGGATTTTCACGCACAACCATCTCTAGGGTTTACAGAGAATGGTCCGAAAAAGAAAAAACATCCAGTGAGCGGCAGTTCTGTGGGCGGAAATGCCTTGTTGATGCCAGAGGTCAGAGGAGAATGGCCAGACTGGTTCGAGCTGATAGAAGGGCAACAGTGACTCAAATAACCACCCGTTACAACCAAGGTGGGCAGAAGAGCATCTCTGAACGCACAGTACGTCGAACTTTGAGGCAGATGGGCTACAGCAGCAGAAGACCACACCGGGTGCCACTCCTTTCAGCTAAGAACAGGAAACTGAGGCTACAATTTGCACAAGCTCATCGAAATTGGACAATAGAAGATTGGAAAAACGTTGCCTGGTCTGATGAGTCTCGATTTCTGCTGCGACATTCGGATGGTAGGGTCAGAATTTGGCGTCTACAACATGAAAGCATGGATCCATCCTGCCTTGTATCAACGGTTCAGGCTGGTGGTGGTGGTGTCATGGTGTGGGGAATATTTTCTTGGCACTCTTTGGGCCCCTTGGTACCAATTGAGGATCGTTGCAACGCCACAGCCTACCTGAGTATTGTTGCTGACCATGTCCATCCCTTTATGACCACAATGTACCCAACTTCTGATGGCTACTTTCAGCAGGATAATGAGCCATGTCATAAAGCTGGAATCATCTCAGACTGGTTTCTTGAACATGACAATGAGTTCGCTGTACTCAAATGGCCTCCACAGTCACCAGATCTCAATCCAATAGAGCATCTTTGGGATGTGGTGGAACGGGAGATTCGCATCATGGATGTGCAGCCGACAAATCTGCGGCAACTGTGTGATGCCATCATGTCAATATGGACCAAACTCCCTGAGGAATGCTTCCAGCACCTTGTTGAATCTATGCCACGAAGAATTGAGGCAGTTCTGAAGGCAAAAGGGGGTCCAACCCGTTACTAGCATGGGGTACCTAATAAAGTGGCCGGTGAGTGTATACCACACAATGCACTAAAAATCAAGCTTCTACTTAAATTGCTTCACTTATCTAGCAACACTGTATTCTACTATATCTGAACTATCCAAATGAGCAATTGTTCATGTGCTGGAATAAAATATATATATATATATAATCAAAAATGTACCTTTCTGAGCAGCACATGTTTGGTTAGTCATAAGTCATCTGCACGTGTCTGCTGAGATGGTTCTGTTGAGAAATTTCACCTTTCTTAACGTGTACGGTTTCTTGCATGACAATGGTGGACTGTGGCAGAGTAAGATGGTTTGGCGCATACATGGTGGTTTAGGTGTACACATCACATGAACAAAATGAAACATTGACATGCTGTTGATCCTTAATGCACGTGGTAAAGAATTTGCTCCTTGTCTTTGTTATTTGAAGAAACAAACAGAAACTTCATTTATAGCCATATGCATTACATGTAATATATTGTAATTCTTTATTGTCCACCAAGGTGAAAAAAGACAGATTCACATTACATAAATATAAAAATACAGTTCATGCTACTTTTATTTGGTTTATCGATCACTTGTGGAGTTGAGAATTTTAATAGCGTTTGGAATAAAAGGCCTCTTAAACATTTTTATTCGCAAGAGGTATTCTATAGCGCCTACCTGATTTCAAGAGCTCAAATTGACTAAAGAGAGAGTGAGAACTACCTGCAAGAATAATCCTCGCCTTATTCTTTGCCCTTTCAGCATAAAGTTGTACTAAGGGCTTCTGTGTTCTGCAGACTATTTTGCTTGCCAATGGCACAATTCTGGTGAGTTTCTGCAGTTAAAGTGATCGTACCAGGTTGTTGTGATGTCAGCCTGTGTTCCCCTGTCTTTTCATGGTCAGCAGTTCCCTGTTATGTCCATTAGTCTCCCCAGGTGTTTCAGATTAACCATGCCCCATTGTTATTTTGTTTAGCTTGTTTGCCCTTGTATTTAAACCCTGTGTTTTAGTTCAGTCATTGTGAGTTCTTGGTTTTGTTTCCCTTTCGAACGGTCACTTCGTATTGCGTAGCTATACGCAGTGGGAAAACTCCTTTTCCTTATTTTACAGAACCTTATGTAAAACGCATTTGCAGCTGCACAGCTAGCACATTGAGCGTCAAGCTCGCTCATAGGCTGTGCTGCAGCAACTGCACATCCAATGGCGCGACCAATGAGATTACTCTACGTCATTACACGTCAGAGCCCGTCATAGGGTGAGGCCTCAGCCTATATAAGCCCCTGAAATAGCCATTATAGCAGATTTTACTCCTTCAGCGACAAACTATACGTCTCTGTCATTTTCTGAGCCTTCGCCGTCGAACAAGCCCTTCAGTTTGAGCGAGCATTACTCAGCGGATTACGTCTTCTCAGCCGTTGTCTCCTGACGCCGTCTCACCTGTGGCTATCCGGCGATACTATTTCTCTCACTACACATGAGGCGTTGTTTCAAATGCCTCGTGTTTCCAACTGCGCCACGTGCGCACGCAAGCTGCACGAGGCCGACCCCCGCGCGCGATGTGTTTCATGCCTGGGTCTCGACCACGCGGAGAAGGCCTTCTCCTCCGGCGGATGTTCGGCCTGCGAGAGCCTTCCCATCTCCTCTCTGTGGACTCGGCTAGCTCTCGCCAGGGATGAGGACGCCGCTTGAGCCCGAGAGCATGGATTTGAGTGCGTCCCCGCGTGCCTCACTCTCTCCCGCTCGATCGTCGCCGGTCCAGTTTGAAGGAGATCAGCGGCCTCTGGAAGACCTCTGGCTAAACCTCACCGACATTAAGGACTTGGAGAAGACGAGGTTCCTCGACACCCCGGTTTCCAGCACCGGTCTCTTCGGCCCAGCGGTGAAGAGGTTCGCGGAAAGGTACACTGAGGCACAGAAGGCGTCCCAGGCCATGCGACACTTCCTGCCCAAACGCTCCGCGTCAAGCAAACCGAAACCAGCTCCGTTTGCGCCTCAGCCAGCGAAACCGAAGCAGCAGGCCCCTCAGCCCCGCCCTGCGGCTGATGCCCAGCGCCAGTCTAGGTCCGCGAAGCGTTTCCCAATGCCCCGGCGCCAAGGCCCGCGGCCCAGCGTCGCGCCTGACGCGGTGCCGCCGAAGTCGTCCTAGCACGCGGCACGAAGAGAGAGGGTGAGTGTCCCGCGCTGGCCAGACCACCCTCGAAGAAGCCCACGAAACTTCCTGCAGCCCCCTGTTCAGTTCAGGCGGATGGGGATTTTATTTCTGTAAACTGGCCCGCAACGATAAGCGTGTCTTTACAAACAAACGCCGTTTTCACGGTGACCCAAATAAAGCAAAAAAAGAGCATGTTTCACAAGCACAACATATGGGTTCACGGTCCCCCTCAGATATGTGCCCCGAAGCGATGTGGGTCAAGTGCTTCGCACCGAAGTGCAGAATTTATTAGCAAAAGGGGCGATAGAATTAGTCCCCCCTGCGCTAAAGCAAGCAGGTTTTTACAGCCGTTAATTTCTAGTACCGAAGAAAGACGGCGGTCTCAGACCCATACTAGATTTGAGGCATTTGAACAAGGCTCTCAGGCGACGTCCCTTTAAAATGTTAACCATCAAACATATCCTCGCGCAAGTTCGCTCGGGGGATTGGTTTGTGACAATGGATCTGAAAGATGCTTATTTTCACATTCAAATAAACCCTCGTCACAGGCCATTCCTGAGATTCGCCTTCGAGGGGCAGGCTTATCAATACACAGTTCTACCGCTCGGTCTGTCTTTAGCACCCCGCACATTCACGAAGTGTGTGGATGCAGCGCTCTCTCCTCTGAGACAGAGAGGAGTGCACGTGCTAAATTACCTCGACGACTGGCTGGTGCTAGCGCAGTCGAGAGGCGAACTAATAGCTCACAGGGATCTGATTCTCGGCCATTTAAATTGCCTGGGTCTCACGATCAATGTTTCAAAGAGCAAACTATCCCCCTGCCAGAGTGTGATCTTTCTGGGCATAGTTTTAGACTCTGTGCCGATGAGAAATTTCAGAAACTGCTGGGTCTCATGGCAGCAGCGTCGGCTGAAACGTCCGGTGCCAACACATGCTTGGCAGTCAGGCAGCTTACGCATCAGGGTGAATCACGGTTGTTTAAGGGCCCTGGTTCCCTGGCGGGCTCAGGACTGGTACCAAGAGGGTGTGACAATGGGGACAATTTCCAGAAGGAAAGTGGTCTTTACAGATGCATCCAACCTGGGTTGGGGGGCATTACACGAGGGCGCGCCTGCATCCGGCCTCTGGTCGAGCGCGGAGCAGAGCTTACACATCAACTGTCTGGAAATGAAAGCAGTTGGTTTAGCCCTGAATGCGTTTCTATCGAGCCTCAGGGGTCATCACGTCTTAGTCCGTACAGACAACATGTCAGTGGTGGCCTACATAAATCGCCAGGGGGGCGTCAGGTCAGGCGACCTGCAGAGAGATCTCCTCTTCTGGGCACAGAAAAATCTGAGCTCTCTGAGGGCTGCACATATCCCGGGCGTCCAGAATGTGGGCGCGGATATGCTCTCACGGGGAAACACTCCCCTCAGCGAGTGGTCCCTGAACCCACAGACAGTCAGTCTGATATGGGAGGTGTTTGGCAGGGCCGAAATCGACCTGTTCGCTTCAGGAAACAACACCCATTGCAAAATGTTCTTTTCGAAGGACAAAGATGCGTTGGCCCACGCCTGGCCCAACCGCCCACTGTATGCTTTTCCCCCCGTCTCGATGATTCCACAAGTCATCAAACGGGTCAGAGTCCTTAGTGACAGGATCCCCCTTGGATCCCAGTCCTTCTGGTGGCCCCTCTTTTGAAATCCAAGCCGTGGTTTCCAGAGCTGGTCCAGATGTCGGACACAGCCCCATGGCCTGTCCCGATGAGGAAAGCCCTCCTCACACAGGCGAAGGGATCGTTGTGGCATCCACGGCCCGACCTATGGGCCCTCCATGTGTGGCCCATGAACGGGTACCCAGGGACCTTCCTGTGAAGGAGGTGTTGAACACTATATCTGAAGCTAGGGCCCCGTCGACTCGGCACCTTTATGCTTCGAAATGGGTTTTTTTTTCTAGCTGGTGTTCGAAAAGCCATTTAAACCCAGAGTCATGTGAGATATCAGTGGGACTCTCATTCCTGCAGGAGCTGTTGGACGCGGGTCGCTCCCCGTCCACACTCAAGGTGTATGTGGCAGCTATTGCAGCGCATCATGCTCTGGTAGCTGGCAGGTTACTAGGAAGGAACGACCTGGTCGTGAGATTTTTGAAGGGTGCTAGGAGGATTAACCCCTCCAGACCTCCTTCTGTGCCCTCTTGGGACCTCTCTACAGTCCTAGGGGCCTTAAGGGGTCCACCCTTTGAACCGCTCCAGTCGGTTGGCCTTAAACCTCTCTCGCTGAAAACTGCTCTCCTGTTGGCATTGGCATCTATCAAGCGAGTGGGAGACCTACAGGCTCTCTCTGTGAGCCCGGCATGCCTGGAGTTTGGTCCTGATAACTCTAAAGTCATTCTCAAGCCCAGGCATGGCTATGTACCCAAAGTGCTCTCAACACCGCTCAAAGCGCAAGTGGTGACATTGTTAGCCCTTCCCCCTTCCACAGAGGATGGGGAGGTTAATCTTCTCTGCCCTGTCAGGGCGCTGAGAATCTATCTGGAGCGTTCTGCATTGTTTAGGCCAGGGGTTTTCAAAGTGGGGGCCGCCAGGGGGTGCCAGGGGGGCCGCAGCAAGTTGGAAGAAAAAAAAGGTTTGTTTTTTTTACGTTTTTTTAGTAAAAACATTTTTATTATTATGAGTATTGTTATGAAATAGTATTATAATAATTTGTCGCATAGCCTATCTGAACATAATACTTGTAATGCTAATCTTTTAGAGATGCACCGATTGATTGGCTGGTGACCGGAATTGGACGATTTTCGTGTGATCGGCAATCGGCCAGTCAGTCTGACATATATGCCAATATTATGCCGGTCTAAATGCACTCGGGCGGCACATGATTAACATCGCGCAATATCAGCTTCACACGAGCACACGGAACGTATTTTTCCGGCGTGCATGTTAATCAATGAGTGCATTCACACCGCGAGCAGGAGCGTCGCGTGAGGAGCAGTGAAGCGGTTTCGGCGCAGAGTCTATTTTTGCTGCGCAGCTCAGGCTCAATTAAAGTGAAAGCACACTTTTGATGGACAAAATAAATATGATTTCACACAAAAAGTAGCTAAAATTCATATAATTTGCATGTCAAGTGTGTTTTAACAAGAACTGGAGTAGGCTATGTCAGAAAAGAAAATGAAGACAAATATATTTATAGAAAATTTACCCATTTAAACTTGTCTTAATTATTCAGTTTGGGTAAAACTATATGGTGTTTTATATACAGTGAAGAAAATAAGTATTTGAGCACCCTGCTATTTTGCAAGTTCTCCCACTTAGAAATCATGGAGGGGCCTGAAATTGTCATCGTAGGTGCATGTCCACTGTGAGAGACATAATCTAAAAAAAAATAATCCAGAAATCACAATGTATGATTTTTTAACTATTTATTTGTCAGATACAGCTGCAAAGAAGTATTTGAACACCTGAGAAAATCAATGTTAATATTTGGTACTGTAGCCTTTGTTTGCAATTACAGAGGTCAAACGTTTCCTGTAGTTTTTCACCAGGTTTGCACACACTGCAGGAGGGATTTTGGCCCACTCCTCCACACAGATCTTCTCTAGATCAGTCAGGTTTCTGGGCTGTCGCTGAGAAACACGGAGTTTGAGCTCCCTCCAAAGATTCTCTATTGGGTTTAGGTCTGGAGACTGGCTAGGCCACGCCAAAAATTTGACATGCTTCTTACAGAGCCACTCCTTGGTTATCCTGGCTGTGTGCTTCGGGTCATTGTCATGTTGGAAGACTCAGCCTCGACCCATCTTCAATGCTCTAACTGGGGGAAGGAGGTTGTTCCCCAAAATCTCGCATTACATGTCCACGGTCATCCTCTCCTTAATACAGTGCAGTCGCCCTGTCCCATGTGCAGAAAAACACCCCCAAAGCATGATGCTACCACCCCCATGCTTCAGAGTAGGGATGGTGTTCTTGGGATGGTACTCATCATTCTTCTTCCTCCAAACACGGTTAGTGGAATTATGACCAAAAAGTTATATTTTGGTCTCATCTGACCACATGACTTTCTCCCATGACTCCTCTGGATCATCCAAATGGTCATTGGCAAACTTAAGACGGGCCTTGACATGTGCTGGTTTAAGCAGGGGAACCTTCCGTGCCATGCATGATTTCAAACCATGACGTTTTAGTGTATTACCAACAGTAACCTTGGAAACGGTGGTCCCAGCTCTTTTCAGGTCATTGACCAGCTCCTCCCGTGTAGTTCTGGGCTGATTTCTCACCTTTCTTAGGATCATTGAGACCCCACGAGGTGAGATCTTGCATGGAGCCCCAGTCCGAGGGAGATTGACAGTCATATTTAGCTTCTTCCATTTTCCAACAGTGGACCTTTTTTCACCAAGCTGCTTGGCAATTTCCCCATAGCCCTTTCCAGCCTTGTGGAGGTGTACAATTTTGTCTCTAGTGTCTTTGGACAGCTCTTTGGTCTTAGCCATGTTAGTAGTTGGATTCTTACTGATTATATGGGGTGGACAGGGGTCTTTATGCAGCTAACGACCTCAAACAGGTGCATCTAATTTAGGATAATAAATGGAGTGGAGGTGGACATTTTAAAGGCAGATTAACAGGTCTTTGAGGGTCAGAATTCTAGCTGATAGACAGGTGTTCAAATACTTATTTGCAGCTGTATCTTACAAATAAATAGTTAAAAAATCATACATTGTGATTTCTGGATTTTTTTTTAGATTATGTCTCTCACAGTGGACATGCACCTACGATGACAGTTTCAGACCCCTCCATGATTTCTAAGTGGGAGAACTTGCAAAATAGCAGGGTGTTCAAATACTTATTTTCTTCACTGTATATATATATTGATAGATAGATAGATAGATAGATAGATAGATAGATAGATGTAGATATACACTCACCGGCCACTTTATTAGGTACCCCATGCTAGTAACGGGTTGGACCCCCTTTTGCCTTCAGAACTGCCTCAATTCTTCGTGGCATAGATTCAACAAGGTGCTGGAAGCATTCCTCAGGGAGTTTGGTCCATATTGACATGATGGCATCACACAGTTGCCGCAGATTTGTCGGCTGCACATCCATGATGCGAATCTCCCGTTCCACCACATCCCAAAGATGCTCTATTGGATTGAGATCTGGTGACTGTGGAGGCCATTTGAGTACAGCGAACTCATTGTCATGTTCAAGAAACCAGTCTGAGATGATTCCAGCTTTATGACATGGCGCATTATCCTGCTGAAAGTAGCCATCAGAAGTTGGGTACATTGTGGTCATAAAGGGATGGACATGGTCAGCAACAATACTCAGGTAGGCTGTGGCGTTGCAACGATGCTCAATTGGTACCAAGGGGCCCAAAGAGTGCCAAGAAAATATTCCCCACACCATGACACCACCACCACCAGCCTGAACCGTTGATACAAGGCAGGATGGATCCATGCTTTCATGTTGTAGACGCCAAATTCTGACCCTACCATCCGAATGTCGCAGCAGAAATCGAGACTCATCAGACCAGGCAACGTTTTTCCAATCTTCTATTGTCCAATTTCGATGAGCTTGTGCAAATTGTAGCCTCAGTTTCCTGTTCTTAGCTGAAAGGAGTGGCACCCGGTGTGGTCTTCTGCTGCTGTAGCCCATCTGCCTCAAAGTTCGACGTACTGTGCGTTCAGAGATGCTCTTCTGCCCACCTTGGTTGTAACGGGTGGTTATTTGAGTCACTGTTGCCCTTCTATCAGCTCGAACCAGTCTGGCCATTCTCCTCTGACCTCTGGCATCAACAAGGCATTTCCGCCCACAGAACTGCCGCTCACTGGATGTTTTTTCTTTTTCGGACCATTCTCTGTAAACCCTAGAGATGGTTGTGCGTGAAAATCCCAGTAGATTAGCAGTTTCTGAAATACTCAGACCAGCCCTTCTGGCACCAACAATCATGCCACGTTCAAAGTCACTCAAATCACCTTTCTTCCCCATACTGATGCTCGGTTTGAACTGCAGGAGATTGTCTTGACCATGTCTACATGCCTAAATGCACTGAGTTGCCGCCATGTGATTGGCTGCTTAGAAATTAAGTGTTAACGAGCAGTTGGACAGGTGTACCTAATAAAGTGGCCGGTGAGTGTAGATATAGATATATAAAAATAGAAAATAAATATTTGTGTGTGCTGTAAAGTGGTTAGAAAAAATTTTATCGGAATGGGCTAAAATCTGTATCGGCAGGTCAAACTCAATGAAAAATTGGAATCGGCCTAGAAAATTGGAATCGGTTCATCTCTATAATCTTTCTGATAGGCTGATATTAAACACCATCACATAATCTGATGTTCACCTAGAGGTTTTATTTATTTATTTCTACATTTGCTGTAGTATTGTCGATGGGTTTAATAACACATCCTGCAAAGGGGGGCCTTGGCCAGAACCTAATGGTATTTGGGGGGCCTTGTCATGGAAAAGTTTGGGAACCCCTGGTTTAGGCAATCAGAACAGCTTTTCGTCTGTTTTAGCGGCCGATTCAAGGGGGATCCTGTCACTAAGCAGACATTGTCTAGATGGATAGTGGAAGCCATTTCCATGGCTTATACCTCAGTGGGTCAGGTTAGCCCTATAGGTGTCAAAGCCCATTCGACTAGAGGCATGGCCTCATCGTGGGCATGGTCAACTGGGTTTCCCATTCAAGATTTTGTGATGCGGCCGGCTGGGCCTCACCGTCCACATTTATGAAATTCTATAACTTGGAGGTACCTTCCCTGCAGGCGAGGGTGCTTTCGGTATGATTAGGGCCCGACGCAGTCCGGTCTTATCATTAGTTGTTACTGTGCACAATCACACTCACATACACTCACCGGCCACTTTATTAGGTACCCCATGCTAGTAACGGGTTGGACCCCCTTTTGCCTTCAGAACTGCCTCAATTCTTCGTGGCATAGATTCAACAAGGTGCTGGAAGCATTCCTCAGGGAGTTTGGTCCATATTGACATGATGGCATCACACAGTTGCCGCAGATTTGTCGGCTGCACATCCATGATGCGAATCTCCCGTTCCACCACATCCCAAGGATGCTCTATTGGATTGAGATCTGGTGACTGTGGAGGCCATTTGAGTACAGCGAACTCATTGTCATATTATGTTCAATGAATTATGTGAAAATATTCCCCACACCATGACACCACCACCACCAGCCTGAACCGTTGATACAAGGCAGGATGGATCCATGCTTTCATGTTGTAGACGCCAAATTCTGACCCTACCATCCGAATGTCGCAGCAGAAATCGAGACTCATCAGACCAGGCAACGTTTTTCCAATCTTCTATTGTCCAATTTCGATGAGCTTGTGCAAATTGTAGCCTCAGTTTCCTGTTCTTAGCTGAAAGGAGTGGCACCCGGTGTGGTCTTCTGCTGCTGTAGCCCATCTGCCTCAAAGTTCGACGTACTGTGCGTTCAGAGATGCTCTTCTGCCCACCTTGGTTGTAACGGGTGGTTATTTGAGTCACTGTTGCCCTTCTATCAGCTCGAACCAGTCTGGCCATTCTCCTCTGACCTCTGGCATCAACAAGGCATTTCCGCCCACAGAACTGCCGCTCACTGGATGTTTTTTCTTTTTCGGACCATTCTCTGTAAACCCTAGAGATGGTTGTGCGTGAAAATCCCAGTAGATTAGCAGTTTCTGAAATACTCAGACCAGCCCTTCTGGCACCAACAATCATGCCACGTTCAAAGTCACTCAAATCACCTTTCTTCCCCATACTGATGCTCGGTTTGAACTGCAGGAGATTGTCTTGACCATGTCTACATGCCTAAATGCACTGAGTTGCCGCCATGTGATTGGCTGCTTAGAAATTAAATGTTAAGGAGCAGTTGAACAGGTGTACCTAATAAAGTGGCCGGTGAGTGTATGTAATAAATAATAACCCGCTTTTGCCGGTTATATTTTTCTCATTATAAACCCGCTTAGGCTGGTGGTGTTATCATATTCTATGACCCAGATGTGTCTGGGTTTATGGGTATGATATGTTGTCATTACTGATGTATTCTCCTGGACCTGACGGTGTCTGGTCTGAAATGCATTTTTTCTGTGGTTTATGGCTTGTTCTGTATGCTCAGGGATCCTGAGTTGCAGTGGCAACCAGTTACTCAGTGCAGCGTTTTACATAGCGTTCCCACTGCGTTTAGCTACGCAATACGAAGTAACCGTTCGAAAGGGAACAACTTGGTTACTTACGTAACCTCAGTTCCCTGAGTTAGGGAACGAAGTATTGCGTAGCCGGCCGCACTGTTTTTAACTGGATTTTGTCGCTTCAGTCGTTTAAACCTGCTACAATGGCTATTTCAGGGGCTTATATAGGCTGAGGCCTCGCACTATGACGGGCTCTGACAGGTAATGATGTAGAGTAATCTCATTGGCCGCACGTCAGAGGCGCCCGCGCCATTGGATGTGCAGTTGCTGCAGCACAGCCTATGAGCGAGCTTGACACTCAATGTGCTAGGCAGCTGTGCAGCTGCAAATGCGTTTTACATAAGTTTCAGTAAAATAAGGAAAAGGAGTTTTCCCACTGCGTATAGCTACGCAATACGAAGTGACCGTTCGAAAGGGAACTGAGGTTACGTAAGTAACCAAGTAGTTCATGTTGGTTGTTCTGTTCCCGAGTCCTGTTCCCTAATCTGAGTTTGTAAAGTCTGGAGTCTATTGAATAAAGTGTGCTGCATTTGGATCCTGCTTCCTCCTTGTCTCAACCGCATCGTAACACAGTGGCCTTGGAGTTAGTCAGCATATTTTAGAACTTTTCATCTCCCTACCTAAGTTGTCTATGAAGAAATAAACGCTGTGAGCCTTTTAAAAAAATGTATACTCTGAATTCTCAACGAAGCTCACATGTGAGTCCAAAATTCTCCACAATTTCAACTTGGCTGGATTTATTATGTCTAATTTTGTGCACATAATTAATTATTTTATCTTTGCAACATTAATTTCTAATTGGTTCAAGTGACACCAAGTTTCAAGGGCCTTAGTGTGAGCCAGGTAGGCAACATCATGTAGAGAGGTAGTTTTGTCCACTAGGCCAACTAATGCCATATCATCAGTGTATTTAAATAGTCTAAAATGTTCCTCCTTAATCGTAAACTCATTAATAAAAAGAGCACAACCTTGTGGGCAGCCTGTGCTTAAAGTGAGCACTTCTGACATAATCCCTATAACAGACCCTCTGCGGACGTCAAGAAAGTTTCTAATCCAGAGGACTAAACCTGTATTAACATCATGATCAACAAGCCTTTTTAAGAGAATAATGTGTCTTCATTGAATTAAAAGCTGAGCTAAAATCCACAAATAAAACCCTGACATATGCTTTAGGATACGTGAGATGTTTTGTAACTGTATTAAGCAGGGTCATCTGTGCCTCTGTTACTCTTATATGCAAACTGAAGTGGATCTAACCTAGAAGCAACAGTTGAAGTTGGATGATTATCCAAAACTCGCTCCATAGTTTTGCACACTATAGAAGTTATTGCAATAGACCAGAAATCATTTAGCATACTCGCACCTGGCCTTTGTGCCACAGGCCTAACTATTGATCATTTCCACAGTTTCGACACTGTACATGTGTCCAACAGAAGCTGTAACAGCCTTGCAAAAACTCCTTTAAATGAGGGGCACAGTCTTTAAGCCATCTGGGCCAGTGGTCTTATTTGGCCTCACTTTACTAAGGCTTGCAATAACATTAGCTTCATTAATAACTATTTATGTTTCTGCAGGGAGTTTTTTACATATCACATTCTGTCTTACCGTCCACATTGTCAAATCTGCCATAAAAGTTAAGTCGTTAATGAAAGTTTGGCTTTCACTTACAAAATGATCATCCTTTTTATTAGACTTTCCCATAGTGTGTTTAATCTCTCCTCCATATATTAACAGTTAAAAATGTACCCTCTATCTTATTTTTTAAATAAATTTTTGCTGTATATTTTTTATATACAGCATAAACTCAATTATAACAAAAGAATTAGAATAAAAACAGCATGAAATTTGATGCATCAGAATCCAACTGTTTATTAACATCTGAAATGCCACTGAACATTGTAAACAAGAGTAGTTTGTGGTTTCAAGGCTCTGTTCAGTCATTTAATGGAATTCAGAAATATTCTTTAAAAAAACACAAATGGTTTTGTATACAATAGTTATAATGAGCATAAATATTTAGTAGATCTGTGAAAAATGAATCAATAAGTTAAATTTATGATATAGTACAGAATTATAAACTGATGGATGTATATTAAAACATTTTTAAATTAAATACACTTAATTGCAAAATGTGATTATTTATACATTTAACTAATCAGCAAAAAAAAACAAAAAAAACATTATAGTAGGTCAAGTGTCTCAGAGACAAATGTCATAGGTATAGTGTTGTCTTATGTTTGGTCATTAAACACCATGGCAACTCCAACTGCTGAGTCCACATCTTTTCCGTAGACTACAGGAAATGGAAACACTCTCTCTACTTCCTGTTGCAGAACGGGGTTGCATGACAGAGCGCTGCCACTGCCAATAATACACCTCACCCCAGCAGCCTGCAGGCTCTGAGGGGGCATCATAGTGGCCAGGTTTTCAATAATGCCCCTGCACACAGCCCGAGTCATGTGACCCAGAGAGAGGTTAGAGGGCGAGATTTGCGAGACACTGGCGCTGGTGGTGGGGTCGTGTCGCTCTCCTAGTAGAGTCGAAGTCACGGTTAGGTCAGTATTAGGCTGTGCCATGGCAGACTGGATCAGCTGGGAGTAGATTCTGGACTCGTTTACTTCCAATGCTAAGAGATAAAACAATGAATAATACACCTGAGAAACAAAAGCATGCAACAAGAATTCAACATTCTCAAAGATAAAGGTTCTTTATTGACATCTAATGTAAATTCTTTAACATCCATGGAACCTTTCCATTACACAAACTCTTTATAGTGGAAAAAGATTATTTAGATTATTAAAATGTTCATCACACTAAGGAAAAACACGGTTCTTTTAAAAACTGATCACTGAAATGTTCCTTGGGGACCCAAAAATGGTTCTTCAATGCCATTGCTGTGAAATCTCCCTTTTAGAACCTATATTTGTAAGAGGCATTTTATTGTTGTCTCTATTTCAAAGAATAAATTATTTGTCTACGATATAAAAAGGTCAACTGGTCAAAGTTCAAAAAGGTTAACAATTGTGTATTTACCAAATTCCTTCATCCATGACTCCAGCATTCTGACAAAGGTGGCCATGACATTGCCTCCATTGAGTGATGCGGCCACTGCCAGATAGGAGCCATGCAAGTATGGGAAATAAGCGACAGGGCAGAGGGTGTCTGGAGAACTGGGAGGGCTGAACTCTGCAGGCATGCCGAACGTCAGCTGGGCTGAAGTGCTCATGTTCAGCACTAGTGATTTAACATAATGCACAATTAATTTGTGTGTATCTGCTTTGTGTACACAGCAGTTCAAAAGTGAGGGGTTTGTAAGATTTTTTTTAATGCTTTTGAAAGTCTCGTGCTCACAGATGTTGCTTTTTTCAGGATTCTTTCATGAATAGACATTAACTAGAAAATAGCATTTATTTTATAAACAAATAATCTATAATATTATAAATGTGTTTGGTCACACTTTATATTAGGCGTCCTTAAAGGGGTCATGACATGAGAAGCCAAATTTGCCTTGATCTTTTGGTATATAAGAGATCTATGTACTATTAAAACTTCCTGCAAGTTTCATAGCTTAAGATGTCCTCCCCATTATAAACAAAGCATTTATTTAATCAAGCTCTAAATACAGCTTGTTGTGGATCCATGGTATGAAGTGACGTCACGGTACAAAGTGACATACCAGTCGTTTGCATATGCCCACCTCCAGCGCAAGAAAACTACGCCTTATTTTCGCATCATCGCATGCGTTGTCGTGCAGCGAGTGGGTCTGTTTACAAGATGACTGCGATGCCACGCAGATGTGCTGTTCCTGGCTGTGGACAAACAACATGTTTGGATGCAGTTGGATGCAGTTTTTTTGTCCCGCCAAAGCCTTATTTGATAGGTGAGTGATGTAGATGAGTGTGACAGGGCACATGTTACTGAAAGAACGAGCAGAGAGAGAGAGAGCCCCGGCTGCGCGCACGCCTTCAAACTGTCTTGCTCTCTCTCTCTCCCTCCCTCGCGCATATGAATCAAAATCAATTGAGAATTGACACGATGGTAAAAGATCGGAAGACCGAAGTTTCACGTGGTGGAGCATTGTGTAGCCTACATGTGATACAAAATGATTAACGTTAATAATTTATGCATAAGCAGCACTGACGTAAGCCAATCATAACAGTGGGCGTTAACACTGAACTCTTAAAGGGGAAACACCTCCCAAACAGACTGTTTGAATCAGAGATGAGAAACAGGGTGGGAAAAGGTCATAAATCACTACATTTTTTAAGTTTTTTGTACAAAAAACTATAGTAATACAATATTTGCACCTAAGGGAACATAATAAAACAAAACAAAAAAACATGTCATGACCCCTTTAACAACTATGTACTTACATCAAAAAAATAAGTACATTGTACTTATTGTGTTCATGTTGTATAGCAAAACACTTTTGCTGCTGAGATGGGATACGTGTATGGTTAGGCACAGGTTTGGTGTATTTGGTAGGTTTACGGATGGGTTAAGGTGTAAGGGAAGGGTCAACATTGTAATTATAGATGTCATTACAGAAATTAATTACAGCTGTAATTTCATGCAGGTATTTCTTAAAATATAAGTACAATGTAAAAACATGTATGTACACAATAAGTGGATTTTATCAAATAAAAAAACGTCATTTTGGATCAATTTAATGCATCCTTGTGGAATAAAACCATTAATTTCTTTCCAAACAATTCTTAATGACCCCATATTTTTGAACGTTAGTGTATAAAATGTTAGTAAGTAAAAATGCTACAGTCCACAACACTGATGTGGATGCAGTATAAAGTACTCAAGCCCACATACATGCTGGGTTAGCTGCTACAATGCCTCAGGAGATCATATTGCTAAAAGCATTTGTGTTGCTAATATAATGTACAGCACATTCAGCATAATTTCCCCACTGCCAAATAAAAGTAATCCTTTCTATCATGTGTTGAAAGATATTAAATCAAAACCATCAAGGTAGATAAAATCTTTAGCACATTTTTGGGTTTTAACAAAAATGGGTAAAGATTTATGGCCGAACACAGACAAAATGTAAACAAATCATGTTTAAGTGTTTAACATACTATACAGTCCTCTTTTTAGCATAAGCTTGAGCTGCTGTGCAAAAATATCTCATTTACAACAACCCATAAAACACATAATATCTCTCATGCCCATGCCCTTGAGAGAGGACGCTGAAATCGGAGTACAAAATCTGCCACGTTTACATGTGCTCACTGCAGTCGCATAACATCTCCACCTGGAGGCGGAACTAGTAAACACATATTAAACTGACCTCAGATTGAGTATGTACTGTATGTAGCTGATAAAACTACAATAGTCTGTAGGTCATGACTGTAGGTTCTTTACAGACCAAGTTAATGAATTTTAGAAAACATAAAATGCAATATGCACAACTAAAAAAGAGGCATCTAATCCACACTGCACCTGCATCTCCTTTGTCAGTCATGCAGGAGTACACACTACATTGGAAGTCTCCCAGCGCTGCCCCGACCGGTGTGTGAGCAGGGATGCCGTACCACTCAGAGGAAGTATAACCAGCCACAGCTCCTGACTCCACCACGACAGGCAAGAGGTGCACAGGGAAACCCGCATCCTTCAGACTGGAGGATAATATATAAACATAGTCAATTCATGCTGTGGCAGAGTCTCATCCAAACACAGGCATTCAATTCAACACAGAGTAACTGCAATATTAAACATCATAGATTAATTAGAGTCAGTTTCACTTGAAATGGGACTCGCAACAGAAGGGACTTGTGCTCGAAAAGAGCCCTGCCCCGACACTATCACGCCTCACATGCAAGGGTGGGAAATGAATGGGAGCTCAGGGCAAAAATGTCATAAAATAATTTTAAAACATTTTTAAAATGCCCCAAAAATTCAACATATGGGGGAAAATGTCCCAATATAAGTTCTTGTTTTTAATATTTATAACAGGATAGTTAAGCAACACCACACACAAGCAATAGTGCTATTTTCCCCAATATCAGCACTATTGCAAATGTGATATTGATTTTATACAACAGCTTATTAAACAAGAAGTTAAAATAAAATAAGGTAAGTTACATTTTAAACTATTTGAATTGAATCGGTCTAATGAATGACTCAACTCATAAAGACTGCAGCTGTGTCCGAAATCACCACTATTAAATAGGACACTATTTTAGGGAACACACATTTGTAGTGGTGTCCGAAACCATAGTGGATGTTATTGAGTGCACTCATTCAATCCCACAATGCACCACAAAAACGAGTGTACAACCCGATGTAAGTTCAACAGCTAGAGAATACCCATAATGCACTGTGAGGGTTGTGCTGAATGAATTCCCGCTTCTCAGCAGAAGATGGTGCCCGCAGCTGCATCATCCATCCATCCATTTCCAATCCGCTGGTCTAATGTGGTAGCGTAATATCAAACAGGAATAAATTCCTTTTGAATTGGTTATTAAATTGTTTAATTAAGATTCATACATGCTGGCTTCCATGACAGAGGTCAAAATAAATATTTTCTTTACTACTGGAGCAGCCAGTTTGCTAAGTTTCAAATGATTATTAAACAGCAAGCACAAACTATGCAAAAGCGGCAGCGCACTCAGTGTCCAAATTCACTCACTCGTTTTCAGTCACTCCTTCAAGTGCACTGAGTAATGTAGGGAATAGTGAATGAGGGTATAGGGCGTGATTTCGAACACAGCATGCTTTGTCCCTGAATGAATCAGGCATTTTTTTTTATGAATCGTTTGAATGATTCAATGACTCACTCGTTAAGACAATGATTTGCCAACACCTACTGAAAAAAGGAGTCCACCGTGGTGCAAGAAAGACTTTCTGTACCTGCCCAGATGTCATTTGAGCATGATGTTTGTTATGAGACTGCTGGATAAGGATAAACTTGTCAGAGCTATTGCAGCACTCCGTTATCAGAAACCCAAGTTCTAAACGTCACGATCGAAGTAAGTGTAAAATATTTCCTCTTGATGTAGACTATTCATATTCATATTGTATTACTAATTCCTATTAAACTCATTGTCTAGGCCCTAATCCCTGTTCTCCAATTTTTCTTTCTTTGCTCTCAATTCCTGCTCATTGTGCTGTCTATGGAGCTATCTGAGAGTGACAATGATTGAATGCTGTTTTTGTTGTCAGTCGTGATTGTAATAATATTTCTTCTCATCAAAAAGATAGAATGCCTAGATAGTAGTATATAGACTGTGTTTAATAATGTACTATTAAGAGTGAAATATGAGATAACGTTGTTACAACAGTCTGTCTATTTTTCTCACTGGGGTGGGGGGTGCAGGGAGGCAACTGAATTGCAAAGGCCACCTCTAAATATAATATATCGGACTTGACTCACATTTGTGTGTTCCATTGGTTGGTGGTTGTGTTGAAGTAACCCCAGCTGGCAGCATTTTGTCCAGTCATGACACACTTGTCAAGACCTCCCAGCATGGAAACCACGTAGTCTTGGATGGTGCCTGCATCACTGAAGTCTGACAGGAACTCCGGCCTGAATCAATGACATATAATTAAAGAAAATTCAGTGCGGAACAATTGTATTTTTGCTGAAATTATTTAGTCTGAAATCTTAAGTGTGATTCTACCTGTGTTTCATATACCAGAAAATGGTGGCACAACCAAAGCCAGTGGCCACACTCAGGTGGGAGTCTGGTTTAGGTAAGGAAGACAAAAAGTCAGCGCTGCAGCGCCCATCCTGCCAGGTGATCAGCTGACTGACATCTTCTTTGGGAATGAATCTAATGATTTCATCTTTACTTAGCCATTCACATCCTATTGGAGATGGATGACAGTACAAGTATTGATACTATTTAATTTATGATTTATGAATGAACATGAGTGCCTTCACCACAATGCCAGAATCATGAAACATGCTTTTAATAGTTGTTCAATGATGTGTTAAATGTTTAACCTGATTTAGATTCCCACAAGACAATGCCATGCATTTGTCCACATACTCCGATGCACTTGACTTTTTTCAGCTTGTCTTTGGGTAAAGCGTCCATGCATTGGTCCAGAGCTGCAATTATTAGTGCAGGATCCTGCTCTTTGGCCTATTTCAACAACAATAAATAAAGCACATTAAACAACTCCCATGTGTTTTCCCACAATACTTCTTGAGGTTAATTTCACTAATAGTAGTCTATTTTGACTGCCGTCGCTTTGATCTGTTACCTACATGTGTGTCTGGGGTGCAGCTGATATCAGAGTTTGTAGGGAAACTCCTACTGTCTGTCACTCTGTTGGACTGCGCCTCCAGCAGCACGACTTTAACTGATGTGGTGCCCAGATCCATGCCGAGAACAAAGTCAGCAGAACAACTCTGTGACGTCGCCATGACCTCTAAAGAAATCACTACTTTTGTGCAGTCAGAGGAAAATCTGCAGTTTTATGTCATTTTTATGTCATTACACACGAAAATAAACTGCTCTGAATGTTACTACGTTGTTGTCGATCAGCCCGATCTAGCGACGTCTGATTGATGAAAGAAATCGCTCTTGTTTCGAATCTTTTCAATGAATATGCTGAACCGGAAAAGAAGAAAAACTGTTCTGGATGATTCCTTTAAGAATGGGATTGAATAAGTTGCTCAGTTCGCGAACAGCTCTTGATTGAGAACCGTCTCTTTTGAATATGTCGTATTCATAAACAACCATAAGTTATTAATATGTTTATGTATTTTTCTTGAGTAAAATCGATCAGTTCGAAAGAACCGATTCTCGCAAATGATTCTTACATCCCATCACCATTTTTGGACCTTCGCGGATCCCGTAGAGTGGGTGAAAGGTAAGGTGAATGAAATAAGCATACATTTAAACCGTAATGTTGTTCAGAGTCTAATAATACACAAACGTGTATTACTAGATATATTATTGTTTGAAATGAAGTACAAGTTGGCCATGAAGATTAAACAAATTTAGAACTAGTTTTTTTATTAAAAGTCCCATGGTGCTTAGCGAGAAAATGGCTGACAGAGAATGACACACGCTGTGTTTTATCCAGAATTTACCAAATACTTTTTTTGAATAACGTTACAGTCCTAGTTAAAATATAGGCGTAAACAAACATCTAATGAGGTTCGAGTATTTACTGTAAATTATGCTTTCTTGAATCTCGGAGACTGACGCTTCATTTGTGTTTATCAATATCTTGACCCTAACGGTAAGTGGAGGAGGGGATTTCACGTGAATGTATGATCTCTCAGTCAGCTTTATGTGGTCATTTGTCTTTCGCTTTCTCCTCTCAGCGTGTTTTTAACATCACAACATGGCCACAGTAGCAGCCAAACGCGAGGGACCGCAGTTCATCAGTGAGGTGGCCGTCAGAGGAAACAACGCGGTGCTCGACTACTGCCGCACGTCCGTGTCTGCTCTGTCCGGGGCGACAGCGGGCATCCTCGGGCTGACAGGACTCTACGGCTTCGTCTTTTATTTCCTTGCCTCTTTCCTGCTGTCTTTGCTCCTGATTCTTAAAGCCGGTCGACGATGGAACAAGTGCTTCAAATCTCGACGTCTGCTTTTTACAGGAGGCCTCGTGGGCGGCCTCTTTACGTACGTGTTGTTCTGGACTTTCCTCTACGGAATGGTGCATGTGTACTAAAGGGACTCGGACAGTACAGCAGCCGTGTAGATGTAGAACAGTAACATGATAGAGATGCTGTCTCAGGGTAGAGAGTGCTGATTGATGTACCACAGATCTCGACCGTGACCTTACTTACGTTTAGCCATTCACATTTAAAACATGTTTCTCAGTACTAATTGCACTGAACTTTAGATATTTAAAAATTGTGTGTTGTCTTTCTTTCCTCTTGTAATTTAATATTTTCCTAACACTTCTTCCAGGGCAGGGTTGGGGTTGGATTTAGTGTTGTCCAACAGGGAGACTAATTTGTTTTCAGCTTGGTTTCTATATATGATGTGCAAAACTCTGTGAACTCCAGACATTAATCAGAATTATGTAAAAAGTTAAAACACAATACCAACTGTATAAGTCACTTAAATTTATTTCAAATGTTTTGAGAAAATTAAATCATTAACCTCATGGATTAAACTGTGTGGTTACTTGAAGTGCATTGTAAAAATGAACCAGCATTTAACATTTTTTTTTATTATTTGTTCTTTATCATGGAAACATTTAAGATTGTGTAGCCTGTTTGTGGATCGTGTGCCAATCATGACTAGCAGTGTAGCAGTTTTTTGTTCTGGATTACTCATGGGTATTTGTACAAATTACAACACTTAAATTACTGTAATGTAGTTTGAATTAAATAGAAATCATATTTCTGGGTGTCCTCTGTGCCCAAACTTCCCTTTTAAAATACTTTTTGTGTCAGTCGCAGTAGTGAAAGTTACAAGTTTTGTTAATAATCCATATGTAGACAATGTATATATACATTGCAAGCATCCAGATATTCACACTACCATGCAAAAGTTTGGGATTGATAAGATTCTTTTGTGCTTTTAAAAAAGAAGTCTCATGCTCACAGTTATTTGATCTAAAATACAGTACAAAACAATTATATTGTGAAATTTTACAATTCAAAATAACTTCTATTTGAATATTTTTTTTTAATGTAGGCTATTTCTTGTGATGGAAAAGCTTAATTTTCAGTGTCACAATCCTTCAGAAATAATTCTAATAAGATTTGCTGCTCAAGAAACCAATGATTTCAAAGTTGATCAAGATATGTTGATCAAGATAAAAGTTGATCAAGATAAGTCAAAGTTGACCAAAGATATCAATGTTGAAAACAGTTGTGCTTAATATTTTTGTGAAAACCGTGATTTTTTACAGGGTTCCTTCAGAAAAGTATTTATTTTAAATATAAACTTCTGTAACATTATAAATGTATTTACTGTCACTTTTGATCAGTTTAATGAATCCTTGCTGAATCCAGATTTTTAGTTTAGGTACAAAAAGAACAGTAGTTCAGATCTCTTTTTTTTTAAATACATTTTTGAGATTGTACTATTTTCACATTTATTCATAATGAAAACAACCCATTGACCTAAGCATTGTTCTTCAAATATTTTACTATTTATTAAACCTTGGTTTGACAGTTTTTGGTGTCAGGTCTGATTTACAATAAATAATTTAGTTTATTATAAATCCTTTGTAACAAAAACATCCATTGGCATTTAAAACACTACACTCTAAAAAAGATGGTTCTTTACACATAGAACCGTTAAAACCGCATAGTCATGAAGAACACCTTGCTGAAATGGTTCTTTGTGTTAGAGTTTAGGGTTATTTATTCCCGCCTTTTTGTTTTTCAAATCTGTAACTGTCAAAGCCTCCTCATTACTGATTTTCTGGAGCCCAGGCATTCAATTACATTGCACACTGTCAGCACACTCTCAACGGGTAAATGGTTTCTTTCTTAAAATGTCTATAAATTTTAACTTAATTTGTATCTGTTTTCCTACCAATCTTGTTTAACAGAACATGTAATTGTGACCAGCTCTGTTCTGTCTGAAGAACCCAAATTTGGTACTGTTTAGAACCATTTTAAGAGTGTAGGAGAGCATAAGCAACACTGGCACTATTCATCTTTGGTGTGACTGAGCACAGACCCAGTAAACACATCCACAGTAAATCCAATGGGATTCAGTGTCAGAAAAATCCTCTACTGGTTGCGTGGTGTTCTCAAAGTTGAAACAGGAGAAATGGTCTGTTTTTCTGTCCTGAATGACACTGTAGCCTGTGGCTTTCTCTCAGGACTGTGGGTTTTGAGCGCTGAGCTTGTGGGCTGGATCTCTGGGTTGTTATTGAGCTGAGATGACACTGATGTCAATGGCTGCATCTCTGTTTCCTGTTTCTCCTCCCTCTTGTGTCGCCCATCTTGTCGACGATGACCATGGTGTCTTACATGCTTTCTCTCTCTGTGCTTTCCAGATTGTTTTCTAGAGGTGCAAATAGTATGAATGGAAACCATATGTAAATACAAAACCACTGCAGTTAAACTGTTTAAAAAGCACACAACACATTAGTACATCATATGGAATCACGAGTATAATCTTACTTTGTGATTGCCTCGAATTTTGTCTCTCTGTAGAAGGAGCTTTTGCTCATCATGTAGAGCAGAATCATGTCACAGACAAAAACCCCCTGTGGAATGAGATGAGCACCGATCACACAAGAGTCTGAGAAACTGTTTTTTTTTTTTTATCAACCATTAGTGACACTGTCAGGAACTAGCTTATATACTCACAGCACCCATTAAAGCAAGTCCAGAGCCAATATTGATCACTGTAGGAACGATACTGAATTTCCCAGCCTAGAAAACAAATAAACTGGCAAAGTAAATACCTTATTTTTTTTACTATTTCACCATGACCTCAACAACAGGAATCTGTAATAATTGTTATTATCTCTTACCTTTCCATTCACTAATATATCAAAGCGAATGCCATACACTTTAAATAGATTCCGATAGGTTTGACCTGCTGCATCACTGTAGTATCGAGCAAATCTTGAAAATGAGAGAAAAGAGAGAAATATGTCCGCCAGTGTAATGATGCAGTGCTCACCATCAAAATGCTTTGAAAAAAAAAGTAAAGGTGTTGAACATTGTGATTATAGGAAACTAGTCACTCAGAAATGCTCTCTATCAATCAATAATTTTCTATGGTCAAGTTTGTATGGTAGTTTTGGTCAAAGGCTGTGTGATTAGCAAAATTAATAAATCCAAAATCAATAAATCAGAGCTATACCTAAAGTTGTAACCAGAGGTGACTGAGGGCTGTGACTTGTCAGAGGAATCCAAGCGTGTGAAGCTATATTCAGGGTTACACTGAGATTCACCTTTATCCAAATCACAATTCCACTCGATTCCTACTGCAATTGATCCACCCTGTGTGTGTGTGTGTGTGTGTATGAAAGAAAAGAAAACATAACAATAACATTATCATCTAATTAAAATTACACTTTGTGCCAAATATGGTGCATCATGATATTATTTTGCAGTTTGGAGAGTTAACTGTTCCAGTCAAAGTTTTATTTATTTATTTAGTTTGCATATACAAATTAAATATGCTTAATCCATAAAGTGCCAGATGACACTTTTGCTGGAAAATGATGGCCAGCAGTGCAAACTGTTTATAATTTCAACCCATTCTAAATGATGCTTCTAACACCATCACAGGTCACTGTTTTGCTTGTGATATTTTGTTAGATTTGAATTATATAGCAGACACATAAGGGCCTGGTTTCACAGACAGGGCTTAGACAAAGCCAGGATTGGGCCTTAGTTTAATTAGGACATTTAAGTAGCTTTTATAAACGTGCCCTAGAATAAAAAAAACACTACTGGTGTGCATCTTGAGACAAAACAATGGCACTGATATATTTTAGGATATATCAGTGCAAGTTGCTTTCTTAAAACAGCTCAAACATGCATTTTAGTCTGAGACTAGGATGAAGCCTTGTCAGTGAAACGGATGTTCAAACATATTTAAGTGTGGCTTAAGTGTCCAAATACTTTTTGGGGTGCCTGGATCAACCTCTTGGGACAAAAATCCCCAAATCATACACTAAAAACGAAGCTAGACTCAATGTGGACAAGTTAGGATATGATCTCTATTTGTTTATACAGTGAGCTGCTGCTTGAACATCAACCATGTGTTTACATTGTTGAATACGTGCTTGTTTTAACTTGTCATGTCGTTTGAAGCACTTGCCTTTGTTGCCAAGTTCTGGAAATTGTATCCAGTCCAGTTAATCACATCTCCCACAAGAAAGATGGGACAATAGGGATGATGGTCCTTGTCATATCTGCATGTCTTGAGGTATGTGCTGTTGTTGGTAGGCAGGACGTTTGATCTTGAGAAGAGAGAAAAGGAAAAAGGGGGTGAAACATTATTTAATATATATGATGACATTGAGAAGATCATGCAGCATCATGAGATCATATGTAAGGACGGATGAACAACTGTCAGCCTGTCACTGAAATGGGCTGAGCACAGAATATCAAGACAGTAAGTCTCAGTGTATGCACCACACGCTGTGATGGTATAAATAGAGATGAGTAAGCGCCAGATATTCAGAGAAGCTTGTGCTGTGTCGTGCTGTGCCATCAGTATCCAAACATAACACTTTACTGTGTGCAAGCAGGTCTACTCTTTCACACAGCTACAAACTTTTTATAAAGCATTTGGTTTAGTTGGTTTTCTCTTTTTTTAGTATGTGGTTTTGTAACGATTCAGTGAGGAATTACTCTATTTCTGGTAAAAGAAAAAACAAGGCGGGATTGCAATATGCTAGTGCTCAGTTTGGATTAGTTCATGTGTTCAGGATTGTATGGGCTCTTTAAATAACTGCTTGCCAGATGACACTTTGCTTTTGAGCCACAGAAATGATCCTACACTCATGAGTGAACCATGAACTTTCTTATTCAGCACGAGTTTGAAATGACAACAGAACATCCTGTGCTGACAGAGAAACAATCCTGTTCAACCGAAGCATGAAAACAGTCCAAACAAATGGGTTTATGAGGTTATGATACTAGATTCATGTTACTCAGCTAGTGTCCATAACTCACAAGCTAGAATTGCTAGATTAAATCTACAGATTTTACTAGAAAGGGCTTTAGCAGCGGTATCCTGTTTGGGGGGAGATTTTATGAATGTTATTGTTGCTCAGCCTAAAACTCTGATGGTGCTTTGCAAAGGAAATAAGAGCATGCAAAACATTTATCTTTAGAAAACCTAGTTGAAAAGTTTTTAAAAATACTATTGGAGGTTAGTTCAGGTCTGTAAAAAGCATATGTGGCATGCACACATGAGCATAAAACTATGAATGCATTACAAGTTCCAATCCCTTGATAGATTACTAAATGCATTTGCAATTAGTGGCATTTCTGTCTGGGCATACTAATTTCGTTTCTGAAAAGTGAGAACATTTATTTCATTGGCTTTAATAGAAAAAAAAACACTGACATGATGGCTCTAGGGTTCACTTACTTGGAGAAGGCAAATTTTGGAAACTTGATGAAGTTCTTTACAAAGACTGTGAAGTTTTCTGCCTTTGCCAGCATGGGCTCCCTGTTGCAACATTTGGCACATTACAGGTACAACACTAATATGTTTTTTTTAGTTTTTTTTATATATAGTTTCATACAGGCATGAAAAGGGAATCATATTGCACATACAGCAACTGGTACAAAACACTGTTCTCTTACGTTGGTGTGCGGCCATGCTCAACAGGGCACCATCCTTGAATCTCACAGGTTCCTGTGTCGTTTAGACAGCGGCCTGTCTTCACTCCTGAATAAACAACAGGAAAATGTAGTCCCTTTAAGGCTCTGAATTTTAAACATACTAGTGGGTCGTAGTATATTTTTCTGAACAAGAATCTTGCCCTTTCACAAAGGTTTTCCTTTTATGTAAATTCAGAAGTACAGTCATAAGGGAACAAAAGGCTTGGTATTTCATGCAGGTTTTGTGCTTACCATGACCTGCTATAACAGTTTCCCCTTCCACACATTCACTGTTATTAGTACAAAAACCATCTGGCACTTTAGGACTCTGAAATAAGTAGAATGAAGTGAACATATTCAACAAACTCAGTGGTTTTAAAATGTACAGAGATCAAAAACTTCTATATGAATACAGCTCTCGAATTAAAACTAATACAACTAAAATAAAACAACAACCTGTCTCTTACCTCAGGGCAGAAACCCAGTCGTTGGTTTGGTGTCACTAGGTAATTTGTCACAATAAAGAAGACCCTGTCCCCCTGTTAAAAAGAATTAATGATATATTCTTACATAAAACATTTCCAACAGCAAATTAATGGAATGTCATACTCTCGCTTCAACTCTTCACCACTGAACCAACAAGCTTCACAATTTAAGGCTTTAGTAAATTAATTATTTTTCTGATAAAAAGAGAAAAAAAATTATTGCATCCAACAAAAGCCCAAGGGAATGAGCTTCCAACAAGGCAAAAGCTTTAAATAAAAACTAGACTCCCCAAAAGCTGCCTGTGTCATATTTGATCCAGCTCATCTTACACAGCATCTTTTGTCATCAATGCCATTAATGAACATTTTAAAGGCATAACACTTATCAGTTTTGCAAAAAGCATTAGGGGACTGAGTTGGAATAGAAGGCTTTGGTTTGATTAATTCTAAACTAAAATATTAATGGTGAAACATATTAAAGATTTTAAATAAATACCCCTCTTTCAGTCTCTCAGCTGTAAGATTTAATTGTTCTGCATGAATTTAAACACAATTATGACCAAAAAAAAAACAGCTACTCATTAAGAGGAGATCTAGATGAAAATAGATGTTCCATTATGCAACATTATAAACACAATGAATGTTTATTGTTTAAATTCTTGGCAAATGTGTATGTCATGTCATTATCTATAGTTATCTCCATAATCTAACGGATAAAATGGAGATCGTTTTTGAGAAAGTCTATTAACAGAGTACATATGGTGTACAAATAGGTACTATGAATTTCTTACGACGCAAATATACAGGTAAGATGTGTTTTTACTTGTGGAGGGATTACATAGTCCTCTGCACCCCATAGCTGCAGACCAAACTGAGAGCTGTTGGTGAAATCTACACCCTTGAGTTTAGTGATCACAGAACTCTGGATGGCTTCCTCTGTCTCCTGATATCCTTTCTTCCAAATAAAAACCCACCTTTAAGAGGACACACCAATAAAAGAAAATAAACAACAGTAAGTATAGCTACAATTTACATTGTAAGAAATATAAAAAGTCATTTCAATGGTTATTTAGGGTTTGTGTAATAGAGTAATGCTATAAGTCACATGTATGGCCAAGACACCATGAAGGACATAATAACCGCATTCATGGAAGTTTTATGAAAGTTTTTTTTTTTTTTTTTTTGTAAAGGGCAAGAATAAATCAGCTTTAAATGGGGTTAAGAGGGCTGGTGCTTTTGTGTGTAGCATTTGACCACAGCACATGCGATCCAGGTCATCTTACATCCGCACCTTTTGCTGCAGTTCGATGGTATATGAAGCCCAAAAAGCACGTGAACGAATTGGGAAGCAGAAGTGAAGAAACTTTTGTCTGGTTCTAATAAATTCATAGACTAAATTTGGTGATTACGAATCTAATTTTTTCCACTTCATGCAAAACATGCAGACAGTGCAATGGTTTCAGTCTTACAGGCTACTTGATATAAATAACATCCGAGACGTGGTGCGTTAACAGGTGGCTTATATTCGTTTTGATTAAATGAATACAGTGACCAATGTGAGCATAAACAAACACGTAACGACATTTTAAAACATTTAACGTTACTTTTGAAGATTAAATCTTCTAAAAACTGACCGAGCCCGCTAGCTCACCGCAACGT
Source organism: Semotilus atromaculatus (assembly GCA_031834385.1). Lineage (NCBI taxonomy): Eukaryota > Metazoa > Chordata > Actinopteri > Cypriniformes > Leuciscidae > Semotilus > Semotilus atromaculatus. The sequence goes on from JAULUF010000035.1 coordinate 5,408,889, forward strand.
CTAGATTTAAAGAAGCACAAGACACCTACCCGATCAGATATCCAAACACCGCCAGCTGAAAGAGTCTGAACAGAACTCCGATCTTTTTGTTTTTAGCGATGACAAATTTCGCAGTCTTGTAATCGAGTAGAGAGAAGAAAAAGTTACCCCAGCTCTGAGCCATGTTCGTGTGTCATTGACGGCCTCGAAGCAGCTGTCAACTGCTCTGCGCTGACAACTGTTCTCCCCCCTAAAACATTTCGTCGAAACGTTTTGATTTCTGTTTTCCCCTTTTGTTCCGGATATAGTTCTTTATTTTGTCAACATTCTTATTAAATTAATTTAATTGATGAGCAGTAAATAAGGGGTAACGACTTTTTTAAGGACGAAAGTAATGTCTCAAATGAGCTTTCTGCTATTACTCAGCGGATAGCCTTTCCATATTTTAATGGTGGCTGATGAGGTCCAATTTGTTTACATTAGTTAATATACCGGTATCATGTAATACTTTTTATAAAAATACTTTTACAGCGTATTAATCTAGGTTTATATTCATTGTATTAATTTAATTTATACTATTACATTTTAAGTTGTAAATTAACACATAGCCTATGAATAATTAAGGAATATGAATGAATCAATAATGAATAATAAATTGACCTAGATTAATTAATGCAGTGAATAAATTCATATACCTCACGAAGTAATGTTATGGAATTTAAACTTATTGTAAAGTGATGCTATAACTGTTTTTCATTTATCTGCTGTTTAAGGATGCCGCGTGTTTGGTCGAGCCTTCATGACCTTTCCGGTCGTTATTATAAGCAATGATTTATTTTTAGAAATAATTGTATATATGCGATTTCCATATGTGAAATAACAATTTGGAATAATAGATTTTAACGATTTATAGTGCACCAAAAAGACATTATGCTTGTTTGCGAGCATTTTTCTCTACATATTAAACACTATGCTGATTAAATACAGGCTATGAAAAAAAACTAATTTCTAGACTTAAGGCTTTTTTTTTTTAAACGTGAACCAGGAAAGCCCAATTAAAATGATTTGACTTTGGTCTTTCATTAGCATGTTTCCATAAAATAAAATTGACTGGAGTTAGTAATAATTTCTGACCAACAAATAATAGGCTAATAAAGGAGGTACACAATTCATAACGATTTGTTTAAAGTTACGTTAGAATTTCAGATGGGTTATTTTAACAAGACACTCGATTGCACCATCTTACCATTTTTGAAATTTGTAACAGCAGCTGTAGATTTGGACCTGCTGTAGAACAGGACCACCACATGTGTTTTAACCCCAGGTTCTTGTCAACCAAATATGGAGTATAATATAACCAAATTAGGCATCACCATACAGCTTTTAACCAACCTTTAATAATAAGTTACTTACATGGCGCTTTCTAGGTACTCAAAATCGCTTTATATTGAAAGGGGGAATCTCCTCAACCACCACCATTTAAAATAAAAGAAACATCACCCCAACGATTCATTATCTATAGAAATGCTAGTGCTTGGCTCCAGGAATTCATATTTGTACATGCCTACAAATACAGGCTAATTATTATAAAAGTAGTAGCAACACTGCAAGTAGTACTTTTTATTTAAACAAATAAAAAAAAAGAAGTTCAGCATAATGCAAAAGTTCCATTTCACTCACTTTTACCAGATGTTGTATTAATGGTCATGCACAAGCACAAAATTGACAATTTTTAATTTCAATGCTTTTATTTAGTCATTTTGAAGATAACAAAAAACAAAACACCAGGTGGAAAAACATTAATACATGTTATTATGATTCAGTTAAAGTAAGAGAACAGGAGAAAAAGTGGTGTGTGCATGGGGCTACTGAAAGAATTAAATGTCCATCCCTCACACTATCAGTTTAAATATCTGAACCTCCTCTGAGACGCAGCACCAGATGCAAGGTGGACTCTTTCTGAATGTTGTAGTCGGACAGTGTGCGTCCATCTTCCAGCTGTTTGCCAGCAAAGATCAACCTCTGCTGGTCAGGGGGAATGCCTTCTTTGTCCTGGATCTTTGCCTTGACATTCTCAATGGTGTCGCTTGGCTCGACCTCGAGAGTGATGGTCTTGCCTGTCAAGGTCTTGACGAAGATCTGCATGCCTCCCCTGAGACGCAGCACCAGATGCAAGGTGGACTCCTTCTGGATGTTGTAGTCGGATAGTGTGCGTCCATCTTCCAGCTGTTTGCCAGCAAAGATCAACCTCTGCTGGTCAGGGGGAATGCCTTCTTTGTCCTGGATCTTTGCCTTGACATTCTCAATGGTGTCGCTTGGCTCGACCTCGAGAGTGATGGTCTTGCCGGTCAAGGTCTTGACGAAGATCTGCATGCCTCCTCTGAGACGCAGCACCAGATGCAAGGTGGACTCTTTCTGGATGTTGTAGTCGGACAGTGTGCGTCCATCTTCCAGCTGTTTGCCAGCAAAGATCAACCTCTGCTGGTCAGGGGGAATGCCTTCTTTGTCCTGGATCTTTGCCTTGACATTCTCAATGGTGTCGCTTGGCTCGACCTCGAGAGTGATGGTCTTGCCGGTCAAGGTCTTGACGAAGATCTGCATGCCTCCCCTGAGACGCAGCACCAGATGCAAGGTGGACTCCTTCTGGATGTTGTAGTCGGATAGTGTGCGTCCATCTTCCAGCTGTTTGCCAGCAAAGATCAACCTCTGCTGGTCAGGGGGAATGCCTTCTTTGTCCTGGATCTTTGCCTTGACATTCTCAATGGTGTCGCTTGGCTCGACCTCGAGAGTGATGGTCTTGCCTGTCAAGGTCTTGACGAAGATCTGCATGCCTCCCCTGAGACGCAGCACCAGATGCAAGGTGGACTCCTTCTGGATGTTGTAGTCGGACAGTGTGCGTCCATCTTCCAGCTGTTTGCCAGCAAAGATCAACCTCTGCTGGTCAGGGGGAATGCCTTCTTTGTCCTGGATCTTTGCCTTGACATTCTCAATGGTGTCGCTTGGCTCGACCTCGAGAGTGATGGTCTTGCCTGTCAAGGTCTTGACGAAGATCTGCATGCCTCCCCTGAGACGCAGCACCAGATGCAAGGTGGACTCCTTCTGGATGTTGTAGTCGGACAGTGTGCGTCCATCTTCCAGCTGTTTGCCAGCAAAGATCAACCTCTGCTGGTCAGGGGGAATGCCTTCTTTGTCCTGGATCTTTGCCTTGACATTCTCAATGGTGTCGCTTGGCTCGACCTCGAGAGTGATGGTCTTGCCTGTCAAGGTCTTGACGAAGATCTGCATGCCCCCCCTGAGACGCAGCACCAGATGCAAGGTGGACTCCTTCTGGATGTTGTAGTCGGACAGTGTGCGGCCATCCTCTAGCTGTTTGCCAGCAAAGATCAACCTCTGCTGGTCAGGGGGAATGCCTTCTTTGTCCTGGATCTTGGCCTTCACATTTTCAATTGTGTCACTTGGCTCGACCTCAAGGGTGATGGTCTTACCAGTGAGGGTCTTGACAAAGATCTGCATCTGTAAACAAATTAGGAAAAATAAGATTAGCAACCATGCATAAACCAATATAAAAATATTGGTACACATTCAGTTACAGCAAAATAAAGGCAGAGCTCTTCCATGAATACTTAAAGCTTCAGAAAGAGAAAGCCTAGTATTTGTTGGAACACCACACAAAATGTACCTATGCTCTAACAAGTATGTTAGGGATGAGTATTGATAGCCTATATCGATACTGTACCAAAAGTAGCCTAAAATATGAAACCATTGATGCTTTTGGGAAACGGAGCATAGAACAATGCTTAACAGAGGACAGAAAGACATATGTTTGAGTTATTTCTAGGGGTGTGCACGAATAGTGGAATATTCCATCTGTAATTATTATTAGAAAAATACCATTTGAAATTTTACTACATTGCTTTGCTGGCTGCAAATGCAGTGAATCCATGATAAATGCCGAGCACTAAAACTCAGATATAATTAAATGCACTGGGTGGCGCTGTGGAGCATGTTTAACAAGGTTTTTGTATTTTGATTGCATAATGTCATCATTTGCCTGGCAACGTTTGAAATAAGTTAAGTGGGTAGTTACCCATTTTACTCTTAGTAATTTAGCCTAATAATTTCAAAGTTCAGTTTAGAGGTATCAGTATCGATATAAATGAAACCAGCCTTTGAAAGTATCAGTATCGAAAACAAAAGTGGGATTGCCCATCCTTAGTATCTGTGTTAATCAGAAAATTATGGAGGCAGTTCAGTCAACCTCAACCAATGGCATGAATTTAGGGTGGGGCTAAACATTTGTAATGAAGGGGGGATTTTTTCTGCCACAGTACAGCTGCATAATACATGACAATTTATTACATTACAATAACGTTACATCTATGGTGTATCAGATAATAAAAAATAATTAATACTAATTAGTAATGACAAAATAGGAATATTGTATCCTTAGCCAAATCCATTTTTTTCAGTGGGTTGTCTCTTTCAAAGGACTGCTACCCAAAACAAACAAAAAACCGATGGGAAAAAATGCTTTATATAGCATTACGATTTTCTATGAAACCATTTTCCTCAAACAACATGAAAGGCAAAATACATACTTAGTACGTGCTAAATTGTCTTTAGATTGTTACACGTTATATTGAGTATTTATTGAATGTTCAAAAAGTGAGTAAACAAACTAGCAAGAGGGCAAACCAAGATATTTGTGTTTTATTTAAAAACTGTACTGCGCAACACCAAACATCCTCTTCACTAACATGGCGGCTGTACAGTAGCATCCGGGTTCTTTGTTCAAAGAATACTATGATTCAGCAAAAATACATAAGACAAAACTAACCAAATCGAAAGCAAAATATATGACCTTCACAATTAAATAAAACCTCCATTTCGGTAACGTAAGATGTTCCATCTCATTAAGCTACTTAGACGAACGCATTATGAATAACATTATACAGGTCAATAAGTTTAACGTTAGACATGCAGAAAGCGACCGTATCAATTCAATAACCACAAGAAAAACGAAAGATTAAGTCTTAAAGAATGTTATAAAACCAACTAAATGTTGAGTCTTACCTTTTATAACGCTTACTGACTGTCTGTGAATCTGCTTCCTTTAAACGTCCTCTGCGTAGAAAAACTGCCGTTGAATGCGAATGATACTGTATTTATACAAACCCAGGAGCGTGACGTTTACGGTACGTCACATGACCAGATTCTTCCGCAGTCAAAACCTTTATTTGTTAAAACATTTAAATATACTTTACACTAAAGATTTATGGTAAAACGTTTAGGAATTGTATGTTTTGTATCCGTATTTTAAGTGTATAATTATTATCATACAGTATCAAAAAAGGAAGTATCCAGAATATGCCAGAATGGCCTCACACCCGAGTTGCGTGATTGGCTGGTTGTTGTTTTTTTTGTTCTCTTTACTATTGGTGAATCAGACTATTGAAATTTGGACCAGACAAAGAAAGAGCAGGCTATGTCATAGAAAAAAAATGGAATAATCTGGAATAGCCTACTTGACATTATCTTAAACCAGTCTTGGTAATAATTGTGTCAAAAACTACAACCTGGGACCTGTTCTGCATGCTCTTAACTTTTTTTTAAAACCCATAGCTATAAATATAACAGGCCTACAGAAATGACAGGCTGTTATCCCTAAAAGAGTGTTTGCTCAAATGCATGTTTTATTATTATTATATATATTTTTTAGGCTACATTATTTGTGTTTTAGTCGAGGCTGCTGTTGTGAGACTTGTGTCAATCAGTGCACTTAATATAGAACACAACTTGTGATGGCATTGCTTTGAAACATGTTGGCCTCAGACTCTCCGCAGTATCTGTTGCAGCAATGTAGGTCATTTTCTCTGGGTGAACAGACAGACAGTAACTCAGCTGTTCACCACTGCGACAAAGCTGGGTCTGAATTGCAAATAAAAAAAAGATGGGATTTTGTTGAAGTTTTACCTTGTTGGAGTTTTTGTATAACCTCTGTTATTAAAGACTTTAATAACATTTTTAAAGAAAGGTGTAATGCTTAAATTGTAATAATTGTCAGGCCTTAATTCTGTATTCTACTGTACACTATTGTCCTAAAATGCATGTTTGAGCTGTTTTAATCTTAAAAAATGTTGGGGGGTTTTCTAAGGCAAGTTTATAAAAGCTATTTAAATGTCCTAATTGAACTAAGGCCTAATCCTAGCTTAATCTTAGCCCTGTCTGTGAAACCAGGCCTTTGTGGTGGACAAGAAACTTTCTGTGACTTTGTGTTGCCATGCATGAACAACCTATGCTCTGTTTTCTGGTTACCACCTGGTATGCAGCTAGTTTCTTTCATCAGCACTTACAGTCCTGTGGGCATGCTATTAAAATAAATACCACAAAATAGTTACCCAATTTAGGTAAACATTAATCAGCTTGCTCTTCAAAAAGAGATGGTATTGTGAAACTGCTCTTTGAGCCTTGTTTATCTGGACAGTCATCCTTAGTCGGTTAGTATCGTTGTGGAATCAGGTCCCTGTTAATTCTTCCATGAGCTTGAACAGCTGCTAAAAGATTATCTAGATCACCCAACTGCAGTTTTCTTGAAACTTAGGGGCGGTGAAGGTGTTACATTTAAACTTATTTCACTCTTGATCATATACTGAAATTAACAATAAGTACATGGTGAAATAATCACCATCTGAGGGTTTTACAGGGCAAGGTCTTGTCTGCCGTTGGGTCTCTGTTAACCATGCGAGACTTTTGGCATTTGAAAGTGCTCTAATAATATCACAGGCTGGTCAGCATTTATGGTCATATAAATGAGAGATTATTTTTCCCCACTGCTCCCCTAAAGTGAAAATGTAATTTGTAGTGATTTTGCTTTTTGTTTTTAACAGCAAATATAGGCTATATTTCTATTGAACAACTTACAAGGAAATTGTTTCTTAGACAATTACGGGAAATACATAACATAAATGTTCATAAATTCACTAGAAAGTTCCTGGTTATTATCGCCCAACCCACCGATACACATCACATGAGCTGCCACATCACCAGACTGAACTCAAAATAATTTTTGTTCAGAAAGTTCAAGATCACGTGTACCTTGAGCTTTCAGGAGAGTGTTTGTGCGTATATCACTTGAAATATTTAACATCTATCTGTAACTTAATCTGTCATCAACATCAGACATTATAAATACAGGATGTTAAGAAATAATAATTTATATAATATTTATATAGACAAACTTGACTGTTTAAAGTTTTACCACATTGTCAATATAAACAGTCAATTTAAAGTTTTATAGCCTAACATCTTACTTCTGTGTCAAAATACAAATCGTTTAGGCTCATTTGGAATTTATATATTAAAAAAAATACTTTCTATTTTATTTAACAACACACTGTCCAAATGTGACATAGGATATCTGTATTAGGCTATACATTATTTGTTTATATACACTACAATTCAGTCTATTTCGAAGAGAACAAGTTCTTCTTTCTGCTCTGATATTATCGTGGACTTTGTCTGGACTTGTTTTGCAACAGCTGAACGGGTGGGACCAGATTACGCCGAGTGCAAATGAGCTGGCTGAAGCATGTGACCCAACCAGTTAACAGTGTGTGTGTGTGTGTGTGTGTGTTTTGCAACCAGGGTGATGGTTATCAACCAAGTATATCATGTTCTACAGGATTTAAACCGGTAAGGTTGTTGACGACTTTAAACTCCTTTACCATACAAAGTTAAAGGTGCTAAACGAATGGCGTGCGTAACTAAAGACGAAAGGTAGGCTATATGTAACCTTCACTTTCACTGTTTCACATTCACAGTGACGTGGAGAAACTGATAAAAAAATAACATTGGCACACATAAAATACACGGGTGTTTATCTTGCTGCCCACGAAAAAAAAAAAAATCCCTTAAAAACGCGAATGAAGTCTGTTGATTACATTGGTATATACATGACCATACAATGAGGCACAGATCGTGTCCTGATGTAAATGATCTTGTTTGCAGGGAGCGTGATGGTCTTGTGAAACACACTGGAGGTTGTCACTGCGGCGCGGTGCGTTTTGAGGTGTGGAGTGCTCCAGATTTACACGTGTTCAACTGCAAGTAAGAAACATCATAAGCCATTAGCACAGTCACAGTACAATGACCTAATCGTGTGCTCACGTGGATTGCTTTTTGAACCGAATAGTCATTCGCGATGCATTTAGCAGTTGAATACCTTGCGAAGTGTCATGATCATCTTTTACTGAAAATACTTCGTTCTGTCAGGTCTTTGTCTGTCATGACAGATGTTATGACGATGTCGTTTTGAAATATTTCTTTCCGAGAGGGTTAACAGAATCAGAAAGAGCTTTATAGAGATTGCTAATGTGACGTCATCATGACGTATTACCAATGGTGAATGCAAAGCATTTTGGGAATCCGCGGCACAAACATATAAGGCGCCAGACTTGATTGCATGGAGGGAAAAACGCTGTGTTCAAGATGCCGTCTACCTGCTGTGTTATAAACTGCAATAGTCGTTCTTACGATAGAAGTGGCATTTGTCCACAACAACAGTAAACTCCCTTCATACATACAACACGCTGCCCCCCAGCCCCCACATGTAAACCATTCATCCCCTCTATCTTAATCCAGCAAGCCCTTAGCCACCCCCATCAGTTTGGTCTGAAGTGTGCTGCTGGGGACAGAGACGCTTTCGGAAGTGCATTTTCAGAAGTGCTGGGTACAATGACGCAATATACGTAAATGTATGGTTAGTAAAAAATATAGGCCTACTAATGTCATAGAACGGATGTACCTAATACAAATAAACAAAACATCTCCAGTTAACTAGCAGAGCATTCATGTAGTTCGCTATTAAATACGAGATCTAGCGCTTAAATCTGTTTTTGAGATCCTGCTGAGCGCTCGTTGCCGCTGCTCATGCATAGTGTTGTGGCTCGCGCACAGTCCTCAGTCGGACGCGCGCTTCAATCTATCGCCGTTGCAGAGACTCTCTGTTCGTTCCGGTAAAATCACAAAATAAACTGCACACAAATTTGTCCCTGCTTGATATAGACTGTAACCACTGATGAACCTGTTCGGTTTTGTTGACAGAGAAAAAAACAAACGTTGTGTGGTTTAGAACCCGAAACCTCTGACACGCTTGGCAGAATATCTACCACTAGACCATTTAAGAACTTAAACAATGTGTGCGGATCGAAGTATTTCATTTGGAAAATAACAAAAATAAACTGGTGCCACAGAGGGGACATTCTACACTCATGATATTCTTTAAAAAAGGAAGCGCGATAGTCAGATAGAGAGAATTATACCAGCATCATGTCAAAAAGAAGTGGACAACAAGACAAAGCTTTTTTTTTTTTTAAGTGGTGGGTACAAAATGACTCATATGAAATCTGCTGGGTGCTGCAGCGACTTGAAGTTACTGAAAACTTCGTGTGTGTATGCACTAACACCATGTAGTTGTATATGGGTGCTGGAAGTTGGGCAACAGGATGATCTCCTGACCTGTCAATATGCTCGTAAGGATCCAGTCCTTTGATTCCCTTTATTTTCTCGTCATATCTCATCGTTGCATTAGGATTTAGTTTTAAGCAGTATGGTCCAACAATGTTTTCTTTAGCCCGCTGCATTTTGTAGGATTATATTATATTCTGTTTTTCACGCTAATTTTTCATTATTTTTATGCCAGAACGCTATAGCCTGCTATGCCGGTGTTCTGTCAATGTAGCATACTTTGTCAAAACAGCATACCAGTGTTTGTGAAGGGTATGCTGTTTTGATAGCCCCCTGGTTTAATGATAATACAGTTTATAATGGGGTATGCTGTTTTGATAGCCCCCTGGTTTAATAAAAATACAGTTTATAATGGGGTATCCTGTTTTGATAGCCCCATGGTTTAATAAAAAATACAGTTTATAATGGGGTATGCTGTTTTGATAGCCCCACGGTTTAATAAAAATATAATATATAATTAAAATATAATATGCAATATAATACACCAACACTTACCGCTGGTATGCTGAAATGATGGTTTATATCTAACGCATGCGCAATGCCACAAATTTCACTGCTGCGCATGCGCATTAACCGAAGGTATCCCATTCTGATGGGTATGGTGTTCCGTCAGAACACCTGTCCATGTAAACGGGCCAAACATACCCACAATTCTTTGCGTTCTGATGACGTTGCCGCCCAGTTGGTCACATGTCTTAGCGATCTCTATTGCAAGTATGTTTGCACACACAAGGAATGTTGTGGTGAGAGAAGAAGCTTCCAGTACACAGAGACAACAACAGACAAGTACACAGAGTGAGACAACAACAGTACACAGACAGTAAACAGGGCTGAACCAACCTGGGTGGGAACACAACTTGTACTAAATAAATATTATGTCCACTAATAGGTTACTAGGAATATTACATAGGCGAATTGTGTTAATATGGGTTGGTTCACTGGTTGAATGTACGGTTTAATGACAAATGTATTGGTTTATAGTAGCCTATATTGGTATAACCACACACATATATTGGTTTACTTTTAGATATTGATTTGATCAAGTACTTTGTAAATGTGACAGGAGCAAACCCATGTATAAAGACGTTGTCCCAGTATGTAGATGATTTAAATCGAATGAAAATTCAACAGGCCAGATCAAAAATGCTTTTATTAAACCACTACTACTTATGTCTGTGAGTGTGTTGTTAATTTATTACTACTATTAACTCCTATGAAATCCTACCACAAATGTAACATGAGTAATAAAGAAATCTCTGTAGGGAAAACAATTTGCATGAATGATTATTTTATCGAGTGTATATTAATTTATGCATATTAGAATATCATGTTGTGCACTTTATACAATGTATTTTAGTTGTACTCTTTGTTTTAACTTAAATAATAATAATTTGACATCTCAAGAACAATTGTGACAACCCCATCAACTCGCCAGCAAACTAATGTATCCTTACCCATACATATTTGAACAAACAAAACTTATTTTGACAACCCGATTTTTGAACAAACCAATGTATCTAAAACAATGTAAACATCAAGAAACCAACGTATAGCCTACTTAAAAATAAACTTGTGTATACCCATGTCTACATGATCAAAGCAATATATACTTGAACAAACCAATGTATACTTGATTAAACCAGTGTATACTTCATCAAACCAATGTATCTAAACCAGTCCATGCTTGAGGAAACCCATGTATAGCCTACTTGAAAAAACAATATTATGTACTTAGAGTAAAGTGTATGTGTATTTTGGTGTGCTGTCCGAGGGGAGGGCTCCAACCTCAGAATTTGGCCCGAACCCAGAGTACAACCCACATATCCCTGGCTGGGATAGTAACCAGCCGAGAGTGAGGAGTCAGGGTGGTGGAGGGATACAGAAAACTGTCGAGGAACATAGTTGAGTCTGTGTATATATATATATATATATATATATATATATATATATATATAGGCCTCCTCTCGTGCTGATTGGATAGATCATTTGAACGTGTTCCTCCCAAACTTTGTTAATAAAACATCATATACTTGAACAAACTCATACATCTAAACCAATACATTGTTGACAAAGCTAATGTATGCTTGAACAAACCCATGTATACTTCATCAAACCAATGTATACTTGAGACAATGTATCTAAAATATATAGTTGAACTTGAAACCAATGTACGCTTGAACAATCCCAATCCCAAGTATACAGTATACTTGATCAAACCAATATATACTTGAGCCAACTGATGTATCTAAACTCATATGTACTTGAGGAAACCAATGTATACTTGAAGTCTTGAACAAACTGTTGTATAAAGAAACAAACCCATGTGTAATTGATCAAACTACTGTATCTAAACCTATATATATATGTGGTTATACCAATGTATTATAAACCAAAACGTTCGTCAATAAACCATACATTCATCCAGTGAACCAATCCATATTCACACAATACATGTATTATTTCCTAAACGGCCTCTCATTTTATGGGGGTTGCAGAATGAGGAGGCAAAGCCACTTTGGGCCCCTTAGTACCAACTGAGCATTGTTTAAATGCCACAGCTTACCTGAGTGAGGGGGCATCATGGTAACTTGTCTGTATTCATGGTAAAACTGCTGAAATTGTGTATCTAAGATGTATTTATATCTGGTTGTCTAAAATGCCTTTATTTCATGGATATCAATGAGTCGAGTTTGTCGAAAGGATACTTTGAGTTACGTCATCATCACACCCTTTCGTTAATTCAGACTCTATTCATCTCTTCAGTGCTTCGCTGGCACCGGCCTCGATAGAGGAATGGAGAGAGCCAATACAAAAATGCCTGTAATAAAAGTTGGTGCAGAAGTTGGTGTCAGCTTTTCATTGTTAGAGTCATTGTATTCACATGAGAGAGACTTTTCATGTCGGTAACCCACCTACTGATGGTTTTGATTGCTGTTGTGTCTCAGTTGCAGTATTTGCACAAAGAAACAGAATCGTCACTTCATTGTGCCAAAATCCCAGTTCACCTTGCTGCAGGTATGTGTTTTGAAGCATGTACACAGGATTTTTTTGAGCAGAATGCATATAATGTTAAATTTGTTATAATTAATTATATAATTGTTTCATAGGGATCAGACAACATGACCACATATACATTTAACACACACATGGCCAAACACACATTCTGCAAAACGTGCGGCGTCCAGAGTTTCTACACTCCACGTTCCAACCCTGATGGATTTGGTGAGTTGAATACAAGGTAGACCATTATTGGGATGTCTTTTTTTTTTTTTTACAGACAATTTTTACAGCATGTTATAGACAAACCGTACTTTACCTTGCTTTGTTTTAAACTATGGAGCATTTCCTTTTTGATGTGAAGAAAAAAGTTATCTTATTTGGGTGTTTTTACATGTACTTTGCCTTGACTTTACAGGTGTGGCACCTCATTGTTTGGACATTGGAACAGTGAGAAGTGTGACTGTGGAGGATTTCTGTGGGCATAACTGGGAGGAAAGTATGCAGAAGCATCATTCTATTAGAAGTATGTCAAAACCAACAACGGACACATAATTGACGGTTTCCTATGGTCTTTTGAATAGTTTGACTTTCAGACTGCAGCTTCAGCCAGAAGATTTAAGAGGCCATTTACACGACACCAACTAAAATTGGACAAAAATGTATGCGTTTTGGCATACATTTTTGTATGCCAAAACGCATACATTTTTGTCCAATTTTAGTTGGTGTCGTGTAAATGTATGCGTTTTGGCAGGTCAATTATACGACAGTGGCCCTTTGGGGGCCTGAAGACGCAAACTTTTGAAATGGATTTCAAAGAGCAAGTTTTTGAAAACGTTATCGTCAGTGGTGTCATGCTTATGCATGCGCATTGTGTTCGTTCTATAGGAATGCGCGAGTATTTGACAACCCAAACAACAAAATAACAATCAACTACTGGCCTGGCAAGCATAATACAGCATTTTTAGTCATCATCGTTTTGACAATGTTGTTGTCTGTACATGAAACTACAGGGGGGAAAAAAATCAGTTAATAATATATTGTTGTCGTGTAAATGTAACCTTAGATTGTACTCTCCTGCTTCTTAAGACATTTTTATCAGTGTAATTGTTGCCAAAATTCACCTTAACAGACACAAATTTACTAAATTATTTCTCTTCTAAAAAAAAAAATATAGACCAAAAATATTATATAATATGAAATATTATTTTGAAATTATATACTGTCTAAGATAGACAATTGGTGTTTTTTTATTAAGAAATGTATCAACAGGAAAATTGTAATGGTAAATGGAATGGAAATCACACTCTAATAGATATTTAGGACATCAAAGGAGGATTGATATTTGTATTATCTTCCAACTTTGTATTGAGGATGTTATGAGTGACATGTATAAGGAAAACTACTAAAACCATTTATTTTCAAAAAGAAAAATAGTTCATGGTGTTTTTTCTCACTTCATCAAATTTATTTTAAACAATTGTTGCATTACTCCGCATTGTTATATGTATATATTCTTAACTCAAAGTCAAAACAGAGAACATATTAAACTTCCTAGAATGACAGATTTGCTCAGAAAGAATTCAGAAATACATGCCAGTTTTGAAACCATACTGAATCACAACATTTAGTAGAGTACTTGTTGATCCGTTTGGAACAGTGCTTTAACTTAAGTCAAATAACAACAGTAAACGCAAATGTAAACAATACACAGAATTACATTTTGTTTTCTCCATTCCCTGCACACACAAAGGCACAATCTGGTCTTTGGATTCAGCTACTCTATTAAAGTGCTTATCTGGGCTAAACCTCTCCAGAAAACTGGCTTTCAGAATAGTGGATACCGTGTGTATAGGTCCATTATACCAGCATTTCTCCATCAGTGTCTGCAGGTTGAACCTTTTTAAATATGCTGGCACTATACAGTATTTTAATGACAGCATATTTGGAATGGGGCTATTTAAAGAAATAAGAAACATGCAGTTAACCTTTACCTAAAAAATGCAGTGCATAACTTCAGTCCTACATGGACAGGAACAGTATCCAAGACAATCTAATCTAATAAATTTTCACATTCTTTGTTTCCACAACGATGGCCTGGAACGTGTTTATGAACATGTAGCGTGAGAACAGTATGTAGAGCCGGCGGAACCACAGCAGCTGAGAGCGATGACAGAGCATGGCTTTCTGAAGAACCAAGAGGAGAGAGAAGTGAACAGACAGCAACACAGAGCAATTACTTCAATTTGTAGGGTTACTGTGTACTGATTAACTTTTTTTTATAGCCCTTATAATAAGTCAGGTAGATGACCTGACCAAAGATCACAAACTGACACTCGAGGGCTTAACATGCTACTGTAAGGAGCCAGACTGGTAGAGTCAGTTCAGACAGAGAAACTGCGTCATTCAGAGGATTAGTTAATGCTTACAGTAAAGGTTCAAAGTACTAATGTGTTAATCAGCAACACAGCCTTTGTTTTGAGAAGGAGCTTTTTTCAGCTATGAATGTTCTTTATTCATAGTCTGCTATTCAGTCTTCAGTCTGGGAATACATCTGAAGACAGCTGTACTGTAGAAGCTGAGAAACACGTTTCATCGGGTCTAATCAGAGCTTAAGCTTTTTGTTTAAACACTGACTCATGACACACCTTGGCACGTTTATACTCCTCTCGTCCAATGAGACAGCAGAAATCGGAGGGGAGGAGCCAGCTGACCGGCAGCTCTAAGACTGATAGATACTTTCTGAGGATGCTGACGGAGTGAAGAGAGAAGATCTGACAACCTGTAGGAACAGGTGGTTTAAAAAAAAAGTTAAGCTTAGTACTGGGTTTCCACACTTTTTGGACTTTTCTAAAGCTTTTACAGTCAATTATTATTATAGGATGAGGATTTAATCAATCATTAATTTTTATCAAATACAACTGAATACATATACTGTATAGACTAGGTGAAAAAAGAGGTGTATTCATAACAGAAAAAAACCTGCACCAGTTTATTTCTTTAAAAATAAAAAAATTGGTAAGGACTCACCTATATACAATAATACTATTCAACAGTTTGAGGTCAGTAAAATCTTGTTTTATGAAGAAATTAATAAATGTATTCACAAAGGATCCATTAAATTGCTCAAAAGTGATTTAAATGTTACAAATGTCTATTTCTAAAAATGCTGCTCTTTTAAACTTTCTAGAATCTAGATTTTTTAAAGCAACACAATTGTTTAAACATTGATGATAAGACATGTTTATTAAGCAGCAGATCATCATATTAGAATGATTTCTGAAGGATCATGTGACTGAAGCCTGGAGTAATAATGCTGAAAATTCAGATTTGCCAATTCAATAAATGACATTTTAAAATATATTAACATAGAACACAGCTATTTAAAATTACTTTTACAATACTACAGTCTTGCTGCATTTTGATCAAATAACCCTTTGACCATAAGATAATTAAAACAATCTTAGATACCCTAAACTTTTGAATGGTAGTGTATAAAGGGCATGAACAAGCTTCTTGGTGTGGTCACAGATAAACCCTCCTAGAAACACAGGGGCCTAGAGGTTAACTGAGGATCTGTTACGTAAAATACGATTTATCCAGAAACAGATGGGAAACACCGGATTAACAGGACTAACCTGTCCTCAGTATGAGTGAACATACACTGAGAAATTCAGCTAAAAATTTGAGTAAAATATAATAAAGCACATGTGTCAGTTTATATTAAAAAAAATCTTATGGCCACTGATATGTAACCCTTTGATAATATTTCTATCACTAGCCTACTGAGGCCAGAAGACATCTTCACGTGACAGCATATCGATCCCTAGTGGTCCGAGTCGTGAACTGACCATTTCATTTGCACCAATTGTGCACTAATCAATCAGATGTCTTTTATCCCAATTGCTCTTTGCTTTCTGACACAATGTAGACCTCAGTAATTTCTCCGCTTGGGTGTTAGAAAGGGTTGGTCTAGCTCTGTGGTGCTCCTGGGAAACTGTTTTCCAGAGTGCACTTAAGAGTGTACCAGTGGGTGGCGTACTTTGCCTAGAAAACATTAACAGCACTACCAACGAGGGCAAGATTTAAACTGTCATGTCTTACTTTACAAAATGATGAATGATATTTAAAATAATATAATGCTAAATATATATTTGAACTTAATGTAATTAGACTTACCTTCAGGTAGTCGTCCAGCAGAAGCCAGATGACTGTTGCCAAAGACATGAAAGAGACAAAAATATGATTAATGCAACGCAGCAAACTCAAACGCACATAGGCCTACACTCCAAGAACATTCTTAATGAGCATTTTTGTTTCCTTAAAACATAAATGAACCTGATAAGCAGACTTACTTAATTTTGAAACTTGAATAAATGTCTTTCTCTGTAGTCAGAGTTCAGTAGTCAATTTGCAAATCAGTTTCTTCTTATTTACTTTTTAATAAGATGCTAATTAAGAAAAAAATAATTATTTAGTGTATCCAGGTAACATTTAAAAACAAAAAACAAAATTATATAACAATAGCAAGAGGATATAACAAAATTAAGACCTGCAGATTTACTTGTAAAGTACTTTTGACAATAAATATTATTCCAAAACTAAATGAAAATAATTAGCTAATCACTGTGTGCTTCCTAGCACCACTTTGGGTGTCCCCAGACCTCAGTTTGAAACTTCCTGGTACATTGTATTATGCACAGGATAAATTAACCAGAATAAATGTATTTTCACATATGTTTTGTTTGTTCTGCCATAACAAATACACTCTTCACTCAGCACACCTATATTGTATATCACATATTCTATATACATGTAACTTGGTCAATAAACCAAAATACTAATACAGATGATAACTCAGATTTATTTGTCTGCAGTCTTCCAAAGTGTCTCTCTCTTTCTCTGCTATTACACTGTGTGTGTGTGTGTTTGTCTTGAGGACAGACACACTTCCTGAGGTCTGGGTTTTTCTCAGATTAGAGTGAGCTCTAAATCCATATGCAGTTCTTGGAACTGCCTGTCATGGCCTGGTTCTCCCAGTCACAGCACCTGTGTTGGCCCCGGAGCTCACCCCACGTCCCAGCGCCAACTTCACCACTGCTTCCCCTTTCTCTCTCAAGACACACGCACACACTTGTCTGGTTCACTATCTTTGTGGGCACTGTATGACTTATAAGCTTTTTTCCTCACTGTGACACGAGTCCCCATGAGTCTGTGTGTTTTCAGGGTGTTTACACGTACACACACAAAAAATAAATTAATCTACAACAGCACAGAAGAGACAGATGTCCGAGAAGATTGGCTCTGTTAACCAAACATTGCTCAATACCTAAATGTGGTTTGTTCAGACTGTTCTACTGGGAGCCATCATGTAAGTCATTGCCTCACGCCAGCAGAAAACATAATATTCTGTTGTTTTGATGCCTGCATCACCCCTATTAATGATTTAAGGGTTGATGGCCTTGTGTGGAAGACAGGATTAGGATTCATACAGTATTTGAAGGTATCGGGCAAAGTCCTGCAGTGCATTGTTGCAGATTGAACAACTAGCTGTCTGATCCGAGAGACAGGATCTGTTTTTCCTTTCCTTCTGAACTGATTCAGTATTTTGCTGCTCAGCTGGAATGTGTGTAATGTGAGCTTTTATTTGTGTAGTTATGGTATGATAGCCAGATATGTTGTGATTATTTTAATTCCTTTTCTATGTAAAGCACTTTGAATTACCATTGCTGTGTATGAAAACAGTTTTGCAAAATCAATCAGTGATAACATTATTTTCAGGATTATTTTAATAGGTATAGTTCAATAGTTAGTTCAAAAGAACAGAATTAATTTGAAATCGAAATCCTTTGTAACAATATGTTTACTGTCACTTTTGATCAATTTAATGAATCCTTTCTGAATAAAAATATTAATTTCTTTCTTTTTTGTTCATCTTACTTACCCCCAAAAGTAAAATAAGAAGTAATAAAGTAAAATATGAAATAGCTGTAAATATAAAATCAGCTTAATCAGGGAAATTCTAAAAATGTTAAGATCCCTTTTATTTTGTCTGTTTGACTTTAAACTGCACTGTACTGCATTGTGCCAAATCAGAGAGAGAAGTGTATTTTACAGTGTCATTAAATATCTTCACACCACTTTACTGCAAGGCCAGTTTTTAGACCAGTGTAAATTTCTGGCTGGTCCTGTCTGGTTTATCTGAATTGGTAATAGTCTAGGTTGTTGGTTAACACAGCCGAACTGTTCACATGCAAAATCTAGATGGTAAAGCTTGTTCACGAAAAATATCTTACTGATTAAGCTAGCTAAGATACAGGTCTGTTCAGCAGGGTATGTGGGCAATATCAAATCTACTGTTCAAACTGCATCAATTTAGCAAGAATTAAGCTTTTCCTATTTTCCTATCTGGACCCACTAGGAATAATTCAGATAATGTTCAATAAGCAACATTAGTCTGTTTCCTTTTCGCAATTATAACAAGAAACATCAAACAGCTGGCCTAACTTCAGAAAGTCTCTATTGTTGCCTTATGTGGGGGAAAGTCATTATTTTGTAGAAATGAACTACAATGTACAACTATTTATTTTTTAACTTTTGCAAATTTACTTTGAGTAACTGCTAACATCCTGTTGTGTGCATTATGAAATCAGTACAAAGGTACCTGAGGGTCTTGTAGATGGCAATATGATTGGCATGTCCACTCACACCTCTGCCATCAAATGTCAGCACCTGCAGAAACACCATAAATCAGAGAATGATAAATGTACTGTTATGCACACCACATTGTATATTATTGTGATATTATACATATAATGATATCAAAATTATAGCCATTATGCATATGCTTGAAATCACAATACAGTAGCCTATATGTATTTTAAATAATAACAATATGAGAATTAAAATAAAACTTTACAATTATAAATGCTTACATTTGTTGTAGACTAAGGAATCGTGAACTAACAATGACCAATACTTTAACCTACAGTATTTAACCTTTTGTGTTTTTTAAAAAGAATTTAATACTTTCAGCAAGGACGCATTAAATTAATCAAAAGTGACAGTAAAGAGATTTATAATGTTACAAAAGTTTTCTATTTTAAATAAATGCTGTTCTTTTGAACTTTCTAGCCATCAAAGATGGGTAAATATTTAGCAGCACAACTGTTTTCAACATTGATAATAAGAAATGTTCCTCGAGCAGCAAATCATCATATTAGAATGATTTCTGAAGGATCATGTGACTGAAGACTGGAGTAATGATGCTGAAAATGTAGCTGTGCCATCACTGGAATAAATTACATTTTAAAATGTATTCAAATAGAAAACACTTATTTTAAATTTCACATTATAGCTGTTTTCACTATATTTCTGTTCAAATAAATGCAGCCCTGGTGAGCATAGGAGACTTAAAAAAAAAAAATTTGCGACCCCCCAGTTTGGTGGAAAGATCAGGAGGAACTTTTCCATTGCATCCCACAGAACAAAGTCTAGTATGCAAGTACTTAAACTTGCTTTTTTCCATCTGCATTCTTTCTTCTTACTGAAGAACAGGGTGAAAAGGTGAACACAAGATGAAAAAAAAGCAAAAGCAAAAGAAAAGAACTTGAAAATTAGATGAAACACAAGCCAAAGAAAAGCAGTAATTTGAAGACTCAGCAGTGGACTTGGTGGGAGTTGTTGCCAGAACTGTTTGGAAAGGCTTCTATCTGTGCATCGTCTGCTGTGTCACCAGACGAGGGATTCTGTCTTTGGTAATGGGTGCTTTCCAAGCGGCTGCTGCACATAGCTCAAGCTTGAGCTCCAAGGGTGGAGGAAAATATGGTTGACAAAATAATAGATTGTGGCAGGTATGTAGAATGTTGCCAAACACAATGAGGCGAGTGAGTCAGCTTTCAGAGGAGACTATCGGCATGAGTGAGACTGAAACTCTAAATGCTGTAACAGCAGAGAGGACATAATAAATATGTTTATACATGCATGGTTATAGTCCAGCTACAATTTTTATAATTGTCTATCTGCCCACAGTGTACGACACATGTAAAATGTAATTTTATAAGTATTAAACACCTGTTGCACGTCATCTATGCCTTTCAAAACATGTCCACAACAGTAAGGGTAAGGGCCAATTGCGATCTCATTATTATGTGTGTATGCTGGATGAAGCCGTGCTACATCTGCATTATCTAGGTCTGTTAGTAACTTCACATAGACAAAAATCAGACTGGTATGGTTTCAATTGGATGAAAGAATTTACACAACCTTTTTTTAATAATAAAAAAAGAAAGATAAATTATTGCTTTAGTCCGACTGGAATTGAAATTTAACACTGATATTTGCCTGCAAGAAGAACAAAACATAACCATGTCTGCACACTGTACACACATATTATGTAAAGCATAAGGATCCTGGTATGCACAGCAGTAATGCACATCTGATTAAACCAGATGAGTCTATTTGTGTAATAGTGCCCTTCCCACAATCCTCGGCTCCTTGTGAGAGAGTGGTAAAGAGCACAAGATGGCCACCACTCTTTTCCCACACGTTTGAAAGCCAAAATCAAATTGGAGTGTAATGTTATAGTTCAACATCAGTATTTCCATCCCCACAGCCTCTTCGACTTAAATCAAACATGAAATTAAGGGGGTGCAGCGGAACCGTGTGCTGATCCACAGCCTGTATTAGTGAGTGAGCGTGCGGTTTAAAGTCAGACTGGACTGTTGCTGCAGTTGGCAGTCTGGTAGGAAGGATACCGGCTGCCTTTGCATGTAGACTTATGGATGTTAGGCGATGGAGGTAAACCAAGTCATGTTGCAAGGACATTGCTTTGTTTTCTGGCTTGTTTATGCAAGTCCTCCATGCTTGGCTTTCTTTGGGAATTTCATGGCATGCGGCCTGAGAAAGAGGGAGTGTGAGGGACAAAAAAAAAACATTAAACAGTACACACGTGAGAAAAAGAGAGGAGGAAAAAGAGGGAAAAATGTTTGTTCTAATCTTGATTAAAAAAATTTTGGGGATCTTTTCTGGAAGTCCTTAGAGCAGGCTGATAGCTATCTGCGTTGGCTTGCCAGCAGTGACCCTGGGGAACCACATGTGTCTGCTTCAGTGTTATTATAGGATATTACAGCATGTGTAATTAGGGCTAAATACAGGGGGCCAATGAAAAGCTCGTCTGAGTGAATTAATCTAGCTGATATGGTCTTAGACTCAAAGCAACCTCATGAGTTAGACTTAAGCCATCAGATAAGCACAGTAAAAACTGGAATCTCTGAAAATCTCTCTTTGACTCGAAGACCTCCCACTGTCCAACACAACCCCCACTATGGACTATAATCGAGACCTGACTGTCACATGACCATTAAAGCCTCCATCCAGTCTAGGATCAGTGTTTTATGATGAAGTAATTATTAAACTTACGAACAAATTACAACCTTGTGTTCCCTTATCATCAGCATCTTTTGTGTCTATCCAAGTGCCTGTTTGTTTTCAATACATTATTAATAACGTCCAAAACAAACATTTTAGATATCCTTTGGGAACATTCTGCAAAAAAGCACAAACTTGTTTCCTCTTTTTTGGGAACTGTTTTAGGGCTCTTAACTCTTTCATAGACCACTGTCAAACTTCAAACTGCTCCGAGAGCTCTCCCAACCTGCCGATGTGTTCTAGAGGAATTTCTGTAGGTTTAGGTCATACAAATAAACTCTTCTGGATGAGGTGGACCTGGATGGATAGAAGTTTCCTACCAGACTGATGCCGTAGGTTTGGGTGTGTTTGAGGATCAGAGAGGAGACCAGTGCAGTGCTCCACTGGACCGCAGGGTCATCTGGAAGCTCTCTGCATGAACAAGAGGAGAGAAAGAGTAAAATATAAGTGTTGTATGGACATTCCACACACTTTTAAAATGAGACATGGCATGTAGGCAACTAGATTTTTACAATTTTGTGTGTAAATATAGCTGTCCTTGGAGCTTGTGAGTGGTTGCATGTACGTTTCTGTATGGTTGTTAAGCTGTAGCTGGTTCAAAGTGAGTTGATATATGTTTGAAAGGAGAGGAATGATTGAAGCCCATTACTGCCACAAAATAAAAAAAAATCAAATAATTCTGCGATAAAGTAAGAAATAAAAAATAAAGTCAGATATATAAAGTCGCACTGCATCAAAATAAAGTCAAATTAGGACAAAGTCATGATTACCTTTTTATTTTATTTTTCGGAAACAGGCTTTCATAGGTCCTTCTATCAATGTGTTTTTATTGTTTGGGAGAAAACTTTATGTTAGAGTGATTAGATAAGTAATTAAACACCTCTCTCTAATATGCCACATCATTATAAGGGTATCCTCCATACTTATAAATATACCGTCTGTGGCACAGATGGTGCAGGACAAATTACACTCCAAAGCTTAAGTCTGAGCAATGATAATAGTGACTCTTGACTTAGCAAGCACAACTAATGAGTGACATTATATACGATACTAAAGAAAGACACAAATGATGGAAGAGGTTTGTATATACTGTACTGTCCATGTACTTTGTAAGTTTGATTTTGACTGAGCAAAAAGCCTCTATGTGCCAACACACACACAGCTGCAACAAAACAGCGAGGTCCTGGAAGGGCAGGTTTTGGCCCGAGGGCTACAGTGGCGAGCGAGAGTAAATCTGATTTACTGCCACAGTCTCACTACCGCTCAGCTTGAATGCATCCCACAGTCCTCTCTGAAGTCTGGGATCAAAGGTCACCCGGGCTTTTCCCTCTCATTCATCTGTAACTACAGCTCAGGGAAAACAAGGGCCATGCATTAATCTCTCTCTTTCTTTTTGTTCTCTTTCTCTCACACACAACTTTCACTTGAACACCCCACATAGCTGCTGTGTAATGTATTGGGGTCAGAAGAAGCTCCGCCCACCGCGGACAATCACTTAAGTGCATGTTGTTTTGTTTTCTTGCAGTTTTACTCCTAGACACCTTTATCAAACATCAAATATTAGAACAGCAAAGTCGAGTAAGTAAGAGTGTAGGGATCTGTATTGAGAGACAGGAGCTCCAAAACATAGCGAGCTGACTACTTAGACATTATTTTAAGTCATCGTAGGTGTGCTTGAGAAGGCTGTTCCAAAAGGTCTAAGACAACTTTTTTTTGGTGCAAAATTGTAAGGCAGCATTAGGTATACCTTTTATGGAGACTGGAAATGGCAATCCAATAATGCAGTGCATTAGATGGTGTATGATTTAGGAGAAAAGTGGCAATAAAAGTAGTTACTTATTATATAAATATAAGACTTTTAAAACATAGCCAGAGAAACATTTTCAGAGCTGAAAATGTTTATAATTGAATTCTGGCAGGCAGGAAGGCAAATAAATTCACTGGAGGATCTACAATGATTCAATGGCCAGATTTTGGATATGGCAGGGCGAAGTGGACTGTTATTGGCTGAGAGGGCCGGGTTGGCAGTGCGTACCAGTAGTTGGCACTGAATGTGTTAAAGACAGCCGGCAGCAAAATCCCAGCTCAAGGTCAGGGGGTAAGACGAGAAGAGGGGGGGTTAGAGAGAGAGAACAGATAAAGAGAGAGAGAGAAATAGAGCCAGTTGAATTGAGGCTACCTCCTTCTCTTGACAATGGGGCTTGACAGTTGTTTCTGTTCTTTTGTGAGGGATCTGCACACAAATCAAATGCTGGTCAGGGTCACAAGGTCGGCTCTGAAGGATACCCTATCAGAGGCGGGGTGGGTGCTAGGAGAAACTGGGGTGACTGGGCAGAAGCAGTTAGGATAAGATAAAAGAGAGCATGGACAGATCCAATGTACAAAGACACAGAGTAGGTACTCATAAAATAATGTAAGAGAACGGACTTGACTTGAAAAAGAGGTATGAATGCCAATACATCTATCTACCTACTTAGCACAATAAATAAAACAATTGATTTTATCCAAATATTATGAATTTGATGACTTATGATTTATTCTGCAGCACAGCTGAAGCAAAAGTATAATTATTAGCTTGTAAGGCAGCTTGATATTCATCAAACATATAAACACAATAAATAATGATTTTTGTACTCCAGTATGTTTTACAGAAAAACACTATTTCAGTTTTTCGATATAAAAAATGAATGTTTTACTTGCGGTGTCTACACCAATTTTTCAGTGCATTAAACCTCTTAATACAATTTTTGTTTGCCCAAAATAAAGGACATTTCCATCTTAGATGTTGCTTTCTATTTTTTTCTTTTCACATTTAATGAAATCTAAACATTTATTTTATGTCTACAACACTTTGAATAAATTTTAGTTCATTGTCAATAATGCCAAACTGCTTTGGCTCTCACATGTCTGCTTTTAAAACAAAGCTATCGTATATGACCTCAGAGACAGAGAATATAGCACATGGGCCACTTCTCCGATACTTTTATGGTGTTTTGGCATTTTGGAGCTTGACAACCTCGCCCCCTTTCACTTTTTTTTATTATGTAAAACCAGGAGACTCTTCAAAACTTCACATTCAACGTCCAAAGGACATAAATTAATGTGGCTTCAGTATGGCACGAGGATGAGTAAATTATGGCAGAATTGTGGGTAAACTGTTGCTTTAATAATTGTAGCACATACACAAACATTCTTTCCAAAGTCAACAACAACTTGAGTGTTCAGGCTTTGAGGCATTTTACTACACTGCCCTTTTAAGGGAAGAAAGTTTCAAATCTTACACCTTTAATCTTCTAGAACCAAGAACAAGGAACAGAAAGAGAGAATGATAATGAAATAAAGAAAAGAAAAAAGAGAAAAACACATGATCTACCTGACCTTTTTCAGAATGGATCAATGCAGTGTTGGCCTCGCTATAGCAACAGTGTCAAATGCCCCCTGGTAACCTCTCTTCTCCCTCCCTTCCTTCTCTCTCTTGCTCGCTCACTCACTCACTCACCCGCATGTGTAATTGCTTGCAGGCATCTGAATGCAGCAGATGAACTTTAGCCTACTGAGGAGGCGGTGTGTGTGTGAGAGCAGAGAGGGTGGGGGGAGGGGGGAGGGGGGTGGGGAGACTGGCAGCGTTTGTTTTGTCTGGTCACATGGGGCCAGGGCCGCCTTTCCGTTACAAGGCCCCGGTGCATGCTGGGAAAAGCTGACTGCTGAACGACAGTTAACCCTTTCAGCATGGAAAATTGCTGACTGAAATGGGTTACGGTTTGCAGTTATGTTTGCAGATTTATGGAGGATAAGAAGCACTTTTATCAGTCAGTAACTCTGCAGTCCAGCAAACATGGCTCAAGCTATGTTCAGGAGCAGCCAAACAGCCTTTTTCAGCCAAATTTAGAACACCTATTAAAATAAAATTACACTATCAAATACTTGGCACAAAACAGCCCTGCAGCTTTTAAGATATAATACAGAGAACACTGCTTTATGATGAAAAAAGAAGAAGGGGAGCAAATCAATTCATTGGTAGTGAATCAGCTGAGTGTTTCTGTCACGGAAGAGATATAGAAACCCCAAATGTTCTCAAAGGAGGAACTTTTTTTTTCATGACAAGCTCTTGGCAGGGAGTGCTTTGTAGTGCTGTCTGGAAATTGTGTTAACAGAGCTCATCTCTCTAAGGGTCTTGACCTGCCGTCAGCCCCAACACCCCCGACCCGACTTTCTGTCCATATACATCACACAGGGTTTAGGTTCCTTGCCAAACTAATTTATAATTAAATATTGAAGGTGATGAATGCTGTTTTTTCCTCTTGTCACTACTGTCCAATGCAGTTATAAATTTTTCATATTATTCAAATATATTTTTGGCAAACATTGGTTGTTTTATAGCTATATTATGGAAGCCCATTTCCGCCACATAAGATAAACAAATAATGCTTTTTTTTTAAAAATCATATGAAAGTCATAATTAAGACATTAATAGTCAAAACTACAGAGATACTAAATCATAATTATGAGGTTTAATAATAATAATAAAAAATTACATAAAAAGCTGACATTGTTTATCATAATTACGAGACGTAATTCGAAAAAGTCGAAATGATGACAAAAAGTCACACACAGACAGAAGCATAGGATCCATGTGCACAGAAATTTGTTGTTAGCGCTGGCTGGTGATCGACTTTTCGATAAAATAGTTTAACAACTGAAAAGCTAAATGACAATTCTCAGTAGCGAGGTGGTAACGTTTCTGTTTTGAAAGCAGTTAAACATAGCTTTGCTATTAGTAGAGACGCTGCTGCCAAACACTGCTGAGAGACATAATTTCCAATTAGTATATGTTCGACTTTTTATCTCATAATTATGACTTACCAAAGAATGATTTTTTTTCTTATTTAACAGAAATGGGTTTCCATACATATTATATTGATAGTAGTAATTTGTATCACATATAATCATTTAAATTATAAAATTGTATTTGAAATTAAATGAGAAAATATATTTGCTGTGAAAACAGTCCAACCTTAAGATAATAGGTTCCTTTATAAATTCTCAGACAGCCACTGTGGGAATGCAAGAGCTCTTTTCTCTGAGAAACTGTATGTATATCTACCTTAGTTCAAGGAAAACATGCAGGATAATCTTACAAAAACTAACCTAACACCCACTGAAAGCTCTCAACACATGACAGAGACACAGAGAGAGAGACCTGTAAACGGAAGTAAACAGAGGACAGGCTCTCAACCTGATGTCACCCTGCCAGGCAGGTGGGCTGTGTGGTGTGTTCAGACAGACAGAGTACATATGTCTGCCTCAATGAATAACACAGAAAAAAAGAGAAAAAAAGAGCGTGGGGGTCGACTAAGTACAAGTTCAGTGGAGCGTGTTCAGATGTGCTCTTATCACAAAAGCACTCCCATGATGCATTGCCTCGGTCAGAGTGTAGGCGGTCAATGCAGCTGTGCACCAGAGAAAGCAAAGCAACTCTGGGAAGAGAGTCACGCGACTCATTCAGAGCCCACTAGGACACACACTCTGAGACGGTCAGATACAACAAAGAAAGATCCAACAGAACTTTACAATCAGAGTGTAAAATGACATGGATATATCACGCACACTCACATAACAATTCAATCAGAATCAGAAAGACAACTTTTAATTGCCAGCAAACAAGTCTACACAGATAATATAATTAGAGATGATAATCACAAGTTCATGAGGTTTACGGTAGTCATTTAAAAGCTGGTATAAAGTCTGATCCACTCTGCAGATAATTCTGACTGAAAACCACCAACTTAAACAAGAAGAGGCTGTCTGACCAACATGTAGCGTTCAACCAGTTGGTTTTCTTCACATGTTCAGGGTAGGAATGCACCAATTACATTCTAGCTGTTACCGACAAGCTCATACTAAAAATCAATACTATTTTGTCAAAAATAACCCACTAAAACTAAGGCCATGTTTACACGGAAACGATCTGAAGAGAAAACGCAAAAGTGGCGTTGCGTTTTCACTTTTTATTCTGCGTTTAGACGAGCGTTATGAAGGGGAAATCTGCGTGCATATGATGACGCAAAAGTGTGTGAAATTCGATGTAGTGTGCACTCCAGGCGGCTAGGTGGCAACGAAGCACTGCCACACAACAACACCAATATCTGAGAATATTTTGTACAACTGCTGAAAAGACTCTTGTATGTTTATCAGAGCTGCTGTGGCAACTTGAAGGTCCGACGTATGGAAATAATCCGACATGTTAGTTGTTATTTTCCTGTACTGGCGAACGCCTGTGACGAAAAAGCGCACGTGATCGAGAGCAGTTTTGCGTTTTTCCTGGTTTTTACCCTTTACACGGGAACGCGACGGTGGAGCGTTTTTAAGTTTTCCACTCTGGAGGGTGGTTTCACTTTTTTGCGTTTTTAAGCCATAAAAACGGCGTCACCGTGTAAACGAAAGGCACATCCGATAAAATATTTTTACGTTTTCACTCGGAATCGTTCTCGTGTAAACAGGGCCTAAAATCTACTATTTAGTCAATGTCAAAGCAATGTTATGATGCTTAAAGGTGCAGTAAGCAAAGTAAGCAAGACCCTCACCTATTACGAATTCAACAATTTATCATGGACTGTTTTAAAAAAAACTAAATTTAACTTATATATTCTATGAGCTTTTCACTTTTATTTTGCCTCTGTCCCAACTTTTTTTGGCATGTGTAGCAGCCATCAAAATAAAATAAAAAATATATTAACAAAATACACTTAAGTTGGTCAGTGAAAACTTTGAAAATCTTTTCTTAAAAAAAATTATATATATATACGTATATATATATATATATATACACACAGTACTGTGCAAAAGTTTTAGATCGGTAAGATTTTGTATGTTTTTAAAAGAAGTCTCTTCTGCTCACCAAGGCCGCAATTATTTGATAAAAAAACAAAAAAAAACAGTAATATTGTGAAATATTATTACAATTTAAAACAGCGGTTTTCTATGTGAATATATAGTGAAGTGTAATTTATTCCTGTGATCAAAGCTGAATTTATATCATCATTACTCCAGTCTTCAGTGTCACATGATCCTTCAGAAATCATTCTAATGATTTGATGCTCAAAAAACATTCATTATTATTTTCAATGTTGAAAACAGTTGTGTACAATTTTTTTTTCAAAATTCTATGATGAATAGAAAGTTCAAAAGAACAGCGTTTATTTAAAAATAGAATATTTTCTAACATTATAAATGTCTTTACTGTAACCTTTGATCAGTTTAACTCATCCTTGATGAATAAAAGTATTGATTTATTATATTTCTTTCCCCAAAAATAAAATTTAAATTCTTACTGACCCCAAACTTTTAAAGGGTAGAGTTTAATGTTACAAAAGCTTTAGATTTCAGATAAATGCTGTTCTTTTTTAGTTTCTATTCATCATAGCATCATGAAATAAAAATGTAAAAAACTGTTTTCAACACTGATAATAATCATAAATGTTTCTTGAGCATCAAATCATCATATTAGAATGATTTCTGAAGGATGTGACACTGAAGACTGGAGTAATGATGCTGTAAATTCAGCTTTGATCACAGGAATAAATTACACTTCACTATATATTCACATAGAAAACCGCTGTTTTAAATTGTAATAATATTTCACAATATTACAGGTTTTTGTGTTTTTGCCTTGGTGAGCAGAAGAGACTTCTTTTAAAAACATCAAAAAATCTTACCGATCTAAAACTTTTGCACAGTACTGTATATATATATATATATATATATATATATATATATATATATATATATATATATATACTTTTTTTATATATATATAAAGAAAAAGAAATCACAGATTCTTGATTTTATTGCATTTTACACAATATCCAACTTTTCTGGATTTGGGGTTGTATTTGATTAAAAATACAGCAAAAACAATGACATATTATTACAATTTAATATAGCTGTTTTCTATTTTAATATGTTTAAAAAAGTAATTTATTCCAGTGATGTTAAAGCTGAATTTTGCTGATTTGATGCGCAAGAAAAATTTCTTGTTATTATCAATGTTATTATCAATTATTTTATTTTTAGGATTCTTTGATGTAGAAAGAAAGAGAAATTATAATTAATTTTTATATATATATACAAATCACTAATTACAGATTTAGTCCAGGTATATTGTGCCTTCCTGTAGTTTAAATAAAGGCAGGTAAATTCAAGGGAAAATATTGAGGGGGACCCTGATGCCAGGATATTATGTAGCAGGCTGGCCGCCAGCCAGCCAGTCAGTCAGATAACAATTGCTGACTTCAACCAGTTCTAACCAGTTTTGCATACAATGTACGTGAGTGAGCGGTCTGTGGACGTCTGAGACTAAAGTCCACAAGACTTTGTCACTCTAACTATGTGCACTCATGTAACCTTTGTCTACTCAGTTGAGTGTGTGTGTGTGTGTGTGTGTGTGTGTGTGTGTGTGCGTTCAGAACTCTGTGTACAACAACAGTCAGTGCTGCTGACTGCAGGGTATGAATAGGATCATTGCATGCACACCAATCCCTGATCACTAGACAGCGACCTTTCCTGAACCAGCTCAGAGCCCAGATGACCCTGCCAGGACGCTGACGCTGACACACACACATGCAAAAGCTTAAACGTGCACATGAAAGCTAGAGATTATCACAGTTTGCTGAGGTCATGCTATGCAACCGAAAGACCCAGAAGCTCATCTTTCAGATTCATGCGTTATCAGTTCACTGCAGTTGTCAGTTATCTATGCATCAGTGAAATCTGTAACACATTACATAAAAATTTATTAGAGAATTTGAGAGTGAAGTGATCTATGCTGTACCAAAGCTTACTTTTAATCACTTACAAATTGGGTTTTTGACAAATGCGAGGTGAGATTTAAGCCTTGTGTGTTTGTGTACGTGCTTGTGAATGACTATAGAGAAAAGGATCATAAAGATTACAGTGTCAGCTCCCGGGTAAAGACTGAGATACGGTGGATAAGGTGAACGAGGAAAATTAGTCAGAATGGGTCAAAGTTTATGCAGTGTGTACATTAGGTTAAAAATAAAGATAGGGCGAGCAATAGAGAGACGGAGAGAGAGAGATACAGGCGGACTGGGCGTTGTGCCAGCTTATTATGAAAGTTCCAGGTGGGTGTCTGAGTTTACATGATACTTATGCCTAGTCAACACACACACTAACACTCCCAGGCTTCTCAGAACACACCCTGATTCCACGTACCGCCAATAGAGCGGTCTAAAACAAGACAACTGCTCACTGACCCCACACTTACACAAAGAGTGCGTACCACACACACACACACACACACACACACACACACACACACACACGAGCACAGTGATCTAAATTACCCAAATGGAGGTAAATGTGATAGTTGTGTCCAAAGCAGTCAAAACAAGAGCGTATCTGATCGTCCAGGAAATGTCTTGTTACATTTGGGACAGCTAGAGGGTCCATTCTGATTTAGTTTTTCCATCCTTCCAAGAAACCAACAAACTCTAAATGTGGAGAAGTTTCAGCCATGCAATGGTGTTTTGGACCTCTGGGATCTGCAGAATTTAAGCACGAAAACACCAATGCCAAGAAGGAAGTTTAGAGCGCACAGATTCATGCAGGGAAGAACTGCAGGCAGGGTGGGTCATAGCACTTGGAAAACAGCCTGGAAAACATATTACCATGACTATGCAAATTCTTTTGGGAAAACTTGAATTTGTGACATGCATCATATTTTTTGCCTGCCATTCTCTGGGTGGACAGGAAAACTGTGGTTTATGTAATTTAACAAAATCCCATTCGAGCAAAGTATTTTATTTATTATTTATCTAAAATGCCTTCATATGATTTTTCAGCAAGAGACTTGCAATTATTTCCAGAGGAAATGGACTAGCTAACGACAATACAGAGTACAAGATGTCTGAATTTTATTGTCATCCAGCCGGTCCAACATTTTAATTATTTTTAACAAAAAGCAAATACCCATTTCCAAACATTACATTTTGACTGGGATGAACCATTACTGTGGAACAAGGGCACACACTACAAAATATATTTATCTGAAAAACATTTAGATATTAAGTGTTATTTTCAAAGAATTCCAAAAATCTTTAGCTAGGTTTATTTAATGCAGTAAGAAAATGAAACTGGGTTTCCCTTTGAACAGACTTTTTGTACATTTTAAGCATAAACCTGACTAAACTTCTTTGTCAAATATCTTCGTTTTTTTTTTCAGACCAGCTGCAAGCTGAAATCCAAGCACACCGTGACAAAATGTTATCTGAAATGCTGAAGGATTCGTAACTACATTTTTCCAACTGTGGATTTAGGGTCTTTGGGTATAAAAAGTGTTACGTTTACTCAGCAGGAAAAAAAAGAAATTACTAAAAATGCTTCAAAACAAATAAATCCTACAGTAGCAGTATGCTCTGAAGAGACAACATTTTATAATCATACATAAATTATCTCTTCCAGACTCCCACACACACACACACACACACACACAAACAGTTGGTTTGCATAAATGCAACAACAGCACATTAGGTAATATTTCAACATCTGAGTCTTATAAAAACACCCACATGATGGCGAATACCAGTTTCAGAAATATACAGAGTCAGGCACGTAGTAGTTAAAGGTCGGGCATCGGAAGGCCCTTACAGAATCTGTTTGTGAAGCCTTCATTGTAGCCTTCAGCAAGGCACTTAACTTCAGGATGTCCTTGCAATAAGTAAATTGTAAAATCACTTACACTTGTTTGGGTTAGGGTTAGTTTTAATTTAGTTTTTGAAAAAGTCTCTAATACTCATCAAAGCTGCATTTATTTGATCGAAAAATACAGTAAAAACAATAATAATGTGAGATATTAGTACAATTCCATTGCAATCATTTTTAAACACGTAATCTACTCCTGTGATGGCAAAGCTGAATGTTCAGCATCCTTACTCCAGTCTTCAGTGTCACATGATCCTCAGAAAACATTATAATTTAATGCTCAAGAATCATGTATTATTATTTTTTTGTTTATTATTTTATTAAATTATTATTAAATAAATAAATAATAAATAATTAATATTTAATATTAATAATAATTAATAATATTTTATCATGATTCTTCGATGAATAAAGTTAAAAAGAACAACATTTATTTGAAATAGAAATCTTTTGTCACACTATAAGTGTCTTTACTGTCCCTTTTGATCAATTTAATTAGTACTTGCTGAATAAACGTATAGTAAAATAAAGAAGTATTAATATTACAAACCCTAAACTTTTTAATGGTGTAAATATTACTGATACGTGTCTCCTACTGTTGGTTACATGTACTTCAGCCAGACTCTGGCACATCTAAGCAGTGACGGAAAATGTGGGTAGGAAGAAATCTCATTTGGCCTGCCTATATTTAGGAAATCTGAAATATAGTTATTTGAGAAAAACAGCTGATGATTCAGGAAAACACTGAAAATTCAACCGAGAAAATACCACACAGATGTGAGTGATATTGGTGGGATCACAATGACTATTTTAGAAAATCATGCCCCGTGTACT
The DNA here is from genome assembly GCA_031834385.1 of Semotilus atromaculatus. Classification (NCBI taxonomy): domain Eukaryota; kingdom Metazoa; phylum Chordata; class Actinopteri; order Cypriniformes; family Leuciscidae; genus Semotilus; species Semotilus atromaculatus. The sequence goes on from JAULUF010000035.1 coordinate 5,442,372, forward strand.
CTTTTTTTTTCAGGCCGTGTCATCACAGAGTTCTCAGGGGGGTTAAGGACTCCCCTCTTTTAGTCTACCGGCCTGGTCGTTTATGTCGGTGACAGATCAAGCTCCCATACATCATCTCGAGCTGTCTGTGCCTCTGTTGTGACAAGAATGGAAGGGTTTCATTTGTAGCCCAGCCACTCTTTGCTCACAGGGCAGCCAGGGTAGAAGAGGAGGGGTCTGACCCAGACACCCATAATGGGTTTGCTCGCTGCGGCTGAAGCCTCGGGGGGATGGCCCTACTGGAACTAAATATTTTTTTATAGCATTAATAAAACCACCAAGAGTAGACTATGGCTTATTGTTAGTGTTGGGAGCTGATTGATTGACACAATCTTTATTATCTTTATTGAGTTATGTTGAAGATCAGGTTTGGCAGGTCTGTGCATCTTACTCGTCGAGTGAGGACTTAATCATGTGCATTCAAGAAGAAAATCTGCCATATATGCCTTTGCATTCATGTAAACGCAACTATGCTCGGGTTAAGTTCTAATTAATTAATTAATTAATTTAACAATAATTGTAGAGAGACATCTTGTTATATGTTTTCAAAAAGATTTTATTCTACAGAATATCACGAAAGAAATGTATATACACACATATGCATATATGTGTATTTTATTGTTGAAAACAGTTTTTGCTGCTTAATATTCTGTAAACTGTGATAATTTTTCCAGGATTCTTTGTTCAAAAGAACAAAGTAAAAAAAAAAAAATCTTTTGTAGCATTCTAAATGTCTTCACTCTCACTTTTTTTTCTTTTCTTTTTTTAAATTGGAGAAATATCAAGAGTACAGATAGGCTTAACAGAAATTAAATCCAAAGATCCTCCGTCTTTTCCTTATGCATACAAAAAAAAAAACAGGATATTATAGTACCTTCTGCAGTTGTTAATTATATATATTCATATTTATACACACATTTGTACACACACGCATACACATATTCACTAACATGCCTATATATGTACATGCCACCTACACACACACACATATGCAAATATTCCAGCTAAACAGAATTCACTCTCACTTTTAATCAATTTAATGCAACCTTGTTGAATAAAACTTTTTTTTTTAACTTATCCCAAATGTTTTAATAGCAGACATCACGGTTTCCACAAAACTATTAAGCAGCAGTATAACCATTTTCAACATTGATAATAATAAGAAATGTTTCTTGAGCACCAAATTAGCATATTTACATGATTTCTGCAAATTCAGCTTTGCCATCACAGGAAAAACATCATTAAATTATATAAATCCAATGCAGTCTTTTAGATTCCCATTCAATAAGTTCTTCAGATGATATGTTATATTTATATTATATTATGAACACAAGTCATACAGGTTTGGATCAACATGAGAGTGAGCAAATGATGACAGATTTTACATTTTGGGGTGAACAATTACTTTAAATGAAAATTGTGTATCCTGTGTGCGGCCCCCTTACTTGTGTTCTATGACGGTGACATGGTTGGATGGAATTCCTAACACCGCACAGCTGTCAAGCAGTTCCCTTTTGCGTTGGAGTCCTTGATTGTTGTAATTGCCTGAGGATTGCAGAAACATTTATGTGTCTCTTTTACATTACACAAGCATGGCAAACATTTCAGCAGAAGTACAGATTTCTTTATTTAATCAGTTCTACACATAGAGAATAGTATTTATGCAAATTACATTATTAAACAGCATGCATTTGCAAGGTAAAAAAAAAAAGGTTCTGGCTTTCAATAGAACTGAAAACTGATTCAGGTTTTGGTTATAATTTATTTACGGAATAGTAAACCTACCTGTTGACAAACATAACAAATAAACGGATGCTTGTGATTCAACAAGTTTTAAGATTGTAGGTGCAAAGAACATGCATTCGTCATCTGGATGCGCAGTGACTAACAGAGCCCGAGTCTCGTTTGCTGTCACGCGCTGTTTGCCATCCTTTGAGTTTCGTAAGAGCGCGCCGGACCTCTTTTGTGTTGGACAAAAATGTGCGTTTCCAAAGGTGTATGAAGGGGTAAATATTTTATTTCGTAAGTGTGGCCATAACTGGCTAAATCTGTAATACACAAACTTTATAGAAACAATGTAAGCCACAAAGACAAATATGATGGAAACGAAAACAAACATCTCGACCGCGCCATGAAAGAGTCCGTGTAGAACATCGTTTCCTGACTAATGGTTCCTATAGACCTGCAGATCGGATTGTTTGTTAAACAAAAACAAACAAAAAACACACTGGGTTATAGTAGGATATTATTTCTGTTTCCAACTTATATACACCTAATATAATTTTGAAGTAAAAAAAAAAGCACAAATGCAAGACAGAATTGATAAAATTATATTTAATAAACTCTTTAGCTGGAATAATTTCAAATGCGGAAGCGTAAAACAAATATTAATACGGGAATCAATTAGTTTCTAAAATATTTTTAATACAACATAATTTCCCTGTATTTCTGGTGTACAACAGCAGTATACGGAGATTGAGGCTTGGGTGGGGTGAAGGCTATGGCGCTCGCAATGTTCCATTCGGCGACGAGACTGACAAGCACGACAGATAACACACGTGTATACGTGCGTGTACGTCTCCATTTGTTTTATATGGAGACGTACACGCAAATATCACGTCACGTATACACGTCAATCACGTGTAGCTGTTGATCTATGCAGACGTCACGGCGGCGTCACGTTAGAAAGTTAACGTGTGGATTACATCTTAACGTGTGAACGTCTGCCCGTCTGCACGTCTGCCCGTCTGCACGTCTGCCCGTCTGCTATACGTCTGCACGTCTGCACGTCTGCACGTCTGGAGTATTTTTCCTTATTTTCCCTCACGTCTATTTTTCCTTATTTTCTCATACATTTACTTATTTGTATAATGCTGAATCTGTTCATGTACCATAGGTATCCCATAGATTTTTAGCTTTTTTAATAAAAGTCTATTGTCATGTATTTTGATTATAAAATGGGCAGGTAAAATTCCGAAAAGGTGGGTATTATCATTATATATTTGTTGGTTTAAGATGTGTCAATGCTCTGCAGCAGGCAGGGTCTGCATGCCTCAAGTTCACTCATAGATGCTGCATTTAGCATTAATTGTTCCATTCAGAAACCCTTTTAGAACTTATTGGATTTTAAGCTAAAATTAGTTAGCCTACTTGTGATTGCTTGGATTAGGCTACTGCTATTCTTATTCTGAAAAGTAATAATCAGTAGGCTACATTTATGTTAAATATTTTTAAATTGAATATATAATAGAGCTACACAAAAGTTTTTATAAAGCCTATAGCACTCTATTAAATGTAGCCTAGTCATAAACTATGGCTATACGATTTAGTCTTGTCTTTTTCTTTATATCACAATGACATACATACATATACATTCATATATATATATATATATATATATATATATATATACACACACGTGTGTGTTTGTGTTAGCTACATTGTCTCTATAAAGTATATTTAGTGTATAATGTAAAATGAAAGTGGACAACTGTAATACAGTAAGTAGGCTAGTATTACAGTACAGAAAAACAATGTCTGATTACATACCTGTTCTGTCCACAAACGTTTGAATGGCGTTTCCATTACAGATTTGCGCAAAACGTTTGCGATATTTTCTAAATATCGATAAAAAACTATTGCGAAATGACGGCGTTTCCATTAACCGATGTTATGCGACTAAAACGTCCTTTTTTCTTCTCGCGATAAGTCATTACAAAAATTATGGTAACGGACGTTGGTAGGTTTATAGCCTATAGGCATATCAGAGCCACCGCACTGGACATTATTATTATTATTATTAATTGAAGGAGACGGGGCGTGTTATCCAAGCATTAATGGCAAGGAAAGACCCTTAGCAACTGTGAGCGGCACTATGAGGATCTGGTGTTTCTCACTCATTTCTATTTCAAGGTCTTGATTGTGGCATTCGTATTCTGTCCAAACGGTCCGTGTACTTTTGCGTCCATTCGTTTTTCCTTTTTTAATCATTAAAAAATAAATAGGCTCTAGATGAATTTTCAGATTTTTGTTTATGACTTTTTGTCCCTTTATTAAACATTTAAAATATTTACAAATTAATATGGAAGAAAATTCAATTTTACTGGTTTTCTAAGGCCAATTAGAACCCGATGATATTTTTTTAGGCCTATTAATTGCTTTTGATTTGAATTTGTTTATTTAAAAGTGGACATTTTTATAGCCTACATAGGCTATATTTTGTTTCAGTTCACGGAGATCATGAAAGCGCTCCTGAAAGAAGAACGGTTTCTTGTTATTGTGAGTATACACAAATAAAAGTAGTTGCGGATTATGTTTTATTATTTTCTGTATGACCAGAAATGATAGAGTATTTTAAGTTGTTTCCACTGTTGATAGGAAAATGCAAGTGTTCGCGCCGGCGCCTCCATTTCATGCAGTGCGCACTCTGCTCAAACCCTTTATGCGTCAAAAACTTGTTTATTTGTGATAATCTTAGCCCTGTATTATTATTTTTTGATAAAAGCGTCTTCTAAATATGTAGTCTAATAAATGTAACAGCCTAATAATAATGATAATTATTATTATTTGCGTTTATAACTATAAATGAGTTCACTTAAGACAGTAATATGCTAAAATAACTGATGAATGTTTTATTTTTATATAACCTTTTACAGGTTTGGAAATTAGTTTGTGTTAGCCTACTATATTTATTTTTTGTATGTGAAGTCTTTTTTTGCTCAAGAAAGTTCAAGAAATTACAAAGAACTGATATCCTATTTACAAATCTGAGAGGGCGGATTAGGATATCATACAGTTTATTAATCCGTGGGCACGATTTGTTAAACCGATCGATCCAGTCTAAAAACTAATAAAGAAGAAAACATGTTTTTCGGATAAGTTAAAGGAAAAACGAATGGATGCCAAAGTAGCCACGGACCAAAAACACACGCGCCTTCTAAATGCGTGACTGTAAATGCGCAAAAACTGTTTCCATCGCAGTTTTGCGAAATATTCCTTTTTCGAATTGCCTGAAAAACCACCTCATGCGAGCGTAAAATCTTTTTTGCGATAAATGGGAGTTTTTGCGAAATTGACGTGTTTCCATTGAGCGTATTTTTAATTCGCAATTTCAATTTGCGCAATTTGAAGGGTAATGGAAACGCACTGTTGTTCTCCAACATTGTCTGCAATAGTGACCGTTATTTCATTAGAAACATGTCCACAATCTTGACCTCTTCACTGTTTTGCCTCCATACCCACACATCTTTACTCCTCTTCTTGCCGGCTGTTGACCTGGTTGTTATTCCATTATCTGAATGTGTATGACTTGTGCTCTGTCTATATATGCTTGCCAAATGAAGCTTCATGAGATGCACCTCTGAGCTATTTCAGAAAACTGGTTGATTTAAAGCTTTACATTCCCATTAATTAGTGGAATGCAAAATTCATAGACAAAAAATTGTTGCTGTAATTATAACATTAAAATAGCATGTCATGGGAACCTACAACGGCACATACATGTAGGCTACATATATTTCTATTTGTAATGCAGTCACTTTAAATTCACATAATGATGAACTTCTGGGTAACAGTTTAAATATAATGAAAATTAACTGCCAATTGAGACAAAAAGTTGAGAAAAAATACCAAGTAAAACACACATTTGTAAATATTTGTTTTAATTTTTCTGTAATGAGCAGTTTTTAGCTTTTTAAAAAAGAATCATTAGAAAACCAAAATTCCTGTAAATAAACAATATGTTAATACAATGAACATATAGTTCCAAACAGCACCACAGCAGAACAACTGCCTAAAGAAGTAGCTGTGTGGGTATTAAATATATATTTGTGTTTTTGAAAGAATAGGTTGAACATTAACCAGTGATGTCAATAGAGCAGTGCCTTGCCGCCATCTACTGGCGGTTTTATATTTATATTTAGTAGTTTCGTATTTGTTTATGCTCTTTTCATTTCGACATTTACAACTCGGTTTAAATTAGCTTTTCATTTCGACATTTACAAATCGGTTTAAATGAGCTTGCTAGAAGTTCATAGAATGATTTTATTTTTTAACAAGTGTGTTTTACTTGGTATTTTTTTCTCAACTTTTTGTCTTCATGTTTATTTTATAATCAAAATACAAGACAATTGACTTCTATTTAAAAAGTTATACCTTTCATTGGGATACCAAATGTATGGTACATTAACAGATTCAGAATTATATAAATAAGTTGATCAAATGTAGTCCTATAAACTGTGCCAAAATAAGATTATCTATGATAGTGTCTATAACAGTAAAGGTATGATAAAATAAGGAAAAATAGACGTGAGGGAAAATAAGGAAAAATAGATAGCCCCAGACGTTAAGACGTTTAAGACGTGCAGACGTTAAGACGTGCAGACGTTAAGACGTTTAAGACGTGCAGACGTTTAAGACGTGAAGACGTTTAAGACGTGAAGACGTTAAGACGTTTAAGACGTGCAGACGTTCTCCACACGCATGTCACACGCACGTTAACACGTCTTTAAGCTTGGTTAGGAAAGAAATGACACAAAGCGAGCGCCATAAAGGCCGCCTGTGGGGAGAGTTTGAACGTCACACCGTTTCATCCTGTTTGCTTGAGAAAAACTCTTTCACTCCATCTCCTCAGGTGCACCAGAGCTGCACAAAATGCAAACCACCGGGCATTCAGCAAGAACAACCCGGCATTTTTGTGACGTATATTAACTTCTGGCGCAGAATCTTAAAAGAAAACGACTCGAATTTATATCCACGACTCACAGTGAGGACAAATAACAATCCTGTGTTTGAAGTGTGTGTGTTGTGAGTGCTCGCGCAGTATCACTGCCGACGAATTACATTACCGCACGTTTGAACCGCACAGACTCACCTTTCAGCGCATATCGGAGTGTCTTTAAGGACATGAGGTGAGTGTATTATTTAATGTGAATATTTTGAGTGCTTTGTGGTGAATTACACGCAGGCTCGTGAGAGCTGAGCGCGTATGTTCAAGATGGCGACGCAGTTCTGAATGCAAAGGTGCAACATTCAGCTAACGGATGTTTCCCTTAAACTCTCCCCCGGGTCATTTTACACTATATATTGATTTAGGTGATCTCTTATGAGGTTTATTTACATCTCTGTCTACCCGAGATATTTAGATTTTGTTTGTGGTTTCCGGTAAAATGTTGTTCCTCGGATTAACAAATATTAGCTTGCTGGCTAACGCCATTAGTGTGAGTTTATACCACAGCCAGGAGTTTATTGTTGAAAATGATCATTTAAGTCTCCGTATTGCTCCGTAATATACACACATAAGCTGAGACTTCTTACACTTGTGGGTTTCCTTAACTGTTTTATCCCTTTCTTGCATGTAAAAAGCCGGAGTAGTGTCTAAAATCATGCTTGAAACGAGAATAACAAGTGCTGAATGTGAAACCCACTGTGAGTTTCGCTGCCTGGAAACTACATAAGGTTTGGATTTGTGCACCTATATACGTTTCAAAACTGATGACAGTTCTTTGCAACAGTCTGCTGAAGTTATCAACCTTAAATATAGCCTAATACATAGCCTACTTTAATGACATACACGTTTACCAGAGACTTACATATTGCATTTACTTGTTTAGGACAAATAAACAGTCCGTTAGACAGGATTTTCCTTTATCTCAGTGTTATGGTGTAGTATTTGTGATATTTTATATTTCATATTACACACACGTGTGTGTGTGTGTATGTATATATATATATATATATATATATATATATATATATATATATATATATATATATATATATATATAATATTATTTTTACTATAATCCTGAGATTAAAAGGAAAAAAACTATATTATTTGAGAGAGAAAGAGACATAGTCTCTCTGTCTACGGAGTATACGTATGCCTTTTCACCCTTTTAGTGTAGGATGCACCCCTGTAAATTCAATGTGCATAACATCTAAATTAGTTTTTGCTCACAGGTTCATAATAGGACTACAAGTATTATTGAAGGGGAAGTACCTTCCAGCATGAGATTTGAATGTTTTAGTCACTTGCAACATTTGGTTGTTGGTGAGTGAGTGTCAACTTCTAGCATGTCAAAATATCGAGTAGCACCCAGAAACCCTGTGAATACGTTTCCAGGAAATATTTTTCAGATCTGTTAATTAGGGTGCAGCGTACATGCACTGGCATAAAGGCAGAAATTCACAGTGAGCATGTTCATAACTGCAGAAGGTAAGAAAAGTAATTGTCATTCACACTTACAGCCCACAATTAAGCAATGCTGGTGAATCCAGCATCTCTCTCTATCTATCTTCTCTCTCTCTCTCTCTCTCTGTCTCTGTCTCTGTCTCTCTCTACACTGCAACAGAACCCAGCTCTGTTTGCAACTTAATTTTCGTTGCCATCAGGAGAGATACAATGTGCCTGTAATGAGTGCCAGATGTATATAGCATGTAAAAATAATTCTAACAAAAAAAAACATGGAACATTCTAAACCACCTAAATAATAATAAAAAACATTACTTTAGTGTAGCTTAACAGTCCCAGTTGCATCTTTTTATTTATAACAACAGGATTAATATTAACAACATCAGTGTTTTTTTCTCTCCAGATAAGTAATACCAAATATGTTATTTATAGTAATGCTATAGATTGTTTTATTTGAGAATCAAATAAAGAAGCATAACAAATATTAATTTTACAATGCACATTTTAAGTTTAAGGCCTTTAAAAACAGGGTTTATGCAAATCACTATTCATATTAGGATACTCATTTTATATACGCTTATTAGGATACGCTTATTAAAGAGCCTATAAGACTGAACACAAACCCATACGTTAATACCCATAAACATTAATTAAACATTAATAAAAAAGTAATTAAACATTGTCCAAAACAAATAGAAACACTACTAATTAGAATTAGTTCAGGAATATTATTCAGCTGACTAATTCCTTCCTACGTCCTACTGAAGTATTTAAGGCAGGATTCTCTTTATAAATTTGAGCTTTTCTGCATTTTGGGGAGATAGTCTATTCCTCTTTTCATCCAAAACATATGCGGCTGCTCCATCAACACTCACGCTAAACTTCAATCACTAGAAATAGATATACAACATAAATATTATAAAGTAATCAAATGCACAAAATCGGTGCATAATCTTCACAAAAGTGATTTAATTAAGTGCAATGAGATACTGTTTGATTAGCATGAATAGCAAGGACGGCTGCAGCTTTATTAGCCTGCTTTCACTTTAACACCGAATGCACTGTTTGTTCACTTAAGACATAAACGACTGTTTACGAAGATACTCGCAAAGACAGGCATTTTGAGACACAAGTGTGTGTATTTGACCATTCCAGACCAGTCAGATAAGTACTCATGCGCTGTATGAGCAGCAGCTTTATGTGCGTGGATTCCAGGTATGTGCGCTCATAACCCGTCCCTCAGACAACCCACACACATATTGAATGAGCACTGTTTTGCTGCTTACTGCGTGTGAGCTGTTTCAAATCACTTGTTCTTAAATCACAAGGCCTAAAAATGCATTTTTTCTTGAGACAGCATGATGAAATGACTCTGGTGTTAAAGTCTGACATCATCAATTGATAATCGGTTTGTGAGATCGGCCTATTTTAGTGACTCCCGATCGAGTCATAGAATGTGATTATCAGCCGATTCCGATCTACAGAGCAGATCAATCGGAGCATCCCTATGAAATAGCCTAGCTGCTGACAGCTTCTCTCGCAAAGATAATTCATTTCCAGAGAGCTGTAATTATTTAGCTAAATATTATAATATAACTAATAAGAGTTATGTTGTACAAGTTAATATAATTTAAGGAGTTTCAGCAACACCAAGGAACTTTTCCTCTGCGGTCGCCCTACTGGTTGGAAGCGCAATTGTCCATTACCGCTGTCGTAAATCATTGAGCCTACCGCAGCCTACTGTCGCACGCACGCTCGTTGTTTATCCAGCACCGGCTTTGGAATGAACGATGTCCACAGACAAGGTAGAGTAGGTTGCATGATTTCATGAAAGTATGATGTATTGCGACATCAGAAACGAAGAAAAACAAAATAATGACTATTGTAACGCTTGACGTAAAGCAGTCGAATTTTGTTGTTCTTTTTGTGCTCGGGTTACTGCCCGAAACCCGAAGTTACATAGTGCCAGTAAAAGCGATACAGACCACGTCAGGCTATGGCAGACGTGTCATGTAACCTATTGTAAGTCGATGTACCATCACAAGGGTCTTGGAAATATATTATGAAGGTTGAAAAAGTTCCTTGATGTTGCTTTAAGGGAGTGTTTTCCTTTTTTGTGTTTTCCTCTTTCTTTAGTGTGTTATGTAGCTGTTCAGCTCAACGTCCCCAACAAAAATATTTATTCTATCTAAAAGAGAAGGCAGATCCAGACCTAGCTAAAACACCTCGATCGAATTCTACCTCACCAACCTACGTCACTAGGTGGAGATATTTGCGTAATGCCGGCCAAATGCATACGTAAAGAAAGAAGGTGTGGCTTCAGTTATCAGTAGTGTTGTTGCCACCATGTTGTGAGACGCTGTGTGTTTCTATGTAAAAACAGCACTTTATTTGGTCTTCCGAAAGTGGATGCAATAAGGAATCAGTGGTTGATTTATTTGCAACACTGTACCGTTCCGGAACAGTTCAACTCAAATGTTCCTTGCATTGGACATATTTGAAATGGACATATTTGTTTGACTCTCTAACATTTACAGATGGAGAATATACCTGTGAAATGTAAGTTAAGCACTGAGGAAAGCACCACATCTCAAACCCATTAAACAGCACTAGTGTTTATCTGTCAGTCAGCAACAGTATCTGACAGAGATGAAAGGGCAAACTGCTTTAAACTTGTTAACTATATCTTACCAGTTATTTTGAAGTCCTAATATGTTGGGACAAATGTTTAGGACAAATTGACGTTACTCTGCAGGAGCTGACAGTGCGTCCTCCGCTATTTTTCAGATTTGCTCGTCGTATCAAACTACTGTATCGATATTAACGGTATTGCCTCATTCCGTATCGTTGCAAAAAAAAAACGATATATTGTACAAAGTCGATATACCGCCCAGCCCTACCAGGGAGTGTGTTAAAGTTGCCATGAAATGGAAATCTATTTTCTTAATGATCTTATTGTGAAGAATTCATCCATGCACTTGTTATTATTAGGAATGCACAAAAATGTCCCCTACTCGTTGAGAGATGCATTGAGAGATGATCTTATGGAAAGTACCCCATGCAAATCTCTAAGTATGGTGTAGGGTATGTGATGATGTGGGGCTATTTTAATTCCAAAGGCCAAGGGAACTTTATTAGGATGCATAGTATCCTGGATCCATGAAATAACTGGCCTTTAAAAATTAAAATCTACCTGCCTCTATGGGAATTTAACATAGGGGTGTACTGACTGTATTTTAAGGAAGAACATTTATTTATTTACAATACATTATTCATTCATGTCCTTAAAGCTTGGATTTTTCCAAATTTTTTTAATTAAGGTATTAAGATCGATTTCCAAATAGATAAATTTTTTTTATTCCTCTTTTTAGTCAACTTTAGCATGGGTTTATTCACTTATGCTAAGCACTGTATGTGGTGCTTTTAATGTGGTTTTAGAAAAACCATGTGCAAATGTATAAGTTAACACCATTGCTGCGTATTTTCTCCTTAAATCAACACGAGTTGATTCAATCAACAGTGAACTAAAGACGGTCTCAAAAACGCTTAAATCCCTAATTGCGACTTTAAAGGGAGAGTTATCCCTGTCGTTCTAAATCTGTATGACTTTCTTCTGTGGAACACAAGATATTTCTAAGATCTTTGGAGTCCAAACAACATAAAAGTCAGGTTAGTGACAACATGAGGGTGAGTAAATGATGATTTCATTTTTATTTTTTTGGGTGACCTGTCTGTTTAAGATTGGCCAGCACAGAGAAACATCCTCTGGGAGAGGTTGTCTTTTCATTCTGATCTGGGTTGATCCTCCTCTGCCCAAAAGTAATCTTGACCATCAGAACTGTTCTCAGATCATTGTTAAAGTTAAGATTTAACCATAAGCTTCCCCAGCACAAATGGATGTAGGGCTTTCAGTAAGACTTTTGCATATTTCCTTGACTGATCAAATCATGTCCAGAGTGGTGGTTTAGTGAATCTATATAAAATATTAATATATCTCTATTGTGGGGTTGATGGGGCCAAATGACATCAGTGTGGCAGATGTTTCTGACAAATCCTGGATTTTGCAGGATGTGGGAGTGTTATACTCTCTGTCTGCTCTCTGAACATTTAACTTTTACAGTGTTTCAGTGTCAGGTTTAATTTGTAAGTGATGTCAATGTTTGATACAGTGAAGAAAATAAGTATTTGAACACCCTGCTATTTTGCAAGTTCTCCCACTTAGAATTAATGGAGGGGTCTGAAATGGTCATCGTAGGTGCATGTCCACTGTGAGAGACATAATCTAAAAAAAAAAATTCAGAAGTCACAATGTATGATTTTTTAACTATTTATTTGTAAGATACAGCTGCAAATAAGTATTTGAACACCTGAGAAAATCAATGTTAATATTTGGTACAGTAGCCTTTGTTTGCAATTACAGAGGTCAAACGTTTCCTGTAGTTTTTCACCAGGTTTGCACACAATGCAGGAGGGATTTTGGCCCACTCCTCCACACAGATCTTCTCTAGATCAGTCAGGTTTCTGGGCTGTCGTTGAGAAACATGGAGTTTGAGCTCCCTCCAAAGATTCTCTATTGGGTTTAGGTCTGGAGACTGGCTAGGCCACGCCAGAACCTTGATATGCTTCTTACAGAGCCACTCCTTGGTTATCCTGGCTGTGTGCTTCGGGTCGTTGTCATGTTGGAAGACCCAGCCTCGACCCATCTTCAATGCTCTAACTGAGGGAAGGAGGTTGTTCCCCAAAATCTCGCAATACATGGTCCTGGTCATCCTCTCCTTAATACAGTGCAGTCGCCCTGTCCCATGTGCAGAAAAACACCACCAAAGCATGATGCTACCACCCCCATGCTTCACAATAGGGATGGTGTTCTTGGGATGGTACTCATCATTCTTCTTTCTCCAAACACGGTTAGTGGAATTATGACCAAAAAGTTCTATTTTGGTCTCATCTGACCACATGACTTTCTCCCATGACTCCTCTGGATCATCCAAATGGTCATTGGCAAACTTAAGACGGGCCTTGACATGTGCTGGTTTAAGCAGGGGAACCTTCCGTGCCATGCATGATTTCAAACCATGACGTCTTAGTGTATTACCAACAGTAACCTTGGAAACGGTGGTCCCAGCTCTTTTCAGGTCATTGACCAGCTCCTCCCGTGTAGTTCTGGGCTGATTTCTCACCTTTCTTAGGATCATTGAGACCCCACGAGGTGAGATCTTGCATGGAGCCCCAGTCCGAGGGAGATTGACAGTCATGTTTAGCTTCTTCCATTTTCTAATGATTGCTCCAACAGTGGACCTTTTTTCACCAAGCTGCTTGGCAATTTCCCCGTAGCCCTTTCCAGCCTTGTGGAGGTGTACAATTTTGTCTCTAGTGTCTTTGGACAGCTCTTTGGTCTTGGCCATGTTAGTAGTTGGATTCTTACTGATTGTATAGTGTGGACAGGGGTCTTTATGCAGCTAACAACCTCAAACAGGTGCATCTAATTTAGGATAATAAATGGAGTGGAGGTGGACATTTTAAAGGCAGACTAACATGTCTTTGAGGGTCAGAATTCTAGCTGATAGACAGGTGTTCAAATACTTATTTTCTTCACTGTATGTTTTATGAATGCTACCTGTTTAGTATTTTTCTGCTTGTGTGTGGATTGCTTTTGATAAAGCCTAAGACATATTTTGGGGGTAAGTGATGGCAAAAGGGTGAATTTATGGCATGAATGGATGCAAGAACATGGAGGGGCAGGTTGAACCTGATGAAAGAGAGACAAAAGGTATAAAAGAGAAGTGTGGACATATCAAACAATAGGTCTCCTCCTGATTAGGTTGTATTTTTGTACAGGCTCTGACAGATAAGCATTATGAAGTGTGTATGGAAAATCCCATCCGCACTCAACCAGCTCCAGTCATGGAGATTCCTGCTGACTGATTTGGGTATGCAAACAGACTCTCGTGTTGATATGTGGGACAGAGCTTATTAGTGTGTACTGAAGCGTGACCTGTGATCTCTGAAAGCCAAATAAATGCCCTTGACCTTTTGACCTGATATGAATATTAACATAATATTTCAGGGTTATGTAAAAAAAGCTTTCTTGCTAATATTTAAGTAAAATGGTAATGCATGCACCTGTATGGAACAGTCTAGCATTTGATTTGCTCTGATGATAATGCATTGATTTGAATGGAGGAATAGAAGTGTTTGTGGGGTCACTGGAATGCCCAACTATTACTGGGTTTACAGTTTGTCTATGATAATGGAAAGATTGTGGACTTTGCTACAGTAAACCACTGAACCTTTCAGTAGCATCTGTTGTTGTTGCCTTTTGCTGTACGTGTCGTGTGTCAGGAGAGATGGATGCTGTCCAGCCACAGATAGCAAGGGCTTTGAGCCTAAGGTCAACAGGTGTGCTTTCATAAGAATGCTGTGCCACACGTCCATGTCACCCTTACATTGTCATTGCATTATTCTACCTTTCTGTTTAAACAGAAAATAATTTGTGCTGCACTGTGCATTTTTACATGCATTAATACATATGACCTCTGGTGTACCAGTCCTTTGGCATCAAGTCACCTTTATTTTTATAGTATAGCGCTTTTAAACAATCGATTTTCTTCCAAGCACCTTTACAATAATAAACAGGAAAGTAACATAATTAATGCTGCAAACTTCATCAAATATAAGACAAGCATAAGACAAAATTTCCTGTAAAGCAACTGTAGAAATATATTATTATTGTTATTTGTGTTTATTGGGATAGGGACAGATACATTATACATAGATAAAACTAAGACAACAGCCATCTAATGCAAGTGTCATAGTTAAGGGTGTAATAAATGACACACTCATCATGTCTCGATTTGAGATGAACTCACGATATGATACTATCGTGATACTTCAAGCCAAATTAAAAAAAAGGTTATATTATTATCAGTGTTGGGTATAGTTACTTTGGAAAGTAGTTAATTAGGTTACAACGTTACCATCAATTAAAAGTAATCAGTTACGTTACAGCGGTATCTATTCATAAAAGTAACGCGTTAGAGTACTCGTGCGTTACCAAAAATTAAAAGCCGTTTGCAGCGCCTCACACATGATGCAGCTTAATTGACAGACACGGCCCCCTTTAAATTCACCTAGAAGTCGTGACTCCTGGCAATGAATAACGTCAGTCATCCGACTAAATTAACACTGCGGGATAACAATAACAGGAAAGACAGTCATCAATATGCTATTCCACATAGCGTTTTATTTATTTATTATCACAGAACATATGAATCAAAATTCACACCTTCCCAGCCCGAGTAGCCTAGGCTATGAGCACCATAAAACAAGATAACTCCTGATTTTTTCTTTAACTCTAATGCAGTTAGAAATGAACAACCAGTCAACGATCTAACAGAAATTAACAGCTGTCTGTCAAACAAAAATGATTACAAACCGAAAAAAAACAAGATTGGTGTTTGGATGTGAGATGTTTTTTTGAAGTAGAATTTTTGGCGGTCGACAGAAGCTTTTCACCAACGCAGAGTGTGCATTTTACCGTTATGTTCTTTTCCTTTTCGTTGACAAATTGAAAATAATGTGCGTACTTCCATACTGCAAACGCTGTCCTCTCTGCCATCTTGCCGGGAGTTCGAAAAAAACACACACACACACACACACACACACACACACACACACACACACACACACACACACACACACACACAGGGGGGAGCAGGGCACAGACGTATCACAGCCATTGACTTTATATGATTACAGCGCTTCGGCTCCGCTGATACATCCGCAGGTGGTACAGTAGACCTAGGCATACTATACTGTCGGACAAAAAACAGGCTGCGGTCGGGATTTTCCTTTCCTTAAAATAACGGATTACTTTTAAAAAAATAACGAAGTTACTGATTACTTAACGCACAAAACTAACGCGTTAAGTTACACATATCACGAAAAAGGTAATTAGAGTACTCTAACGCGTTACTTTATAACGCGTTACCCACAACACTGATTATTATTAGGGATGCACCAATATGAAAAATTTGGCTGATACAGATAATTTATTTAAAAGCTGATTACCGATATATATATTGGCCGATGAATCTAAATCCAAATTTTTATGATTTTTTGAGAGCCTGATTACAAAAGCAAAAGTCTTGCAATTAAAAGCCATGTCCCAAGCACTTCAACATAAATCAAACCTATACAGTACAGTAGCCTATAGTGAACCAGTGCAAGATTCGTTAACTTTGAGAGTTAAAAATGAAGAGCTTCAACCCATATTTAGTGAGCAAATTGAAAGAGGAAAAAGTCAGTGCATTGACTTATACCTGAACTTTAAAGGGGACTCAGCCCTCTTTTTAGTTTGATATAGTGTCTCAGTCTACATTACACTACATAATAATAATGATGATAATCCAGTGTTTCCCCTACCATTGTTTTGGAGGGGCGACCCGCCCCCTCAAAACTACCCCCCGTAACTTTAGCGGCTATGCTTTTCGCGATAGAGCAGTTTAGTACACTTGAAATCAAATCGCGATAGACTAGTGTGTGAATATTAAACTGCAAAAATACAATTTAAATACGAATCACTGTGTGAATGAATGGTGCAGACGACGCGCAGTTTCATTTCTCACACACACACACGCGTGCTGAGGCACGTGTGATGCTTGAGCTGTTTTTTTTGCCTATACGAGGAAACTCAATGGTCTTCACGGCAATCCGTCAAAATAAAAGTTCGGTTTAATTTGACAGAAATATATTACTGTTGTACAGTAGAATTTAGATGAGTCTCAATGTAATAATAATACTAACACTAATACAAATAAATTATGATCTCAACTTTAAGGAATAATAATTTTCCTTCCATGTTTTAATTTGAACAGTAATTACAATTGATCTTTAAAGCTCATTGTGCAGCACGTTGTTTGACAAAAAAAGTTTGTTCAATTTCATATGATTAAAATAAATGTAATTAATGTTTTATGTCTTCATTTGGTTACCAGAAAAAAACTGAATTTGTGTGGAAAAAAAACATTTCATCGATAAAAAAAATTAAAAAATTTGTATGTTTAATAATTGTTTATAATAAAAGTTTCATGATTGCAATTAATTAGACATGATTTTTGATTACTAAACATTTTACACCACGTATTCGTAACACGCCTGCTCCGCGACCCCCCCTAAAATCCTAGGGGAAACACTGTAATCATTATATTAATAATAATATTATAACATTTCTCAACTCAAACTAGCAACAACTAAATGATTGGTAACACCTATAATTAACAATAGAGGTCGACCGATAGTGGATTTTACCGATAACGATAGCTAGGTTGGGCCGTACTTGCCGATAACCGATTAATCAACCGATAGTTTTTAAAATTGATACTGGATAAAAACAATTATTCACGATACAGCACAGCCTATGGAACCTTATTGCTTAAACATAACACTCCAAGTAAAACAGTGCTGAACTTATATTTATATAAATTAAAATAAATAATAAAAAAAATATATATATATAAACCTGTATGAACCATGAAAACATGCTAAATATATATAAATAAATATTGAAGTCAATAAAGACATTAATTCAAACTGAAACAAAGTAATACTCTAAATAAAACCACTGTTTAGCCTAAATGTTACATCCATTTTGCAACGTACAAAACTCATCCAATACAAGATGATTACAACAATATGATCAAACTCTGTAAACAATAAATCAACTCTGATTTCATGTTAAATACAATCAAAAACGGAGACGCAAGACTGTATTTGAATGAAAGTTGAGCGCGCGTCCGTTGTGATAGACATGGGCTGCGCGTTGCAATTGATGACGGTATTATAAGGAAGGAAATGCCACAGAATCTTGCTTTAAAAAAATGTTCCACTGTTCAAACAAGCTCAAACATTGAAATGTTTTCATCAGTTCTTTCTGAACACGAATCGAATGCTTTTCTGATTTGTTTATATGTTTCTGTCGGCTGTATGATGCAGTTTACTATTTTACGTCTAGCTTTAAATATGCAACTTCGCTGCATAATTAATGCATAAAACTGACCAGTTGTATAACGTTATAATCTAATGCAAATAGATGGCAACAATTAATTAAACATTAAACATTCGGGTCGGACTTTGTCAGTGTTTTAACCGCTTTAGGTAGGGTACTAAATGTTAGCGTCCTCTCAGCCTCGAAGGCAAACAAACATGCGTTTCTTTCTCTACTAATGCAGCATCTATAGTCAACAAATGAATCACTTTATAATGATATGACAAAATGTACTGTATGAATACCTTTTCGCTGTCGGTGCTTTAAACGCGCATCTGATGTCAGCCCTCTCCACGCAGCGTGTGCTCTCAGTGCAGCGCGCAGCGTCACGTGTTAAAATAAACAACACGAGGCATCAGTGATAGTTTCTCTTACACCTCTAGAGGCCGCTCTTGTACTGCATGATGCCAGCAGACCCTTATCAGGAGGACTCTCGTACTGTAATGAATGACAGCGCGCACTTCTCAGCCGCTCCAGCAACGGACGCAACCAGGAAAAACTATCGGTATGGATTTTTGCCGATAACGATAGTTCCACCAATCAACTATCGGTGCCGATTAATCGGCAAAAACGATGAATCGGTCGACCTCTAATTAACAATAAGCCAATGATGTCTGAATAAAAATTACCCCCCCATTTTAAACATTAATTATAGCCATCCAACATTATAGTGATTCCATCATTACAATTGAAAGCTATAATTTTTTTTTTTAAACTTTCAAAAAAATGTATTAGGCTTCAAAAAATATAACAGCTTTTAATTTAAGTGAACTCAAATCAATCCTTACATAAACCCATAATATATGTCATATTTACCTGTGCCTGCCCCTTCCTGTCTAACAGGTAGGACATATACAGAAATTGAATAAAGTTAGCAAACAGTCTGCGCTGCATAAATTATAAAGTATATATAGACTAATTCTTTAGTAATTTTCTCTGTTCCCTTTGTTTTTTGATTAACTTTACTAACAGAGCATTATTGGCTGCTGGCCCTTTAAGACCTCATGTGCCTCATTTTGGCCTAAAAAAAATAAATGTCTAAATTAAACAACTTACTTTAGATTGTAACTTCTAGATTCTGTAATCGTATAACAGTATTTTTCAGAATGTTGCCGACTTGCCGTCAACGGGCAACCAGGTGAGACACGGCCAACGACCGATCTAAATTTTCCAGATAGAAATTTGTTGCCCATTCTCAACATGAAAGTGCCCAAACAGCATTGCTCGGCAACATTGCTCAAAAAGTTGCCCTGTGTATCACCTTAAATTTGTGTGCACTGGAAATCATATTTATTCAAATAAAGACAAGCTAACACTAATTTTACATACAGCACACTGGAAACTGCAGATAGGCAGAGCCATGGAGCATTGAGTCATTCTTGAAGAGACAGATGCCACATACTGCAGTCAATTTTTTTGATGTGCTTTGTGTCGACATATTGACAGACATCATTAGAAATCTCATGGGCTTGATAAGATTTGAAATATCTTTTGTTGGTTTTAAGAAGCCAGCACTTTTTCTGGAAAACCAAGCAGAACATTTGTTTAGCAATCCAGTAAAACAAAGCATGTTTCATCAATAGGTCGCACATTGTGATCTGAGACCATGAAAAACTTTTTGTACCCAAGATTCCTTCAGATTTTTTGGCTCTTGAAATGTTCTTATATATTTTTTCTCTCTCTCTTCCTCAGGTGGCTTGACGGCACGATCATGCTGTCGTTGAGGCCGTGATTGAGTAGCAGTGCTCCAGGCCCTTTCTGAGCCTCCGGCACCCCAACAGGCAGCCGCAGCATGTCCAGTTCGGGATTTCCCCCCACCCAGGGGTCCTTCAGCAGCGAGCAGAGCCGTTACCCACCACACTCAGTGCAGTACACCTTCAGCTCCACACGCCACCCGACGGTCAGTTCCACAGACACCTTCGCCTACACCGCACGATACATTGCCAACAAACTACATAACAGGAATGGTGCTAAATTAGAAGTGTAACAGTGACTTTCCTTTCCCTTAGTCGCTTGTACTTTGGACTTAACTTGTTAGTTTTGTGTGTTCACTGTGGATCCTGAACCACAAGACTAATAGCACCACCATTTCTCTCAGATATACTGCTGCAAACTTTACGTGTAAAATTACGTGTACTTAGTTCAAAAGGATAGTTCACCCAAAAATTAAAATTAGCCCATGATTTACTCACCCTGAAGCCATCCTAGGTGTACATGACATTCTTATTTCAGATGAATACAGTTGGAGTTGTCCTGACAATTTATATATAAATTGATATATATATATTAATAGATATAGAAAAGAATAAACGAGAAAGTGTTAGTATTAATGGATCAAGTGTTGCCCGAAAAAGATGCGTCTTCAGCCATTTCTTGAAAATGGCTACAGACTCAGCAGCTCGAGTTGAGTTGGGCAGATCATTCCACCAGCAGGGAACAGGTAAAGGTCCGAGAAAGAGATTTTGTGCCTCTTTGAGATGTCACCACAAGACAAGATTTTTCCATGATTCTGAACTGACAAGAGACAACTAATCAAAATAACATGTAATTTACTAGAGGTTCTGACAAAATGTTAATTGGTGCAGTCTATTTAAAATTAATTTGAATTAATTATTTTATAAATGTTTGAATGAATGATTCATGGCTTAAAGTGTTCCAGCACTGTTCCAGATCTCCGGCGTGCGGCCGTGAGAAGAAAAAAGAAATTGGGAACCTGCATGCGGTTTAATATTTTCGAGTCAATTGATTTCACCTACTAATCATATGAGAGGAACGCAGCTCTAACTAACGTTACAAGCCTATCAAAAGCAGAGCAGGGCGGGTCATCAAAGTACCACGAGAGCGATTAGAGAGCAGACGCTCCTTATGCTTTTGAATCACTCTCGCCACTTCCACCCCTCTTATTCATTGCCACGGAGCAGCAGGACCGAGCTTGTGTAAAATAGCTCACTGAAAGTAATGAGCAGGTTTAGCAGTTGCGGTACAGACAACGATGAAAAGCTAGAAACAACAACAGGTGACTTTAATGTCATGGATGAAAAGAAAGAAAGGAGATGCGAGTTGGTTGATTCAGTAAATTAGCTTAGGTCAGGATAATCATATTTTCTGTCTACACCTGTT
Source organism: Semotilus atromaculatus (assembly GCA_031834385.1). NCBI lineage: Eukaryota > Metazoa > Chordata > Actinopteri > Cypriniformes > Leuciscidae > Semotilus > Semotilus atromaculatus. The sequence goes on from JAULUF010000035.1 coordinate 5,463,767, forward strand.
GATGTTAGTAGGGATGCACCGATCCACATTTTTTCACTTCCGATCCCGATACCTGAATTTGGATATCGGCCGATACGATACTATTACGATACCAGAGCGGTGTTTGCTTTAATATTATTGTTATTATTATTATTATTATTATTATTATTATCATTATTGTTGATTGATGCTGAAATAAACTCCTCTCTACAGGCAAGTATGATATTTACGTATGTATGCATGTATGTCCCAAAAGGCAACTTGAGGTAAGTATAAGATCAGAAAAGGAAGTCAGAAAAACAGGAAATCTTGTTAACAGGAAAAATCCCATTCTGAAAACAAATTTGCAACTGTAGGGGTTTCAAATTTATTGTCATGTCAATATTTATTACATTCCCAAAATGCCAAATACTTAGGTCTAGGCCTACATACTATTCAGGTATGGTCTAAAAATAATTCTAATAAAGTAATCAAAAGTAAAATAGCACTGCAAAGTTTATCATAGATAGATTTATGCTTATTAAAGCTAAAGTTATTCATTCAAGAGCTGTGAGTGATTCTCTCTTTGCCTTTTGTTGTTTGATTCGCAGTAATGGCGCAATCATCAGCATGTTTATTAGACTGCTTCCCCTTTAAGAACGAGTGCAGATCTAATACTGATGCATCATATTTTCTCCTAACGATTTCCATAACTACCTCCATTTTAGACATAAACTGTTTAAGTGAATCTTCAAGTCGGTCATTTTGACATATTTTTGTGTACATTTGATCGATTAGACGCGCACATGAAGCCCAAAGTATAATTTGCTTGTCTTGTTACGGTCTGTTTCGGAGCGCGCGCCGAACAGCAACTCCAACAGCAACTCTTGCGCAGATTTTTGTGCTTTTAATAGCTATTTTTATTATTAAACGCGTCTCGCAATTTAGCAACAGTAGAGACTGCATTTTACAACAATCACTGATCGTGCTGATTCTGTCTTAAAGTTTGAGTTTTAAGGAGAAATGACAACGTACTGATGCAAAGGGAAGGAAGTTGCGCTAAACAGAATGCGGCTATAGTTTTACCTCAAATATATCCTATAATCTTGGGAAGCCGAAATCTAAAATAAAATCAGACTAATATCACAGATCTAAAGTGTAACCATATAGGCTACGTTTGAATGTTTAGTTCTGTCCTCATTGTCACTCATTAAGCAGGGCTGTCGTGTTGTGCACGCTGTGGCACCGCGTGAGATCTCTCTCTACTGGACTGCGAATAGCAAAAATGCATCACAGACAAATGGTTTAATTAATACGGCTTTGCAAACATTGCATTTTGCTGTATTGCTCTGCGGTGTTTCCAGACTAGCGGGCAGGAATCACTTTTGTAGTCATTTCAGCAGACAACATTAAAAAAGCAGACATGGCTCATGGATATCGTATATCTTTGCAGGTTGGATCGGGAAAATCCGATACGTGAATTACGCTGGTATCGGTCCCGATTTTTAATTGGTATTTTTGATTAAATCTGAGAGCTGGATCACTCCTCCATAGGCTTCTGAGGGATTGAAACTTGTTCTCCCGAAAAGTTAAAGACATCGTAAAAATAGTCCAAGTGACTACAGTGGCTCAATCTTCAGTTTATCAAGCGACGAGAATACTTTTTGTTGGCAAAAAAACCTAAAATATCGACTTTATTCAACTAATCATTTCCATCTCGGTCGGCCGTAACACTTGAAAATAAATGGTGCCATTAAAGATAAGTCTGTCTCCCTCCCAAAAAAAGTTCAGGCTCAGGATTTTTTTTTCCACTTTAACCCCTTATGATTCAATGACTCAAACATAAATACTTGACTTGCTTCATTGCTGGATGAATCAGTTTTTTTTTTAATTAATCTCTTGATGAATGATTCAATTACATAGCCTATATTTTTAAGTCACTTGTGGCGTAAATAAATAATTGATATAACAATATAATTGCCGTAACAATGAAACTGCTCGCTGAGTGACAACCTTTCAGTGCGCAGAGACGCTGTTTAGTTTTGGTTACATTGAAAATGTCCTTGTTTTTGTGCATGCTGACCACATTGGAACACTTATTTAGCAACAAATAAATTTAAATAAATAAAAATAAAAATAAATGTCGATAAAACCGCTTATCGCGCTATTGAACCACTGAAAATTACCGCAAGGGAAATTCCTTCACCGCGACAGCCCTATTTGTAAGCTTAGTTTCTCTCTTCCCCAACAATCCCCCTCTGTCTCTGATGAAAGGAGGCCAGAAATGGCTGGGCCTCAACGTTACAAATCAATTTGGGTAAAACTGTAGTACATTCCTCAGAGCTAAAGAAGCAGAAATAAACAGACCCCAGCTGTTCTCTCTCCTTTTTGGCACTTTTACTCTTTTTTTTAATTTTTTTTTATTTATTCACATTACTCAATTATTTACACATTTCTTGTTTGCAGACATGGTCATGGCCATGTTTGTTCTGAGGTTGTTAGCAGTTTAGAATAGGGATGTGTGAGACTAGCTGACTAGTCGATTAAACGATACTGCTGCTGCTAGTCGACTTGGAAATACTAATCATTTACTAATTTTTTTAATGTTTTGCTTTTATTTTTTTACAAATGCTAAATTACCGTCAAGTTAATGTTACCTTTTTTTTATTAAATAATTTTGAAAAGTGTATATCTGCAGCAAAAAACAAAATCATTTAATTTTACCTTAGGTTTTGCATGCCTTGGTTCTCTCTGTGGCAGTTCAGAGAAATGTTCACTTGGAAGATCAACATCCTAAAGAAAAGAAGGCACTTAAATAATATATAGTTGACAGTACGTGTCAGGCTCTTCGTGCGATTTTTGCTGCCCGTCATGTAAACGGATACTTTTCATACACTTTTCTTTTTTGAGCTGAAATCTGTTTATAATAGGCTATTGGGTTTGAACTTCTTGGTTCTGCGATTCCTTTTGACTTAGTTGATTTGAATAAATGTCTATAATGACTAACGTTGTTTAAGTGAACGCTCAAATTTAATGTACAATGATCATAATGCAAGGCAAGCACGGGGGTGGGGATAGACTAGTCAACTAGTCAGTTGCAAAATATCTGTTGCCATTATAAAACTGTAATGAAATTAGTTGTTGCGAACATCCCTAGTTTAGAAGCATCTCTTGCAGATGGTCACAAAGTGTGAGTGGTTTCTAGATGAAATCTGATGTTTATCTATTTCAGTGAGGTGACCTCATACTAGAAGATCTTGCAGTAATCCTGCTGTACCACAGCCAATTCAGACAACTGTGATTGTGTTGTCACCTTTTAGCCATGCAAAACTGTGTCTGATCAGTATTCATTTAATAACAATTAATTTATTTTTTAACAATGAATTAGTTTTTCATTTATTCTGACAAGATCCTACTGAAAGTTTTCTAAAACTGAGAGATTTAAAAATACTGAAGGATCAGAATACTGATCTGTGTATACTTGACATGAGCAAAGCCAGTCAGGGATTCCATAAGACCTAGTCGTTCAGAGAGCCCATGACTGGTCCGTTTTGTATGTAGATTTGCACTGACTAATTGTGATGCATGAGCACTATAACACTTATTGCCACATTGATGGAAATAATTCTTTAAAGTATGTATTTTGCACTGATTTTGAACACTTCTTTTTAACTGAACTTTAGTCAGAGAGTAAACCAGCTGCAAGACATGGCTCACACATGGCAGCTTCAGTTGCTGAGCTGCTCTAAGTCCTGCTCTGCTGGTGTCTGTGGTTTTCTAATGGTATGATGAAAAGGGTTTGGTATTGTTTGAATTTGAGCAATTCTGCATGTCTTATCGAATCCATGGTTCTTGGAAATGTTTAACTGGTTATAGAATGGACACTAGCCCTAATGATCAATTGAGAGTGATTATGATTATGATCATCTCATCTGTAGCAGTGAATGTGTTAAAAACAGCTATAAAGGTGCAATGGGTGATCTGGGAAATGCTAACTTTAGGCTGCTAGCACTGAAAATATTCCCCCCCCCCATTCCTGCGCTGCAAATTGCCCCCCAAAGCCACGCCTCCTCCAAAACACAGGAACGCGCTCAGACCAGAAGTGAGACGATCAGAGACAACGTTATTGGATTACATCGTGTGTCATGCACCGATGAGAGAACTTTACAGTATAGTGAGTAATAGTATCACAATAAAGAATGTAAACAACTGTTTGCCTGCCATTCTCACTCTGTCTGCACAGTGTAGGGCTGAGCAAATATGGGCAGAACTCTTTACTGCCCTAGTACTTCAGAACTCCTTTTAAAGGTATGCATGTGAATTAAATGTGGCACAATCAAAATGTGGTCTTCATCACTGTATGTTAATGCATATCTAGTGCAAGGGATTTCATCAATATGCTGATTGAGGAATGTTGGGACACTCCAGGCACAGGATGGTTTCAACTACATACTGCAGTGTTTCCCCTACAATGTATTCAGCAGCGGTGCAGCGCCGCTGTTGGATTTTCAGCGCCGCTGCAAAATCTTTCCATGATCAGTAATATCACGACATTCACTTACAGACCTAAAAACACTGAAGACATGGCGACCGGCGGCGCTGCTAATGCGGTGGCTCTGAATCCACTTGTTAACAAGAAAGGAGGAAAGAGCCATGGAAATAGTTTTGATTTCGTTATTTCAAATGCGGCAAGCACGCAAATAATAGAAGCGACGTGCTGCGCTCGTTTTTCCAAACGCGCCTCTGGTCATGGTTGCATAGCAACGACAGACGCCACAGGAGAGCGAGCGCTTGTGAAAAGGAGAAAGCGGCACGAACTGCGCTCCATGAGGACGAGGAAGTATTACCTACTGCTCATAGTCCTGATAGTTAAATCATATTTAATTTTCCAGATGAGTCTACTAAATGGTGAAGAGAAAGGCGGATGGGGACCATGGAGGTTAGCAGGCACGTGCAGAGAGGGGGGCTTTGTCACTTTGTGGGACTTAAGTGTCACATGACATGATCCTTCATAAATCTTTCTAGTATGATGATATGTGAGACTTTATTTTTTTAGATACGTGCTGCAGTAATCATGCCTTAAATCTGTTGATGGTATGTCATATTTGTTTTTCTCAAAATGTCCATTTCTATCCACAAAACTTGCCAGAAGTCATGGTTTAAGGGGTTATTTAAATTTTAAAAAATCTTCTGGGGGTGCATGTCCCCGGACCACCCGCGCGCGTCTTGGTAGCAGCACCGCTGCTGGAAAAAATCCTAGGGGAAACACTGATACTGTTTATTTACTAGTGTGTTCTAATATGTAACTCTGTCATGTTTGGTCTCATCTGACAACTTATAAACTGAAATGAATGGTGGTGAACTTATTAGAGATATTAAAGTATCCTAATGTACAATCTAGGTACTATTGGTTAAACATGCATTGAGGAGAATGTTAATGTTCTTCTCCCCCTCTTGATCACCACCCGTTTGCCTCATCTTTTGGTTTCCTGTCAGTCGGTTTTGGTGTTAGTACTCGACTCGTGTTTACCAATGCTTTGCTCAGGGTATAAGAAGGAAAGGTAACTGTTGATCTTGAAGAAAGGCTTTAACCCCGCCATTCCCACACACTGGTGCGTAACCTCATACTATGAGAGGCTTTTACGGCCTCTTCTTCACAACAGTGCATTATTTGAAAATTATAACTACGTTTTCTATACAGTATGTTGTTCCAATCTACTGGCTGTATATTTAAACATGTAACTTAATAAATAACTTTGCCTGGTTTAAAGGCTTTGAGAATCTTTCCTTTTATCACTGATGATGTTGAAAGCTAAAGTGATTATAACTTTTGTTATCTAAACGTTCAGGTTAAATCCTACGTTTTCCTATCAGTTCTAAGAAAGACCTTTGCCTTTAAAGAATAAGAGGTTAAAGAATATCAACTTAAATGGAGTCAGATAAACATTTGAATTATACACGTCATCCTTCATCTGCCTTTTGTTCCGATTATTGGTCCAAAATAGCAGCGTAAGCTTCCAGCGTACGTGAAACGTGCTGATGACGTACAACGTCTGCATGAACAGACTGCACAGTGGTATGCAAACACACGTTGACTGACACATGATATAATTAAAATAGAACCAAATGAAATAATTAAAAATTTTTTGGTTATACTCCTTCCACAGACGATATATGTTTTTAAAAATACATTTAGACTGCTTAACAACATAATGATTGCTATCAGGATATGAGGAGACTTGCAACAACAACAAAAAAAATCTGTAGTGAATCACCTATTGCACCTTTAAGTGCGTGTTTTATACTGGCATGTTTTACTAGAACATAAAACACTGGAGATTAAGTAGAGATGAGTGTGTTCTGGTGTGTCTCTCTATCCCTTTAGTTCTCGCTCACTATCGTACACACTCTTTGTCTTTCTGCTCACATGTCTTTAAGGCTTCTCTGAGCCCTCATCCATGAGTTTTTGTTTTGCCCAGTTTTTCCTATCTGATGTGTGTGTGTCTGTGTTGTTTAGGAGTTCACTGTTCCCGACTACCGTTCCCCCCTGCAGGACCAGCAGCGCCGTAGACCTTCATTACTGTCTGAATTCCACCCTGGGACTGAGAGGTGATTCAACCCCCACCACACATGATTTCTTTCTGAATATTTTGCTTGGAAACAAATTTAAAATATTGTATTTTTATGCAGGGCTGACAGCATTATCACATTTCAGCTGTTGATTAATTGTCACAACATTATTGGCCTTTACTAGGGGTGGCACGGTTCACAAAACCCACGGTTCGGTTCGTTTCATGGTTTTAGGGTCACGGTTTTCGGTTCTGTACGGTTCTTGTTGTTATTTTTTCTTTTAATCTTTAACACTCCAGAAATTTACTTCAGCATACGATATGGGCTATAGCTTAATTATCCACAATTCAGGATACAGTATTTAAAAAAAAAAATTATATCATGTAATCATGCACAAACTGAATTTGACTTGACTTTAAGCACATTATTGAGAGACCATCTCTGAGGAAAGCCGGTGACATTTTTATACAGCAAAAGAGAAGACATTGATGAAATGCTTTTGTTTATTTGACACACAAAGAATGAATTAACTTGCATTTATCAAACTGTGAAATTCAGTGTAACGTTAGCGTAAAATGTTTATCTTTTAAAAGAAAAAGAGAGGAACTCTTAAAGCACTATCTTTTAAATAAGTCAAAATACGTTACAAATAATTGTATAGATACTAATTGTAATTAATTGTATAGAATAATCCTATAGATAATGAGGCTATAACAATATAGCAAAGGCCATAATCATAAAGTGAAACATAAGTTCAAACTCAAAAAAAGTATATCAACAATGCTTCTATTCCCTGAGAGTGAGGATACATTTTTTTCACGTGAAATTAAAGTGCAGTTTGGAAACATGTGACTGGAGTTCTCATCTAAACTTAGTGTCACTGTATATATTTAAATATCATAGGTAAGATGAAATCCAAAATGTTCCCACACACCGACTTATACGACGCTGGTGCATCCTCCAACTCCTGTTAGCCTTCCTTATCTCTCCCACTTGCCATTTCTATACGTGACGAGACCTGCTGCGCTGCACAGACCGATCAGTTTATGACATCGAAGTACTGCGAGAGAGATTGAAAAGCATACGGAGCCGTTGCTCTCGCGGTACTTTGATGTTATTCATCGACCGGTCTGTGCAGCGCCGGTTCAAGTCGAATATGTATGTCCACACATCTCTTATTTCGTGCGAAAAGTAAACGCACTGTCTGAGGTCACGGGCACGAGGTTACATTGCGCATGCGACGAACGAACCGTGCGACGCACACACGCACCGAACCGAGACAAGCGAACCGAACGGTTCGGATGTTTTTTCATGTACCGTGCCACCCCTAGCCTTTACCTATTTAGTTGAATATTTGTCACTCATTTATTCTCATTGACAAATGCATAATTTCCTTTCTTAACTTTTAATAAATATTGCACAGCCAGGGTACAATGACATTAATTTAATATTTTACATTTTGTATGAAATTGAGAATTAGTTACAGGGCTCTACGCTAATTTTTTTCCCCAAGGAGTACATGTGCTCGTAACTGAAAAAATTTAGGAGCACAGTGAAAAAAGTTTTGCTTAAACTGCTCAATTCATATGGATTAGTTTTATGATCTCTTTATTAACTTTTTGAAGCATCAAAGTGTCAGTTGTGTAGCTGTCAATGGAGGGAAAGAAATCTCTCAGATTTCATCAAAAAGATCTTCATTTGTGTTCCGAAGATGAGTGAGTGTCTTACGGGTTTGGAACAACATTAGGGAGAGTAATAAATTACAGAATTTTCACTTTTGGGTGAACTATCCCTTTAATAATTATGTAATTATTATTTTTTACTTCAAAATGTATAAAAAGAATGAACACCTCAAAACAAATGCCTGCTTGCTTCTGTCCTTTGCAGTACATTAAGTTGTCCTCAAAAAAATTGTTTTTTCATCTTCCTATCATCATTGTCGACTGTTTCGGTTGTAACTTCAGTTTCTGCACATGGTCTCTTGGTGAGACCGAAACGTTGCTGATAAAATTTATAATTATTTGCAAGTATTAATAGTGTGTGGGAGTTCCTTGTTTTTTTTTGCACTTTTTCTTTTGAAATGAGTAGGCTAGGCTTCTTCATACTGTGTTGCGTATCTAGCTCACTGCGTGTTAACTTGACTTTTTTTAAATGGTGTATAGGGGCCTGTTTACACCAGGGGCCTCATTTATAACCTTTGCGTACACACAGAACAGGCCCTGAAAGAGGCGTACGCCACTTCCGACGCATATAGCCTATCTAACGTAAATCTTCATTGAGTCCTAATCATAAATACAGTGCATGTTCACAATAACAGTTTAAATAAATAAAATAATGATTTAAACTATGTTTTACTTCTGATATAAATATTTAGATTAAATATGCCATTCTCATTAATGTAGTTAAACACTTAAACTACATGAAATCATTACTGAGAAGTAAAAAAAATAAAATTCAATAAATAGAAATATTTGTTGTGGATGCGATGCTTTTGGACATGTTTCCTCTGGCATGCTGTGTTTTAATGTTTTAACTACAGAGATAATTGCTTATCATGATAATAGCAGATTGTCTGAGAAAATAGTTTTGTGCAAATAATGCACAACAAGGTCTATCTGTTTCCATTAAAAATATAAATCAATTGCAAATACTATTTGGCCAGTGGAAAAGATTGAGAAAAAACTTTCTCTGAAATGTATTTTACACTATTTGATTTATGTATTCAAAAACTAGGATAGGATAGGCTACTAAATTATTTTTATTAATGTAATGTGACGGCACATCCGCATTTAATATTTTCCTAACGTCTTGTACCGTTTATCACGTGGATGAATAATCATATATAAATGATGTGCAGATGAGGATATGCATAGTAAAACTAGGCGTTGTAAGCTCCATTTATGGTTATTTCAGGGTGGAGACGCATGTGCGCATAATCTTCCGCTGACTGGGATTTATAAAGTGAATTCTGCGCAGGTTCTGGCTTACGCACGCACTCTTTTGAGACTGAATATTTCTTTGCGTACGCCACTTTAGGCTTTAATGTAGGCTTATGCAGAGTTCATGTCACCGAAAACAACAGATACGAGCTGCATTTTATTGATCATCAGCTCATTTCAAAATCAGCGACAGGAGAGAGCGACAACAGCACTGTTAATATCATTTTGTTTCTTTACTATTAATGAAAATTGTGTGTTAAGCGTCTTGCGACTTTCACTTTTATTTGCGACAGTTTCCACGTTGGCTTGATGAATAGATCCTCAGCTACTCATCTGTGGTTATGCGTGTTGCATATAACACGCTCTCACACGTTTATTTTTTGCACTGTTGGGAGGAGTAACATTTACATATGTGGTTTCAACAACCAGATGCATTTACACGTGTCAATTTTTCGCTTAAAATAAAAATGTATGTTCTTAATTTTCAATGATGTCTGCACTATTGTACCAATACTTTTTTTTCCAATGTTTACCTCACTTGACTCTCTCACTTAAAATCCAGCAGTTCCCGCACATTCCCACGCTATTTCAGTGATTGGCTCATTGTTTGCGAATCGTCGCTCTCATTCGCATAAAGTTAAGCGAGACCCCGTCACGTCCTCTTGCTTGCTTTCCATGTGAAATCAATGGTATGCCATAGCTTAATCGCGCTGTTGTTCCGTGTATTGAGAACAGCCTGTCAATCGCACACTGTGTTCGTAAATAATTTTTCAGGTTTGCACATATCTATTTTTAGGAGCAAATGCGAGTGAAATACTCAAACTGTAGAGCCCTGAGTAATAAGAATATGTAATAGCAGTCTATTACTGTTCTAATTTCTTCTGTTAAACCCTCAAGCCTTTTGAGATTTACATATTACATTTACATTTATGCATTTGGCAGACGCTTTTATCCAAAGCGACTTGCATTGTATTTCAAGGTACACATTTACATTCTTATCAGTTATTGCTTTCCCTGGGAATCGAACCCATGACCTTGGCGTTGCAAGCTTGTTTTGCCGTTTTGTTTGTTTGATATGCTCCTAATTCCAAAAAACGTTTATGTTGATATGTGTTCGGAATATAAATTGCACAATGTTGCAATTCTCAAATAATTGTTTTTAGATCAAATAATTGTGATAAAGCTAATATTATGGAAATTAAACAGTTGTGTGTTGTTTTCAGTAATATTGTTTGGTGCTGAGGTTTTTGAAGCATAATAATTTTAATTAGAAGCATCTATCTTGTCTACTGCAGGCCGCCGGAGCGCAGACATGGTTATGAGCATCAGTTTCATACCCTCTCAGCTCAGCAGGATCAGGAAATTCTTGAGGCCAAGCGTCCCCGCATCGAGAACGTATCTGAAACGCACTTTACAAGAGCTCAGCCCACCGGCATCTTACTGGCTCCTTCACACGGCATACAGGATAACATCAGGACCACTGGAGAGGTCAAGAAGGTGATTAATGTACATGCATACCAGAAGGGTACCAGTGTGAGAGATTTAAGCATTTCCCTATTGTTTGAAGGCTTGCACTTATTCTTTTTTCCCTCTTCAGGAAACCCAGTTTAGTGTGAAGGTGGAGACCTCATCCCCAGGTGGAGTTCCACAGGTGGGTGAGGATGCGGACACTTCGCCCTCCAAACTCTCTAAAGAGGAGTTGATTCAGAGCATGGACCGTGTTGACCGTGAGATTGCCAAGGTCGAGCAGCAGATTTTCAAACTGAAAAAGAAACAGGTGTGTAGCCTCACTAAACACAGATGAGAGAGAGACTTAAATGCTGCTACAGCTCAAGAACTATTTGCTTTCAACTTAAGCTATTGTTTATTTTGTACATAAAGAAATTATGACCATTTTTGACGCTAGTTGTGTGATGACAAGATTTGTTTGTTTAAATCACAATCAAAACTGCTGACTTTCTCCTTGTACCTCCCAGGGTTCAGCTTCATGTTACTGATGAATTACACTGGTGCTCGCTGCTAGCAGCAGATTGGATTTTTTGTTGAGTCTTTATCTATAAGCCTTTTGGGAAATGTTGCTCTTCTGAGAGAGGCTTGTCACAACTCCCTTGTCTGTGCCTACTATTCTTGCTTTTTGATGGCGATGCCAAATCCTTAGGGATTGCATCATGAAAATCCCAGAAGCAGCAAGTGTATATAGCCATTCATCACTCAGTTTTCTAAATTGTCTGATAGTAGAGATGCTAGCATGATGATTGAAGGTACTTTCCCTTCTTTTCTGGCATGACGACAGGGCTCCAGACTAACTTTTTGCCTTGGTTGCACTGGTGCGCCTAACTTTTTTATTTAGGTGCACCCAAATTTTTCCTCGGTTCGCGTTGCCTTTAACGCTACAATTTCAAGGTCACGTTTTTATCACGCTTTTAAGTGCTTTACTGAGGTGCTAAACTAAAACATTTTAAGGAAAATAAAGGCCTACTTTAAGAAAAAACTCCTATGGGTCTATTTCTTTTCATTGTTCGTCTGTTTTCTTGCGTTTATTTTGCTGATGCTGTTTGCCGTGCCCTCGTTTACACTGCAGGTCGTGATGCCCAATTGTGATGCCAAGAGTCGTACATATTAATGATCCCGACTGTTGCGTCACAGTCGGTGTTATGTGGAGATTCGCCTATTTTTCAGGGGTGTATTTCAAAAACGCGATTTAAGTAAGAAGGAGAAACCAATGGTGTTTGAGACTCACTGTATGTCATGTCCATGTACTGAACTCTTGTTATTTAACTATGCCAAAATAAATTCAATTTCACATTCTAGGGCACCTTTAAGGGATGTAGAATATGGTCATGCAGAATAAGGCATTAATCTGGGCTTTATAAGTACTAAGAAACAGCCAATAGCCTAGTAATATGCATGCTAATAAGCAACTAGTTAATAGTGATAATTGGACTAATTTCTGGAAAAGTACTTTTCTAAGCAATAACTTGCATTAGAGAAGTCAAGCCAGGGAACAGAGACCTTTAGACTTTGGAGTGAGTTATATTTTGTGTGTGTATACACTTGTTTTAAGCTTCAGTTTTAAGGTATATTGTCATGTTTGTTATCTCTTAGCAACAACTGGAGGATGAGGCAGCAAAGCCATTAGAGCCAGAAAAGCCAGTGACGCCGCCCCCTGTGGAGCACAAACATCGCAGCATCGTCCAGATCATTTATGATGAGAACCGGGTATGAACACATTTATACATGATTTCTTTCTCCCGTTCTCTCTCTCACACACAAAGAAACCTAGCAGATTGTGCTCTTTACAGATCATGTTTAAGTGTTGTTAGAGTGTACTTAAATAGTGAGCACATAGTTTCTCACAAGTCTTTTTTTCTATTTTTTACATTTTGTTTTCAGTGTAATGTGTATAATCTGAGAGCATATGGCTCTAAATAAAACACAAAGTATGAACAGTGAAGGTCTTGCATAATCTTCATAAAACTACCGAAAGGTTTTTGTGTTTCTGCCTGTTTATTGACGTCTGATCTGCCAAGATCTGTGGCCGGTTGCATAAAACTGCTTAGACTAACATTAGTTGGTCATCTAAAAAAATGTTCTTCAAGATCTTTTTTTTAAGTCAGTTACATAAAAAGGTAGATGGGGCTAATTAGTCTTTTTGGATTCAAATTAGATCAAACTAATTGCTAGTCGGACTTGGTCAGACTAGTTCCTAAGACACAGTCCTAACTTGGCGGCTATGTTTATGCAACTGGCCACAGTGATGTCTCGTTATTGTAATTTCCCTTTCTTTATTATTTGATCCCTTTAAAATTCAAATTGTCTTTATGCATTTGCACTGCATTGGACACCTAAATCTAGCGATTATGTGCACGTGGCGGTTCTTGATTGTTTTGGAAGGAAAGGTAGCTGAGCACAGTAACTGATCTGGAACAGATGATTTGAGACTTGGAGGTAAAGAGGGTGAGAGAGAAAGAAGTACAGATGAAGGAAGTGAGGCAAAACTACTGCACTCCATCTGGTCTTGGACAATCTCTGAACTTCACACACAGACAACACATGTACTTAGTAGATGCTTGCAACTGTTACAAAAACAGATGTAGATTTGGGTGTAATGAATTGTGGGATTGTGTAATAGAGGCGTTTCCCAGGCAGAACATTGGAGCTCAGGAAATGGTGATTGTTGACATGTTTATTTTTACTCCCTTTCACCCTGGAGGAGAAACGAGTGATAAATTATTTGTGTGCTTGTTTCTGCTGTTGAAACGTGCACAGTTTCACACATTCTGTCTCCGTCAAAGCTGGCAGTCAACAAATGAGAGCACAGTTTTTTTCGTTTAGTGTGGTGAGTCAGCAGGCAGACTATCTAACCACAGGGACATACATCTGTCTCTTTTACCAACATTCTCTCTCTGTTGTGTCACAGAAAAAGGCTGAAGAAGCCCATAAGATACTGGAAGGGTTGGGGCCTAAAGTGGAGCTGGTGAGTACTTTGTGAAATGAATGCAATTTTTCTGATGCAATAGTGTGTTCATCTTGCTAATCTGCATAATTTCCTGTCTCTCCACAGCCTCTGTACAACCAGCCCTCTGATACTAAAGTCTACCATGACAACATTAAGACGTGAGTATCCGCTCTTTGTTAGCTTAGTGACAGGCGGAATGACCAAAAATCCATATCACAATATTTTTCAAAATTATACCGGTTTCACGGTATATGACGGTATACTTTTTTTTTTCAAGCATGACTGGGTGTTCTGGGAGAAGAAATGCTGCAGTAGATTGACTTAGAATGCCCTATTTTATAAGTGAATATTGTAGAAAAAATCCACACAAGAATTAATACAGGTTTGAAAGGTTGTTTACAAAGAGGTGCCAGCAGGAGGCACTTTAGGAGTGGGAGAAATAGTGGTTTCCCCGGTAACGGCTGTACACAAAGCAGCGCAGCACTCATAAACACTGCTTTATCAGGAAACATAAAGAAAGATTCAAATGAAATAACATTGAAACTTTTCTTAAGACTGTCAGTTCACTTAAGATACATTCATATAAAAATGCTGTGTTGATATTGTCAACCAATGTATGGGAAAAACTGTAATATAATTTGACAGCTTTCAATTATAGTTTATAGTTTAACCTATCGGTCTTCACAGGCACGCTTAGTAACACATACAACAGTGAAAAGGGACCCCTCTCAAACAGTGTTGCGCCCCGTTCCGATCGTTGTTATTGCGGTATATTATAAATTCATATCATAACAAAAATAAACACCGGTGTCCGGTATGAACCTCTATACCGCTTAGCACTGTTAGCTCATAGTAAATAATACTGATGGTGACTTTGACATGACCAGTTGACGAAGTCCTGACTCTCTGTGGTCATTAAAAATCCCAAGATGTCTTTCGAAAGAGTAGGGGTGTAACCCCGGCATCCTGGCCAAATCTGCCCATTGGCCTCTCTCCATCATGGCCTCCTAATCATCCCTGTATACTGATTGGCTTCATCACTCTGTCTCCTCTCCACCAGTAAGGCTGGTGTGTGGTGGGCGTACTGGCGCAATATGGCTGCCGTCGCATCATCCAGGTGGATGCTGCACATTGGTGGTGGTCGAGGAGATTCCCCCCTTCTATGTAAAGCGCTTTGAGGTCCCAGATAAAGCGCTATATAAATGTAACGGACCAGATAGATGTGTGGTAAAGGGACTGCACAGACTAGATAAGTTCAAATTTAGACCTGGCTTTGTTTTTTGTTTTTGTTTTTGTTTTTTCTATGGATGCGCAATATATCGGTATGATGTTTGGTTTTTAGCCATTATTTGAAGTTTTTTCCTGCATTATTTGTCAAAGTAATCCTTTGCCCTCGTTTAAGTTCAATCCTTAAATTTGATTACGCCCTTAAATGTAGTCTTTAATTTTTCATTAATTTAGACAAAATAGTTATTTTGTAACTAGCCTTAATATGGACATAAAATAGCCTCTTTCTGTGTATGAGTGTGTCTGACTGTCTACTTGTGTCGTTATCACTGGTGCAAAGTCTTTCTGTGTTGGTGAGTTAAATTGAAACTGTTGCATGTATGTAGACAGGTCAAGGTCAATCAGTGGGTCTTTCTATGTGTTGCGTCCAGTTGGCTCAGGCAGATTTCTATTATAAATGCTGTTATTTTCAACATTTCTATTCTTCATAAAATGCTGAAAAAATGAAAAAACAATTTCCACAAACACAGGGAACTACACTAACCTTTTCCACTGGTGGCACTTAAGCTACTAACTTTTTCTGTTACTGGCGCAAAACATGATTTTGTTGCACAAATTATTTATAGTAAGTCAGTCTGGATAATAATGAACAATAATGAAACTGTATTGCATACAGATGTGCTTTTTATTTTACTTGCCATCTTTTAAACCACATGCCTTCTTGTTTTCTTTCAAATTGGTTAGGGGTGTAACGGTTCACTAAATTTACGGTTCGGTATGTTTTCGATATAGCAAAAATAAAGAAATGCCAGAGAAATGTCCTATTTATTAAAAGAAAAAATATTTTTAAATAAGTGTGAGGTTTCCTACATCTTAAAACTTTTAGTTTTATAAATGGGGGTCATCTTTGAAGTATTAAAAAATAATGTTTTGGTCATCATCACATTAAAAATAACATTTAAATATGATAATATTTGAGTTTTGAAGTGCTGGAAAAAGATGTGTGATGTAACTTAGACCTACCTGAAAGCATTTTACTATTTCTGCCAAACTTCCATGGTTACAGTTAGTGTGTTACTATATTAAATCCATGGTGAATGTTGCTGATCTGTGAACTTAAAAGCCTATAACTAGTTCATTCATGGCATAATGTTTCTCTTGGTTTCCACGGCAGCGGAATCCGTTAATAACAGAGAAATGTGAAAGCTTTTTCACTAGATCTCGCAGTGATGTCATTACTTCAGTGGCGAATTCAAATGCTTTCTTTTACTGGATATCTTGGTGCTGTGCTGTGTGCTTGAAGATCGGCTCGTGCTGCACTGACATTGATGGTCCAAACTGATAAACGGTCCGTCCGTGAAGCACAAAATAATAGCGCAGTTTCGCTCCACTTTCATTACGTTTGCCATTTGATGTTGCGCAACGTTATGGTGGTCGCGCCAGCGCGGATTTTGGTCGCCAGGAAAAATGGTCAGAGTTGACGACGGCTCGTTGGTCGTATTTGTGTAGGCGCGCGTACTTCGTAGTGGGCACGTGATCTACATTCACAGCTTGAGCTGGGGGAAGCAGTTATTGTGGGAACAGTGTTTGTGTGAGGGCGCGGGCACTTCACCTAAACCGTAAGGTAGGTACAAAAATAATCAGTGATACATTTGCGACCCATTAAAAATTATGGTCGCAATGGCATTTCAAAAGGTCGCATATGCGACCATTTTGGTCGCAGTGTAGTTCCCTGCAAACAGCACACCCAATTTCAGCTTTGATAATAATAATAATTTTTTCTTGAGCACCAGATCAGCATATTAGAATGATTAATGAAGAATCATGTGACACTGAAGACTGGAGTAATGATGCTGAAAATTCAGCTTTACCATCACAGGAATACATTACATTTTTTAAATATATAAAAATAGAAAACAGATGTTTTAAACTGACACAATATTTTGACAAAAAAGGTTCTGTATTTATTCAAATAAATGCATGTAAATAAGACTGACCTTACTGACCCCAAGCTTTTGCACAGTAATGCAGATAAACGTGAACAAATATACACATTGATGCCCTTTATTAATTTGGATGTTATAATATGTTTTCAAACTAGGAGTAAAAGTCATTAACATTTTAACTAATTTTTTAAGGTGACCGAGGAGAAGTGCCAGAGAAAGCTGCAATAGTATGAAACCGTACAAAGATGAAGATGAGACAAAAGGAAGAGTGTTGAGAGGGTTTTTAAAAAGACAGAAAGCAAGCGCACACCTGATATTAAGATGTTGTGGCGAGCAGGACGAGGCCGAGAGCTGTGAGAGAGTGGCGCGAGGCCGGTGGCGTGTTTGATAATGAGCGACACCTGCGCGACGCACCGGTCTCGTATCTCTCACGGAGGAGCGGAAGCAAAGAGGAGCGACGACAGTGAAGATCGAGAGAGGAACAGGCCTGGATTTTATTTTTGTTTTGTTATATGTGACAGGAGTCGTCCATGAGGGGCTGCTGTCTTTTACTTTCATTTTGTATTTGTTTTTTTTACGTTTATTAAAGTTTGCCGGTTCCCACCTCCTTCTTCCCACAACATCTAACCTTGCTACAGATACGTTTTGGTTGATCGGATCATAAGTGGATGACACTAAATACAGGTGTAAACGGGATCTAAAAGGTTTTGAGATTGTCCACTTTCGACCACTTCCAGTGGTAGTCGGAAACGCACTCATAGTGTAGACGCTCGTGTGGTCAAATGCACAGCCACAAAAGACCACCTGCTCACCGCCTACTGACCTAAGGTGTAAACATTATGGGAACCGCGCTATACAGACAGGATTTAAGTTCGGTTTGATTTAAGTCAATGTTCTCTCACAAAAGATATGGATTAAAACACAAGGTGTAAATGGTAATGTGTAAAAAGTCAAGTGCTCATGGAAGAATTGGGTCTTGAGGCATTTTTTGAAAGTAGAGAGGGATTCAGCTGTTCTGATGAAGTTGGAGGACTCAAAAGAGAAGCCGTGATGTTGTCCGTGGGCAGGTTATGTATCAGCAGAGAGATCTTGTTCAGTGTGCAGTGTTCGCTCCTATGAGAGGGAATGTAATTTTTTTTTTTTTTTTTTTTTTGCTGCAGGAATCAGATAATGAGAAAGAAGCTGATCCTGTTTTTCAAGAGGAGGAACCATGCACGCAAACAGAGGGTAAGTGTCTCTCTTTTGTCCAGTGGCAGAGAGTGAATGTGTTTGAGAAAGTGTAAGTTCTCCTCCATCAGGAGGGGTGACTGAAGTTACAGAGAAACTAGAACTATTTTGTGGTAAATCAAGAATGGATTAGGTACATAATCCTGCATGTCTGTTTTCACACAATTTTATGTTAATGTCTTTACAGACTATGGCCTTTGTTTGCACAAACACAATCTGCTTTCACATGTGATAAAAATGGCACTGTTCGCTTGGCAATCACACATTTAGTTGTTGTTTACAGGCAGATAAGTTAATTAGTGGATGTGTGGGGCAAATAATTATAGGGCTAAACAGAGATTTAGTTTATGACTGAATAAAAAGACAAATAAACAACAGATAATAATGATGTGTTGTGGTAATTATGATCAGTCATTTCATTTGCTGAAAGTAGTTCCATGTTGGCCTCTATCCCTTATTTGACATGCCCTAATTTGCATATCAGTCAAATTTTACTTATGATCAATTAACTTTTACTTATGATTTATAGTTTGTCTTGTGTGTCTGAACTCAGGTTAGAGGTTATTTCATGTCTCTTCGAAACAATTGTGATGCCTCTAACTCTGTGTCCTTACCACATGACACATGGCAACAAGATTTAAAAACATTTTGACATTAACATGGTTTCTTTTTGTGTGGCTTTGTGCTGGGTAGCCCAGGCCAAATCTTATTTGCTCTAAAATATGCTTCACATAACTGCATATCAAACATTACATTTACATTTAAGACCTCTCTAATGGCGCTTTTCCACTGCATGGTACGGCTCGCTTCGGCTCACTTTAAATGGTACCACCTCTGTTGAGGTTCCTAGCTTATCGTACCGATACTAAAATGTGACATGAAAACACTACAGATCACTGATTTTACAACACGAGACACCAAACCCTCTAGATTTAAATAGTCAGCAACAGCCCACCGCAGTATATTTTTTCGTACAATGTTTATTAAACGACTTGCTTGAAAAAAGGGAAAAAAAATAGCTGAATCGTGGTGACTGGTCAGTAGACGAGGTGCAGGCGTTCATATTGTTGGTAGCCGAGGAGCGTATCCAGCGTGAGCTGGATATTGCGACCAGGAATTAATATAATTTTTAGCAAATTTAACGAGCAGTCTATAACCCCACCCACTTTGAAGCGGTAGTAAACTGCAGTGGAAAAGCAGACCGAGCCAAAGTGAGCCGATTTGAGCAGTGCCGAGCCGAATCGTACCACGCCGTGGTAAAGCGAGCCGAGCCAAGCCGTACCACGCAGTGGAAAAGCAAAGCAAACCACGCCGAATCGTACCGAGCCATACCATGCAGTGGAAAAGCGCCATAAGATTACCCATGGTTAATGAAGATTGGCCAATGCCCTTTGTCTGTGTCTTTCTGCCTCTCTTTTTTTTGTCTTTTGTTGTCCACCAGGACTGATGAATGGTGATGTTTTCTTTAAATCTTGTTCCAAAAATAAGCTGCTCTAATGCACGGAAGCATTTTGATTGCTGTTTTTTTGTTTTTTAAAATAGGTTTGTTCTCAGGAAGGTATAGTTCAGTGCAATCGCTTGTTAGTAGATTGGGTCGGTCAGGCCTGCTGGACCAAGAACAGTCAGAATTGTGACATGGCCGAAAGCCAAGAGGAAGGTTAACTGTTCAGAGAGAGTGAAAAACAAACCGTTTTTTGTTCTGTGTACTGTAGTATAGACACAAGTGCACTTGTCTCTCTGCACAGGTCTTGATCGAGACTCCTCTTGTTGAGCATCTTTGTTCTTGCTCACTACCTTACCCTCTCCTTGGCTCACTGTATCTTCCTTTGTCTCTTCCTGTCTGTCCTTTCAGGTTTATATGTGACACTGCTGGCTATGTACATTACAGAGAATACAAAGTTATTACAAGATATAAGTTATATAAGTTAATAGGATGGAATAAACAGTGCAGTTTTTTTTTCTGCTTCCCACAGTATTCTCAGTCATCATGCTGACCTAGACTAGAGCCAGTGCATGCAGTTCTGTTCCTCAGAAGAACTCTTAATTATATCAAACTTATATCACACAGCACTTCACATTGAAAAGTTCAAAGCACAAATGGAAGAGATGTTGATGCGTAGTGTATAATATCAATGCAACAGTTAATTAAGCCTTTTCTTGTAACAGTTTTATATTTCAATTACTGTGTGCGTGAATGCGTGAATCTACTTCCGTGTTGTGATTTAACAGACACCCGGTAGCAAGTAACATGATTTAGAAACCGTGATAAACACCAGCAAGATAAAGTATTTTTATGCAAACCATAGACCTTTATCTACAAATCAAACATAATAATGGGAACATTGAATGATCTTGGACATCAAATTATTAAAAGGGACCTATTATGCCCCTTTTTACAAGATGTAATAAGACCCAGGTGTCCCCAGAATGTGTCTGTGAAGTTTCAGCCTAAAATACCCCACACATCATTTATATCAATTTGTAAAGGCCATTTTTGAGTGGAAGAAAAAACATGCTGTTTTAGTGCAGGTGTCTTTAAATGTGAATGAGCTGCTGCTCCCCGCCCTGTTTTCCAGAAGAGAGCGAAGCCTGTACAGCTTGTGCCTTGGATACTCTGCCAAAAATTAAAACATCTATCGCAGTCACTCTCATGTGGCATTGCAGTTTTTCACATTATTTGAAGTTTATTATCTGCATGCGTTTTAAAGCCATATCAGTCTAAACTTCTGATTTATGGTTTTCTGAGCACGTGCACAGAAAGCTGGATATCAGACAGCGCGTCCTGTGAGTATTAAACGAAGTTCTCTTTCACGTCTTATTGCGCTTAAAGGGATAGTTCACCCAAAAATGAAAATTCGGTCAGTAATTACTCACCCTCATGTTGTTCCAACCCCGTAAGACTTTCGTTCATCTTCGGAACACAAATTAAGATATTTTTGATTAAATCTGAGAGCTGGATCACTCCTCCATATATGCTATTATATGAATCAAACAACAAAAGAAAAAAAGAAAATCACTCACTGCTCTTGATCGAATAACTTCAGTAGCTTTAATTAGAATACATTTCTTACTTGAATGCTGCTGTTAAATGCTCCGGCGAGGGGATAAACATGACGGATTGTCAGAGTATGTCACCAGTTGTGGACGGTGCCTAAGCAATATGACATCACATTTCATAAAAACTGAAAAAAGGCTTATTCTGAGACACTGCTTATGAGTTGTGAAAAAAAAATATTTAAAAAATTGCCATTGTAGGGTGGTTGTGTACACACTGCCGACACACATTTATGTTCAAACACCATGTAAAAGTGAATTTTGCATCATAGGTCCCCTTTTAACATGTAGGATTTAGTTTTATTTCGCACATTTTTCTGTTGTTTCCTTAGGAGCAGAAAATTTGCCAGCGTTATGATGAGCTGATGACTGAGTGGGAGAAAAAAGTTGAGCGGATGGAGAACAACCCACGCCGTAAAGCCAAAGAGAGCCGTACACGCGAATACTACGAGAGGCAGTTTCCTGAGATCCGCAAACAGCGTGAGCAACAGGAACGCTTCCAGAGGTCAGCCAGCCCCCCCAAGCTTCCATGATGACCCAATGAACGCTCTGTCATGCACACACATTCACCATTACTGCTTTTCCCTGACACAGTTGTGCTCTCAGGTCAGGCTGTGATAGTTCCTCGTACAGAGGTTGCAGGGCTTCCCTGAATTACAGGGAACTCAATCTGGAACACCACTAAAGCAGAACTGAAGAACCTTTATACCATTGACCTAAATTCACCAAAACACAGACGCTGTTATTTTTTGCTGATAGAACAAAAACTTATTTAGCAAAGTAGCCAGTTTATAGATATTCCAGTTTAAAATTGCATAAGACTCTTTGGCAGTATTGATTTCTTACTTAGACTTGTTTACCAAAACAAGACTAGAGATGAGAATTAAAGAATGGACTGATTTTGAATTTTAACAATTCTTTACTACACTGTTAAATATGACCAAAAAGTCAATAATGAGGTAATGTCTAGTGGTTTAGTCAGTATGCCCACAACTGCTCTGACTGATTCAGTCAGTGAGTGAGTCATTAGTTAATTTCAAACTAATAACACATGGGTTTAAGACTTTTTGGGTAATTAGTTATAATAATTAGTTTGATTTACTTACACTTTTTATTTCAGTTTCATTTTAGTTGGACTTAAGCTTTAAACCGTACCAGTTAAGAGTGGATGATAAGACCAGAATCTCATTTCTTATGAGCAATTTTATTTCACGACAACAATCACAATAGTTATTTTTATATTATTTTTGTTATTAAAAATAGGAACAAATGATCAAACAAAAGACAAATACAGTATAAGAAAGATGCAGATGAAATGAACAGTGCTTTCAGTTTTTTCAGGGACAGTAGGTCTATTTAGTAATAGAATTTAAAAAAAACATTTCAGAAATTAAATAATCATCTTAAATAAAATGCTACATAATCTTTACTATATGAATAAAAAAATATTATTATTATTATTTTTTTTTCTTTGGTTGTTTGATTTAACATTGACACAGTTTACTTTGACTGAATGTACTCCATATAATTTAACACACATTGGATTTTCTCCCAATTGTTAATCTTCACTTAAGACCTAATTGCCTGTTTTGTCACAGTTTGGTGTGTGTACCACATTCATTTAGTTTCTGTAATCATAAATGCACAATATAGCAAAATCTCTATCGTTGCCACATAAATATCGTCATGCTGCCCTGCCCCCAGTACCATTCTAGTTTTTGCAATGTCAGACTAACATACCTTGATAAATGATTGTAACTTGGCTTCATCCAGCATGTAAACATGTTAACTTGACTACTCTGTGTTGTGTACATGCTCTGAAAGACAAGTGATGCACAGTGTGCATTGGTTGGTGCATGTAGTATTTTTCTTTCTCTCATCATGGAATTATTTGACTTTAAGCATGCCTATTCTTAAAAAAAAAAAAGCACATCTGAGAAACATTAGTGGAATTTAATATCATAAATAATTTTGCTATAGCCATTGTAAAAAACAAAATAGATCCACTGAATAAGAATCTTGCTTCTCAACCCTCTGCAAGACCATGTCAGATCTGTTAGTTGTTAGAGTTGTTAGTTCTGGCTAGAGATGCACCGATACCTCTTTTTCCAGAACTAGTCCAATATTGATACGTTTATTTGTATTACCTAGTTCCAGTACCTGTATTTTCATTGCATTTTTAATTTTTACAAATATTGGCCAGAGCAATATGAATCAAATTAGTTGGCTTAGCAGTGCACAGCAGCTCTATAGGCGTAAATATTTAATTTGTTTAACATTCTAATTGGATACATTTACTTCATAGGCATCCTTCTCTGATACATCCATTCTGCTCTGTTTGCTCCGTTCTCAGTGTTTCTTTCTCACAAGCACTGTACTGTATATGCTGCGTGATATCAGTTGTTGGTATTGGAGCATTTTAATGAGTACGAGTACACAAGCACAGGATCCCTAGTTTTGGCAATTTGTGCCTTTCCTTAAATCATTTTTTTCCATTCATAAAGATTGCAAGAAGCATGTCTATAATTCCGTTCAGTCAGATCAAGCCATCCAACTTTACTGAATGCTGCTTGCCTGTCTTGATTGTTTAGACAAGCCAGAGTATGTAGCTATTGTTGCTGGAACAGTCTTTAAACCAATTAACTTCAGAGCTCATGAATAGACCCAGAGGAATCTTGCCAATAGCTGTAACCGCTGCTTCAAAGGCATTTTGTGGGAGAAGAAACAGGGTGGGACTCTGGTCTGGTAGCTTGCTTGGGAAAGCGCCTTTACATGGTACAGAAACAAAGCCAGGAACCGAGAAGTGCTTTCTCTCACCATGCTTCATCCTTCCCATCTTTAGGGTGGGCCAGAGGGGGACAGGCCTGTCTGCCACCATCGCAAGAAGTGAACACGAGATATCCGAGATCATTGACGGCCTCTCGGAGCAGGAGGTAAACTACTAGTTTAACTACCTGATGTATAACCTGAAATAAACTCTGATCCATACGGAAAAAAAAGATGAATGGGGCTTTACCCCAAGTTCAGAAAGTGTTTTAGAGCATCACCCAGATGAGTAGCAGGTAAACCTTTTCCCATACATCAGACTTTATTATTTCCTGTGAGCCTGAATTATCACATAACCAGACTATGCAGCATAAATTCTGGTTCACTTGCACCTTATTTTGGATAAGATCCTCTAACTTAGACAGGAAACTGAGGAACTGAAATAGGACAGAGACCAACCACAATTTATTTTGTATTATCTACCGTTTAATGCTAGGGCAGACAATATTTTTTCATAAATATTTTGTTATTGAAAGTGGTTGAAAGTCTTTTCACATCCTGATAGCAATCAATAATTAAAGTGGTCTTAATATAAAATAGTATGTATCTAGATGTATCTGTGTGGAAGTCTCAGGACCAAAAGATTGTTCTGAATGGAATAATAGGATGTCCTGCCTGCATGTCAACCTGATGCATACCTACACGCACCTTGCTCACACAGCCTAATGGAACGTGCTGAGAACGTGATGTCTATGCAGAGTTGTAGACACATTGCTAGAGTCACAGAGTATTGCAAACAGCAGCCACCTTTCACTGTTCCTCCTGAACCAAAACAACAAGCTTATGCTGCGTTCACGCCGTGTCATAATTACGAGATGGTAAACAGTGACGTTTTTCTCTGAGCTGCTGAATCTGCAGCTGTCAGGTGGTACAAGTCAGAGCTCTCTAAGTTTAAAAGTTGTAATCACAAGCTCTATGAGGACTGAGCGCTTTTTACAAGTCGTAATTTCGTAATGGTTCATTTCAACATGGCGCGAACAAACCTTTACAAAGCAGTTTCAATTTCTAACAATAAGTGTAGATAACCTGTTTAGATCATTATTGTTGTAATGTTATGTGTGTGGCTTTGGAGAGAGCTGTGAAAGAGGGTGTAATCTTTTCCCCTTCTGTGCATTCAAAGATAGCTTGCCATTGCTAGCCTCTACAAAACAGCACAGCCTAGCTTTAAGGGTGGGCTTCTTTAAAAGAGACAGTAAAAGTGACTCATTCAAACAATTCAAACATCTGTGTTGGTCCAATGTACAGAAAGCACCAAAGAAATAAGCAGTAATGTGTGTATACTTGTGATCATAATTTCTATTGATCCAAAAAAAGTACTGGTTATTTCACAATTTTAAGAAAACAACGTAGAGTATACAGAGTATTCTTTGCAATCGGATAATCTGGAGCTTGTGATTATTCGCAAGTCACAAGTTTTGTGTGCATCAGCATGCATCAGACGATTAGTGAATGGACCGTGGGTGTACCGTCGGAGGCTGAGACTACAGTAATGGAAACAAGTGCTGCAGACCCATCCTGGATCTCAACACCTTTTTGTCTCTCTCAGAACAATGAGAAGCAGATGAGGCAGTTGTCAGTCATTCCTCCTATGATGTACGATTCCGAACAGCGGAGAGTGAAGTTTATCAACATGAACGGTCTGATGGATGACCCAATGAAAGTCTACAAATCCCGCCAGTTCATGAATGTCTGGACCGAACACGAGAAGGAGATCTTCAAGGAAAAGTGAGTAACTGTGGCTCATGTTGGCTTGTGTGAGTGTGTGCTTCCTTTTTTTCAACTTTGTCTCTTCTGTGGTGCAGGTTTATGCAGCATCCAAAGAACTTCGGGCTGATAGCTTCATATCTGGAGAGAAAGGTGGGTTTTCTTTTTTGTGATTGTTTATTATAGTGGATTGCTGTCACACCCAGAACTGGATGTTCATCAGTGGATGTTGTAACTGAAGCACTGTTTAACAGCTTAACTGTCTCAAATCACACCTCCTCACCTGCAGACAGCTTTTTTGTTGCGTTAATGGTATCTTCTTTTCAAATACTAGCCCAAGTGATGCAGCTGTATTTGTATTTTCTCTCTCCCTGTGTGCAGTGTGTGTCTGATTGTGTGCTGTACTATTATTTGACTAAGAAGAGTCAGAACTATAAAACTCTTGTCAGACGAAATTTTGGAAATCGGAGGAATCGAAGGAATCAGGTATTTAAAGAAAAACATTTTTTTCCTTCACTTGTGCACTTTTCTCTCACTCTAAGCATGGATATGTATGGATATGTTGCATTTAAAACCACATCTGATGTTATTTCCGGTTTATCCATCACACTGATAACAGAAGTTGAGCTCTTTGCATTGGGATGCAGTATTTCACACAGTAAGCTCTGTTGCACATTTTGCAATATATGTATTCTCCTCATATAGAACATTTGCATAATGTGCACAGTATGCATACTGTATACTGCAGCTATAGTAAGATTAGTTTGGTAGTATGCTTCTCTGAACATAACCTTTGTTTTTGAGCAGCCTACTAGGCTTATTGATTATGTGGCTCAAAATGACTGCATTTGCATAAAATTTTCTCAGAAATTGGGACACTGTTTGTGTAGTGTTTTGTGGTGTTGTGCAGTGAATACCTACTAATAATTCATAATGTAATTAGAAATATTGTTTATTTTATAAATATATACATACTTAATATTATTGTAGATTCTGTGATACATTTATTCCATGATTCTTTCTGACCCTAAAATTTTGAACAGCAGTGTAAGTAACACAACATTGATAATAATAAGAAATGTATCTTGAGCAGCAAATCAGCATATTAGAATTATTTCTTCATTTCAGTGACACTGAAAATTCAGTGTTGCCTTCACAGGAATAAATAAAACTTTAAAATATACAAATTAAATTTAAATTGTAATATAATTAAATGTCTTTACTGTAATAAAAAAAAAATGCACCCTTGATGAGAATAAAAGAAAAACATAAAATCTTACCAGCCACAAACTTTTGAACAGTAGTGTATTAGCCAGTGTAAAGTGTCAATGTTGTCAGTACTAACAATTACAAACATGAATCTGATATTGACAAGTGTTTTGTCATCAAGAATGAGTAGGCTTTACTGATGCTCACTTCACAATGGCTTTCACTAGCCGCGTTTCCGCTCAATGGAAACAATTTTGCAAAAACTCCCATTTATCGCAAAAAAGTTTTTACGCTCACATGAGGTGTTTTTTCAGGCAATTCGAAAAAGGAATATTTCGCAAAACTGCAATGGAAACAGTTTTTGCGCATTTACAGTCACCTGATGTAGATGATGCGGTGTGTTTGGACAGAAGACGAAACAGTTCTTTATTAAATTCATAAAAGACAACAGAATTACAGGAAAACTGGATTCTAAACGCCACAATCAAGAGCTGGAAGCAGAAATGAGGAGAAACTAGGGATGCACCGATCCGATACTCAGTATCGGTATCGGCTCCGATACTGCCATTTTTGCCGGATCGGTTATCGATAAGACGAGGCCGATCCAAATCCGATATTGTGCGTATATTATTCTGTTATTGTTAAGCCCTACAAAAGGCACAAAAACATTATAAAGCACCATAAAGTTTTCGTGCACTATATTATAAGTGTTCTGAAGGCATTATATATTATAATGTTAGATAGAAATTAATATTTGACAGGGCTCGAATTTCGGTGCGGGATTGCGGGTATTGCTCATAATTGTAATCATTCCCGCAGGTCTCCCACTTATACTGCGGGAAATTCCCGCAAACGTCGATTCACTTTAGCATGTAGGTTGTATTAGTAAATTAATCCACACAGATTATAAAATAAAATCAGTAATTTTAAAACTTTCTGCGAGACGCAATTTCACAAACAGCACGAGTGATTCAGAGGTGCTGCGTCTCTCTCTCGTCTCTCAACATGGGCTGCTCAAGGCAATCGTTAATCGTTATGCATAATCGGGCCAGCATTGCATCATGAGTAAAGTTTACCATTTGCACGTCTTTTTAAGTCTTACCAGTTTAAACATTCACGCGATCTTGAACTATTCGGTAACAAAAGTTATTTTTCGTGGATTATATCGCTTTAACAGTCAAAAACATGCGAAAACCATGTCAATTTCGGTCTTGCTGAGTATCCTCTAAACACAGTCGGTTATGTCTTAATAAGAAGCATACATCGCACGTGACCGTATAATGTTGGTGGCTACAGGATCTGTGCACGAGCTCTTACAGTGACAGCAGCCATATAGTGTGTCATTAATTTGGTTGTCAAAACATAGCTTTCATTTTAAGGAATCTGGATTAATAGCCTATGTATTTAATTTAGTCAGGACTAAAATACTACCCAGTGTTTTTTTTACATTTGATTACTTTATTCAGTCTCTGTAGTACTATTTCTGAATAGGCTACTAGTGTCAGACCTAAGCGCAAACTTTTCTCTTTATTTCTCTTTATAGTTATCTTTATTCTATTGTATTTATTTGTGCTACTTTTTTCAATTTAATTCAAAGATTGAAATCAAGCTTCCTTGTGTTGCGTAAATTCTTAAGAACAAAATTACCCCATTTTAAAATGCAATGAGTTTAAATGCAAAAAATGAATTTTTTATGCAAAAAAAATGCATTTATCTCCTAAATACTTTAGGAGATAAATGTAATAAAAAAATAAAAAAATAAAAAAAATTCTAAACTCCCCCCTCAAATTAAAAATTCCCCCCCATAAGATTCACCTAAGGGCGGGATTTCCTCCCCATTTTCCAAAACGAAATTCAGGCCCTGTTTAAGTCATTAAATTCAAGATCACGTAAACTTTTCCCTCTCATTCAATCATTCAGCATTCAAACAGTGCGTTCGGTTACGACAGTCAACACGATGAAACTCTCAACAAGATGATTCAATGTTACTATTATTATACTTGATCTGTAGATTAAGCTATATGGTTTCGAATAAAACAACTTTATCTTGCTGGACTTTATTGATGTAACTTAATCATGTTACTTTCTACAACATGTTACTTAATAAAGATTATTAATAGCCTTTCTTGTTCTGTCCTATCTATCATATGTTGCTGCCTCATTAAACAGCTGTGCTATGCATTTAAAACATGTCTCAATTTTATAGTAGGCTAGGCTATATTTTTTTATTTTTGTTGAATGTATTTTACAACAATACAAAGAGCAATGTGTAAAGTTTTACCAGATTTAGTGTTACACTTATTGTCTCTTATTTGTTCCCCAATAAATGTAAATGTTCAGATTTTATACAATTACTGTGCACTCGTGATTTTTCAAAATTTTACTGCTGAATTATCCACTAATCTAGTTTATAATAGCATTTTTGTCATAGATTATGATCATATATTTTTTTGATTTGTTGTTTTTTTTAATAATTAAGTTGTCTGTATTAAGTATATTGTGTTTAACACAAAAAAGAGTGATTATCAGTATCATAGAAAAAAAACTGCGCTCGGATCGGTATCTGTATTAGAGCTTAGATTCTCTGCCCGAGCCCGAGCCCGACCCGACCCGACCCGACCCGACCCGCGGGCCGGGCCGGGCCGATATTTCCCGCCACTATGCTCGGGTCGGGTCGGGTCGGGCCCTTGATCAAGCACGTCACGTGTCACGCGCAGCATCTCCTCCACTCTCGCACGCTGTGCTGTATTGTGTATCTTAAGTTAAGTGCAAAATGGAGCTTGAAGAAGTAAAGAAAAAAATGAAAACAGGATAATTAACTGAGAAAGTATGAAGTAAAGTCGGAGGTATGGAACCTTTTTTTTTTTTTTTTTTACATTTCTTCATTCGGATCCATTCGCGATCCATTCGATTCTGAATAAATAAACAACGCAGTTTATGCTTCGTCCTTGTTACATTATTCATAAAGATACAAATTAAATGCACGCAATAAAGTCAATATGCCTTTCAACTTATGTGCAAAATTCAGAATTAAATGAATGTGCACTGTGCAGCAATTTGTACAAAGAGCGTCGTGTTGTAGCCATTAAATAAGCGCATTTAGTTTCATTTTTAGTTAAAATTAAAATATTATAATGTTATTTTTTTCCATGTTGATTATGAAAGTAACAGACTCTGTGAAGTACTCACAGTACTCTGTGAATATAACAGAGTAGGCTATAGGAGGATGCGCAATATCGGGAGAGAGTGGTACAGGGCAGGCATGATTTTGACCACTTCATTACGTTTTGTTTTGAATAAAGCCTTTCTTTAAAGTGAATTTCGTTTTGTATAAATTGTATCTTAATTTTAATAAGTTTATCATCAACCAATTGCCTGGATTTAAAAAAATAAGAAGCAAGTATAACAGACAATAATCATGACATGGAGGCGCCGGCGAGCCGCGGTCACCACGTGAACTGGAGCATCTCATCATAAATTAAATCAATTCTCGGGACGCTTGTCACCGAATTGAATCGAATATATATATATATATATATATATATATATATATATATATATATATATATATATATATATATATATATATATATATATATATATATATATATATATATATAAAATTGCGCAGCTCCCCCCTGTATATGGTCTAGCACCCTTTCAGCACCTGCGTTAAAAAACCTGCGTCGCCCCCGGTTATAACGGCCCACGTATTAAAAATGGTCGGGTTTAAATCGGGCTCGGGCTCATAATCAGAGTTAATGTGTCGGGCCGGGCCGGGCTCGGACACAACATGCACGGGCTCGGGTCGGGTCGGGCTTGATTTTTTGGGCCCGATCTAAGCTCTAATCTGTATCGGTTGCTACTCAGAATTTTTGGTATCGGATCGATTCTGAAAAAAATGGTATCGGTGCATCCCTAGGAGAAACACCAGAAACTCCTCATACGAGCCACTCACAGTATAAGAGTCTTTCCTTGCCATTAATGCTTGGATAACACACACACACACACACACACACACACACACGTCTCCTTAGGTTAATAATAATGGCCAGTGCAGTGGCTGAGATATTCATAAACCCACCAACATCTGTCGCCATGATGTTTGGAATGATTATCGCGAGAGGAAAAATTTGGTTTTAGTCGCATAACATCTGTTAATGGAAACGGCGTCATTTCGCAGTAGTTTTTTGTCGACATTTAGAAAAGATTTAGAAAAGTTTGTTTGCAGCTATTGTTGTAAGCTATTATGTGGGTATTAGTTGAATTTACATTCTTTCTTGTGATCACAGACAAACAGAAGAAATGTTTTGAGATGCATTTTTAGTACACAAGAAGCCCCCTAGTGTTGCACTTTTAAAACATCTGCATCTGAGTCTGAGGAAGCCAGTGTGTGTTTTCAAATGGCTCTGTTTTGATTGTGTTGTTTTTTTTTCTTGAGAAGGGGTGTGTTTGAATCATGGTTAATGTGAGGTTGTGTGTTTTCTTTTTTATGAGAGGGTGTGTTTTGTGGTTGTTTTTGTACGCTGTTGACGCGGTCTGATAAGAACTCGGACCTTGTGTACACGCGCGCAGGTTATCGGGCAAAAATGCATCTATGCTTTGAGAGTCTCTCTCTTGCTCTCTCTGATTTATGGAGGGCTGCGCAGCTTTCCAGGAATCTGTTTTATCTGTTTGGCACAGCCGAGAGGCTCCATGCTGCTGTCAGGGACCACAGAGGGAAAGGAGAAGAACATGAGAGTTTCAGACTCCAACTTTATAGCTGTTTGAGTGCAGTAGTGGGTTCACACTTTCACATGCATATACTCAACAACCGTGTTTCAGGAAGGGGAAATCTGGCCATGGCATCCAAACCAGGTTATCTTATTATGACATGGACAAATTGTGTCAAGTAAACATGAAATTGAAACATGTACCATTTACTTTCTTAATCTGTGTTAAAGGTCTTATTGTATTTGATTCATCAGTTCAGGTTTGAAAATTATCCTAATCATAATCTTTCATCAAAATCAGTTGTTGTTCCTCTGAAAGAACCTTCGGTTTCTCCTGACGTCACCTAGACCGCACAGACAATTGGTTAATCAAATTTACCCAAGCTATTTAGGCGTTGTGTTAAGCTACTGTTGCAAGTAAAATGAACAGATCTTAAAATCTTGCCAACAGTTAATCAAGTAATTTAAATACGATTAAGTCTAATGTAATAAGAGAAACCGTGTCACGATGCTTTCGAGGAAGACCTTGACCTTCAGCCCCCTTGTCCCAGTCAAAGAGTTTGTGTTTTGGGGAAATATATATCTATATTATGGGAATGAAATGGTTTGTTAATGCAATATCATTTTAACTTTGTAACAACAGTCATAATTGGACATTTTACATTTGGTTCTGCATATTTGGCCTGTTTCATCACATGTGATTTTGAAAGAGAAAGCAAGTCTTGAAAATGCAAAATGAGTAGACAGCTGCAAGAGATGGATAATTATTCGGTGCATAGTCAATGCATGCCATTCCATTTTATGAAGATTTCATCTTGATAAATTCACTATTGACATTTTCAGTCATTAAAATGAACCATTAATTTGAACTTGAATTTAGGGATATAATGACCTGGACTTGATGAAACAAATACTTCAATGGAAGATAAAGGGACAGTTCATCTAAAAATGAAAATTGTATCATAAATTACTCACCTGTATGTTGTTTTCAACCTGTGTGACTTCCTTTCTTGTGTGGAATATGAAAGGAGAATTTTTTTTGTCCATACTGTGAAGGTCAATGATCACCAAAACATTCTTCAAAATATCTCCTCCAAAGTTCCACAGAAGATAGTGAGTGAAACCGGTTGGGAATTTTACAGTGTGAAATACTACAGAGTAGAGACATTGCAATCTGGTCTTCCCCCAAATCCTTACTTGCACATCTCTCCTGGTCTGTTTTCATGGGGGTGCTTTTAAACGTTCTTTTCTTTCTTTTTCTTTACTTGTAATACCTGATCCTTAACCATAAGAATATATTAAAGATACTCAATAAACCAAATGCCAGATATTTTTATAACCAAGCATATTATAAAAATAATAGCATATTTGTTAAGATAGGATAGGCAATTTTGGAGAGGCTAGCAATGTCAAGCTATCTTTAAAAACATGAGATCCCACCGTCCCTTCAGAGCATCTCCCAAAGGCATGCCTCATTCAAAACATATGACTGCACAAAGCGGCACGAGGCAAGAGATGCCATTAAATTGCCGTATGTATCAAAGCACATAACATTACAATAATAATGATTGTAAACAACTTACAGAGCTCTAGTTGTACCACCTGACTGCATGATTGGACGTGAACATGACTGACATGAACATTTTTTTGGTCCTGAGACTTCCACAGAAGATACATGTACATGTTTTAATATTTAGACCACTTCTATTATTGATTTGCTATCAAAAGAGTTTTTAACCAGTATTACAAAAAGTGTTTATAAAACAATTTGCCTACCCTACCTTGGTAAATGCTAAGTTAATCCAACCTCTGCTTTAAGTACGAGTGATATATCTTGAATACTATCATACATATGAGATGAACTTCCACACGGCCCATCTAACTCTCGATTAGCCCTCTGTCGCATGTGTGTGTGAGCAGCTGCTGTACGAAATCAGGATTAATTACAGCTATATTTCAGCCTATCTAAACAGCACTGGATAAACAGTGCTGGATAAGAGTGTGTGTAACAGGACTTCTGTGAACACTGCTGCCATGCTGATCACAAGCTGAGGCTGCGGGTCATTGAAAGCATGTGTCTTTGAGTCAGGAGTTGAGCTGCAGTAATGAGGAGATGATCTGATCTTTACACACACACACACACACGAACTCACTCACTGCCTGACTCTTCTCCAGGCGCTTTCAGTGAGCAGGCATATGCAGGCATATGTAAGTGTTTCCCGGTGTCTCTTTAGCTGCGTGGATATATACAGCACAGTTGTTTCCTCTACCACCTGTTGTGATTGTTACGTTTACATACTGATTAAAAAGAGAGGACAAGCAGGTTCATATTTTTAATCTTATCTTTAAGTGGGCGCTCTGTGTGTGTGTGGAGTGAGGGGGGGTGGAGGATGGAGTAGAGTCTGGTTACTGAGCTCGTCTGTGTGTGGGTGGAGTCTGTGACCCTTAGAGACCCATAAAAGTGTTTGTGTCAGTCGAGTTCAGCTTACGTGGAGTTCTGAATGCTGTTCCAAACAAACTTCTGCGCAAGCTTTCTGTTCCTAGAGTCCCCTGAGAATGTTTTAGAGAAAAAGAGGGAGAGAACAAGCCAAAAGAATATGCATAAGTGGGAAGAACAAACTTTTGTTTCTTTTTCTCTTCATTAAACTGGCAGCCCGTGTGTTCTGCCGTCCCTCCAGAGTTTTTTTCTGAGAAAGAGGGAGGGTTGGAGAATGTGTGTGTATGTGAGACACCCCTCCTGAGCTGCGCAGTGGTATGTGCCGTTTGCTCTGACACCAGTGAGAAAGTTGTGGAGCAGCTTGCTGTGCCAATCAAAATCCTGACGGGGCTGGGTTAAGATCGGTCAGTCTCTTCTCCCCTCCACCCCGCGGGGATTACCTGGGCTGACCCTAGCACCCAGATTAGCTAGCGCTCACACACACATTTTTGTGTGCGTAAGTTGAAGAGGCCACTGCTTCTTTAGCAGGCTCAAACAACCCTGTGGCATGCTTTCTCGGAATATGCGCCATTGATCTACCGAGCCGGGTCCCGCAGCTGAGGATCTGATCCAGCGCAACGCCGCTGTCAGACTGCCCGAGGCGCACTCTCCTGCTCAGCCTGTTCCTGTCACTAACTCTGGCCTTGGCTGCACAGCATTCTGGGATATATAATGGGATGAAAAGGACATTCATGAGGAGCAGATAAACGTAGATGAAGGTACTTTATGAATGAGTGAAGAAAATGGCTGTTTGTGGAGTCATTTTTGTGTGGTTTTGCAGGCTGTTGTGACTGTTTGTGGAGATTGCGGGACTCTGTACTTTTGCTTAATGGTGAAAGTTCTTTTTAATTGTGTAAAAGGACATTTATGTATATTTTGTGTTATAATAATTGTATTATTGTTTTTATGTTTAGTACATTATTTCATTTATATTATTTAAATGCATTATTTTTAATTATTATTATCAGTTACTGTCATTATACCAATATCTGCATAAGGCATGTATAAAAGCTGTGTGCGGTGGTGGTTAGCCTGGATATATGCTATTGCCTTGGTGACATCTACAGGACAGGAGGTGTGCTGCTAATAAATTTTACCCTAATTTTTCATGCATCTACTAAAGACATAACTAAGCCATAGATTAAAAAAAAAAAAATGTAGGATTTTTTTTTTTTACGTTGATGCTACATTTTGTCGTCCATGTTATGATGTTTTTCTTGGCCTAGTCTTCTCTCCCTCCTTTTCTTGGTTAGTTTATTTGAGTTTTTGCTGTAGCTTATCGTCTTTCCTGTTTGTTCGTTTGGCTTTGAAAACAATGATACTATTTTTACTGAACTCTCCATGTGCTACAGTTGCATCTTTCACGACACGAATGATGATCAGTCACTGAGTTACTATTCCACTCCTTGCATTTGTCGTTGAACTTTTTTTGTTTTTTTTGGGGAATTGAAAAACTTTCAAATAGTTAAAAACCTTAAAAATAGTTTTGAAGTTTTGTGATCTGAAGCAAATGGAGCAGTACTTATTTGCAGTGCAGTTTGTGTGAACCGCTGCTTCACCTCTGTTACAGAATGAAGTGTGTCCAAAGGTTGACTGTAAAGCTGAGGTTTCCAATAAAAGATAAGGTAACATATTAGAATATTGACAGTAGATTAATATTTAATTCTTGCTTCCTCTCCCTCGATGCACATAACCCTCTGAGACCCAAATATTGATGTCATAGAAAATATATCAATATCCTCCTTGAAAAGAAAAATAAATCCTGTCTATTAACGTAGTTGGTAAAAACAATAAATATTTGTTAAAATGTGTAAATCCTGCAACCTTCATTTAAGCCATTGGTAAGTGTGCAAGTGTTCTTAGTAACCGATTATAAAAACCATGGTGCATGTTCCTACATATCCAGGACATCCTGCGTTCTGTTCTTTTCCATTGTGCTCCAGCTGTTTTTCAACACAAGAATGTGTCTTGTGAAAATGTTTCTGAACCCTAAATCAGCCTAAACACACTCTTCATTAAAGCCACCATTTAAATTGACTAATCTTATTTTTTAATGGAATATTGCATTATTTATTATAAATTATTTATCCGTGCACATAATTTTTTTTAAATTAGTTTGGCCATTGTAATCTTTAATAATAATTTTAAAAAAATCTTCCCCTACCTTTTGCAACAACATCTTTTCTCCTGTATGATCACGTGTTTTTTGGCGTGGGGGGGCCGGGGCAATCTGTCAACAAGAGATCTCAACAATCCAATCATTTCCTGATGGGCAAAATCAATTCCTTCCTGACATTTTTATTATTATTATTTTTTTCTCTTGTTCGAAAAGCCGTTTCAAAAGTATTTCAAAACATCGGTTTCATGCCGATTTTTAAGACATTAAGGCATTTTTTAAGTTTATTAAATAACCTTTCCACTACACTAAAAGGCTGAAACACCAG
Organism: Semotilus atromaculatus; assembly: GCA_031834385.1. Taxonomy (NCBI): domain Eukaryota; kingdom Metazoa; phylum Chordata; class Actinopteri; order Cypriniformes; family Leuciscidae; genus Semotilus; species Semotilus atromaculatus. The sequence goes on from JAULUF010000035.1 coordinate 5,500,518, forward strand.
TAAGTTTATCTCAGAGTCAGAGCTCTTACGCACTAAAGTTGCATTAGATTACATCAAAAACTATTTAGAATAAAAATGATGTCAGAATGCAGTGACCATGTTGTGTGACAACTTGTGGGATTGTGAGTTGCTATTGTTTAGTTTTACCAACATTCAGTAAAACATCGGTATTAATTAGTAGTTTTAAAGAGTTTTTTTTTCAATTGCAGTTTTGCTTCAGGGTCAAAGTAACGCAGAGTAACGAAGGTTAAAGTAAAATTGGTCAAATTCATCTGCTTTGTGTAAACCGGTTCATTCTCATGATCATACAGTCACCACATGAATTAGTAAAATCTTGCCTTTATATCAGGGCTTGAATATTAAAGTAGGACATTAAAGTATAGCTTCTCTATAGCAGTTATTTTAGTATTATACATATACTGTTATAGTATGTATTTATATTTTGAATTATTTTTATATTTTCAGTTTTCATTTTAGTTTAAGATTTAGTGTTTTTATTGTTTTTAATATTTCTATTTAACTTTATTTCAGTCGTTTTAGTCATTTTAGTACTTTAAATAAAAAATAAAAATCAGTTAGTTGCCACAACAACATTTCTAATTTTCATTTAATGTTTTCATGTAATATTTATATTTCAGTTTTATTTCAATTAAGTTTTTTGCTATTGTTAATAACACTGCGTTATAGACACCAGCATATCGGTTATATCTAAGCAGTTGTATTGTTGTGTTTCAAAGTGCTCAGAGGTTGGTGAAATAATAATTACATAATGGAAGTAAACACCATTCCCATATAAGCTGTCAAAAAACAACAACAGAATTGGGTGTAATGAAAGGCTTTGAGATTTCCATGTAGCGTGTCTTTAGATGGAATGTAAAGTCATTGTGAACTGAGCTCTGAATGGCAGAAATGGGCTTTTCTTGTCAACCATGTGTCAGTTTGTTGATGTGCTACAAGTCGAAGAGAGCACTGAAACAATCACTTCCTCCTCTTGCCCTTCAACCTAGAGAATGAATGATCGATTCTCTGTCTGCTTTGTGATTGCTATATGACTTTCATATATTGGACCCTTTCTCTGTCATATTTATTTTTGTTTTGACCTGAATTATCGCCATTTCCCTTCTCCCCCCTTATTTGTTCTCCACGTCTCTGTGGCAGAGGTTCTGACGTTTTTTTTTTGGTCCCATCTGGCAGCTGCACAGCTTGTTTGTGTTGGCTGAGCTCTGCTTGTTCCAGTGCTTTGCTTCTCTTTCGTGGAACAGACCGAGGAGGAGGAGGGGCTCCAGTCCCTCTGTCCGTGCCAGCAACCATGATAAAGAACCTTGGGCCATTAGCACACTGGCTCCCTCTTCAAACCAAAGGAAAAAGACCTTCTCTACTGACTACAGCCCTACACTTAGTCTAATGTTGATCTAAAGGAGACCTTGTGTACTCGCACTTACATTTGCACTTAAAGTCCTCCTGTATTCAATAATTTTATCCCTTAAAGCTCATGCTTGATCTTTGAGTCGGGCCAGTGGTTGAAATATTTACTTGCTCTGCCAAAATTTTCACTGGCCCCAACTAGGGGTGTCACTTTACATTCGAAAGTCGATTGCACAATCGATCGGACTAACCAACACAAGTTTCAAAAACGAAAATAGGGAACCGATTTTAACGGGTTTCTCTCGGAGCGCGTCCAGCTCGTCTTGACGCGCCCGCAGCGAATGCGCTTCACACAGCAACTGCAGGCTCTGACAAACACATAACAGCAAATTATACTTCACATTTATGTTGGAAAAAGAGACACATTATGCAAAATTCTGCCGGTTTTCAGACGCTCTCATGCATACAGATACAGATTCGGGTAAACATTTAAACACTTTAATAATAAAAACAAACACAAAACAAATGTAAATGTGGAAGCCCCTCATGGACGACTACCGCACACATAAACACAACACATATAACTGTTTAAGCTGAGACGCGGCACTCTGGTTGTGTGTTGCTGTGCACACAAAACTTATCACACATCGCGCGAGTACCAATCTGAGAGCCGCGCTTGAATATTTAAATAGGCTAGGCTTACAAATGATTGTCGAACACTGAAGCATAACGCTCTTTATAACATCAATAATGGTCATTAATATGATTAGCCTTTTGCTTGACTATACGTTATCAAACAGCTGTGTTATGTGTTGCTAATGTTAAACCATGTTCCTGTTCACCATCTCAGTCGTACAGCTGCCTTCTAAAAATCAGCATCCTTAGAAATGCTTTGAACTACTTCGAGCATCAGTGGAGAAAGGCATATAGTTCATCATAACATCGTAATATATTCATCATTCATAATTCACCCGCTATATTGCAAAAGGTACACGATTTTTCATATCAACATAAAAATATACCGGGATAAACTGGCTTCACTTGAGACTTCCCTGCTTCGCAGTTAATGATAATGTAAAGCCCGCACGCACGTTGACATAATTTGTTACAAGTTTGTGACGAAAGAAACAACCACGATTTCAAACCACGTTTATGAGACCGTCTTTGGTTCATTGCAGTTTTAAGGAGAAAATACTCAACAACATACATATTTATATAAACAACATTAAAAACATGATTTTCATGACAGGGGGTCTTTAATATTGCCTGACCGTTTGCCTACACATGTAACGCTGCACTAAACAGTGGCTATGTTTACATTAGACTTAAATATTTAGTTGGTTTCATCATTTTGCTTTTTTACATTGTTTATTGTAAATTTATTATTTAAAAAGAGATATTTTTATTACATTGTTTATTGAGTTTATTTATGTAACCTACATTTTTAATCAGTGTAAACTGACGCAGCTCCCGGTTTACAAATACCATAACATCACCTGCTTTGCACATGATGATAACCTTAATAACAAGTTCCATGTTTGGAAGGCTGCCAAGTAAACTCAAATTCCAAACCTAATTGACTAACACTGCTCAATTTTGATGTCTTGTAAAGCTTAGATTGTTTCAAGAGTTTAAACAGAAGTGAAACATATTAAATTAGATTTACTTTCTCTAAATATTAAATAAGCTTAAAATATGTGTTTCTGCACTGACTCTGCCCTGTAATGTTCTGCAGTACCGTTTTTTTTAGATTTTTTTTTTTTACTTAATTGATGTTGTATAATGCGCACTGCTCCTGCTGGATCCATATGACTCAAGTTAATTTTGATAGTCTCATCACATAACATTTAACATAAAGACTACTGTAGCAATGTTCGATGTTATGGGAAGGAGGAGGCAGGAACCGGTGAACATTCAATGACTTTAATACAATAAATGAAACCAATACAAAATGAAAGTAAAAGACAGCAGCCCCTCACGGACGACTGTTGTCACATATAACAAAACACAACATAAATCCAGGCCTGTTCCTCTCTCGATCTTCACTGTCGTCGCTCCTCTTTGCTTCTCCTCCTCCGTGAGAGATACGAGACCGGTGCGTCGCACAGGTGTCGCTCATTATCAATCACGCCACCGGCCTCGCGCCGTTCTCTCACGGTTTTCGGCCTTGTCCTGCTCGCCACAACAACGTTTTTTTTTTATTTTTTTTTTAGAATCAATGCTTTTAAATAAATGCTGATATTTTGAACTTTCTGTTCATCAATCAGGTTTTCATAAGAATATTAAGCAGAACAGCATGTTTTCCACATTGATAACTATTTAATTTCATGTAATATAAGTTATATAAGAAATGGTTCTTGAGCAGCAAAACAGTATATTAGAATGATTTCTGAAGGATCATGTGGATCAGTAATAATGCTGAAAAGTCAGCTTTGCCATCACAGGAATAAATTACATTTTAAAATATTTTAAAATGCAAAAAAGTTCATTTAAATTGTAATATTATTTTACAATGTTACTGTTTTTACTGTATTATTGATCAAATAAATGCAGCCTTGGTGAACGTAAGACTTAATAAAAAAAAATAGGAGTTCCGACCCTAAACTTTTAAATTTCAGTAACCTGCATTTATTGTCATCAATTATTGTACCATTTGGAATGGTATTTTACTCCTGCATTCTGCCATTATGTGAAAGACGCTCTTTAAACTCTCTCCCTTTACACTTACAACATAAAACATTGGAGTCATTGTGTTTTGTATGTGTGGATGCGTGATTCCTCAGTCTTTGTTCATCTGAGAACCACCTACAGGTCTTGGTTCTGATTGGCCAGCCCTTACTCTGTTTAGCTTTTCTCCCTCTTGATCATCTTCTGCTTCTCTGTTCATATTTTTTCCATCTCTCCTTACTGCTTTCTTTTTCTTTGTGACATCTAGGCCTACATCCTGTTGTTCATCACATATGTTAACATCATTGTATGCTTGACACATTTATGTCTGGCATTCTTTGAAATTCAGTCATGTCAATCATGCATATTTACCCTTTGACCTACATTCTGTATTTGTGTCATATGCATTAGATCTTTTTGTGCTTATTCACACTGAAGATCAGATAAGATTTAAAAATTCAAAGAAAATGGGCACTTTTCAGCACAATGTTGTTTCTCTAAAGAATTTCAAGCAAAGGTTTTTTTTTTTAAAGGCCATGTTGCAGGTTTTTTTTATTTTATTTTATTAATATATAACCATGTATGAAAATATCATATGAAAAGTTAATGCAGGATTTAAAATAGTTTTGCGAGACATAAGGGCACAAATTTAGTAGAAAACGTAACCGTTTCCTTGACCGTGTTGAAAAACCGCTTTTTCGAGTCGAGTCCACATCGAGTCCACAGATTTCCGAACAAAAAAAGGACGGTGCTATCCTATCTTCTGTGGTGCGTTTTGTGCGGGTGAAGAGACAGGACTTCACTTCTGCACCTGCTTCGAAACACGCGGTAGTGTGTAGCGTTCACTTTAGACCGGATGAATATAATCCCGGCGATATGATGGGGTTCAACATGGGATGCCGAAGCAAGACCCAAGTGAGCCTCCTTCGGTGCACACAGCTCCTTCATCGGGTCCGCCGGTCCATCAACATGTGGTTCGGCCAGCGGTGGGAAACGCTCACAGACCCGTTAGAGATCACTTGTACATCTGTTTTACAAAATGTGCCTTGTCTTAATTTAATTCATGAACATATCCTACATAAACTTGTAATGTAATGCGTTTATGCGTTTTTTTATTAGTCTGCAGCCGAAACTTATGATATAATAATATCATAATAATAAGATGTTGTTATTATTATTATTATAACGTTAAATATAATATATGATGTTCTATAATTCATTTTCAATCTGTACAAAACCACTTTAATGTTTGTGTTGGCTGTTTACATATGACGTTTTTATACAGTAAGACATTATTTTTGTATTCATTTATTCAAAACCTTTAAATATAAAGTCCCTCTTCCTCTGGAAACTGTCTCCTAATGACTTACATACACAACACATGCAGTTAAAGGTCTACTAGCTTTGTTATTGCCCGATACATGATAATAATCTGTACAATATTGGGATCTGAGCATAGTGTTATACGCTAACGTGGATATATCGATAAGCTAACACTGGTCTCTCACCGAGACCCCTGCCCTGTTCTCCTCACACCACACCACAATGTGTCTCTGACCGTTGTTCTATCTAACCCTGTCCTGTCCTGCTCTCTTGGCCTCATCTCATAATTACATGGCTGAGGTCCGTCATACGAGTAAACATTTAGGCTACGATTTCCACAGCGTCCGAACTGTCATTGCGATCCATTGCTTAACTTTGACCGCGCTCCCTGCCGTTACGTCACTTCCGGTTTGGCAGTTTTCAAATGCGGAACTAAAATGTTCACACAAAAATTACTCTAGAAGCCTAAATAGCGTTTTATAAGTATATGTTTATATTTAAATCTAGTTTAAATCGTTATTTTCTATACATTGGCTCACTGGGTACTCTAACCTGCAAGATGGCCTTTAAGGATGCACCAATCTGAAAATTTTGGCCTGTACCGATAATTATTTATATTTGAAAGCCGATAACCGATATATTGGCCGCTAAATCTAGATCCAAATTTTTTATATAATTTGAGCCTGATTACAAAAACAAGTGTCATCATTAAAACCCATGACCCAAACACAAAATTATAATGTTCTTATTATAATTTTATGTAGCCTATATGACATACTTAATCGTTGCACTTATTATTTTCCTTTTTAAAAGTGATTCCAATCATATTTCAAGCAATTCAAACAGTGCGAACAGTGCACATCTTAAGTGTCTCAGCTGAAGGAAATAATCTATTATTTATCAGCTTTAATATATCTGCCAAATTTTCTTATTGGGCCGATTACGATAACATTAAAAATGAACATATATCGGCCAGTACTCTTTGAGGTAATCCAGCCAGTTTACTTTGTTCTTGTACTTTAGTCCCATCTACTCTGCACGGTGAAGCGGAAGCTCCACTATTCAGATTTTTTGTTTTGTTTTGTTTTTTACTTTATGCTTGTCCGGGTTGTATGAGAAATGTGAATGTTGGGAAATCAGGTATGAAAGGGATTTGATAAGTGAATGTGTCTTTATATATATGAATTTATATATGTGAAAAGTTGAGACAGAGATGGATAAGAAGTAACCAGACAGGAATTTTGTCTTATTCAGTCCAGAGCAGGGAGGATTTTTCACAATGAAAAACAGTGAAATGTAGAAAACTTCTGGGTCCTCCCAAAATCCTGGCAAAGTTTTTCAAAGAAATTCTTGCTTTATTTTCTATTTATTTTACATATTTGATTCGGTCTAACAGCAAGTTGCTATTAATTTGAAGAAACTTCATGTAGCGATAATGCATGCATGTGCAACAGAGAACTTAAATGTAACTAAAATATTCTCTTTGATGAAATTTGTTAGCCTTAAATCATATTTCACTGAAGTCCTACATAAAGCAAGTAATGATATTGCCCATTTGGTGTTTGATGATACATAATCATTCCTTTACTTCATAGCTGGGCTGACACAGTTTAAGGTGAACTGCTGTTTTTTCTTGTGATGGGAACCTGGTCACAGGTCTGTGCTCTTGAAAAGGTCATCTGTCTAAATGCTTCTGTTATTGTGGTTCTTTTCCTTTAAAGCAGATAACGCGACCTTCACAGGAAGACAAGACAGACGACAAGAACGAAGAGGACAAATCGGAGAAATCAGAGAAGAAAGAGGACGAGGAGAAGAAGGAAGAGGAGGAGAAAGATGAAAAGGAGGACTCCAAGTATGTATCATGGTTTGTTCCTCTTTTTTCCTTCGTTGTGATGAACTGCCCTCAATTCACCCTTTTGCCCCAACTCCACTGTGAAATCTCAAAGGCCACATACCCACTGAATGTTTGGGTGTGACAACAGCACAGTTATTGTTCTGTTAGTACAGAATGCAGGATACACTCTCAAAATGGCAATGTTTATAGAAAATGTTGGCCTTTATATCAGAAAGAACCTTTACGCTCAATCCACCCAAATAAGTAGGTGAGGTGATCTGTTTTCTGTAGGTGAGCCTTATTGTAAGAGAAGCCTAAGATTAACCTCATTAACTCAGCCAAGTAAACTCAAATTCCAAACCTAATTGACTAACACTGCTCAATTTTGATGTCTTGTAAAGCTTAGATTGTTTCAAGAGTTTAAACAGAAGTGAAACATATTAAATTAGATTTACTTTCTCTAAATATTAAATAAGCTTAAAATATGTGTTTCTGCACTGACTCTGCCCTGTAATGTTCTGCAGTACCGTTTTTTTTAGATTTTTTTTTTTTACTTAATTGATGTTGTATAATGCGCACTGCTCCTGCTGGATCCATATGACTCAAGTTAATTTTGATAGTCTCATCACATAACATTTAACATAAAGACTACTGTAGCAATGTTCGATGTTATGGGAAGGAGGAGGCAGGAACCGGTGAACATTCAATGACTTTAATACAATAAATGAAACCAATACAAAATGAAAGTAAAAGACAGCAGCCCCTCACGGACGACTGTTGTCACATATAACAAAAAAGGCCAAAATCTCACGAAATCTCAAAGGCCACATACCCACTGAATGTTTGGGTGTGACAACAGCACAGTTATTGTTCTGTTAGTACAGAATGCAGGATACACTCTCAAAATGGCAATGTTTATAGAAAATGTTGGCCTTTATATCAGAAAGAACCTTTACGCTCAATCCACCCAAATAAGTAGGTGAGGTGATCTGTTTTCTGTAGGTGAGCCTTATTGTAAGAGAAGCCTAAGATTAACCTCATTAACTCAATTGGTTTGGAGGAGACTGTGTGTTTTACTCTGGACCTGTTATGTCACTACCAGGAATTCAGCAAAAAGTGGAATTCATCATTAAAAACTGTGATTTTTGACTTTTCTATGAATACACAAAAGAGTAGAGAGGTGGTTTTGTGGTCTGGGTGTGCTTCTGTTAAGGAAAAACTGTAGTGAACCCAGTAAGACTAATATATCATAGCAGGTGATAAACTTGCACAGTGTCTGCATTTGCAACTCTTAGCTCTTCTCGCTCTTACCGTCTAAATAGATGTAACTGAATTGAGTTTAGTGCAGAGGAGAGCCTTTATTCCTCGTCTTTGCCTCTGCAGGGACATCAGTAAAGATAAAGAGAAGTGTGAGGGAGAGGAGGAAGAGGGTAAGGAGCAGAGCACGCCACGCGGCCGAAAGACTGCCAACAGCCAAGGCCGCCGCAAGGGCCGCATCACCACCCGCTCCATGGCCAATAACGAGGCTTCATCTGTGGTGGCTGAAGAAGCACCTCCACCGCCACCTGAACAAGGTAACATGAACTGTTACTTGCTCTGTTAGCCAGAACTGCATTGGCACATACATATTTTTCAAGTATGTGTTTTTATGCCTTGCTACCTTAAACATTTGATTTGATGTGATGCATTGAATATTATTGTCATTATTTTTAAATATGCTTATTTAAAAGAGTTGTGCTGCATGTATCCATGATTTCATGATTCTTTAGTGAATACAATGTGAATCTTTTGTAACAATTTACATGTCTTTACTGTCACTTTTGATCAAATTAATACCTCCTTAATTAATTTCCTTTTATAAATTATATATATTATATATATTATATATATTTTGTCACTAAATATGTATGTGTATTTCATATATATATATATATATATATATATATATATATATATTAGAGGTGGGCATAGATTAATTTTTTTAATCTAGATTAATTTTGAAATTAATCTAGATTAATCTAGATTAAAATGGCTCATTTGAATTCTCCCGAAGGCATTCAGAATATGTGTGCTACCCAAATAATGACTAAAAGTAAGTCTTTGAGAATAGTTCGCCTCGCATAGGGATGTGCATTTCTGCCAAAAATGCCATTCGACAATCGAGGAGCAAAAGTCGAATATCGTTAAAAAACAAAACAAAAAAAACGCAATGACAGAAAGGGAGGCCAATTTCATCTTTAGCGATTTGTCATCAAACAAACTGTTTATTAATTGAACAAGTAACATGTTTTCGTCGTTTTTTTTTTTTTTTTAACATAGTAGGCTAATTGGAAGAAGAAAAAAAACAATACGCACGACGGTCCGTTTTTGCATCGCCAATGCTCGTTAGATCAAAAAATAATGCCATCATATGTCATAATGATTTTATGTGAACCTGCCTTTTTACTGCAATAGCCTCCTTTTTAAACAAATTAGTTTCAATCAATGTAAACTATTCGTGTGATTATGCCACTGCGCAATACACACACATTACGGGTGTTCATTCATAAACTGTGGACAATGGTAGCTTATTTAACCTGTTAACCAGTGCGCCGACTCTGAATCGTTTTTTTTTTTTTTGTAGCCTATAAATTAATGTATGTCCAAACACCGGATAATGTCATACTCTTTAGTAGTGATATAGTGGCGTAATAATCTGTTTGGTTGAAAAATGTATTACCTGAATGAAATGAAATCGAATGTATCGTCCTGTGGAATCATTCATTCACAGACAGTTTACGAAGACGTTCAACTAATAAAGATCTTCATCGCTGGCAAAGATATGATGCATTTGGAGATTTGCTTTCACTAGACTAAACTGTAGATCCACGGCCACTTCATTCAACGCTCTTGATGTTCTTAAATCTTCCTGTTACTTACGACTCCTCGAGTGTGAATTGAAAGCGCTTCAGACGATTCAGTCAGTGCGTGAGGAACTGAACAGATCAACTGATTCGCGAACCGATTTAGATAGATCTGACAACTTGTTTGATGACGTCTTTGAACAGAATCGACTCAAAAGAGTGATTCATTTGTAAATGAGCATTGCTCATGCCCATACAAAGGATACAGCACACTTGGAATAAACTCATTTAACAACGTATTGCATTAAAATAAAGTAACGAGAGGAACGTCGCTGAAAATATAGCCTTGCGGACAATCTGCCAAGATGTGCAAACCATCAGTGGTACCACGGTTACCTTCCACATATCTCCTGCAACTCATACCAACGTACCAAAGTAAAAGTACACCTTGTGTCCCTGACAGGAAAATACCCTGCTGCGTGATCTGTGACAGTAGGCGCGGCGTCAATTACCGGTATATACTATGTCATACTACTACACACTAGAATTGCGCAAAAATATAACGATATCCGAAAAAGCTATTTATGATCCCAACCCAACTTAGATTAACGGCGATATTTTTTTTATCGCCCGATAAGAGTCTCACGTTAACGCAGCACGTTAACGCCGATAACGGCCCAGCACTAATATATATATATATATATATATATAAATAAAAATATATATATATATATAAATAAAAATCCCTTCAAGGGGTCAGTAATAGAGGCCAGCAGGAAAAACAATATCTTATCTTATTGTTGAGATTTAACTCTTTTTAATTGTCAAACTGTCAGTTTTTGTAAATCATGTAACATTGTTTAGAAGTTAGGAGGTGACTGTAATGTTACTAGGTTGACAATATTGTAATAAACTACAAAAGCAAGGTTAAAAAGTAACTAAACTGAATTACACACAACTGAAATATTGTGGGAAGACCTGAGAATTAGTGATCTGTCCAAACAAACTAATTTGCATATAATGAATCTGACTTCCCAGTACTAGGGAAAGTACACACATAAGCACAAATGAGCCCAAGTCCTGATGGTTTATTCTGTGTGTTGCTTAGTTCTGCCAGAGCCATCACCCTCTTCTAAACCTGAACCGGTGCAGAGACCAGCTCGAGAGGCTGCAAAACCCTCTCTCGCAGCCAGCGCAGACACACGAGGTAAGCGCTATGTTTCTCACATACTTGCCCTCTTTTTTGTTCAAATCGTTTTTCACATCCACACTCTCAGGATTGTTGCAAGGGCTGTGCCAAGTATATCAAAATATATAATTTTAGTGTAGAATGAGTAAAGCTGTTTATTGTTAGGATGACAATTCTTTTTTGAAAGTAACATTTTTAGGCTGATCTGCCTCAGTGGTCTAACAGTGCTCGTCAATATCAAAATGATCGCGATGACCAATCAAATCAAAGAAGCTTCTTGTCACTTGTCCCTGTCTTGTCAACTGTTTTACGATAGAATGGTTCAGCGACCGCCAGTAATATACTAGTAGTGATATATTCTAGTGATGCAAACTACTTAACTTTTAATGAAATTTTGCCGTTTTGAATTGAAAATATTCTACCATGATTCATGTACATCATGAATGAATGTGACGAGACAAGAAACATTTGCGTTTTTGACATAGGCTATTGGTCATGTGAATAAGAGTGAATGTGTGCACATTTTAAAATAAAATATAAATATAAACTGATTACTTCATAACTACAATTAAGACCTATAGCTTATTTTACCATTCTTATTTACTTGTTCCCTCAAATTGCTTTTAATCCTTTATTTATTTAATTGCTTTATTATTATTATTATTATAGTGCAGTAGATCTTACAATTCATATGAGTGTGTGCAAGTCAGTGAGCACTGCATCACACGTCAAGGTTGTATACAGAGCGTTACTCAGTCCATTTTAAATTCTAATTGCTGCATTTGAAATGGGTCAAACCATTTTTTTTTATTTGTCAATCTAAAGCGCGTGAAAGTTGCGTTCGTTACTATACTAATTCCTATATAGCAACCCCCTCGCACACCATGTTCGCACAGGGCCTCGCGCCCCTCTTGCGACGGCCCTACACACACTCACTCGCTTTACTCTATCACCTCTCAGTTTGGTGCGTCTGTGTGGTGCTGTGATGTCTGTCTGCTGATCGTGAGGTCAGCCTCTAGAAGTGTGTGTGAGATCTGTTCCTCGTGACCTCATTACAAAGCCTGAAAGTCACCTAGTTTGCTTCTTTCTCTGACCGCAGCAAGGTGTATGTGTGCATGTGTGGGGTTTGCTTCAAATGCTGTTTGATAGAAGGGCTGTCAGACAGAAACACAGGGTTTGATCCTTGAGGCTCACAAAACAGCAGCTCTTCAGCATCATTTCACTTCTGTTCTTTCACTGACAAGAGCGTTTCTCTTCATTTTATTCTTTATTCCCTTTTCACTCTTTTGTTACCTCCTTTCATGTTTTTTCCTGTTGCTCTCTCGCTCCCTCGCTCTCTCAGTGAGATTGTTTGTCCATTCTTTCCTATCTCCGAATCTCTCTCTTCTTCCTGCCACCCAACGCCAGACTCAAGGTCGCTGAGTTTGTGTTGCCGTGGTGACAGCGGGTGAAGGGATCGCCATGGAGACAATAGAGAGAGGCAGGTAAACGCGGCGTAAACGTCTCTGGAGAAGTTTGATTAGAGTGAAAAGGGGAATGAAAGGCCGGCCTGATTGTTTCATTTGGCTTTTGGTGCCTCTTTAAAAAGATTTAAGAGACCTCAGTGCTCAGTAATTAGTATTCATTATGTTTGCTGCTCAATGCAATCAGCGCCCACATCAGAAAGTGTGACTGATTAGCGCTCTGTACCTTAAAGATCGGTCACCAATATTGTTTTGTCATTCCCGCTGTTTCGTGATGGAGTCTCTAGTCTGGCCTCTGTTCTTTTATTGTGATCTGTTAGCCCTTGTGTGTGTGAGGAGGGTCTCCCCATCTTACCTGATGAAGTTTACATCTGTGCTTGATTTTATCTTGTCATTCTCTGTCTTTAAAGTGGGTTTAAAGTTTTAAACAGGCACTCAACCATCAACATGACAAATCAGCAGAGTACAAGCATATTAACGTAACACACACACTATGGGGTCATTGGGTAACGTAAACAGTTCCCCCATTGGGCCACCAAAGAGACGCGTATTTGAAGAGTTTTAGCGTAGACTCGACGCACTAGTCATCCAAACACTGGGGACACGCTCGCGCTCTCGCATAAATGTCAGAGGTTCACACTGTGCTAAATCTGTCATAGTGTTTAGTCAATTTCAAGGAGACCCTCAGAGCGGGCGGGAGAGGAGAGCACAGGCTGGCTTTCTCTCCGTCTCCGTCTTTCTCTCTCTCTTTCTCTCTCTCTTGCTCTCACTGTAGTTTGAGTGGAAATTATGTAGGGAGGGGTTGTTGCGCTGCTCGCTTCAGCTCGGCTACTGTTATGAGACTGACTGTCTAATGATATGGGTGGGTGAGTGAGTGTGTGTGTTGGTCTTAGACCCAGAAGGGTGGTGCTTCTGCACTCCTCCACTGTCTGCTTGAGATCAGCTGACTGCACTCTCCGAGAGACGGCGAGAAAGAGAGAGAGAGACAGGAGTAAGAGAGAGGTGAGACTGCCTAGTTGAGTCCAGCGAGTACCTAGGAGGGAAAGCAATAAACTGAGCAAAGGACAGAAAGCTGTTGAGGCCAGAGAGAGAGAGCCCGAGAGAGGGAAGTTCTTGAGGGGGGTGGAGGTCTCTGCAGCCGCCAAGTATAAACAGATAGAGAGGGAGGGTGCGAGATGAGCCGTGTCGTGTAGTGCTGCCTGAGTTCTCCTTCACTGACTCAGACGGTGTGTGTCCCTACAGGCGCGGTTGAAGCTGGAGAGACGTCTCGCTGGACAGAGGATGAGATGGAGATCGCCAAAAAAGGTACTGCTCATCTCCCTCCCCCACTCCCTCTCCTTCTCTGGTTCTCAGTTGGCTTGGCTCGGTCTGATATCTTCACACATGCACAAACATTTCAAACATTCTTACTTTTGTTCTACTTAGTTGATGTCTTTGTGGTTTTGCATATTTTCTGTGTTGGGGAAGTTGGTTGGTGTTGCATTTTTGAGCATCCTCTTTGTAGTGATTATTCAGATCAAGACTGAGAGGAAGAAACTGAAATAACTGTGACCGTTTGGCACACTAGAAACTTTACAAGACAACCATTCACCCCTAAACACTGTGAAAGAATAACAAAAGAATGACACTAATGAAATGTTGTCTAATGGTCTAATCTGAGTATACAGTTTGGTTTCATTAAACTGAAAGCTTTTGCAGGGAATCTTACAGAAAACATGTCCAGGTCACATGTCACCCCATAATTACATGGGAAGAAACTGAAGCTTTTTTTTCAGACTATTATGGCATTATTTTATGAGAATTTGGCAAATAATTTCCACAAAATTCTAAAGGCAAAAGTTTATTGTTCTCTACAATGCAGAGATATATAGTATGTAAATATACACTACCATTTAAAAGTAAGTCTTACATTTTAAAGCAATTCATTAAATTTATCAAAAGTGAAAGTAAAAGCATGAATAATGTTCCAAAATATTTTTATTTCAAATAAATTTTGAGCTTTCTATTCCTCAGAATCATTTATATAGGTTTAAAAACAATATTAAACTGAACATTTTTCAAGATTTATAGTAATAATAAATGTCTCTGTAGGCTGAGTAGGAGTAATGGATGCTGAAAATTCAGCTTTGCCATCACGGGAATAAATTACATTATAAAATATATTGAAATAGATGTTTTAAATTATAATATTTCCCAATATTACAGTTTTTACTGTATTTTTTATCAAATAAATGTATTTTTTACTGACCCCAAAAATGTAAGTAGCAGTGTATATTTAAATTTAATTAATTAATATCATTAAGAAATGGTCCATTTATGTCTATATTTCACTTTTATATTTTCCATTTTTAAAGGCATTGCGTTTTTTATCCAGCAGAGATGAGTTGTGCTCTCCATCGATCAGCAATGTTCATCTGCACGTCTTACACGTGCATTTCCAGCATTACAGGTGTGATATTTGTGGTCAAAACATGAAATAAAACTCAAGTACTAATTACCAGTATTCCCATTATTCTCAACAGTGAATCTACTTTATATTAAGTTACTAAACATAAAACATTTGAATTACAATATATTCTTTTTATCAGTATAGTAACAGGCAGTACAACAGATATTACCATGATTTGTAAGTAGTTTGCAGTTCAGAAGTATAAAACTTTTTTTTTTTTTATCACAATTTTTTTGTTGTTGTAGAAAACCCTTCTGAGACCTGATTATTATGGATTCATATCAGACTGTCACTGTTTATTATTTATATATCACTGAACGTTTGAGATTCTTGGTGACGTGGCACACTTTTGTTTTTGCATTAAGCTAATTTTCGCAGCTACTATATTGATGGATATATTGTTTGTATTACTAAAATCACTCACAGACACATTAACATAAAAACTACCCCTAGAGCTTTTTAAAACATCAGTTTGCAGAAGTTTTTTCAGGTCAGACTGCGGTCATCTGAGTGCATTCCTTCTGCTTCCTCTTTCATTGTACTCTTTTTCATCTTCTCCTTAGTAGAGGGGAAGTTCAGTCCACTGAGGAACAAACATGAAGGTGTGTGTGTTTCTCTCCCTGTGGCTTTTGTACACGCCTCTGGTGAGCCATCAATGTCACTGCCCAGTTCAGTTTAATTGGTGGACAGTCTTACATGATTGGCTCGGGTCTAGGAGAACTGCTCACAAAGTTTCAGTATTTGTTTGGGGGAACTGAGTGATGTTTTATATTCTGACAAGAATCGCTGTAGCTGCTGTGCAGACATGAGAGGTGCTGGACTGTTTTTCAAAGTTCTAAAGTTCTTTAGTTTGATGATTTATTAAATCATGCACATTCTTGCTTGTGTTTGCATAAAACAGGTTTTACTCTGCCGCACAATGCCAGTGGAGAGAGATAACCGAGAGAAGCTCTATGTAGAGCCAAATCAAGGTCAGCCCGTGCTATAAACCACTCTGGCTCAAGGTGGTTGATCTTGGACCATGATGTTTGCAGTGATTCATTCAGTACTCAATCAGTACACCACACACAATTTCGTTATGAGTCTAGGTGCTAGTTAGGGCCTCTTTTCCAGCACACAGTGGCTAACGTCTTAAACAAGTGATTATAGATTCAGTCAAGTGCATTGACGCTTTTATGCAGGGCCTTGATAAATGACAAACTATTTTAAACCTGTGCCATTAAGATATCTAGTTCTTAGTACATCCAGGAGCTGAATTCCATCCCAGCTTAAGCATTAGTACAAATACAATGTTTATTAACTTCATTTCGGTCTTGGATTCCTTTTGGAATTGCTTAATTGCATAATGTGTTTTTTTTAAAACAATTTATGTAAGGTACTGATAAAAAATATACGTGTATCGGAGGGAATTTGTGCATGTGAGCGTCACAGCCTTGTGGGTATTTGGCACTGTTGACTGTCCTCATGGTGTCTGAGAACATCCAGCTAGTTGGAATATCTCAGTTGGTGGTGTGGGCTTTCGTGATCATGGAAGTAATCAGTGATGTGAACTGCTCTGACCTTGTCCAATCTTTCACTGCAAACTCAAAGGCACATACAGTTTCACACAGACATCATTTGTTTTCTGTGCTGATTGTGTAGCTCGATTTACTTTTTGTGGATTACTTAAAATATGCCAAATAAAAAAAAAAAACATAGACGGGAAAACATTGTTTATTCAATGTAAATCTTTTTCTCTCTAAAGCTGACAACTGCTCCTGACATGCATGAATGCCTACTATGACACACCTTGAATGGACAAATACAAATTACACACATTCACAGGGTAAAGTCGCTTCATGGACTGAATCCAAAGTTAATCTGTTATAATTATTCTTTTTTTTTTGCCACCAAATTGGGACATTGTAAGAACCTGAAAACTGGCAGAAGAAACCACTTTTCCATTTTACTGTTCCAGTAGATTTATCATCCATACTGTTGTGGAGTTGGTTAGTGTGCCACTAGCTTTTAAGGCTTGGAAGGTTGAAGGTTGAGTCATTTCAAATTTCGAAATCAGGAATTTAGCTTGGAAGTGATTCATGAATGATTTCCTCGTGCAGATTTCATATCAGGCTAAAGTTGGTAACATGAATTTGCCACGTTGACCAACAGAAATCTGCTTGGTATAAAAGCGACTTCTGTGTGAAGTGCAAGTTTTTGAAAATGATCTCCGCGAGAATCTCTCAAGATGATGACGTCATGCATATGCGTGTTACATGTTCAGTCTATAGTGTTTCATCGCCATCTAGTGGCCTGGCAGCTGAATACTGCGTTTTTAGTCGTTTTCGTGGATCAGTGTGAATTAAGATCGCTTTGACAATGACAATGTCTGTACGTGGAAAACTCAAAGGAAAAACTTCTGTTTTAAACATATCATTGTCGTGTAAACGTACCCTAATTCTGCTCATCATGTGTTCGGTTAATGCTTCAACCTGGTGGTCCCCTGCACATCCTGCCTTAACTAGTTCATCCATTCTAGCTAAACTGCCAGGATTATCTTCACCACCGAGGCAGAAGGAGTGACACGGTCATTTTTGACTGAAACCCAGTCGTGTTTCATGTGTTTAGATGTGTTTAGTGCCTCTGGAGGAATGATGGTCTTCATGTTATGGTGGGATCTTTTTTGAATTATTTATATGTTGTGGTTAATAATAGGCACCATCCAGCCAGTCAGAAAACCAGTTGTAAAACAAAAAATTAGGGATGAGCATTTTTCAAAAATATTTGAATATCTGTTTATTTAAATTGTTTAAAGAGAAAGACGTTTTTTTTTTTTAATCATGTTTTTGTCACCATTGCTGAACAAGCTTATGATTAGCAAATATACACAACGCGCTTGCATTATATCCTGACGTATTCTTTTAGTTCAAAACATTAAAAAACAAAAAAAGTATGTATAGATAAAAACATTTAAGCCTGAGCAGAGTAAAAGGAAAATCGTTAATAAACTGTAATAGACGAGTTATCGTGCAGAACGTACATATCCACTCGAGTCAGCATATGGTTATCGTGTTTAGATTGTTTCACATGTTCACGTTACGAAAAAAGAATATCCACTTGCTCTGGTGAAAGTTGTCTCCTCAGTCTGGTAACAATAAGGCCAAGTGCAGACAAAGTTTCTTACTAAGCATTGTGTTTTTTGTTCTTAAACCTGTCTCCCCCGAGATAACTTAAACTAAGCTTGTCTTGAGATCATTTTGTTATCAGATAAGTTATTTTCTCTGCTCACTCGGAGGTACAGCTGTGCTTACCTGCTGTCATGAATGCAGTGATTGACAGCTGTCTTTCCTCATTTGACTGGTGTTTACATTTCATGTGATTTTATAACTGTTTCATCCAACAATGTTTCCACAACATGTTTGTTGATCCATTTGATCAAAAGTAATTCCAATTTGTAAGCTCATTTATTAAAAGTCATTCCAAACTTTGCTGGGCCTAGAGTTAACTTGTGAACTTGCTACTTGTTAACAACTTGTTAACAAGCTCCATTGCGTTCGTTATAGCGTAGAGTTTTCGTTTGCGTGCTTAGGATTTCACTGCATTTACAGCCAGCAAAGTGACATATTTAGCAAAATTCAAATGTTGTTTCAAAAAAGATAATAATTACAGATCTAATATTCGACTATTTGTGCACACCCCTACTAAACATGTTATTAATAAGGGTTTTGTTGCAGTTGGCGGAAGGTGTGTTTTCTCTATTCATTTATAATCTCACCCTCTTTCTCTTGTGCACAGGGCTGGTTGAACATGGTAGGAACTGGTCAGCCATTGCTAAGATGGTAGGCACTAAGAGTGAAGCTCAATGTAAGAACTTTTACTTCAACAACAAGAGACGATACAACCTGGACAACCTGCTACGGCAACATAAGGTACAGGTACACCTCCAGCATTCATGGAATAAATCTGCTACATCCAAACATTCCCATTACATGCTTGAAATATCTGATCAGTGATTTATCTCCTTAATTGTCCAACATATTCTTGTTCGTGTACTCAAATGTTTCTAGATTCAATCTAGAGATTGATCATGTTATTATGGTTCAGAAGTTTCTGCATAACTGAAATATTCGCATAGGATATCTGATATTTTCCACATGGTTGAGTCTTTGATTTTGATTAGTTGATGTACATTCCAAGGCGTTTATTCTTTTTCTATACCTGAATTTTTTGTAGTTTCATGTTATACACTAAACATTAACACTACCTTTCAAAAGTGTGGGGTCATCTAGGCTGCGTTTATTTAATTTACAACAGGGTAAAAAGAGTGATATTCTGAAGTATTGCAATTTAAAATAAAATTTCTATTTTAATATATTTTAAAATGTTATTTATTTATTTATTTTTATTTATTATGTTCATCATTACTCCAGTCTTCAGCGTCATATGATCCTTCAGAAATCATTCTAATATGTTGATTTGTTGCCCAAGAAACATTTCTTATTATTATCAATGTTGAAAACAGTTTTGCTGCCTAAGATTTTTGTGAAAACTGTGATAATTTTTTTTGGGTTCAGGATTATTTGATGAATAGAAAAGTTCAGAAAAACAGTATTTATTTGAAATTGAAACATTGTGTAACATTATGAATGTCTTTACTTTTACTTTTGATCAATTTAATTCATCCTTGCTGAATAAAATACATTTCTTGTTTTACTGACACCAACATTTTGAATGGTTGTGTTAATCTAATATCTCTCTCATGGTTACTTGTTTACTAGTTCAAAAATAATGTTTTCCTATTTGTCACAGTTGCTTTTGCTGTTTTTTTGCATAATGCTTATAAAGTGGTGTTAAAAAGTAGTAACACAGGAAGACAAAAAACTGAGATGTCTTTATGAATTTACATGATTGTGGTATAATCTATTGTGAACTATTCCTTATAACTATTTCTCATGTTGTTGTGTGCAGGGTTCCCGGCTCCGTAGAAATCGTGACTCATCACAGAGCGATCCTGCGCCTGATGAGGACGAGGAGAGTGACGGTATGATCTCTCTCTTTGGTTTGAACTCTTTTACAGCCGCTGCTTCCAACATAAGCTATAATGCTTAAACAAACACCCTAAAACCCATCACTGTCAGTCTCTTTCTCTGTGACCCATCAACCCAGAGTCTGATTAAGCAGAGAGTGGGGCTATAATGTAAAGAGAGCAGAAACAAACTGACACAGAAAGAGAGGAATGAAGTGAGAGAGCAGTGTGCTGACCTGTCTGATTGCAGTGTGTTTGATTAGATTTGACAGCAAAACCCCAGACCGAGCTGCACTGCCACAGAGTTCAACATCCTCCCTCTACTTCTGTGTGCACGCTTGATGAGTGAGACTCAGGAGCAAATAAGGGCAGATGAAAGGGAGAGGAAATGAGTGAATTAGACAAAAACACAAAGGAAAGAGTGGAAATAGAGGCACTGTGCAGAAGGGATAAAAGATCTGTACTAATTCTACCTGCCATTCTTGCTCTTATATAAGCGTTCCCTTGCTATAAAGCCTCAAAGTGTGCAGGAAGGAAACAGACTGCTTCTTCTTTTCTGTTTGATCTGTTGTGCTGTTATTCAGGTACTGTTGTGAGTGATGATCAAAGTCATCTTATTTATATAGTGCTTTATACAATACAGATTGGTTTTTAAATCTCCTTAACAGTGATAAACAGAAAAATAGCTATTCTGTGATGCAAACAGAATCCAATTCTGCTGTAGAGTAGCTATAAAAAGACAGTAGTAAACTGTCATTATTGAAATCAGTTCAGTGTTGATTCAGTTCGCTTTAATAACTGTAAAGTTTGTCATAATTGAATGGGCTCAATTCATCTATACAGCAGCTCTGGAGAAAACAGTTATGTCATCATTCAGCTCAGTTCAGTTCTCATCCAATAGTGTCAGTGCATTCGAGTCAATAATATTGCCAAATTATAAATGTCCCAGATTAAGCAAGCCAAAAGGCGACAGTTGCAAGGAACCCGAAGTCCATTTGTGACACCAGTCTGAGAAAACCTTGGGATATTCAGAGCTACAAAACAAATATTTTATACAATTCTATAAACAAGAAATTTATATTGAGTTAAATGTATTTTAAACAAATAGAAAACCAGCCAATACACAGCAAACACAGTGCAACATTTCATATCAGCACTTTTAAAACGACACTTGTACAATCAAATAAAAAAAACAATGATAATTATCAGCACTCTGTCTCTTTCCCCTCTTGTTTTCCCAGTGGGTGCCTGGTTGTTTTCTACACTTTCTTTCACCCCATCTAGACTACCATTAAAAAATGTGGATTATTTTATTCCTGTGATGGCAAAGCTGAATTTCTAATGAATGAGTCATTAGTCTGGAATTTCAGTGTCACATGATCCTTCAGAAATCATTCTAAAATGATGATTTGATGCTCAAACATTTCTTATTAATAGTGTTGAAAACAGTTGCGCTGCTGCTTGTGAAAAAAAAAAAAAAATCTTACTGACCCTAAACTTTTGAATGGTATTCTTTTTTGTTATAGCATAATTCCAGATTTCATATATTATTTTTTGCAAAAACAGAATACTGCAAGGCTGCTTCCCAGGTTTGCTCTTCTTGGTTACTTGTCATGTGCTAGATACTGCTGTCTTCTGTTCTCCCTCCTCTCCTTCCCTCAAACCTTGCTTTTTCTGCTTTTTTCTTTCTGCTGACATACACCTGGAGCCAAGCAGGTTAGCCTTCATCCCTCTCCGTGAGACAAACAGAGAACCAGATAGACTGTAAGAGTGGCAGAGAGCCTCTGTGCAGCAAGAGAAGGAAGAAATTATTGATGTGGGAGAGGAGACATTTTCAGACAATGGAGGAGGGAGAGAAAAATATTTGCTTTCTAGTTGCCATCACAGGAATAAATTACATTTAAAAATATAATATAAAGTTATTTTAAATTTCCATCTTTTTTTACTATTGCAGGTTTTTTTCTGTATTTTTGATCAAATAAATTGGTGAGCATAAGAGACTTCTTTGTACTTATGTAGTAATCACAGGAACAATTGAACAGTAGTATGAATGCAAAGTTACATGTATTTTATATGTAGCACTTCCTGTGGCCCTGAAGGGTGTGTCATCACGTGGCGAGGGTGGAAAGGTAGTGATTAGCCAAAGGATGTTTGCTGTCCAGAAGTACATTAGCTTGATTGCTGTAATGCCGCGTGCAGTGATGGTGACCTCAAATGCCACCTCTGCTCTGTCACGGCAGGGTTGTTCTGGTTTTCTGCTTCTCTGCCTTTGTGTTTCTGTAGCAGAGATTTAAATATATTGGATGTGATATTCTGTGCCCTCTTTGCACAGATGAATGAAGAATTTAAAGAGGATGTGATGGCTCAGTCATACGCTCTTTCATCTCCTTTCCTCAGGTCCCGATAACAGTTCGGACACAGAGAGTGCGCCCTCTCCATCTCAAACCGACCCCTCCAAATCTTATGACTCGCTAACTCATCCCAACTCAGCTCTGGACGGCGCGTCGGACCTGGACGTCACGGCAAACAAAGGCCCAGTGGCAGATGACAGGGATCAGGAGCCTCCGTACTGCGAGCTGCAGGTGAAAGTAGAGAAGAGTCCAGAAGGAGGTGCCGCAGACGAGCTTCATCAAGATGAACGAGCACACTTGGCATATGAAATGCAGATCCATCCAAAGAGCGAGCCGCAGGATGTGGAGATGACTGCTCCCAGCAGTGAAAGAGGTCAGGTGCAAGTGAAGACTGAGCCAGAGGTCAAGGACAATCAGGAGAAACAGGGGGAGCAGCACCACTCTGATAATGACTCTAGCGCCACCTGCAGTGCGGATGAGGATGTGGAGGTTGAACCTGACCGACAAAGGTTAGGGCGTTTTTACATAAATTGCTATTGGTTTCTAGTATCATGGATAAGGTGGTGCTTTAATTTAAAAAATAATTCTTATGTGTGAAATAGGAAATTTATAAATAAAAAATGTACACATTTCAATTAAAAATTCTAATATAAAATGCTTAATTTAAATTCCGGTAGCCCCATTCCTTTTGCCTGTGAGATCATTGGTTTAATTCCCAGGGAATGCATGACTCTTAATGTAAATTATTATTATTAAGTTGACAGTGACTGAAGTTAACGGTCAACTTTTGTTTTTGAATAGAGTAAAAAAAAAAAATCACAGACCAAATTGAAATCTGAACTACTGGTGTGACTGAACACGAATTCTGATCTGCCAATAAATAAGTAATAAATGACTTGCTGCTAAAAGTTTTATTTTAAAAGTTTATATATTAATATACCTACCTAAGTGAATATTTAGCTGTGATTTTACAATTTTATATTGTACAAAAGTAGGGGGATAGAATGAATTAATGAAAAATCACTTTTTGTCGTTTTGTTGTTACTCACAGTATCAGTAACTAATACGTTTTATTCTCTTGTTTCTTCCTTGCTGTGGCAGACTTTTCTCTCTGGAGAAGCCGTCAATGCTGGGCGCTTCAGGCTCAGTGGTCGTGTCCTCAGCCAATCTCCTCAACATGCAGCAGCTTCGGGCCGCCACCATCCCCCCTATGGTCAGTCCCCATAGCCTCTACCCCCACTTAGCATTCAGATATGCCCCTCTGGACAGAGACGGGGCCCAGCCACCCCGCCACGTGAGTCCTGCCTCCATCTCCACCTCCGCAGATCACACACTGTGATTTGCTTCTACGGCAATCCGCAAACAAATCAGCAAATGCCAATTGATTTTCCACACAGTGAAATCATGATGAGTGAGAATATGTTTGGTTGCTCTGGGCTGATCAGTTGTGCGGTGTGGAGGCTGTCTGTTTTGGCGATTTGGTGTGGCTGTGAAATTAATTTAATCTAATTGAGGCCCTGATTGGCCGTTCACAATGTTTACATAATAAAAATGTAGCATCTTGTTACAAAGCAAATTGCTATTACTTACTAATGGGATTAAGTCATTAAGTCATGCACCTTTAAAAATTTTATTTAAATATTTAATTAATATTTAAAAAATTTAATTGATAATTTTTTGTTTACATCAATCCAGCATTTTCACACATTTGAATCCTCTCTCTTATGGAATGGGTTGTTTAGGTTTCAGCTCCATTTGGTCACAGCGGTGTTCCCGGAGGGCCATTGAGCGGCTTTGCTATGTTCCAGCACCAAATCAAAGCTGTGCATGAGTCTGTGCAGGATGACAAACAGAGATTGGATCAGAACGAGTCTGATCGCAGACCACGTGTCACCACCCACAGCCCCACTGTACTGGACCGAGAAGGTGAGTCAGACACAGGAGTGAGTGTTAGAATGCACAAAAATCGCTCGCATGTGGTAAATTGACTAAACCCCATAAATCCAGTAGCAAGCATTCCCTCTGAGTCTTTTCTTTTTGCCTTGCTCTTTGTTCAGTATCCACTTGAGATACTTGGAGAGTAAATTCACTGGCTTGTAGTTAAGACCACCTAAACCGAGACCAAGCCAAGACCAGAGTGTGTTGAGACCAAGACAAGACCAGAGTGCGTTGAGACCAAGACAAGACCAAGGCAGGGCGAGACTGAGTCCAGACCAAACCAGCACTCCTTAAATTCATCTAAAAGATCCACATTTACTGCCTGAGAAATGTCTGATATTTAATCAATACATACAGTTAGAATAATAAGACACTAAATAGGGCGGTTACCAATCACTACAATAAAAATTCAGGTGCATCTGAATTGGAACAATTACAACTGCATAAATAAGGTTGAGAAAAATGAAAATGAAAAAATGAGATCTTGTTTTTTATATTATAACATATTAGTACTACTTGTATTCTATCATATCTTTAAATGCAAATGAGCTGCTGCTCCCCGCCCTGCTTTCCAGAAGAGAACGGAGCCTGTACAGCAATTAGGACATTTTGTAGTCCAGAATAAAATAAAATAAATCTTTAAGTGAAAATAAATTGGCCTATTAAGTCTTATTTGGTGCTTTGATGCGCATAATATATATATACACTTTTTTTTTACCGTTTTTGCTTTATTAACACAATATAACAAGACGAAGGCGTAAACTCATGCTGGGTACACAGCAAAAGATAATCGGGCTGATTTTGGGCCGATTTCCCCCCCTTCCGACAATCCTAGCAATGTCCCGATTATCTTGATGGTTCTACAGATTAATTTGATCAGATTTTCTCTTGGTGTGATGTGTGTTAAGAGTGTCTGAACCTGATCAGAAGAACGCCCCGCTCGCGAATCGTAAATATTAAACATGTTGGGGGGAACCCCGAGGACAAATGCACGCACGCTCTGGAGATTATCACGTGAAACGAAACTATATCCAATCAGAAAGCGAGAATTTGAATATGAGAATTTAAATCTCTGTGGTTTCACAACCAGAAGCTACGTGTTGTTGTTGCATCATTGATTCTTACTGTGAGTGACAACACACTGAACATTCCAAGATGGCGGGCGCACTGACGTGTCTGGAGTGATCTAATGTGGCATCTATATCATTTAGTAAGATAATTTTCATCCAAGTAATTACAAATTTCGCGAGGCAGGTGATGACATTATCAAATACAATCAACATGCTCCACAGGGCCAACCAGTGCATTTAATCAAAACTGCAAGTTAGCGCTTGGGATTTATCATGGATTCACAGCATTTACTGCCAGCAAAGCAACTAAGTAAAATTCGAATAGTTTTTTATTTTTCAAATAATAATTACAGATTGAATATTCATGCACACCCCTAGTACTGACACACTGTGTTTGAAGGACTTGCTCTGGTGCAGCAAATCAAGCACTCAGTAGTCACAGGTAAACTGTCTGGCCAGTCAGGTGTTTTTCATGATAAATATACCACAAAAGAGCTATGGTTTGCAGACAGTTATAAGAGTTGATGTTACAAATACGTCTTTTGAGTATACTGTGTGAACTCATTGCTCGGAGAGGTTTATTTTCCCTCTTATTAAGTTTTGTCAATTGTTTTGTTTATTGGTCTAATTCTTGTTCCTGGTTTCTCTTTCTAATAAACCTTGCATTGGGTTAGTCACTCAATTAATTATCTTGTGCTTCGTTCCCACCCTTCTGAATTATGTTGCATTGATAAGGAGTTATCACAAACTAAGACTGTTTAGTTGTGCTATCTTACAATCAATTTCTTGTAAATGTAAGGTGTCGCCGATGTAATGGTTAAAATTTGAAATGGCGATGAGGTCCTAATGTTGGTTATTTAAGGTCCTAATTTTGGTTAATTACAAGGTCAAAACAATTTTTAAAAAGAAAAATAATGTCCAGAAAACTTACTGGCATGGCCAGTTTGGATAACATTGCCCATCCTCCCAAACTAATCCTTTGCTAAAATAACATGTCACTTGTACTTTTGGGAAAACTCCTGACCAAAAGAACTGTCTCTAAGGGGAAGAGAGCAATGAACAACACAAAATTGAGGTTACAGAAACACCCCTGAGACAAACAGACAGAAAGACAAGCAGATGGACCGCTGCCTAACCAAAAGATTGTGATGTGCCTGTAGTGCCTCTGTTCTATCCTCCCATGCACTTTCGCTCGGTTTTTACATGCCAAGAAGTTTGAGCAAAGACAGTAACGGCAAAGACAGACGTTTTTCTGTTTTTCCTCCTCCTCTCGGTTTTATAATGGGTCTCCAAAACAGATTTTGGAGTGTTGAATGCGCAGGAGAGAGACAGTGGACTTTGCTCTTCTCAGCTAAGAAGCACAGTGCTGTTTTTGATAGAGCCAGAAAGAGGCAGCCAACCAAAAGGAACATAAGGTCACTCTCGTGTAGTGATATCCATTAGAAACACCAAGTTTTGCTCGACCTCTTTCTCATAGAACATTAGACTGTAGCTTTAAAAACCTGCCTTGACATTTCACTTTTCAGAGCATTTACAGTGATAGCACTGAATTAACCTTTCTATATCTATAACTGTGATTAATGTATGGGGGGCTTTGAGTATGGTTTGAATAAGATGTTTTCATGATCACTAGTAGAGGGGACTGCAATTAGATTAGAAATTAGCTTGTCATTGTTTTGTGTCTTTACCGGTCTCCTTAATGTCTGTGAGTATCTGATAGCCTTTCATCTCTGTCCTGTCCCAAGGTAAGCCATTCGCATACATGCCATATGATCTGAAGCTGATGGAACAGGAATCTCATGGTGGAATGGGCAGACCTGGCTCTCCATACAGACTCTCTCCTCGGGAGCCTAGCAAAGCCTCACCCCAGCCCGACGGCAGTAACGTCACACGCTATAGTGTACCTCCAGGTAAGCAGTCCATGCACCCTGTATCCAGGCACGCTTTTTTTAGAAAGGCAGCTGGTTTTTGTTCAGGCAGATATGGGCACCAAAATGAACACTCACCAATTGATAGTATGAATTGAGTGCAAGAACGATAGCCTGACCCTCATTGATGTAAGCAACATCAGTGATTCAAATCTAAAGCATACAAATGGTCTACTAAAGAATAAGTAATCTACAAGTGTTTTATCTCAGTGAAAAAAAAAATCCATATACGTTTTTTTTTTTTTTTTTTTTTTAATCCTCAAGACAAAAAAAATATATCATACATCATATTACCTTTCAAAAGTTTGGGGTCAGCAAATGTTTTGTCTGTCCATATCTTTTTTTTTTTTATCTTTTTTTGTCAAATCTAAATACTATAAGTCATTGTAGATGTGGACTTGATTGATGGCCTGTGGGCTAATTGTTGAGAGCGCTTGAGAGTCCCTCTTATTTGAACCTAAAGATTTTGACTTTGCAGTAAAAAGTATTTACTTTAAGTCATACATATTCATGCTATATGGAATATTTTGCGTCATTGTTTTAGACCTGCATATAGACAGGTACACGAGTTGGAGTTTCAGTCATTAGCACGCTTGTCTGGAGCTTGTAACCTGACAGTGTGTCGCTAGCAGACTGATAAGAAACCAGACTCCGCTTCTACTTGTTTTAGAGGAACATGTAAGATACATAGCTGTTATTAGTCAGGTCAGCGAGTTTCTTTCTGAAGGAAACCTTGAAGCTCTCACGAGGCTCAGTCCATGTGACTGGTTCCCTTATCAGCCCTACCCTTACAACTTGAAAACCGTTCTCATGGAGACAAACACTTATAGAACACACTAGACCTTTCTATTGGGGTGAGAAAAATTAATGTACGTCAAGTAAACTGAATATTTTGGTAGGACTGTCGCTCCTGCAGGTTTAATTGATTGGAACAATGATCAGGTTTCATGATGAACTTTGGCACGAGACTTCGGTCTTCAGTGACCTCTACTGTGAGGACCTAGATTGAGTGGAATGATTGATGTTTGCATTATTGACCTGGTAAACAAAACTTTCTCTCTGTGTCCTACATGCATGCTACATCAATAACACGACCACTACTGGTGATGCAACTGTGATTGACAGAACAAATAGAGATAGAGATATCACACATAAGAACTCCAAGCACTCCGAGAATAGCAAACTAATTAAATAAATAAAATAAAAAATATTTTATGTAAATATATAATTTTTTTATTTAAAGCTACAGTCCGTAACTTTTTCTCTGTCACCATCTCTGTTCGAAATCTGTAACTGCAGTTGTTCGCGGAATTATCAACTTTACGTGAGTTGTACATCGGCATGAAATAGCACGGATGAACACAGTGTTTTGAGGCGAGTGCTGCTGTCAATCACCGCACTGTGTGGATACTGCCATTCAGAATCACAGATTCACTTTTTGAAAGTTTGACCAACATAAGAATTGTCACCGGATAATGTAATCTGAACAAGTAACATCCATTTTTGTTCTGATCAACTAAGGGGGAAAAAGCATTGCTGTAAATCGCGCTGATTAAATCTAACGATTGTTTATCATGTCGAACCGTGCAAATTATACTTTGTTCTCAAGTTGTTAGTTAACAACATCAGCATTGCGTGACTATATTTAATGTGTTTTATGGTTACCTGTGTAGTTCAGAATTCATATTCTCTATTATAGCTAAACGAGAAAGGCACAACAAAGGAAACTCCATTACTGTGTGAATTAAGCAAACAATTGTGGTACTGTTACACGATTGAACTATTGAAATGTCTTACTTGTTCAGCAGAAAAAAGCCGTCTCTTCTTCCGTTTCGAACCCCTTCAAAACACGGGAGTTCACACACCTTTCAAAAGCCCCGCCGATGTTTATCCTTGTTCGCATGAGCCGGTTGCTTTTTCTCTAGCCTTTTTAAATCCGAAGTATGAAGTCTTTTGGGTTTTATAACTGGTTAATCTCCAGTTGACACTGATGATTGTCGTTTGGATCTTTCTGGATCGCCATTAGTTTAATTATGTAAAGTGCTGCGAGAAAAGGCTAGGTTATATCTCCCCACCGTCAACATCCTCACGCGCAGTATAGCCGAAAACCGAAACTAGCTGAAACTCCTCCTTTACGTGTACGGGTGTGACGTAATGACACAAA
Source organism: Semotilus atromaculatus (assembly GCA_031834385.1). Classification (NCBI taxonomy): domain Eukaryota; kingdom Metazoa; phylum Chordata; class Actinopteri; order Cypriniformes; family Leuciscidae; genus Semotilus; species Semotilus atromaculatus. The sequence goes on from JAULUF010000035.1 coordinate 5,530,107, forward strand.
GACATGCTCGAATTTCCCGCGGAAACCCACCAGTACCACTGGAATTAAAATCATTATTATAAGCTAACCGTTTTGAATCTAGCTACGGCAAGCAGATAGTTTTGAACACTGGCTGAATATGTTTTTTTTAAATAATTATTTTGGATTGTTTTTTATTTAAAAAAGTTACGGACTGCAGCTTTAAATATTAAAATAATAAAAAAATATATATAATATATATATATATACACTCACCGGCCACTTTATTAGGTACACCTGTCCAACTGCTCGTTAACACTTAATTTCTAAGCAGCCAATCACATGGCGGCAACTCAGTGCATTTAGGCATGTAGACATGGTCAAGACAATCTCCTGCAGTTCAAACCGAGCATCAGTATGGGGAAGAAAGGTGATTTGAGTGACTTTGAACGTGGCATGATTGTTGGTGCCAGAAGGGCTGGTCTGAGTATTTCAGAAACTGCTAATCTACTGGGATTTTCACGCACAACCATCTCTAGGGTTTACAGAGAATGGTCCGAAAAAGAAAAAACATCCAGTGAGCGGCAGTTCTGTGGGCGGAAATGCCTTGTTGATGCCAGAGGTCAGAGGAGAATGGCCAGACTGGTTCGAGCTGATAGAAGGGCAACAGTGACTCAAATAACCACCCGTTACAACCAAGGTGGGCAGAAGAGCATCTCTGAACGCACAGTACGTCGAACTTTGAGGCAGATGGGCTACAGCAGCAGAAGACCACACCGGGTGCCACTCCTTTCAGCTAAGAACAGGAAACTGAGGCTACAATTTGCACAAGCTCTTCGAAATTGGACAATAGAAGATTGGAAAAACGTTGCCTGGTCTGATGAGTCTCGATTTCTGCTGCGACATTCGGATGGTAGGGTCAGAATTTGGCGTCTACAACATGAAAGCATGGATCCATCCTGCCTTGTATCAACGGTTCAGGCTGGTGGTGGTGGTGTCATGGTGTGGGGAATATTTTCTTGGCACTCTTTGGGCCCCTTGGTACCAATTGAGCATCGTTGCAACGCCACAGCCTACCTGAGTATTGTTGCTGACCATGTCCATCCCTTTATGACCACAATGTACCCAACTTCTGATGGCTACTTTCAGCAGGATAATGCGCCATAAAGCTGGAATCATCTCAGACTGGTTTCTTGAACATGACAATGAGTTCGCTGTACTCAAATGGCCTCCACAGTCACCAGATCTCAATCCAATAGAGCATCTTTGGGATGTGGTGGAACGGGAGATTCGCATCATGGATGTGCAGCCGACAAATCTGCGGCAACTGTGTGATGCCATCATGTCAATATGGACCAAACTCCCTGAGGAATGCTTCCAGCACCTTGTTGAATCTATGCCACGAAGAATTGAGGCAGTTCTGAAGGCAAAAGGGGGTCCAACCCGTTACTAGCATGGGGTACCTAATAAAGTGGCCGGTGAGTGTATATTGTCAATTGATCATAATGTACACTAGTATTCAAACGTTTGGGGCCAGTAAGACTTTGTTTTTGAAAGAATGCTCTTATGCTCGCTAAGGCTCACTAAGAATATATTTATATTAGGGGTGTAACGATTCGTTTTAACAACGATTCGATTCGTATCACGATTCGTGGTTGTCGATACGATTCAAGGACGATATTGGTTAATTTAGAACGATACGATCCGAAACGATTCAGTGACTTGAAATCGATTCAGTAACTTTTTAGCCAAAAATTCAACCAGTGTGACTGAAATAAATACCTGGAATTATTTATTTATTATTAGGTTATTAATATTATTAACCTGGTTAATTTAGAATTTCTCTAAAATTTCCAGACCCATATATTCTTCTAAAACATCTATATTAATATTAATGGTTTTTAAGTTTGAACGTGCAATACAGATTTAATTACTGTGACTTAAAAAATATCAACAAAAAAAAAACTACTTTACTAAAGTAGAACAGTCTTCTTTTCAATGAATGATATATGCATTCTTTATAACTAGCCTACTTGCATACATCATTCTTTATTCTTTCAAGTAGACATATGTATTTGAATTAAATATAATTAATCCTTATTAAAGCTATTAACAAACAGTGAATGCTTTTCTCTTTTTCTTTTGTTGCTTGAATATTAAGGACACAGACCACATTAGGTTTATTGCCACTGTCACTTTAAGACATCGGATCATGTCCAATGACATGCGGATACAATTGCACTGATACACATCTGATACACAACTGTTTAAGACATAACCGACATAGTCTACATGAATACTCTCCAAAACGGACATTTAGACATAATGTTGTGTGTATGTGTCCATTCAGACACGAAAGAAAGCTCAGTCCAGTACTCGCGCGCTGTATAGGTGTGTGTGTGACTGTGTGTGTGTGTGCACGCTCGCTCGCTGCACGCTTCAGACTGAATCGAGTAACGTTTAACGCCTTTATCATTAAAAGTTCTAAGAAAAAACATCCATATAAAGTCTGACGTGCTTAAATTCAATGTGTTATTTCCTAGTATCGATACAATCGATTGATTACCTTTTAAAACGATTTTAGATCGATATATGCCGTCCGGAAGGCCAACTAGCCGAGCACAGATCGATGTAGTTGGATCATATGAATATAAATCGATACATCGATGCATCGATGAATCGTTACACCCCTAATTTATATTAATATTACTTAATATTTGTGTGATTTTTTTGATGAATTGAAAGTTCAAAAGGACAGCATTTATTCGAAACAAATTTTTTTGTGACAATGTAAAGGCCCTTTTACACTGAGCGCGTTTAAACGGTGCGAATCTACAGCCCGATGACGCTCTTGAATCGAAACAATATATCCCTATGGAGCTATCCACACCAGGCACAATCAATTTACTGTTATATGTTGTGCAGTGGACGAGGTTAAAGCCAAATGGGAAAACCTACGAGATGCATACACAAGGAAATGTATTCTCGGTCAGCGCCACCTATTGTGTAGGTGTGAATTAGCTGAAGGCAATCAATCATTTCACATTTAGTGTGAAAGCTTAGTTCGCTGGCGATTCGCTTAGCTTTACCGTGTTGCACTCTGTGTGAGAGGGTCTTAAGAGTCTTTACTGACACCTTTGATCAATCTTTCACTTCTCTACTGCATTCCCCAATCCCCAGTTAATCACATGGCCAGCCTGATACAGGCATTAAAACAGTAGCTCTGAATGAGAGAACGAATCATGTAATGATCAAGGCAGACTTCTGTGCTGTTAGACCTGAATTGTTCTTATTTATGCATAATAATCATCCTGAACCGTACAGTTTATACGTCACACCCTGCACTAAAGAACCACAGAGGCCATCTCAGCTCTAGTTAACAGGCTCCTGCTTTTTACACTGCAGGAGACAGGAGGGTTCACAACTCAATATTTTAAAAGAGATGAGTTGAGAGACTGGGCTGTCTAGAAAGTGAAAAGGAAAGAAGTGCTTTTAGTGAGCAGCGGTGAAGAGAGAATTCATTCTCTTCGTGCTAAGAGCTTCAGATTAGACTCTGGCCTGTTTTTCTTTGTCTGGCTTTATTCAGGTTTTAGTTTGAGGCTGTGCATTTGGGTCAGCTTTCCTTTTAGCCAGCTCTTTATTTTGAGTGCTGTTTTTTTAGACTCTTATATATTAAGCTGGTCAGTTTTTTGAAGGTCTTATGCAGGTCCTGCGAAAGTTTGGTAGTTTGTGTATAGTAGGTCAGAAGTATTGAGCAGTGAATCTGACCTGCGAGAGCTGGAGTCTACATTTAAAGGTGCTGTATGTTATTTCTCAAAGTCGTTGCTGAACGTTGTTGATATTTGAAATCAACCCAAACAAACACACCCCTCTCTTCATTGCGCCGCCTCCAAAGATCACCCTCCAAAGATCCTAACCTCCCTGCTCCAAGTCGGTCTTGAACCTCGATCGCTGGCATGTGAGGCTGGTGCACTAACAAATTTTGCTAAACAGTAAACACTAGCTGGCCTCCGTTACACACGTAATGCAAGAGTAGATGTTTATATTTATCGCAGCAGAAGCGCAACAAAATAGTGCTTCACGGAAAAATAAAGCAAAGAGGATGAACGAATGTCAAGGAAGCACAAAAAATTAACATGCATACAGAATAGTAAATACAAACAAGAATTGGTTGTTAGTTGCCAACAGCACAGCAGCTCCAGACAAACAATGACACTCAAACCCAGTGTTACTCGTGTGTGGAGTGGAATCAAAGCAACCTCCGCATCTGTTTTCAGGCCTTCCCACTTAGCTCTCTCCAGTACTGGAAAGCTTTTCTAATATTAACGCGGGTCCTAAAGCTCTTTCCTGATCATGACCCATTCATTTTCCAGTGATATTCATGCGAGCTTTTCTCTTTTGTAATGGCTCTCAGCCATCTCTCTATAGTCTTCAAATCTCCCTCTTGCTCTTTCTCTCTTCTCCACCGTCATTTGCCCCCTAATGCTGATTGACTACACCTTTGTTGTGTCAGTCCGATCAAATTTCAAACATTCAAAAATATTGTGTGTGTGTATATACCGGCCACTTTATTAGGTACCCCATGCTAGTAACGGGTTGGACCCCCTTTTGCCTTCAGAACTGCCTCAATTCTTCGTGGCATAGATTCAACAAGGTGCTGGAAGCATTCCTCAGGGAGTTTGGTCCATATTGACATGATGGCATCACACAGTTGCCGCAGATTTGTCGGCTGCACATCCATGATGCGAATCTCCCATTCCACCACATCCCAAAGATGCTCTATTGGATTGAGATCTGGTGACTGTGGAGGCCATTTGAGTACAGCGAACTCATTGTCATGTTCAAGAAACCAGTCTGAGATGATTCCAGCTTTATGACATGGCGCATTATCCTGCTGAACAATACTCAGGTAGGCTGTGGCGTTGCAACGATGCTCAATTGGTACCAAGGGGCCCAAAGAGTGCCAAGAAAATATTCCCCACACCATGACACCACCACCACCAGCCTGAACCGTTGATACAAGGCAGGATGGATCCATGCTTTCATGTTGTAGACGCCAAATTCTGACCCTACCATCCGAATGTCGCAGCAGAAATCGAGACTCATCAGACCAGGCAACGTTTTTCCAATCTTCTATTGTCCAATTTCGATGAGCTTGTGCAAATTGTAGCCTCAGTTTCCTGTTCTTAGCTGAAAGGAGTGGCACCCGGTGTGGTCTTCTGCTGCTGTAGCCCATCTGCCTCAAAGTTCGACGTACTGTGCGTTCAGAGATGCTCTTCTGCCCACCTTGGTTGTAACGGGTGGTTATTTGAGTCACTGTTGCCCTTCTATCAGCTCGAACCAGTCTGGCCATTCTCCTCTGACCTCTGGCATCAACAAGGCATTTCCGCCCACAGAACTGCCGCTCACTGGATGTTTTTTCTTTTTCGGACCATTCTCTGTAAACCCTAGAGATGGTTGTGCGTGAAAATCCCAGTAGATTAGCAGTTTCTGAAATACTCAGACCAGCCCTTCTGGCACCAACAATCATGCCACGTTCAAAGTCACTCAAATCACCTTTCTTCCCCATACTGATGCTCGGTTTGAACTGCAGGAGATTGTCTTGACCATGTCTACATGCCTAAATGCACGGAGTTGCCGCCATGTGATTGGCTGCTTAGAAATTAAGTGTTAACGAGCAGTTGGACAGGTGTACCTAATAAAGTGGCCGGTGAGTGTGTATATATATATATATATATGTATATATAATATGTATATATGTATGTGTGTGTGTGTATATATATATATATATATATATATCCTATTATATATCCGTTTTTATCCTATTGTTTACTATATTTATTTGCTCGGGCAGTGTTGTTGTGGGTTTTAGTTCTGTGGGCTGTAAAGTCCTTTGAAATAACGGAAATCATTTGGCGAAGTAATGTGGTCAAGACCTGCCTGGAACTACTACTACTACACCTCAGAACGTTCGTCAACCAATCAGATTTAAGCTTTCAACATCCCCGTAGTATAGGTGAGGATAAAAAGTGATCCTCTTTTGCCCGCCTCTTAGGAAATCCTTTTATTTCCACAGTTCTTCAGCCAGCACCAAACCAGGCAGCTCAAAACCTTTCAGATGTCCGCATGACTTTCTCCCGCCATAGGCCGCCCAATATTCCATCACCTCCGCCCCTCATTCCCACCTCCAAACCTACAGACAAGCCCTCCTTCATTCAGGGAGGCTCCATTTCACAGGTAAGAGTTTTTTTTTTTTTTTTTTCATTTAACAAATATTTGAAAGTGATTCCTTATTTGTTTATTCAGCTCCTATATTCAGCTTGGTTGTTATTTAAGCCTTGTGGTGCTTCTGCTAAGTTTAAATGCTTCCTACATATAATGGGATCAGGCCAGAGGATCAGGAGTTTTCCTGGTATTCCACTGACTTGTCGTCTTCCACCCATTCCCTTCAGGGAACACCAGGAACATACCTTCCGTCTCAAACGCATGCTGTGTACGTACCGGAGATAGTCAAGACCACAGCAGGATCGATCTCACTCGGCTTGCCAAGACAGCAAGACCCTGCCAAACCTGATGAGAGGCAAACGAGAGGTTCGGAGAGTATAAATACAAGCTTAGCTTAACTAGTCTTTCAAGTCATGCTTTTTGTGGTCGAGTTTCGCTATGATAATCTCATGCGGTCTATATGTACTCTAAACACCTGGTTGTGGTTGTGTGTGTGTGTGTGTGTGTGTGTGTGTGTGTGTTTAGTGTCATATATTAAGCAGGAGGAGTGTTCTCCACGTGGACAGAGCACTCAGGCAGAGGGTCTCTTATCCAGAGCTCAGTATGAGGGAGTAGTCAGAGGTGAGTTGATAAAATCTACAATAAAATGACTAAAATCAAAGAGTTAATCCCGTCATGAATGTGAAATAGAAGCAGCTCCAGAACATTCAACTACAAACTCAAACACTAACTGAACGGTGTTTTTCTTTCTCTCCTCTGCTCCCAGGAGGACCCATACAGATTCAGGACATGAGAGGGCCACCTGGAAAAGGCCCAGAGGGCTTGACGTATAGAGGTGGCTCCATTACGCAGGTATCTTTATTATAGGCCTTTGTGTAGTATTTGTTTAATCTTCATTTCATTTATAGTTGTGAAGTATTTCTCACACTCGCTCTTTCTAGGGCACTCCTGCCCTGACTCAGTCCAGTGTAGCAGCGGATCTTTTGAAAGGCACTATTGCTAAACTGGCCACAGAGGACCTGAGCGGCCCAGAGAAGAGCCGAGCTGAAGCCCATTCTAAAGCTCACGTCATCTACGAAGGCAAAAGTGGACACATCCTCTCTTTTGACGGTCAGAGCCAAATCTGCTTCCCAGTAGGACTGGGTGATATTTAATATTATTCATGTTATATTTGTGATGATAAATTATTTTAAAATTCTTTTTGGTTTCTATCATATCAAATATTGTCAAAAAGCTAAAGTTATAGTTATAGATTTTAAATCGAAATCGACCGAAATTAAGTCACAATCTCGAACTTCGAATTCAAAAATGGAATCGTCGATGCTGCCACGCCCCCATGTCACGTCCAGTCGGTTTGCAAAGCAGAAAAAAAACACGCGTGTTGAAGTGCTGCGAGTCCTCTACCTCAGCTGCAGCCAGTCAAAAGATAGCATGGCAACTGCAGATGCAGGAGACCCATCGACAGGACTTGAACCCCCTCCTCTTTCACTGAAGTCGCCGGTGTGGGACAGTGGGAGTATTTGTGATTTCAGTGAGTCATGTTGACAACGTTCACATTCGCATTCAAAGTTCGCGCTTCAAAAAAGCCAGAGTTTGCAAGCTCTGCTACTGTATGTGCGTGTACCATATTCTTCCACTTTTTAAATTAAAACTTTAAATTGACAAAACCGCAGACTCAGAACAGTATAAATCTTTATACAATTAATCTTGAGACGAGTGTCGTTCATTTCCGCACCGAGTCTATTTTTGCTGTGCTGCACGCGCTGAGTTAAAGTGACAGCGCAGTTCGTGGTCAAAATTAACACAAATTGACATGAAAATTTTGTAATTTCATTATAAATGCATTTAATTAAATACTAATATTTTTCAGTCATGTTTGTACTTTAAGACCGAGGTAAAGCAAGGAAAACATAGATGTATCTGTTAAACCGTGTTTGTTTTGTTGTGAACTTGAATGTCATCTTCTGTGAATAAGACTGCAGTTACAAAAGAGAAACTACATGGCAGGTTATTTTGCTTAAGTTTCTAATTGACTGAAGATATAAGTTATTGTGACATTATTTTGTTAACAAATGTTAAATTTGACAATGTAGTGTGGTACATTGCGAACAAAGGTCATATATTGCATAAAAGTCTAGTCTAAAAATGGCATAGCAAACTGCTTTAAAAAAAAATGTATTTAAAAATCAAGAATCAAATCAAACGTGACCTTAGAATCGAAAATGTCATCGAATCGAGGATTTGAAGAATCGTGACACCCCGATTATAAAGTGATAATTTTTATGTTAAATTGCCCGGCCCTATAGTCACATCACAGCACAAGTGGAGTCAGATGGTGAAGTGCTTCATTTTAAGGGCTAAATGACATGTTTGCTAACTGTGCGACAAGAGTTTCTATTTGTATGGTGCGCCACAGCCAGAGCTTACCAGGAGCCTTTTTTACATGGCCTATTGATATTTTTAGTTCATTTTATTATAATAATATATCCATCTCACTTTATGTTCCCACAGCTATTAAGAACCCTAGAGAGGGCACTAGAAGCCCACGGATGGGGCATGATCTCAAACGCACATATGACATCATGGAGGGGTCCCCTGGACACCCAGCACGTGAAACTGCACCTTATGAAGGTTAGTCATGTTTTCACGTGTTTTTTCTGAGAAGAATGAAGCACAGGAGTTGAAGAAGTGAGAATGTTTGCCCATGGGGGTTTTTCAAGACATTTTTCTCTGCCAGGTTTGATCAGCAGAGCACTTCCGAGAGAAAGTCCACACGAGTCTAAGGATCGATCTATACTCGCAGGATCTATCATGCAAGGTAATGCTGACCCCACCACACTTCCTTCAATCCTGAAAATATGTAATTATTTTATAAAAATATTTATAGTTAACCCTATGGGGGCCGAGGTGTTTTCTGGGTCCTGGAGGTGTTCTGACATGCTCTGACATTTATGATTATTTCTGATACTTGTGACATTTTCATGGCTAAAATCCGATTACACTGTATTCAGGACAAACTCTGCTACAGTAATATGTCAGCAGCATGTATGTAAAAGTTTTTAGTTTTGAGATAATGACGTTTATGCGTGGTTTGTGAAAAAACAAAAAAACAAATGTCAGTGAAATAAGATCATAAAACCCATAATGATTATTTCTTCACAAGACTTTAGAAAATTGTATCACGTGGCCTAGAATATTTGCTTCAAAACTATGTGAAAATCATCCTGACTACTCATTCAGATAAGACAATAAAGTCTTTTAAATTTTGTATGACGTGTTTTGTGTAAGAAAGCTTTATGCGAGAAGGCGTTAACCACTGTGAATCTCTCATTAATATGTATGCTTTTCACACCTGAGGAAGACAAAGACCCCTCCCATAATGGCCATATAAGGTGCTATCAGGCCCTATCATTAGGAGCCTTGCACAAAGAATGAGAGCCTTAAAAAAGAATGGCTTTTTGATTGTTTGGATTTATTTACAAAATAATCCAAAGATACACAACAAATGACAAAAAAGCACATTATTGAACACACTGATCTTTAGATCACACACACTCTGTTCAACAGAGACCTTTGTGCCATTCCTGAAACATAGTACATACCTGTCCATGTTCCATTTACCATGTTCATGTACAGAGACTCATGTGAATGTCAGCAGGACTCAGTGGCTCAGTGGTCCCTGTAAAAAAAACAAAAACAACAACAAACAAAAAAACAACTGTGAATGCTGATATCCAGAGAAAGGCTGCACGATTTTGGGAATACATTTGAGATTTTTCTGGTTAAAATAGCTTTTTACAATTTATAAAATACACACACACACACATAGCCTACATATATAGCCTATATATTTAAAATGAACACCAGGTTTGTTGTGCAATGCATATAGCCAATGTGTATGGCTGCATAAAATAATAACAATAGTCTATAGCAGGCGGCCTAGTAATACACTAGAGAAACATTTATTGATATGTTACTTCAAATGTTTACAATCATTATGACGTTCTGACGTAAACCATGAAACCTAATGTTTGGTGCGTTTAGCTTTTCAAACTCAGAGCGCGCGCAGAGAAAATTTACTGGATCGAGCAACTATGAAACATTGTTAACATATTATACATATCTAACGTTACGTTTGAGCAGATATCCACAAACACCGTATTTAACAGTAAACCCGGATCTAAACATTATAATATTCACCATAGTAGAGTAAACACTAACGTTATAGGCTAACGTTACTAGCCTACTATATCATGCTTTTATTATCAAACATAAGAACAACCTTGTGTACATGAATATAAATTTTGCATTGAAATGTATGCCTGCCTGTCTGTAGTTCATATTTCAACATGTTTCTGTCGATTTCATACATTTTAGTCTAGCAACAGCTTAATTGCAATTCAACAATAACTAATAATATAATTCATAATACATTTCTTACCTTACATCTTTCTTGTCTTCAAATCGCGATCTTCTTCTTCTTCTGAGGTAAGTTAAATCCAATGTAAGATCACAGCGTGTTTTCCAACCTCGGTGAAAAGCATTGGACTGATGAAGTTTGCTGCTTTGTTTTTCGAGGTAATGTGGGCGTTCGCGTTCCTTCACGTGGATATTTGCATATCAATCTCTTTTGCTCGCGTGGGCGTGGCTCATTAAAAATAATTAGCAAGGGTTTGAGAAACTGGAAATCTTGTTGGTTTTATACAAATTACTTAAACAGAGAATATTTGTTTTTGTTTTTAATCAGATAATTTAAAAGTACACACTTACATGTTTATAAAGATATATGGCTCATAAATGTGAGACAAGTATTCGCTGAGTTTTGTTTCAGTTTATAGACGTGCTCAAGAAAAAAAAGTTCACAGAGATGGAGAGACAGAACGCATACCCTGTTTATTTTCTTTATTTTACAAAAGCACAATGTTTTGTTTTTATTGTAAGTGGATACATACAAAAGTAGACATCTCATAGATTATTTTTTCATGTTTCTTTATTCTGTATGACCATAAATGACTGAGTATTTTAAGTCTATGTTGCTGCTATGTGAAAAAAAAACGGCAAAACGCGCCGACGCGTTTTCAGACCCCAGAGGGTTAAAGACTAGTTGTTTTAATATTAAGGATTTCAAATAATTTCAAATAATAATGCTGGTCCAACTGCTTTAAATGCTAAATATTTTGGACAGCTAAAACAACCACATATAGGAGAAAACTATTCATTAATATTAATAATGAATATTAAGTTTTAAGGGAATTTAAAAATTATCTCTCCCTGTGTTTCAGGAACTCCAAGAACATCTGCTGAAGTCTATGATGAGCCCTCCAAGTACGTTAAACAGATCAAGAGGGAAAGTCCTCCCATACGCTCTTTTGAGGGAGGCATTACGAAAGGTAAACCATACGAGGGAGTGAACACCATAAAGGCGACGGGCCGTTCAATTCATGAGATTCCCCGTAAGGAGACCCAAGATAGTCGCAAAACTCCTGTTCTGGAAGGACCTATTGCTCAGGTACAAGATTTTAGGTTTTTATTGTTTCCCACACTGAAATGTACAGTACTGGTCAAAAGTTTGGAAACATTATTTTTAATGTTTTTGAAAGAAGTCTCTTATGCTCATCAAGCCAGCAGCCATATCACCCTGTAGCCTAAGACTGGTTGCCCACAGAAGCTAAGCAGGGCTGAGCCTGGTTAGTACCTGGATGGGAGACCTTCTGAGAAAACCAGGTTGCTGCTGGAAGAGGTGTTAGTGAGGCTAGTAGGGGGCGCTCACCCTGTGGTCTGTGTGGGTCCTAACGCCCCAGCATAGTGATGGGGACACTATACTGTCAAAGAGCACCGTCCTTCGGATGGGATGTAAAACCGAGGTCCTGACTCTGTGGTCATTAAAAATCCCAGGATGTCCTTCGAAAAAAAGAGTTGGGGTATTTGCCCCTTGGCCTCTGCCCATCATGGCCTCCTAATCATCCCCATATACTGATTGGTTTCATCACTGTCTTCTCTCCACCAGTAAGCTGGTGTGTGGTGGGCGTTCTGGCGCAGTATAGCTGCCGTCTCATCCAGGTGGATGCTGCACATTGGTGGTGGTTGAGGAGATTCCCCCTTCCATGTAAAGCGCAGTACCCAGAAAAGCACTATTTAAATGTAATTAATTATTATTATTATTATTATTATTAAGCCTGCATTTATTTAATTAAAAATACAGAAACAACTGTATTGTGAAATATTATTGCAATTTAAAATAAGTACAATTTATTTATATAGCATTTTTCACAGACAAAAAAAATCACAAAGTGCTTCAAAATAAAATGTAACACTGCATGAAAAGAGGTGTATCCGGACCAGTATACTCCTGTATACACTGCTGAAATTCTGAAGAATCCAGGAGTATACTGGCCGGTTAGGTCAAATTCCATGTGTCCGTATACCGTGCTACAGTCATTTGTTGCCATGGCAAGTAATCCCATTAAAGTTTTTTTTTCAGGAGACATTTTCACACCTGTGTGCACCTTTTTGCCTTCCATCCCCTATTAGTCCTTCATCTCAAACTGGATTGGTTGTTCTTTTAAAACCACTCCCAAAACCCAGAGCACCATTGGAGGACAGGACACATTGAAAACCCAGTAAAGTGACTTTATTGGCTACTTTTAAAACTTAGCCCATCCTAGGCCTTATAGCATAGTGATTTGATTGGTATAGGCCAGGTATGCAGATATTGCTAAAAAATATACACCAATCCCCCCTCCCCCAATATTAATACATTTATTAAAATAAATTTGACAATTGTTTTTTTTTTTTAAGACACACACAAAGAGCAATGAGAAAGTCTGACATTTTTATTAAGGTATATAAAACATTCCAAAGAGCATTTTAAACAAGCATTACAAAGGAATGGGGGAACAAAAACATATAAAGAAAAAGAAAAAAATATATATATATTATAAGGGATGAAAATGTAAAGGAACAAAAACAATATAACATGAACATTCCAAAGAACATTATAAACATACATTAAAATGATTGGGCAAAAAGAAATGAAAGGAAAAAAGTTAACAAAATGTATTCAAAGGACAGAGATGTAAAGGAATAAAGTACACAGTGTATATAATAGAGCATCTAAAAACTCAGTTGTACTCCGTTATTTACCGAGTATGTATCTAATATATTGCGGTGAACACGTGGAAACTGTATCAATAACAGTGCATGTAGGCTATGCAATGTATACATTAGCCGAGCGTGAATGACTGATGTAACATAAACATTAGTAAAACAAATCTTGCTTCATGCTTAAAGGATTAGTTCACTTTAAAAAAAAACTTGCTGATAATTTACTCACCCCCATCCAAGATGTCCATGTCTTTCTTTCTTCAGTCGAAAATAAATTAAGATTTCAGGATTTTTCTCCATATAATGGACTTCAATAGATCCCAAACGGTTCAAGGTCCAAATGACAGTTTCAGTGCAGCTTCAAAGGGCTTTAAAAGACACCAGGCGATGAATAAGGGTCTTATCTAGCGAAACGATTGTTCATTTAAAAAATAAAGGTTTAAGTTTTATAAGCACAAATGCTCGCCTTGCTCTGTTCTGTGATGCGCATTCGTGACTCACATAATACGCAATTACGTTGAAAAGGTCACGCGTAGGCGGAAGTACCGAGTCAGTGTTTACAAATGTGAGGAAGGAGGACCATATACACATTCAAATGTCTTTGTGTCAGTTTATCGTTTAAAATGGCTATTTCGTGTGTGTATCCTGGGTGTTTTAATATTAAAAAGGCAACAAAAAAAAATCGTCAGGACAGAGGCGTGACCTTTGCAACGTATCACAGAACAGAGCAAGGCGAGCATTTGTGCTTAACTTAAACTTTTTTATTTATTATTTAAATGAATTTATTAACTTTTTATTCAACAAAGAGTCTTAACTCTTATTTATATAAAAAAATATATTAAGCTGCACAGCTGTTTCCAACATTGATAATAAATCAGCATATTAAAATAATTCCTGAAGGATCATGTGACACTGAAGACTTGAGTAATGACTGTTGAAAATTCGGCTTTGCATCACAGAAATAAATGATATTTTAATGTATATTCAAATTGAAAACCATTATTTAAAATTGTAATCATATTTCACAATATTACTGTTTTTTCTGTATTTTTTATCAAATAAATGCAGCCTTGATAAGCATAAGAGACTTATTTACAAAAAAAACATGAAAAATAGTTACTGTACGGTACTGTATTTTTGAAGAAATTCATATGAATGTCTTTGAATGTCTTAAGAGAACAGTTTCTCTTCATCTCCCTCTAATTTTCTCCCCATGCATTTTGTTTTCCACATCTATGCAGGGTATTCCTCTGAAGTATGAGAGCAGTACTGTGAACCCGTCGGCCATCAAGCACAATGTTAAATCTCTGATCACAAGCCCAGTGAAGATCTCACATTCCGCCATCGAGGCGGCCGAGCGTGAGAGGGCCAAGTATGAAGATGTAAAGGCATCCGAGCGCGTCCGACACACAAACTCTACGTCTGTCCTGCGCTCCACACACACAGAGGTGGGAAAAACTCAGCTCAGTCCAGGCATGTATGACGACAGCAATGCTCGCAGAACCCCTACATACACCAGCACTTCCATATCCAGAGGATCACCCCTACTGCGAGGGCAAGAGGGTATGAATGCCTCATCTCTCCTTTTGGCTTTTTTTTATTTACTCGAAACGTTTTATTGCTCCTATAGATTACATCTAGCAGCTGATTTTTTTTTTTCTTGAATAGGAAGTATAACAACAGGTAAACCAGCTTCTCACGAGAGGAAGAGCGCAATGACCCCAACCCAGAGAGACAGTATTCCCGCCAAGTCACCTGTTTCCGGGGCTGACCCTCATGGCTCTCACAGCCCCTTTGACCCTCACCACAGACCTGTGGTACCTGGAGAGGTGTACCGGACTCACCTGGCACCACACCTGGACCCCAGCCTCGCCTTTCACCACAGAGTCCTCGAACCAGGTAATTTAAGGCATTGTGGAATCTTTCCAGGGGCCAGAGTCATGAAAACAAATTAGATTAGAGTCCAGCATAGGTCATCAGAGAAAAGTCTGTCGTCTTCATCTGATGATCCAGTTATGATATTTTAAATTACGAGGTTAAAAAAAAAAAATGAAACATGCTAGCGTGAATTGTTCACAAAAAAGATCCTATACATTTCATTTAGAATGTCAAACATTTTAATGTCAATGAAGATTTCATTTTAAAAAGTATTTTACAAAACACAAAACATTGTACAACCGTAGTTGTTTTGTAAATCTGATCCCTTGACTAAGATGTAACCACATTCTAAACTGCATTACTTAATCAGACTTGCATGAGACGTGGCTATGCTTTGTCTAGGTCTGGAAAATTAGTGAATTATGAATTAGCTCGAAAACCAGTTCATGCGTCACCCACAAAATTAATTGACTGTTTTAAGTAATGACTCCCTCTTAAAAGCACTATTCCTATCTCATTGGTAAACATCATGTTTTGCTTTTTGAACCTGCTCTCATGCATTAGGTAATAGCATTTCCTGCTCGACTCTACTGTGGCAAATCCGCACCATTGACGTCAAGACAAGAACAGCTGTCTTTTCACCTCTCGTCCTTGTTTTCCTCTGTACATCTCAGCAGCATACATGTTCCAACGGCAACCGTCGCCTACAGGTTACCCCAACACTTACCAGCTGTACACCATGGAGAACACTCGGCAAACCATTCTGAACGATTACATCACCTCGCAGCAGATGCAGGTCATACCGCGCCCTGATGTTGCGAGGGGACTGTCACCACGTGAACCGTCCATTGGCATCCCATACCCACCAGCTAGAGGTAAGGGGCATGATTGTCTAAGTGTGTGTGTGTGTGTGTTTGTGACAGTGAATGAAGGGATCAAAGGAAGAATGTAGTCTGTAGATATTGTTTGTGTGAACTAGTGGCAACCTTTTCCAGACCATCAGAAGCAAATGACCCTTAAACAAATTCTATTTGCATACTGTCCATTAATTGAGTTCAATTCGATTGTTAAATCCAGGGCTGGGGCTGTTCCTTAGATGTCCTGTTGACCCTCCTGTTAAGAGGCCCCCTTTTTTTTCTAGTTACATATGTTATCTCTGCATCCTATTGTAACATCTCCAGGAACAAGTTTACCTGTTAAACTTTGCCCTGGGTTTGATGTGACATTATTTTGCATAAAATTATAAGAAGTTTCTTAATAATAGAGCAGATTCTGAAGGAGTTTGACCCTCAGACCCTTAGCAGGTACTGCTGTCTAAATTTACAAAATATATTGCTATTTCTAGTTGCTAGTTCTAGTTGCTAGTTAATTTGCTTAGAGTAAAAAGCTTGTGGAAACCAGCTTTTAGCCCTGTCCTGTTATTGTAATTTGAACTTCTTTGATACATTTTTGATGAGCTCATTCAAATTTTGAAATTCTTCTAGTGTTTTAGTCATAAGATGTTTCTAGAATATCAGTAGAGGGTGTTGGCTCTTTAAGTAAAGTTGAAGCTGATTGGTTGTGGATGCTCATCCTCTGGCCCTTTGCTTCTGTCTGTAAAAGGGATAATTGATCTAGCCCAGATGCCACCTACCATCCTGTTACCTCACCCTGGGGGGACAGGTTCCCCCTCCCTGGACCGCATCTCCTACATCCCTGGACCTCAGACCCCTTTCCCTCCTAGGGCATTCAACCCTGCCTCCATATCTCCAGGTGAGGATCCCACCCCTCCTCTCCTATCCAACACCTGAACTTCCCCATCTAGTCCTGGTGGTGGTGGTGGTGGTGGTGGTGGTGGTGGTGCTTTAGAAACTTGCCCCTTCGCTGCTGCTCTTTTATTAAAGATTTTAAAGATTTTTTCCACCTAAAACTAACTACAGCCGTTTGGATTGGACCTTGGGTTTCAGATCAGTTTAATGAACTTAGCACGCTTCCTGCTGAATTCTGTGGGTGCTGACACACATTCTGTACCATTTTGAGGGGTTAGGTTGAGGGGTTACATACTAGAACGAAGAGAACTGCTGGTACCATTTTCTGCATGATATTTTCTAGAATAGATTGTATCTTACGATGAACGTAGAAATATGTAGCATGTTAGTCGGAATTAAAAAGGCAACGAAAGTGTCAACTTCTGCAAGTACTTCCCTACATCTACCTCCCCTGAGATCCTTCCTGCACCTGCCCAGTTGTGCATGCAGTGTAGGCATATGTGTCCTCAGTTGTATCATATTTAAAACTTGTCTTGGGAATGCAGGTGGTCTGGAGGTAAGTAGACCTTAACAGTCTAAACATCTATTCACACTGAGAACGTAATCACAAAAAGTAATTGCTAGATATATTTGCTCTCTGTGTGAATATGCTTTTAGAACCATTTCATGGCTCTTTGAATCTCAAAACTGACTTTTTGTTCAGTGCTGGATTCTGGATATATTATGAAATATTCATTGTGCAGTCAGCTTCATTGATAATAACAGAGATGTGTGGGATCGTGATGAACTGATGTCAGCTTTTTAGGGATTATTAAGGGAACACACTTTGCGTGCATTCAGTCATGCCAAACCATGCACGCGCTGCTTGCTTTTATGTTCTAACAGTGTGGTTTGTGTGTTAATGCTTTAATAACAAATAATTTATCATAGGGTAGGGTCGGGTTTTGTTTACATCCATTTTATTTATATTGTTTTTGGTATTTATTCAAGTGCAGTCCATTGAGCCCATTGCTTTTATTGTTTTTGGTGGTTTTGTTCATTTATTGTGGATATTTTAAATGATTTCCATTTTCAGTGTAAAATAGTCTTTAGAAATAAAACTTTATTGATCTTTAAAAAGGTGTACCTTCATTATTATGCCATTATCATTATTTTAGATGTAAATGGTCTCAGAACGACAATATTATCGTTTATCGCAATAATTTCTTGGACAATTTATCGTCCAGCAAAATTTGTTATCGTGACAGGCCTGATGAGCGTGAGGATTCTCTCTGACGTTTAGTCAGGGTCACGTCATTTCACATTATGCATTTATACACTATGTACTTATGCACTGTGTATAGGGCGTCATTTGGGACACAGCTTAAATATTCTTTGGATATAAGACTTTTAAACAAAGACAATGATGAAGCATGTTTGTTTGTGAGCAGGTTTTGTAGTTACATTGTTAGTTATGTCATTGTTTTTATATATATATATATATATATATATATATATATATATATTAGGGGTGGAACGGTACATGTATTCGTATTGAACCGAAACGGTACGGGGGTCACGGTTCGGTGCACGAATTTACACGCAGAATACACGGTATAAAAAAAAAACTCGCGTGCAAATTAATTAATGTAATGCGGAACTACTGTTAGATACGCGGGTTCTTTAGGGACACATAATCTGTACCCTCGGCTTAGCTCTGAACGCGCGTTCACTTCAAACGTTGGCTTTATACGCGCGTCCTATTCGCTTTGGAGTAGCGTCGAACTAGACGCGAATTTGACGCTCTATTCGCGTTTGGTGTGACCGCATAATGAACAGGCTGCGATGTCAAGATTGCAATGCTGGAGTGTGTGTGTGCGCGCGCGAGAGAGAGAGAGGCGCGGGCGCGATCGAACTGTGTGTGTGTGTGAGAGAGAGAGGCGCGGGCGCGATCGAACTGTGTGTGTGTGTGTGTGTGTGAGAGAGAGAGAGGCGCGAGCGAACAATGGAAACATAAAAAACATACTCCGTCATTTTGTTCATACAGATCATTAAACCTGCAAAGTGTTTACTTTGTGTACACTCGCAATAAAACACAACATTGTGCTTTTGTCACACTGTAAACTCTTGTCAAACTGTAACCTACAACTGTCACCCAACCAAAATCACACACACACACACTGTTTTAAAAGCAAAACATATTTATCCAACCCCATTTCAAAACAGTCTGTGGGTCCCATCTTTTGGACATTCATCATATTGCATTGGTTTTCATTTCTTGTCCTCGGAGCACTAATCTGTTTATTTTTAAGTTACACATTCTACATTGATTAAAAAAGAAAATCGAATGTGTTTTTAATGGTAGTATTATTTTATACAGAAATCCATTATTTATAATTCAGATGAGAATAATGTTACATTGTTAAGTAATAATGTTAATTAAAATTAAGGAAAACAAATATATTGATCTGAAATATAGCAAATTAATTTTTAATTATTTCAGGTACAATTACCAAACACATCTCAAGGTCTTTTTATTAATTTAATTAATAAACTAATTATATAAAACTATTGTCAGTGCACTACAAATAAACTGGTTCTATGCCTTTATTAATAAAACTTATTTAAAAAATACAATGCCTTATGCATTTTTGTTTTGCTTTTCCCTCCATTGTACCGAAATCGTACCGAACCGTGATGTCTGAACCGAGGTATGAACCGAACCGTGACTTCTGTGTACCGTTCCACCCCTAATATATATATATATATATATATATATATATATATATATATATATATATATACACACACACTACCGGTCAAAAGTTTTAGATCAGTAAGATTTTTTTATGTTTTTAAATGAAGTCTCTTCTGCTCACCAAGGCTGCAATTATTTGATAAAAAATTAAAAAAAAAACAGTAATATTGTGAAATATTACAATTTAAAACAGCGGTTTTCTATGTGAATATATAGTGAAGTGTAATTTATTCCTGTGATCAAAGCTGAATTTACAGCATCATTACTCTTTACATCATTACAGTCTTCAGTGTCACATGATCCTTCAGAAATCATTATACTATGCTGATTTTATGCTCAAAAAACATAAATTATTTTCAATGTTGAAAACAGTCGTGTACCATTTTTTCCCCCAAAATTCTATGATGAATAGAAAGTTCAAAAGAACAGCATTTATTTAAAATATAATCTTTTCTAACATTATAAATGTCTTTACTGTAACTTTTGATCAATTTAACTCATCCTTGATGAATAAAAGAATTTTCTAATTTCTTTCCCCCAAAAATAATAAATAAATTCTTACTGACCCCAAACTTTTGAATAGTAGTGATTAATGTTACAAAAGCTTTCCATTTCAGATCAATTCTGTTCTTTTGAACTTTCTATTCATCAAAGAATCCTGAAATAAAAATGTAAAAAACTGTTTTCAACATGGATAATAATCATAAATGTTTCTTGAGCATCATATTATAATAATTTCTGTAGGATCATGTGACACTGAAGACTGGAGTAATGATGAAGAAAATTCAGCTTTGATCACAGGAATAAATTACACTTCACTATATATTCACATAGAAAACCGCTGTTTTAAATTGTAATAATATTTCACAATATTACTGTTTTTTTTAAAAAAAATTATCAAATAATTGCAGCCTTGGTGAGCAGAAGAGACTTCATTTAAAAACATAAAAAATCTTACTCATCTAAAACTTTTGACCGGTAGTGTATATATTAATATTAAATGGGTCAAAGTGTATTGAATAGATCGGTGGTTCCCAAACTGGTATACTTGAAGTGACCAAAGGACGAGTTTTGCCTATCATTTAATTTTACCCCACATTAAATAACATTAAAACTAAGCATGTATTTGTAACGAGCAAAATGGCACACCTAGTATAAAAATAGGAGATTTTATTTTTAACAGGAACAGCAATGGTAGTGCTTTTAAAGATAAAATACATGACATCCGATCAAATCACTTCATCTTTTGTGGTCAAAATTGACTGCATCCTCACAAGCATTGTGCATATGATAATTGCATACAGAGTATCTGCCTTAGCAAATCGCACTACATTACAGTAATTCTCGACAATGTACGTTTGCAAAAGTGGGGATTTAGCACTTACTAGAATGTAGTATAGATAGTATAGATACAGAGAGGACATAAAGACTCAAACTCTCTTTAATACTGAAACATACCCTGTGTGAGTTCTTGTTTTTAATGTTTATCATATATTATACGAGCAAGAATGCCTTTTTTCCGAATATACCCACGATTGCAAATGTTACATTGATTTTATACAACAGTTCAAGAAACAAAAAGGTAATATAAAGTGACGTACATTCTAAGTAGTATCGTCAATATTGTTTGCTCTATTTTGCAACAAAATAATAGTTCCAATGAAAGCCACAGCAGAACTGTTGTGCTTCTCCAACACTTCGATGTTTCGTTACAAATTATTTAATGACCCACTCATAAGTATAGCCACTTGCTGACTCGATGACTCACTCATCGAGACAGTTGCTTGCTTTAGTTTAATATTTAAAATGATCAATTTGTTTTTACCATAATTTCATATTTCTCTATTGAACATTTTTAAAACATTGGCATAAATAATGTTTTGAGATATTGTAATTGCATTCAGGCCACCTCTGAGCAGCATTAAACTGTGTAAATACATCTAGATGTAGCTTGTTGTCACTGCAGTGGAAAGATGGCTTTTGTTGATACTGATTTCATTTGATTGAAATAATATATTTATCATAAAAAAAGCAATACATTAATTAAATTAATGGAATTTTCCGAATTTGACAAACATGACACATACAGTTTATAGGGTTAGAAAAACTTTGTCTTCATAAAGGGGAAAAATGCACTTAAAATCAATTTAATGGGGCAAATATTGTACCTTAATGGGAAAGGTGTGACAGCAGTGTAAGTGAAAGAGAGGGTATGCAGAAGGATATTAAATGCTTCGGGGTACACCACTCTAAAAAGTTTGGGAACCACTGGAATAAATAATGTCAGAGTTAATTATATGCATTTATATATCCACACAATAATTTTGCATCACTGAAATCATGAATCTGTCTTCTATCCCTTACAGTAACACAGCTGGCCCCATCAAACTACAGCAAATGTGAAGGACCTGTTTGATTGTAACCCCTGTTTGTTTTTTTATGTGTTGCCTGTTCTTCACTCCCCACAGGACATCCTGCCCATCATAGTGCCACTGCAGCCATTGTGGAGAGGGAGCGAGAGAAGGAACGTGAGAGGGAGAGGGAAAGAGAGAGAGATCAGAGAGAACGGGAACGTGCTTCAGTAGAATATATGCGTGGAGGTAAGAATAATTGACACATAGAAGGAAATAATGGCGCCAATAATGATCCACTTTGCTCCATCTTAACAAACTGAGCTATTCTGCCAGTGTTCTCAGGACTTATCACTGTTTGTGTTGCAGGTCCTGAACAGCCTGGCCGACTAGGCAGCCGTAGTTTCCTGCGTTCCACCTCACCCTCGGTGCGATCACAGGAGGGCGTCCTCCAGCAGCGGCCGAGCATCTTCCAGGGCACCAACACTAAGAGCGTCATTACCCCACTCATGTGAGCAATACACTCTATTCATGACATCAGCCTAATAAATTAGTTCATTACTAAAATGTATTATGCACACATTAACTTTTTTGTATTATATTAACTTTTATTGTAGAATTGAAGATCTATCGGCCCATTTCAAAGCTACCTTGCATCTTAATTTTTTTTAGAAAACGAAGTTCTTGAACAGTTAATGTCGTTTTTAGGGAAGAATGAGGTTTAAGACCAATTTTGATCAGGTCACAGCACAATAATATAATTTTTAATTGAAATTAGTTCCGGCCTGGCTGTGTTTGAGTGCTTAGTTATTATATCTTTCCAATTCTGGCCTCACTCGAGTGGCTGTTTTTAAGTGCTACTTAATGGTTCATTTTGTTTTGTTTTTTGTTTTATTGTATTTAATGTTTGCATGGTGATTGTACAGCACTTTGGTCTGCATGTGCAGTTGAATAAATTATATGATTGCAATAACTTGTTGTATTATAAGCTTATGTATTTTTTATTATACGATTAGTATATTAATTTGTATGAGTTTTTATATATGTTTTATTATATATTTAAATAATTAATATTTTATTTGTTTTTATTATTTAATTTTTTGTTTTTATTTTTTATGTAATTGTTGATTTGTAGATTTTAAAATTAGTTTTTTTCTATTTACCATGCAACTTTTGCTTGTCCAGGCAAATGCCCTCACAAGCATCTGCAGCTCAAGCCAACTCCCGATACAACAATGCAGCTGATGCCCTCGCCGCCCTGGTGGATGCTGCTGCCTCGGCCCCGCAGATGGATGTTGCGAAAGTCAAGGAGAGCAAGCATAATAACAGTAGCTCCCGGGATGATGACATGATGTCATCAAGGCGGGCATCACAGGAGTCACAGGAGGTGGAGCGCCGTTCCATGCAATCGCCATATGGGGACGTGTCACTTCCTGGTGGGAAACCTTCCCATTCTGTGTATGCAGAGGGTGGAGGAGCTGCAGGGAGCAAAGAGAAAGCCCCACCCACGAAGTCACGCATGGAGGAGGAGCTGCGCACGCATGGGAAGACCACCATAACTGCTGCAAACTTCATTGATGTCATCATCACACGCCAGATTGCCCCAGATAAGGATTCCCGTGAGAGAGGCTCACAGAGCTCTGACTCCTCCAGCAGCAGTGAGTGTCATCAGATAGACAAAGTTTAATTATAATTCATTTTGTCTAATAATGAGAATCAATTTATTGAAGCCAGTAGTCACGTAACACTTCACAGTTCATAACTCAAATGTACACGAACGTTAAAAAGTAATGTACATACTGGGTGTATGTACAACATTAAAAGTAATGTACATACTACAAAGGAATGCAAACAGGAAGCAATTGCCGCAGTCTCTTCAACAGAGTCTCACCATAAGCTAGATTTGTGATAGTTGGACACAATGGCGTAGACATCTTTATATCCTGCTCAGAGGCAAAAGAATGATTCAAGAAATTAGACAACTTGTAAGACAAATACAAGGCATGAACTTAGGGATTTACTAACAGAAGGCATTAACAGGACACTTAATGGGATGACCAGTGCCATTGAGGCCATGAGACCTAATAGTCTTAGGAAAGCTAGAAAGCACAACCTGTGATCCAGCTGGAACTGAGACTGACAACATTGACAAACCTCTGACCTCAGATTTGACAGGGTAATTCCATTATAGGGAGCGTAGTTCTTACCACGGGAATGACATTTGTTCTCTTTCTGTGACTTACTATAAAGTCTGCTAGAAGGATGATTCAAACTACTTTGTAATCTACTCAGTTTGTATGCCACATGGGCATGGTGGTTCCAAAACACACTTCAGCTTAAAATATTCACATAGATATTAACAGATTTTAATTATAACAACAGTTTATAACATAAGGGGGAGGGGGGGTACCGGTAATAGTATTATACTTATAGTAATAGTATTTGCTAACAAGGCTATAACAGCATGTTTGCATGTCCTTCAGTGTCATCCAGTCGTTATGAGGCTCAGGGGGGAATTGAGGTGATCAGCCCTGCTAACTCTCCAGCCCTGAGAGAAGAGAAGAATGAAGGACCTTTCCCATCAGAAAAGAGCTCTCAGCCACCCACAGGTGAGACTTCAAAGCCCTAATGCCTCCACAAGCCTGGAAACTGAGCATGTTTTATCAAGATGGGGGTGAATCTCATTAAATATGTTAGGAACATATCCAGGTTATATTATACTGTCAAAAAAATGAAGAAAAAAATGTTTTTTTTTGCAAATTAAGCTTATATTAGAATTTTAATTACTTTTTAGAAGATTATCCGCATTGTAAAAAAAATGTTTTGTGACATTTTCTCAAAGAAAATCTCCAATCCTATTTCTATACTCCGTAAAAAATATTACTAAAGATATTAAGGAACATTCATTCATTGTGGTTTTATTTCTTGTATACGGCATTTCAGAATGTTGGTAAACAATAGGCACCAGATACTTCCGGGTGGCAGAACGCGAGCGGCTTCTACTGACTAACTGAAGAGATCCAGCCGGCTACTGTAACAATTACATAGTTAAAAACATTGTTGTTGATAAAAGTTGAAACGATGATGAAAACGCGTTGTCTTTGGGGTTGCGCTGCCTGATACACAGCAAAAAGTGTAGGGGTTTTATCGATTTCCCGTGACGAGGAGGTTATAGCGAGTGAACGTCGTGTCGTCAAAAGTTGGAAATCTTAATGATCCCCTAAATTATATGTTTCACCCAACGTTTACATTTCTGCTGCCAACCCTGCTTGCCCTTCAACTCTGCTTCGTGTATTCTCAAAACGGTCCATCTACAAAATCATAGCAGTGCATTTATCTTCAGCCGGGGAAATTCGAGACAATATTAGTAAACTTGTCTCTTTTGAAGATCAGACTCATTGCCTGTCACTGCCCGAAGTAAAGAGGGCTGCCCACTCACGCATTGACCGTGAGACTCGCGCAATTGTCACTTTTCACACACTCACGCCACACATCCTCACATTTCTCACGCAACTTACCGAAATGAATATTCCTCACACATAATATAAACCA
This sequence comes from Semotilus atromaculatus, assembly GCA_031834385.1. Taxonomy (NCBI): domain Eukaryota; kingdom Metazoa; phylum Chordata; class Actinopteri; order Cypriniformes; family Leuciscidae; genus Semotilus; species Semotilus atromaculatus. The sequence continues at coordinate 5,555,660 of JAULUF010000035.1, forward strand.
TTTAGTGTTTTTCAACAGCGCAAAGAGGTCAATATAACAGCTGGAGAACAATTATGTCACATAACATTTACCTCAGGAAAGCCATGACCATGATAGGCTATATAGCAGCACGTTATTTTGGCTAGAAAAAAAAAGAGCTAGAGTATTTTGCTAATTATGTGTAGGCCTACTATATAACATATTTATTATATTTTTTACTTGTATCATTAAACAGTTGTTATTATGATAAAAAAAACACATTATATTTAATTAAATTTTTTTTTTATTACATTTTTACTGTCGACGGTGGGTCTCCCTTCCAAGCAATTTACTAGCGTTGTCATAGAAACGCTTCGCCTTTTGCCACCCGGAAGAGCGTCTATTACTGTTGTGACGTCATGGTGAATTGTCGTATACTGCCTTTAATTTTAAAATCATTCAATAAAAAAATGCTCTTACAGTAATGACAATCACAATTAATAATAAATGGAATTATAAATAAATACAAATTATCTTTGAAAAATAATTTTCATGAGATTTACCCTTGTGTCATTTCTGTCAGTTCTTTGATCTGATCTTGTGTTGTGTAGGAATGAGGTTTGACAATAGCCGGTACAGGCAGTCAGGAGATTCAGGACCTTCTGCACCCCACCAGCCCCCCTCCTCACAAGCAGACAGTTATGGGCCCGTCCCGAAAACACACCGCATCATGACCCTCGCTGATCACATTTCAGTAAGTTGCACTCCTGCTCCTGATGCGTATGTCACACCTCCTTCATTGCCCTCACTTTCTCTCTCTCTCTCTCTCACAGCACATTATTACACAAGACTTTGCCAAGAGCCAGGATCTCCCTCCATCATCCAGTTCGCTGCCTTCCTCTTCATCCTCCTCTTCACTCTCCTCCACATTCCAGAGCTCTGGTATGGGAGGTGTTGTAGGTCGAGTTAAACCCCCTAACCGCTATAGCCCAGAAAACCCAGCTCCAACTACACACCACCAGAGACCACCAAGCAGAGTTTCTCCCGAGAACTCTTCCGATAAACCAAGAGCCAGGTACCCGTCGACACAAAAACAAATTTGCTATATGAAAGCCAAGATTTTACTTAAATTATTCATTTTTACACAAACACACACAAGCCGCTCAAGAACGCATGCACATACAATGCTGTTTAAAAGTTTGGGATTGGTTGTGCAGTTTGGATGTTTTTTTTTTACAGAAAATAGTACTTTCAATCAGTAAGGACTCGTAAAATGTATCAAAAGTGATGATACATTTATAATGTTATACATTATTACTATTTCAAATAATTGCTGTTCTTTTGAACATTCTATTCATCGAAGAATCCTGAAAAATGCACCACAAAAATATTAAGCAGCAATCAGCTAGTGCTGTGTTGAAAAAATCGATTCACCAATTCTGAATCGATTTTCATATTAATTTCTAAAGATCGATCCGTAACTCAGAGGATCGATTTAATAATAGGCTTACATTTTCCCCGTGAACTTTAACTTGCCGCGACTGGGAGATCCCTGTATGCGCATTGAAAGGCTTTCACTCAGCGCGCACATTGTTACGACAACGGGCTTTGAGTGAGTCATTAAACCGTTCATTCAACGAACACGTTCAAAAAAGCTGATTCATAAAAGGGATGTAAAGAAACAAGGTGTTAATTATTTTTAACTTTGAGCTCCAGTTTTCAAGGCTCAGCTGAGCAGCAATGCGTCGCATGGGTAACGCTGAAGCTGATGCTTCACTTATTAGAGACCAATATGGCATTGATTCAATGCGTGACTCGCTGATTTTATTTCCCCGCGGCTTCCTCGCGCTGTGGGATGCTGACCAGCGCTGCTGCTGACGCGCATTTATGGTAAATACCCGTGACGTGAACGGTAAAAGGATGATAAGACAAATATATATCTTTCCTTTGACACGGCAGCCTTATCACGAATATATGACTTCAAAGACAGACGCAGGTAATCGCACGCGCTCGATCTGCTGATCTCTTTCATTCACTGTCTGTGCGAAGCCTGTAGGCTACACATCACCACGATAAACAGTCTTGTTTGTTATCATTATGAACTTGTTTAACATTCAATACACATGCATGAAGTTCAAAACAAGAAGGGTATAGCCTTATAAAAAAACGTGAATATTGTGGTTGCTGCAGTTACTTACAATCCTCTGTGGTTGACTTGTCACTAGGGCGGTACTACAAGATTGCGGTAATCGCGACAGTCCTAATACTACTGCTGATATACCTCTGCGTCCTGTCGTCTACACCAGTGCAAGTTTGTGAAAGCAGTTGTATCAACACTCTGGAAGGGGGATTGTTCTTTACAACCATCAATAGGCCTACTCCATTAATTTGAGTAAATGAGATGTCACATCTCAAGGGGCTATCCTGAAATAAAATTCAAATTCAAATTTGCAGTTGAATGTCTATAATAATAGTATCAATTTGTTGCATAACTACAGTCCTGTAATTTAGGTAACAGCTGAAAACAAATGCTTTTTTTCCAAAACAATTATCTGAATCTCGAAGATCAGATCGAATCGAATCGAATCGAATAATGATAATCGATTCAAGATCTTGAGAATCGGAATCGAATCGATTCTTGAAATTTGAATCGAAACCCAGCTCTACAATCAGCAAGCAGATCAATTTTAATATTGATCATAATAATAAATGTTTCTTGAGCAGCAAATCAGCATATTAGAATGATTTCTGAAGGATAATGTGACACTGAAAATTAAGCTTTGCCATCACAGGAATAAATTAAATTTTAAAATAGAATAATAAATTAAATTTTAAATTGTAATAGTATTTCACAATATTACTGTTATTACTGTTATTTTAATCAAATGATTGCAGCCTTGGTGAGCATAAGAGACTCTTTCCAAAACATTACAAAAATCTTACCAACACAAACTTTTAAACAATACTGTATTTGTGTATGTCCACACCCAGCCAACATTGAGAATACAAAGAACTTAAAGGTGATGTAAGACATTGTTTAATGAAATGGTAATATATCCATATATTACTGAATTAGGTGTCCTTAAATGTCTGTCTCTGTGATAGCTATAGGCTCTGAAACTGCCAAAAAATAAATATGGTTTGATTTAGAAAGTGTTTTCTGCTTGTCCATTTTGCACATTTACAGGGCAGCCCATATATGTGAAGTAGGAAGCTGAGAGTGTGGTAGTTCAATTGAATCACATTTTCCCAGTTAAATGCCATTTTCAACTTCACACACTCTTTTTACCCCATCTCTAAATATGACACCAGCTTCGGTGCAATAGTATCTTTATAGGGCAGGATAAAAAATAAAAAAAAAGGTTGTATGCAATTCAGTTACTACATCTGGCTGGAGTTACAGAATGACTGACATCTCTTAAAGGCCCTTTAAGTTATATATAAAGTTATGTTACACATGCAGTGTGAAATATAGATGTTTGTTCATGTTAAATGTCTTAAGTTTTTTAAAGATTTAAAGTGCACTACAAATAAAGTCTGCCTTCAAACACTGTAGGTTTAGCTGAGGCCTGGAAGACTTTGATTCATATTGTTGACATGTCAAGAAGAGACTGTTTTCAGTACTGCGAATCTGCTTTGCATGCACTTCAAAAGGACTTGCGCTGGAATTGATATGGAAAAACAAACGCCATCATTCATATCGACACGCACTATAAGTGGTAGACCAATCACAACAGAGTAGGCTCTCGTAAATTAGGGGTTTAGAGAGGGGTTTATAAATCTTTGAACAAACTATTTTCAGAATCTTTGCGAAGTGGGGTGATCTGCAATGTATATTGTGAGAAATGAAAGTGTTTTTTTGACGTTGGATGCATGTAAACCTATTGTAGGAGATCTCCAAATCAAATTTTGGAAACTTTAAAATGGCATAGTTGGGGCACTTTAATGCTTACAACAATCCTTACAAAATGCGCAAGATGCTTTATACACACTGAAAACAATGCTCCAGCAGCAGTCTCTTATCTTTCTGTCTCTCTCAGGCCAGGCAGGTCTCCTGATCGAGGTCGAGGCCATGTCGAGGGCAGCTATGAGCCCATCTCTCCTCCTCAGGGTTATTCTGGGTTGGATAAACAGGAGGCCAGTATGCTGCAGAGTCAGAGACGAGAGCATGAGCTCCCCGAACAGAGGTAGTAACTCATTGTCTCTCTGCACTACTAGGTGTATGAGCCTTTATTTACACTTGGTTTTAAATTGCATATCATTTTTCAGACATTTGTTTAAGGGAAAAAAACACTAAATCGAAAAGCAAACTGGACTGCCCATGTACCTGAATATTCAGACTGTTGTCTGTTTGTCTTTGTGTTATTTTTGGCCAACCCTATTCTTCACTGTGTGATCTTTGACCTTTCTTTTGTTTCAGGACTGACTCACGCTCCCCAGGCAGTGGCAGTTACCTGCCCTCATTTTTCACCAAACTGGAGAGCACGTCTCCTATGGTTATGTCCAAAAAGCAGGAGATCTTCCGCAAAGCAGAAGTCGGTCAGTGACAGTGCAAACCCATTTTGTCAGAGACCTATTCCCACGCAAGCTCAGGATATTTACTTTGACAATTGGTGACAATTGCCACCTAATTTTCACAACTATTTTCTCTGAACAGGTAATGCTCAGCCAGGCACAGAGATCTTCAATCTCCCGGCAGTAACATCATCAAGTGAGTTTCACAACTATTAGTATTATTAATTTCACCATAAAGAACTTACCTGATATGTCATTTAAGTCAGTTAATGTATTTTCATGTTTCGTGCATTTCATGTTTTTCATAGATTGACACAAGTTTTAAACGCTTCTTAAATTATTCTCAAATTTTCCAATGTGCGTGTGTTGTCCTGTACAGGCAGTGTAAACCCTAGAAACCACTCATTTAGTGATCCAGCCAGTAATCTGGGTCTGGAGGACATCATCAGGAAGGCTCTGATGGGGAACATGGAGGAGAAGCAGGAGGACCAGCAGCAGGCTCACCTGGGGACAGGAAACACTTCTGGAAGCATGAGCAGTATTTCAGAGAGCCGACAGGAGGCCAGCCCGTCACCTAACACAGGTTCATACTGTACAATTTACCTAAAACAGAACATTCTACAAAAAGTGCTGTGTGGGCCAGTTTATTAACATGAAAATGAAATTACTAGGCTAATACTGGTCATTGGAGAATCACTCTGAATTAGGGCTGTCATGAAAACATTTTCACTACACAGTTATCATGGCCTGAAGAATTTGATATCACAATATCTTTAGAAATAAAAAAAATAATGCTATCAGTCAAGATCATATTCAAATTTATTTTGTGTTTTCTCAAAATACGCATGTAGGGAGACTGTACAACTGTCAAAACCATAATTTTGGCACTTCCTTCAGTCTTACACACAGATTTTTTCAAGTGCAAGTATTGTCTCGCTTTCGTCTCTCGTTTCGTCCATCATGATCTTGTGAGGCAGTAGTAGCTACACACTGCATCGTCATATTTTCATAGTTATGATGGATGGTAACCAGTGTTACGGTTGGAGTACAACCACCTAATTGACATGTCACCCAGATGCTTACTGGCTTATTTATATCATCATATTTGTAGTATCTTCATGACACCAGAATTTAATTTAAGTATCACGGTTATCATCTACACCCCTAGTCTGAATGTTTGCATATCATTCAAGACTAAACTGCTGACGTCCTTGTCCATCTTTCTACCTCCACAACAGGAAGGCAGAAGCTACAGAGCAAAGCTAGCAGCAGGAAATCCAAGTCTCCGAACCCAGGCCAGGCATACTCTGCCGGAGAGCGTCCCTCTTCTGTGTCCTCCGTTCATTCGGAGGGTGATTACCACAGACAGGCTCCCACCTGGGCTTGGGAGGACCGGCCGTCGTCCACGGGTCAGCTACTTGATTCTTGATTGTTAAATGGTTTTGTTAGAGCTACATTTGTTGAAATTAAAATGATTGTTTGTTTCTCTTTCCTCCTGCCCAGGTTCCATGCAGTTTCCTTATAACCCCCTGACCATGCGTATGCTCAGTAGTACCCCTCCCACCTCCATGGCCTGCTCATCTCCCTCCATGCAGTCCCAGCAGCAGCCACAGGGTGGCCCCGTGGCACCGACACGAGCTTGGGAGAGAGAACCACCGCTACTGTCAGAGCAGTACGAGACCCTCTCGGACAGTGACGACTGAAGCAGGTGACCCGCCTCCCTCTCCTACACAAGCGTCCATGTCTCACTCCTGTTCACCATCGCCCTTCTTTCGCTGTCTTTATGAATCCCACTCACTGCCACTCGAGAGTGCGATTCTGCTGGGGAGGAGGTTGTACGTTTGGTGCTAATTAGTGCCCACTAGTGGTCAGAGAGAGCATTGCTTAGAGCCACTCATTTTCAGGATTGAACCGATGCTTTCATTTTTGGCCTGTTTGGGGATAAGAACTGGACAAAATCGTGGAAAGTCAAAAGGATTAAAAAGACCTTGTAAAGAGACTTGTTTTCTGAAAATTTGTTTCTGTAAAGATTTTGTTTGTCTTTAAAAAAAAAAAGAAAAATCAATGTATGTAAATAGAGTAACCTTTTGCAGTGTTTTTCATTTAACTTTTTTTTTTCCTGCATTTTAACATTGCTTTTTAAATTTATCCGAGTTGGATGAATGGGTGGAACAAGACGGGTGGGAATTTTTGTGGTCAGTCGGGTTAAGAGCATTGAGCTTCCCACATCTGGAAGTAATGGTCTAATCAAAACTACTCCCAACGAAACGCAAAAAGGACTTTGTTACGTTTGCCCCCTCAGATGTGGACCCTGTCTATGCAGCACTGTTGAGATGTGTTCTGCCCTGTTACTTCAGGGAGGAAGTCACAATCGTTCATCAACCGTTTAGGAGGACAGGACTAAATGAAAGACGGTATCAGCCTTTTCTGTTGTAGGAGTCTTATTCACAGTAAAACTTCAGATATGAGATGAATGTTTTTTCTGTTTTTCTCTCGCTTTTCTTTTCGACTTGGTTCTAATCTTCAGCAGTGGCCTGTTGCAGAGTGTTTGACCCTACAGTTGAATGTCTGACAGTTGGACACGACTCGTCATATTTAATTTGCCTACCGTTCTTACAGGGCTTTTCTTAGGTTGTACAAGGTCCGCCACCTTTCCCCAGTGACCCTTTTTCTTTTTGAAGAAGAATGTTACTGCGGGGGAAAAGTTACTAATCATAAAGGGGCACGTATGACGTGTGTATTGTCAAAATGTGTTTTTTTTTTTTGTTTGTTTGTTTGTTTTGTTCTTTTTTTTCCTCCTAGACCACAAAACAAATACAAAGACAAAAAAAAGGAAGTATCAAACTTGGTACATCTCTGCACCATTGTTGCACTTTTTTCCTTAGTAATTTTGAGAGGCTTAAAATCATACTACCTGTAATCTAAGTTATTCAATGTCATGCAGAGGTCTGGAACGCTTTCAGATATGGTCATGGTTTAGTCACCGACTTTTTTTTTTTTTTTTTTACTTTAAGCATATTAAATCGGTACCATTTATGTCAGCTGCTGCACTCGTTCAGAGATCTAAATATCTGTCTGAAAGTGAATAAACTCAGTGCAGAAATAGTTGAATGTGATGAAAGCTAATGGGGGTCCCTGATATCTGAAGGCATCTTGATCCTGCTTTTTTTCCACTTTATGTGCTTCTGCTTTGTTCAAATAACACCACCAGTTTGATCTTTATTTTAATATAATGGTTTTGTTTTCTTCAGAAGTTTAAAAAAACAATGTTGAGCTCATGTTTGGATTTTTTCCACATTCTTTTTTTTTTTCTATGATTTCAGCATCAATGTTATTTTCATCCTGTTTTAATGGGATGTCAAGTGTTTACAATGGCATTGACAAAAATGGTGAAACTTGAATCTTAAAGACAATTAAAATTGCTCATCACGTCAGTCTATTTCCAGTTTAGCTTTGCAAGGGTGACTTTCTTTTTTTCTGGTCCGTTCTGAATCAAGACTTGGAAAAAAAGTAACTTGTCCCCTGATTTTGAAATCCAATGTTTGTATCACTCTGTCTCCTCAGTAGTGGATGAGAAATGTGCAGACCAATCAATAAAGTAGAACAGAGCTCCACCTCTCTGAAAAGGACAGCGCTGCACCCTGTCTCTGATGCTTTCTTTCCAATCATCTACCAAAGAAAAGATTGAAAGTCCAAGATATTGTGAAATGAAGATCCCACAGCAGAAAGAATGTCATACTAGTTTGGAATGACATGAGGGTGAATAAATTGACAATTTTTCAGTTTGTTTTGATTTTTGTTTTTTAGTTCCCCCACATTAGTTACTGAATTCTGCAGCATTAGTCAGAACAGTGCTGACTATTATAGCATCAGATCATTCACTAAACATTTCTTAATATGGGTTCTTGAATTGTTACTGGATGTCTACTTAATTTCATAATATTCTACATATTTTTCTTCTTACAGCAGAATGATGTTTTTGGCGACTAAAACCTTAATCTGTATAAATGCATGACATTTAGAGACTAGCTGATGGTGCTGTTTAGTGACCTAGGTTTTGTCTCCTTTGTGGGCACATTGATGCTTCAGTCTTCACTGATTGACTTGACTTAAATTTCAACCTGTCTCTTTAATGTACATTTTTCTTTCAGTGTCCCTTGGATTGAGTCATTCAGGTGAGTGTTCTTGTAGTTCACACAGTAGAGTACAGTGCTAGCAATGACATCATTATGGGTTTAAAATAAAAACATACCTTGAATGGAATGTCACTTACTAGCGACTTGGATTTAATGTAAATAAGTCAAGTTTTAGAATAATTACAATTTAATGTATTGACATATCTGCCATGTTGCTAAAAACAAACTTATACAAGATGTATTTATTCAGGAATTTGATCTTTCAAAATGTAGAATGACAAAATATCAAGTATATGATTTATTGGCTGCTGTAAAGGTTTATTATTGACTCTTATGTGGTAAATACTGAGAAATAATAGTGTAGATATAATAAAATCTGATTAGTTGAACACAAAAACAGTTGCAGAATGATCAAATTTACCTTCAAATGTGAAGACTATTCTATCCTGCTGCTTATGGACATGAGATGAGACGTCAAGCTGTTTGGGTGGTTTCTCTGCTGATTTCTGGTGCATGTTAGAGGTCGGTGAGGTCTCTAAAGAAATGTAAAGCTGAATAAGATTTTAAATGCACCCTTAAAAGTGTGCTTGTCTTCAACTATATCCAGCTCTTCTCCATGTCCAATCTTTTCACATATGTCTTACATGTCAAAAATAGCTCAGTACAAGAATCAATTTATCCACCACAGAATTGCAGTCTGAAATCCTGCTGCCATGCCTTCTTGAATCAGCTCTCTTTGGATCAAACTTGGCCAGTGCTGTTCATGCAATTCAGGAAATGGCTTGCTTAAATTCTCTCCTCACTGTACATTAACTGCATCTTCATTGATCACGGGAGACAAGAATATGTTTGGACTGTGTTTCTCTGCTCTGGATGTTGTGCTGCTGCTTTCTAGTGTGTGTTAGTAAGGTCAGTAAACTCTGAAAGCTGCGGTATGAAAGAATTAGGTTCCACTTTATTTTGATAGTCCACTTTAGACATTATACTAACTATAAATAACTTTGCAACAACATGTCAACTCTCATTAGAGTAGTAGTAGACTGTCAGTAGACTGTTAGGTTATGGTTAGGGTTCGGGTTAGTAGAATTAGTTGACTTGTGGTTTCAAGTTACTTATAGTCAGGAGAATATCTGTTGGACGACCATCAAAATAAAGGGTCCCACTTTATATTAAGTGGCTTTAAGTACTATGTACTTACATTGAAGTTACTATTTTGATACAATAGACTTATTATGTACATACATGTTTTTACATTGTACTTATATTTTGAAAATACCTGCATGTAATTACACAGTTGACCCTTCCCTTACACCTTAACCTACCCTTAAATCGACCCATACCACCACACCTGTCCCTAACTACCAGTATCACATCTCAATAGCAGCAAAAGTGTTTTACAATACAACCTGAACACAGTAAGTATATTGTACTTAAATAGAAAAATAAGTACATAGTACTTAAAGCCACTTAATATAAAGTGGGACCAAAAAAAAGTGTTAGCAGATATTAAGCTGACAGTCTACTAATACTCTAATGACAGTTAGTTGACATGTAGTTGCAACGTTACTTATAGTTGATAAAATGTCTAAAGTTGACTATCAAAATAAAGTGTTACCAAGAATTACATTTATGTGGCGAGCAGGACGAGGCAGAGGGACGTGATAACGGCGCGAGGCCAGTGGCGTGAGTGATAATGAATGACACCTGCTGTGAGACGCACCGGTCTCGCATCTCTGACGGAGGAGCGGAAGCGTAGAAGGAGGAGCGACGACAGACAGTGAAGATCGAGAGAGGAACAGGCCTTTATGTTGTTTTGTTTCTGTTTTGTGTAGCCAGCAGTCGTCCGCGAGGGGTTGCTGGCGGATAATTTTGTTTAATTAAACAAAAGACGACTGCTGCTGGCAACACAAAACAGAAACATATTTAAAGTGTTAAATGTTCGCCGGTTCCCGCCTCCTTCCCTGAATCTTAAACATTGCTACATTCGCCACCGGCCTCGCGCCGTCCTGCTCGCCACAATTATTTATACACTTGTTTTATGTTTATTATCTGTACTATTACCTATAGGCCACATTGCCTTTATTTAACTCCTTGTTTCTTTTTCTTTTATTTTTTTATACTACAATCCAGATCTTCTTCATGTCCTATCTTTCACACAGGTCATAATGTGTCTCAACCATAGACTGTAAAAAAGAAGCGTGTGTGTTTAGTTTAGTTTATTTGTTTAGCACGTTTAGTACACGTACAGAACAATGCAAGGAGGGAACGATGCCACTCTAGGCTTGTACAGAGTTCCACTCCTACTCCTATTAACACATGAGACATGCAGACTAAACATCAAAATATAAGAAGAAAAAAACAAAACAAACAAACAACAAACGATACAAAGCAATTCAATACAAGCAAACAATACCTAGAAAAAAAACTACATAAAGGCGTCAGGCTTGCAATATAGTCTCTTCAAATGCTTTTTAAAAGCTGAATAAGAGGACATTGATCCGATGGTTGATTGATTGATGGACTTAAATCACTCCAGAGCTTAGGACCTCTAAACGAAATATTAAATTGATTTCTTGTAGTTCGTGTGAATGGTAAGACTAAATTATTCTTACTAGGTCTAGTTTGAAATGAGTGTAGCTACATGTGAGATAGGGATAAACAAACTCTGAAAAGAGACTGGTAGATCTTGTTTCCTATATATAAACTTATGCATAAGTAAACATGTTTGATAAATATTTACCGTGTCAATAGGGAGAACTTTAAATTTATTATAAAGGGGTGCCGAGGGTGCATATCTATTTGAATGAGAAATAAATCTGAGATATTTCTTCTGTATGACTATTCATTTCTTCAGGTAGGTAGGATAGGTGCCCAGACAATATTGCAATAATTAATGAATGGAAACAAAAAACTATAATATAAGGTTAAAAATGCTGAAGAATGAACTAAAGGACAAACCCTCCTCAATATACCCAACATTTTAGCTGACCTCTTAGATACGAAGATGATATGGTTAGACCATTTAAGACCACTATCTATATGACTCCCAAAAATCTGGTATGCTGAACCAATTCGATTTGAGTATTATTAATAAAGATCTTAGATAATTCTATAGGGTAATGTTTGTTGGTATTACAACAAATCATAAAATTGATTTTTTTTTTTTTATATTAAGAGACAGTTTGTTCCATTGAAACCATTCCACAATATATGATAGTTCCTCATTGACCGTTTTTATTAAAATATTGAAGTCTTGGTGAGAAGCTACAAGATTTGTATCATCTGCGAATACTGGGAGGAGTTTGGTACAAGTCATAGCCATATCGTTAATATAAATTAAAAATAAAAGAGGCCCCAAAATTGATCCTTGAGGGACCCCAATCATAATTTGTGACTTCATTGAAGTATAGCCTTCCAGAAACATATTGCTCTCTATTAGCTAAGTAGCTTTTAAACCATCTCTAGGCAACATCCTCCACTCCGTATCTACTAAGTTTGGCAATCAGAATATTGTGACTGGCCGTATCAAATGCCTTACTCAAGTCCAGAAAGAAAAAAGAACAGAAGCTGAAGTTGTCAACAGAAGCTCATTTCAAGAGTCAGTTCATCCACAGAACTGCATGCCTTGCCTGTTTGAAGCAGCTCTCTTTGGATCAAACCTGACCACGAGTTCAAATGCTCTCTGGACAATACATTGTAGACATCCAAGTAAATGATCAGACAAGATTCTGGAATAACAGACATTGTAGAATTAAACATTCTGGAATAACAGACATTGTAGAATTAAACAATTTAGTAATGGCTCTGGAAAGTTCTCCATCATGATCGGTGATGTACAGCGCTCTGATCTGGGTCTCTACCGATGTGAACTTCAGAGAGTCAAACTGTTCTCTGTTATAGAGAGATCAGTGAGAATTGGAATTATACGTCTTTACAAAGACTATCAACCTGATATTAAAAGTGTCATGAAGTGAGTGAATTTCTGTTAGTTTACATCAGTAACTTTTTTTTTTTTATCTTGATCAGGTCTCACTTTTGTTGAGTTTTCACTGCTCAATAACTGGCAGCTCATAGTTGCAGGAGGAGGATTTCTGCTCTGTCTGATCAGTGTTTACTATGCATGGACCAAATGTCAGTCTGATCACTGCTATGAGATCTGGTGAAACTTTTCATGCAATGCTTTATACACATGCGAAGAGAGAATACGTGTTAAAAGGCAAACCTTATAAATGTAAATAAATAAGATAAACTAGTTTAAAAAATGCTGGTTTAAAATAATTGTAAGTATAGGATCAATTTGATCAAGTTTTTCTGAAATGGTTATTTGAGAAGCCCATTAAAACAAGTGGCATTCAAAAGACAGCACATAAAAAAATGAAGAAAAATACCTTTATAAATAAATTATTTCAGCTGCTCTTTCAGACAGTTTTTATTCAGTCTACCAACTATTGATCTGTGTGAACAGATGAAGAAATCTTAGGAAGCAGGGATTCAGAAGTTAATGTGATGAACTATCTTTAGTTATTCTATTATACACCTGAGTAAACTTGAAAAAACGGAGTGCATGCATCCACCTAAGAATACCGAGAGAAAAAAATCCACCTTTTTCAACTTTTATTTTTAAGTATAACCAATTTGACTTCAAGTCATTTCAACTTAAATTGTATTAAACTAACTTGAAAAATTGAGTTGACTTGCTTACATTATTTGTATGAGTTAAAGTAATAACATTATTACTCATAATGTGTATACAGTGAAAGAGTCTTGCATCATTTGTTTGCAGATGCCACTTGCAGGGTTTGAAGTTTTGTATTTGATCTAATGACATTTTAGTGTGATTTAATTGTTCATATTTTTGGTGATCACTGTATAGGCCTATTTACATCATAGAACTTTTTTTCTCTTATCAGGACAAACAGTCGATGATCTTTTTTATCTACTTCCTCATTAGTTCTTGTGAATAATAAGCCTGTAAATGGCTCTGCATCAGAAAATGTCAGCTCAGAGTCCGTCCTTTACGCTACTGTCAAGAAAAGAGACAAAACATGCAGCAAGTGAGCAGCAAAACATCTAAAAGAAAGCACTCGAGAAAAAGAAAAAAAGAAAACATTTTGTATTGTGTTTTTTTCTCTGCATCCTGAGTGCTCTGAGAAGCTGACCGGTTCTGGCACCAATCCTCCAAAGCTCGTGCAGTCTACCCTCTAATCGGTTTTTAAGGCGGAATTTATGTATTATGTTATTGTTCAAACAAATACGTTTGTGTCTTATGGTGGTTTTAAAAGTATTAGAGACATAAATCACATTCTACATTTTTTTAATTAATTTTCTAAAAGTGCTAATGATCAAACTAACTAATGTCTAAAAATGTAATGTGTAGAAGACCCAAGAAGTAACGTCATTTGGACCTTTTCTACAGCACCAGGGAAACAAAAGTAAATGAACAATTTTTAGCATAAAAAAAAAAAAACCAAGATCAGGCAAATATTAATTTATGGGAAATAAAAGTATATCAATAACTACCCCTATTTGTGGAACGAGTCTATCACGTACATCTGCTTTGTCAGTATTTTTTCGATCTATTTGAAAGTCATACTCTTAGCTCTTCTGCACGAGGCTGTGAATTGTGACTGCACTGAGGATGATGGGTGTGAAACTGAACTGAGCGACTTTATCACCCAAACCACTGAGATTCTTTGCATACTTACAGACAGGACGACAGATGCAACAGCAGAGCAGGATAAAACAGGCGAAGGAGCTGTAACTGTCATCCTGGTAATGAATCATGTTACAGATTACACATGTGGGATGTTACGGATTAAAGATGGTATAAAAATACTGAAGGCCAAGATGCTTGCAAGAAATCAGTGTGGACATTTCAATTTCCATGACCTTCTTCAAAGAAAGCCATGGTTTTTGTGTTGTGTGTTCTGTTCTGTTGAGTATAGGCTGGAATAAACGAAACGACTTTTGCTCAGATTTTTTGCCCCGATTTGCAGTCTACAATAGTTGCCAAAAAGTTTGTGGCTCCAAGTGCTTCGTTGTGTTCGGAATGATTTTAAAGTCTAGTGTGTGACCCTTAGTTGTTTACTGTATGAGGTTTGATGATGCCCAGTTTTTCCTCTGAAACCATTTAAAAATTCAGGAAGTGAATAATGTCTAGTTTTTCCAGCCTTTTGTTTTGATTATTGATGTGTGTGTGTGTGTCCTGTGATGGACTGGCCATCTGTCCGGGGTGCTTTCCCCCATTGAGTAACATATTTCATACATAAGGCTTTTATGGCTCATATATGCAATTTAATGATAATTGAGAGACATTGGGGACAAATAAACGTTTCTCAAAAGCCTGTTGTGTCATATTTGACATTTACATTAAAATTTAAAAATTTCAAAAGAATGTTAAAAAAAAAAAAAGAAGAAAAAAAAAGCATGAATACTCCAAGTAAACCCAAGTTGCTTCAGGCCAGTAAATGTTCATCTTATATTTAGCCTACTTATATTTCACAGCAAAAAAAAACTTTTACTTGATAAAAAAAAAGTATGAACTATCAATCAGAGTGCACAAGGCATGAAGTATATCATCTATCTTTCCCATAATCTATTGTAGAGCAGGCTTTTCAGCAAAGTTTTGGTCATGTTGATAATTTATAAGCTCTAGAAGTTTGCATATTAACCCCTTAACGCCCACTGTCGCAAATATGCAACAAACCGTTTGACTCAATCAACCAGCCGAGATAACGTCTGCATTCACCCAATGCCGGTTAGTGCATATTCGCTACGGACCTAGGAACCTTCGACAAGCACTTGTTTCTAGTTGGACCGCAAAGTGACGGACTTATTTCCTGTTTACGCACGAGGATTACTCCGGTCGCGAAGTTATGGAAATGAGTCGGGAAAGTTTGATCCTGATGTGTATATAAGGTAAGTTGTGCTAAGATAAAAAATACTCACCTGCTTATTGTGTGCTTATACACTCGACGTAATGAGGTGAAATATGTGTGACAAGTATTTTTGAAGTTATTGTAATATTTTGCTTTGTAGCATATTTGCGACAGTGGTCCATAAGGCCAATTCTGACCGCTAACCAGTGCTATATAGAAAAACTATTTTCGTGACAGCTTATCTAGGTAATCCTTTGTATTTTGCTTAGTTATTTTCAATAGTCTGTATACAGACACCATGCTGTGATATGAATACAAAAGCTATTTATTTTTATGCAGATCCATAAGCACACAATAAGCAGGTGAGTATTTTTTATCTTAGCACAACTTACCTTATATACACCTCAGGATCAAACTTTCCCGACTCATCCATAACTTCGGGACCGGAGTAATCCTCCTGTGTAAACAGGAAATAAGTCCGTCACTTTGCGGTCCCACTAGAAACAAGTGCTTGTCGAAGGTTCCTAGGTCCGTAGCGAATATGCACTAACCGGGATTGGGGGAATGCAGACGTTATCTCGGCTGGTTGATTGAGTCAAACGGTTAGTCGCATATTTATGACAGTGGGCGTTAAGGGGATAAGTTAAAAAAAAAAGGGTGAATAAATAAATAAAAAAAATTTCACTGTTATTTTACTGTGTTTTTTGTTATCTTATTATTGACCATTATGCCCGTTGTTGCAAATTTGCAACATACCAAATTTACCCCAAATGCCCGGTGTTGCAAATTTGCAACATACCAAAATTTCGATTAATTTGTTGTGCAAAAGTGAAATTGATAATCTCAACATTATTTACCATCTACTTAAAGGCAAAAACACACATAAAACATTTTTTTATATACAGCTATATAAATTCAGGCGTTAAGGGGTTAATTTATGATACAGTAGGCTAATGTATTCATAAATTGGCATTATACTTATTGTTTAACAGAATTTGACGAGGAATGTTTACTTTAAGTAATGAGAGAATAAATGTTTTAATAATGTGGCTAAAATGCTGTAACACGCATTACCAAACATAAAAATAAAATAAAAGCTATGTTTAAAACAAACAAACATGAAATTATATTATGTGTGTCCTAATAAGATGGAAAATAGCAATAAATACATTTTCGAATGTCTCTTTGTGTTGCCCTTTTCAGGGTTAAGTTAATATTTAAATAATTGAGTGACATGCAGGTTCACCGCTATTTGATGTTTGCGGTTACAGTTTTATTTTGATTAAATGTGCACTTATGCATTTTCATTAAACATTTGATCAAATTAAATTGATTATCTTTTTATCAACTCCCCCATTTGGGAAACCCTGCTTTAGAGTAGTGTGCAGAATTGTGGTGATTACGACCTCTGCTGGCTATTTTGTGAACTGCTAAATATGCTGTGAGTGTGACCGAATTGGTTGTTATGGTGGAACACTCACGAACAGGAATGAGAATAACAGGGCTGGTAAAACATAATGTCAGTAGGCACATGGAAATCTGGAAAATCAAATGTGGTTGCCACTGTTATTGTTATAATTTACAATTTAAGATGATAAAGTGCTGTAAGACAGAAGTCCAAATATAACCACACAGCACTGTAAAATAATCATACTAAACATGATTCAGTTTGGTGAACGTATCCAGGCCAAAGATTATTCAAACAAACTTTTACTAACGCAGATTTATACAATTTTGTTCTCTGTTTTTTAATCTCTAACAGAAAAGTGCTAGTCTGAAAATTAAACATTTTCAAAAGGAAATAGATCCAGCAGCTGATCTCTTAATATTAGAAAGTGAGATAAACAATTCTAGTAGGAAACCATGTCTGGAGGAAAGATTAAAGTAGAGATAAAACTGTATGAAGTAGCTAATGTTTGCTTAATAAGACTGCCAAGACCCAAGTCAACACTGGAGATGGGATCATCCTTGACAGAAATGTGGTTAAGTTTGTTGTGACTGCTGTGGCTTACACTTAACAAACTGTAAGACATAGCCAGATGGCTTGAGATTTAGTTTACAAGCTTGTTCAAAATAGCAAACATTCAGCTCAACAGGTCCGCCAGAAAGGTCTCTCTGATTTTTTTTTAAACTGATTTTCTTTTTTTCTTTTTTTTTACAGTATTTACAGGGTAGGTAGTCTGACTTTAATATGCCACACTGGATTCTCCATTTTGTCTCCATATTTTTCTTGATATCAGTTGTAAAACTTGGATACCCTACTTATGATGAAACTCAACCTACAAATTATTTTAAAGGCAAGTCGTTTAACTTGACAGCCAACAGTGGAATTGTCAAATCGGACAACAATGGCCTACTACAAATTAATAGGTATTACTACTTTAACTCATAACAGACTAAAAATGTTTATTTTGTTAAGCTTGGTCTAGCCTAATTTGCACATTGTATAGAAACATATCGCTATTTGCACTTCGTGCATGAATACACTGAGAAAATAGGCCTAAGCTATTTCTACCTAAGTGTAAATAGCATCTAATTGCTATTTACACTTGGTGTGAATATCATCTGTTCATGTTTGCACTTAATGTAAATAGCATTTATTGGCAATAAATAATAAATTATTGCTGCCTACGTTATGGTACACACAACTTTTCCCTTTACTCTAGTCTAGAGAGCGATGACTGAGCAATTTGCAGAGCATGGTGGCATTATAATAGCCTAGTCACGCCTCTCCGATGATTTAGAAATGATCCTGATTTAGTGCTAAATTTAGTTGGACTTGATAATATCCCTCCGCGATAACGACTGACCCAGCTAGAAATTTTACGTTCCCAGAACATTCTGAGAACGTCCCCGCTGGTGTCAAGGACGTCACGATGTGGACGATGTAACGTTCCCACAACCAGACAGTCACGATGTGGAGTTCTTTAAAGGGTTTGGGGACGTTATTTGGAGGACCTTCAGGGAACATTCAGGACGTTCTGGGAACGTTTAGAAGACCATATTTAATTCAGAAATCCAATGTTTCCAAAACATTCTGAGATCGTCCTGCAGAACTTTTAGGGACAAACTTAGAATATATATTTTTTTGTCCTATTTAGGTCTTTCCATCATGTTTACTGAACATTTTCAGAACCTTTACTAACATTACAGGAACCTTTAGGGGAACTAGAATCTAGAATGTTAAAGTAACATTTATTAACATTACTGGAACTTTGTAGAAACTTTAAGGGACTGTGATAGAGTGAGGTATGTAGCTCTTGGTTCAAAGAATCAAACAAAGGGTTTTGTGATTATGAGAATTTTATTCACTGTTTTGTCTCACACATGTGTCGAATGGAAGGTGCACATTCCATTGCGACTCATGGTTGTCTGCCTTGGTCTTTTGTGCCTGGAAAAGAGTAAATGAGAATAAGTTATTAAAATAACGATTTGTATGTTAATGGTAAATCTCTTTGTCTTACCTTCTTCCTGGAACTCCCTAATAGGAGGGGCTCGCGACCAGGAAGCCTGATTTATACTTTCCCAAAGGAGGAGGAGTTCAAGAATTGAGAATATTGAATGCATGTCTTTACTGTTCTTTGAAGAGCCTTGTTGGGTTTTTATGATGGAAATAGAGCTAACAAAGAAGATGTTAATATTCATGTTTGAGTGTTTGTGTTAAAGGCACACTGCGGAACTTTTCAACCTTTATAATATATTACTAAAACCCTTGAGATGGTACATCGACTTGCAATAGGTTGAATGACACGTCTGCCACAGCCTGACAGTGTCTGTGTCGCTTTTACTGGCTATAACTTCGGGTTTCGGGTAGGAACCCGAGCACAAAAAGAACTACAAAATTTGACCGCTTTACGGCATACGTCACTTCCCCCACCACCCCCAACTTCCTCAGATTCTGACGTGATAGCTCAACTCGCGTTTGATTGCCGTCTGTATGTTTTCGTCATTGCCGAACCAACAGCTACAAGGAAGAAGGCAAAGGTTTTGTCAGAGGACACAAAAAAAAAAGAAAAAGGGAGAGTGACACATTAAAAGCCAGGATGAGCCAGGCAATGTCTCTCGCTCACTCTCCCTCTCTGCCGTGCGCGCTCTACGCGTTTTGGAGCAGTCTGTCTCGCATGCACGCTCGCTATTCCGGGAGATTTTAACTAATTTGCGGTATAAATAGTCGATCACGAGTGGCTCAACAGGGAGATCTATAGATAAACTCATCTTTCAGGCATTTGACCGACCGGGTTGACACTTCAGCTTGAGAAATCAAATCCGTGTGTCTCACGGCCAATGCGTGAGCTGGCAGCTCTGCCGATTTCATCTCCAACCCTCATCAAACACACCTGTCTTTAATTTTCAAGAGATCCTGAAGACGTTAATTGTTTGCTTCAGGTGTGTTTGATTAGGGTTGGAGATAAACTGTGCAGGACTGACGATCGGCAGGAGCAGGATTGGGCACCCCTTGTCTATATGACTTAGCCTATGTATACATCAGACATTGTTTTCTGTTTACTTTTGTTAAATTTATTTTCTTTATATAGTTTATATTATTCATCTTATATTTAAATTATTATTTTGTTCAATAGTGAGTCGATTATCTCTCTCCAACCAACAAGTCAACTACTGTCTGCACACACAATCTAAAGGCACGGGAGGCTGACCGGTTGACTGTTGGTTGACTTGCGACAGTGCTTTTTTTAATTTTTTTTATTACAGGTCGAGCGCCACTAGTGGCCAAAAGTTCCGCAGTGTGCCTTTAAGTATGTCATTAACAAGCTATGTAAATTGTTTTTGAGATAGCCTTGCTAATGGAATGTTTGAATCTGGGGGGAGGAGCCTCAACTATAAAAGAGTCCAGGGCTGCGTTCGGAATCGCATACTCAATGAGTAGGGACTAAATTTCAATGAGTACTTACTTAACGAGCGCTAAAAGAGTAGGTACTTTATAGCCAAATCTCGTTGAGTATGAATGCGATCCGGACATCATCCGCCATGTTGACGTTATCATGTGACCTACGACGCGTTATCACACTTAAAAGATGAACGACACATTTAATTCATCTATCTGTAAATATCTTGATGAAACTTGCTCATTTTGTGGTAGCCTATTGTTGAAGAAACAGCTGTCCATCATTTTGTGAATACATTTAGGGTTGATTTAAGTTGTTATTTAAACCCTACTAATGTGACCCAGTTTTATAGGGCCTAACGATATAACTTTTTATTAAGAAACCCCAACATCGTCATCTCTTGAATATGTTGTTAATTTCTTTATTTTATACCCAAATAGTTTCTCCTTTAAGTTTTCCTCTTTTTCTTGATGAATTTACCTCTTGTTTGATCCCTCAGAATTTTTTATGTATTATGAAAAACTATTTAAAGATATTTAGCCTTGTTATTGTTCTTTTTTCCTGCCTATAAATATCATATTATGATGTACACAAACCAATGATCTTTATGTTTTCTGTTTTGTCATTATGATTGTTCATTGTTAGATACAACTATGGTATCTTTCCATGATCGTGTATGTAATAAGTTTAAATGATATGAGCGACAGGTGCACTAACACCTCATAACATCAGTAACTCGACAGGACAACCTAGAACAGTTTTCCTCAGCGTTTGTAATGTCTGCACAAAGGAGACGTGCAGCCGCTCGAAGATCTCTCCTTTGGAAAACTTAAACAATAATAATATTAAATGCTGACCAAAACTTAATTACATTACTTTTTTAAATACTAAAAATGATATAATTTAATAAAACAAGCAAAACGTAATTTGTTTTGTCATATGACATAGTTATGCATGAATACACACTAGATAAATGCAGTGAAACATCTCAATTGTCAGTCAAGCAATGAATTAATGAATGCATACATTTAATTAAATAATTATATTTTATATACTGACAAAAATAAGAAACATGAATAAATGAGTAAAAGAACAAATAAAAGTAACCATCACAATAAACAAATGCATATACAAGTCAACAACACATGAAACAAAGCTTTATTCAAACTACAAGCATGTATTTACAGGCGCTGAACCGCACATACTGCCATCTCAACACAGCGGTTCCCATTCTGTGGCTTTATTCTGATGAATTCACCAGAGGTGACCGTGCCGGTGTTGTGCCGAATTTCGACCCCCTGCCGAATTATTACCCCTGCCGAATTATTACCCCCCTCGTTGAAGTCAGTACCTGATTGCCTAATCCTAACCCCACCCCTAATCCTAACCCCACCCCCACAACTAATCCTAAACCTACCAATGCTAGGGGGGTAATAATTTGGCGGGGGTCGAAATTCGGCACAACACCGGAGCTTGTTGCTGTGCTGCGCTTCACAATCTGAGGCAATAAGGGCTGGTGGAGTGATGGGGGGTCTCATAAGGACCGGTGGAGTGATGGAGGGACTCATAAGGGCAGATGGAGGGATGGAGGGACTCATAAGGGCAGATGGAGGGATGGAGCGTCTCATAAGGGCAGATGGAGGGACTCATGAGGGCAGATGGAGGGATGGAGCGTCTCATCCATGGCACTGTTTCCAGGATTCAGCTCCTCATCCTCAGTGCTCAGACCAGTCTGCAGGCATTTCAGATCCTACAAAAATGCACAAACATTATACAAAAGCAGTCATGAACAGTAATAATAAGGAACAAATAAAATATATAACATGTTTAGTTACTTTATAGATTTGATTATTTACCTTATTTACAGCACATTTGTCTAATGTAAACTAGGGCTGGGTAAAAATATCGATTCATCAATGCATTGCAATTATTTGTTTCTCAATTCAATATCGATTCATCAAATCCAATGAATCGATTCAGCCCACCGGCCAGTGTCGGCGCTGTGGGCAACACTCTAGTGAGAGCGTTCAGCTTTGTACAAGACGCGCTTTACCAAAACAGCAAAAAGTCGGACAGCAGCTGCACTCCGTCCAAGCCTGCACCACCGACGTTAAAGGAGAACTCCGGTCAATTTTAACATTGAGTTAATTTTTTTTTTTTTTACATTTGGAGTGCTGTCAGTACAGAGAACAATGACAAAATCGGTGTTGCCTACACCGTGTTATCCTCTTTTTAAAATGTGCACCCTGTTGACTTAAATGGGGCAAATTTCAAACCTGCTTTTAGCCTCTTAACATCCTTGATGTGTCATTACAAGTGCACAGCCATGTGAGTGATTTTATTGACACGGTGAATCTGACTGCAGTAGATGTGAAAGATATGAATAAAAGTGATGTTAATTCAGCCAGCTCACATACCTGTATTTACTTCCTGTTTTCGGTCGAAGTCCACAGTAGTCGATTGTCGAGTTCGCGCGCGCGATCATTGGTAACTAAGCAACAGTGGAGACTCAGACTGTCAGCCAATGACGGTGCTGTGGTGTTCTGAGAATATCAGCTCAAATGTAAGCAACCACTGTTGCTTAGTTACCAATGATCGCACGCGCGAACTCGACAATCGATCAATACAGTCAAAGAGTATAGAAGTAACTTCTATACTCTTTGATACAGTGTTATTTATTGTGTTGACAAAATAGCACTTTGTAATGTTATAATATCTATGGTTGCACTTTTTTTATGAGTATGCACATTTTGTGCTTCTGTTTACATTTCTTTTATAACTTGAATGTATAGATGGGTTTCCGTTTCTCTAATTACCCATTATCCTCTGCGGCGCGCCGCCATGTTGTGTGTCAAAGCTGTAATCAAAGCCCGTCTGTCATGCTCATGTTTACCTGATGTTTACCGCCTTTTCATTTACCCAAGTATTTTTGACTCTTTTGTGTTGAGGTAATTTTTTTGTACGTGTTTTAAATCTGTGTGTTATTCGTTCAATCAAATTTTTTATTTCTTATTTGATCGGTGAATAATGTACATGAACTGCTGCGCTTGTGACAGGACCTATTTTTTACAGTCTATGGACGGACGCATGCTGAAAGAACGAGCAGAAAGAGAGAGAGAGAGCCGGTCGCGCGCGCGCACTCCCTCTCTCTTTGGAGCTAGGCGAAAGTGTAAACAAGACTTCACCGTCTCCAAACTAAGCGCTGTCTTGCTCTCACTCCCTCGTGGAAAAGTTAGTCTGGAGCCCTGCATTGACGGTTCACATCGCTGTAGCCAGGCGGCTGATATCTGCACAGCCCTTATTATACGGTACATTTAGACTCAGTGTCAAGACAACACCATCTGGGTAAAAAAAACAACAACAACACAACGCTCCGAACTAATTTAGTGTAACTTAGGAGAGAGATGGAGAGCAGAAGCACGGAGCGATGTGCTCCAGGTGTAAGTTAGCCTCTGCCTCTGGCTCGACCAGCTGATGTGGCCACAGAGAAAGTGATGAAGGTGGACAATCGTCAGAGTGTTGTTTTGCCCAGCCAACACCTCTCAAGGGCTGTGTCGAAAGTAGCCGCCTGGGTACAGCGATTTGACAGCCGATGAGAGCTAACGTTAGCGCATTTAGCTAGCCCATCTTGGAAATGATTAGATAAAGTGTCACATCTCCAGAGCACAAAAACCTCTAAATGTTCACAAGAGCAGCACTGAACATTAACTCCAGCCAAACGGAGAATAATCGCATGATTTTCATGTTCAGAATAATGCCCAGTTTAATTATTATCATGCTCCGTAACACAAACGCTTGACCCACTTGACACACAAGATGGCGCCGTAAGGAGTTGCGGGAGAAATGTGACGTCATCGGAAACCCATCTATAGGAAGAAATAAATATACTTTCTACTACTTACAGTTACATGCACTTTAGAGGTGTTAATAAAGCACCTGTTTGTTACAGTTGTGGTTTGTATTCAACACATGTACAATATTGTACATGTGTTCTGCTAAATAAACCATGACAGGAAACATGCAGGGGTCAATTTGTTCTTAAACATTGGTAATTGTAGGAGCCATACACGGGGTTTGTTTGGGTTTTATTATGTTTCCTCTTTTCTTTGCATTGTGGTGTACGTGCACGCGCATCGTAACGTCATCGGTACTGTGGGTGTGACCGGGGGCGTGGTGTCTGTATTAATGTGTGTGTGTGTTCACCTGTGGGCATGCTTGGGTTTGAATCATGGCTGCAGGGTGAGCATGGGGAGAAACTTTCTGTTGACCGTTAACATCTCTCATTGATGTCTCTGAGTTACCTTTGCACTGATTACAAATGCTTCACACAAGTAAGTGTTTGGTTTTTCTATGTATGTGAGATAGTGTAATAAAGAGGCTCAACACGTACTATGTTTCAGCGTGACGCGTCTTCAGTAAATCCTCATGTTTCAGCCTGCTGCGGCGTTTTAGTTGTTTTGGTTGTTTTGGCTTGTTTGTTTAGTGACATACGCCGCAATATTTTGTCAACAGAAACGTTGTTGTTGCGCTGATTTAAATGCATTGTAGGGACAACATAGGATGTTTGCAATCATTGTTAATGTTGTAAGTGATAGACAAGCCAGTGCGTTAGGACTCGCGTTAGCCCATTCATTAACAAATTGGCTGTTACTATGCTTATTTTGTCATCACAGTTGTCTTTATTATAAGGTCTAAACATTGAACATTGTGGATTGTCTGTTAGGAATCAATTGTATTCCCTGTTAGGCTCAGCGGTACTTTCGCACAAGGCGACTGGACTGTTTGTTTGTTTTGGGACTTTTGCAGTGTTTTTTGTTCGTGTGTCAAGCGGGTGAAGCATTGCGCTTGGGAGTGCCGCCGTAGTTCTGGTTCTAAGACGGTCAGTCTAGTTCAAGACTATCGGTATTTAGGTACATAAATACCCACCACTAGTATGCACAGAAGACTAGGGTTGAGTTAGTTTAGCTTCAGTGAATAAGTTAGAGGGAATCAAAGACAACGCATTGTACCTTGTTCATATGAAACGTAAGTTATAAAAAGGTTGCTGTTTTTAGTATTTTATTAGCAGATATTTTTTGTGATCATTGGATTATTTTATAAATAAAAATGGAGTTAAATGGTACTAGGTCAACTGAGAAAAGACGAGTAAAACTTACACCCAAGGCTTTTGAATATAAATTGGAGCAGCTCCAAGAAGAACGCCAAGCAAAGGTAAGAAAAATTAAAGATGTAATAAGAGAAATTAAAGACCTAATGCAAGGTGTTGGAACTGCTGAAAAAATACGGTCTTGTCTTGAAAGTTTGTCGAGTTTGTTCACAGAAGCAAGTCATCTTCATGGTATTGTTGTACCGATGCTCCCACCTGAAGAACAAGAAAAACAGAACGCTTGGTTTTACAGTATTGAAGACCATAAAACTGCTTTTGTGGAGGAGACTAATAGATGGCTGCTGGAGGCACCGGATGCACCAGCAGAGGGCGTTGTTGCACCATGTTTAGGATCTACTGTTTCCGTCGATAATGAGGCATGCATAGTTAAAATTGTGGAGAATGCAGTAGAAGATGATGTTAGCCCAAGTGATAGTGTTTCCAATGTGGCATTGAAGTCAAAGAGATGCAGTACAGTAGTGAGTAAACCTATGTCCACTACATCGTCAGCCAGGATAAGAGCTGAGGCTGAGACAGCTGCCCTTATGGCTCGTCACAAGCTGCTGAGTAAGAAGCATGCCTTGGAGGAACAGCAGGAACTATTGAGGAGAAAGAAGGAACAGCTGGAGCTGGACATGGAGCTGGCAGCATCAATGGCTAAAGCGAGTGTGTTCAGGGCTTCAGAAGGATCTTGTGTGTCTGTGAAATCAGATGGGATGAACTCTTATTTGGAAAGAGGGAAAAGTAAACAGTTGAGCCATGAAGCTGCAATATTTGTGCCTGAGTCTAACAGTCAACCATTGGCTGCAGAGGCTGTAGGGGAAGTTCCGCTTCCAGGTCATGCTGCTGTGATGCCCAAGACATATAACAAAATCCATCTGCCTGCTGCTGTGACCAGGGCAGGTCAGTCTGCTTTGCCTACTCTGCCTGCTGCTGTGACTGGGGTTGGTCAGTCCACTTTGTCAGAAGGTGTTTCTTATCCACCAATTACTCACCTTCAGTATGGAGCTGCACCTGTAACAGTGAATAATTCTGATCAGCGTTTTCTTACAGTTTTGGAAAGGCAAAATCAAATTACGTCTTTGTTGGTTGGACAACAGTCACTTTTTCTCTTACCTAAGCGAGACCTACAAGTTTTCGACGGAGATCCACTGCAGTATCAAACTTTCATAAGAGGATTCGAACACGACATTGAAGCGAGAACACAAAGTCAGACAGATTGCTTGTATTACCTCGAACAGTATACGAGAGGTCAGCCCAGGGATTTGATCCGAAGTTGTCAACATCTGCCTCCGTCCCATGGTTATTTTAAGGCAAAATCACTACTTCAGGAGCATTTTGGTGATCCATTTAAGGTAGCTTCTGCCTATATGGACAAGGTGCTTTCCTGGCCGATGCTTAAGGCTGAAGATGTTAAGGCTTTACGGGCCTACAGTTTATTGTTGCGGGAATGCTGCAACTCTATGGGAGTTTCTGCAAGTGATCTGAACGTACCTACGAGTATGCAAATCATTGTGAAAAAACTACCTTATAAGCTGAGGGATTATTGGAGAAGTGTGGCCTGCGATATTCATGAGAAGTTTCATCGTAGAGCTACGTTTCCAGATATTGTAGAGTTTGTTGAGAGGCAAGTCAAGATAGCAAGTGACCCTCTTTTTGGAAATATACAAGAGACATCTGCGAGTGGAAGAAATGAAGTAAAAATGGTCCGGTCTCAACCTAGTTCAAAGGTTAGAGGCAGTAGTTTCGCTACTACTGTAGTACCTGCTGAGAATAAGGTGGAGCCTGTGTTCAAAAGGGGGAAGAACTCGCTAGTGAAAGTCTGTTTGTTTTGTGGGGCTGGACATTCGTTAGATGCTTGTTTTAGTTTGGATAAAAGAACGCAAGATGAGAAAATTTCCTTTTTGAAGGAGAACCGTATGTGTTTTGGATGTCTGTGCGTCGGACACATGAGTAAAGACTGCCGAAAACGTATGACATGTAAAGTCTGCAATAATAGGCATCCCACGTTGTTGCATATCCACCCCACAGCAAAACCAACGAGTCCGACTCAGGCCAATGGTGGCTTGAATATGGCCAGAGAACGTACTGTGGTGTCTGTTCAGTCTAGTGGCTTGACTGGGGCCGGTAGGCAGGACTGTACGCTTTCTATCTTGCCTGTTCAAGTAAAATCTCAGAGAGGGCAGGAGACCTTGGTCACATATGCGTTTTTGGACCCAGGGAGTACCGCCTCGTTTTGTACAGAGCGACTCATGACTCGGCTTAATCTTACAGGGAAGAAGCTGGGAATTCTCCTTAAAACTATGGGACAAGAGAAAGTAGTAGACAGTCATATGCTGTCAGATTTGGAAGTTGCCGGGCTGGATTCTAACAACTTTTGTCACCTGCCTGAGATTTTTACTCAACAGAGCATGCCTGTTCATAGAGGTAACATTCCATGCTCAAAAGACCTCCAAAGATGGCTGCACTTGAAACATATAAAGTTACCAGAGATTGATGCTGATGTAGACCTTTTGATCGGCACTAATGTTCCTCAAGCTCTGGAGCCATGGGAGGTGGTTCGTGCAGAGAATGGAGGCCCTTATGCGATTAAGACCATCCTGGGTTGGACGGTGAATGGCCCGCTCCGTGGAGATTGTCAGATAAGTGATCAATGCTTGCAGCCTAATATTACCGTCAACCGGATTTCGGTGGCGAGGCTTGATGAACTTTGGGAGAGGCAGCTAAAGATGGATTTCCCTGAAACTTTGCACGAAGAACAACCTGGTTTGTCAAGGGAGGATAAGCGCTTCATTGAGTTAGTCTCAGAGTCTGCCAAGCTCATTGATGGTCATTATAGCATTGCTCTGCCGGTAAAGGAAAGATGCTTCAAAATGCCAAATAACAAGAAGGTTGCAGAACAACGTGCATTGAGTCTTAAAAGGCGTTTGAACAAAGATCTATCTTTCCGCTCAGATTACATCTCATTTATGTCCAAGATGTTGGCTAATGGCTATGCAGAAAGAGTTCCAACTGAGCAGCTTGCCCGTTGTGATGGAAGGGTGTGGTATATACCCCATCATGGTGTCTACCATGCTAAAAAGAAGAAACTGAGGGTAGTTTTTGATTGTGGGGTTACGTTTCAGGGGATATCTCTGAACTCACAGCTTCTTCAAGGACCAGATCTCACCAATTTGTTAGTGGGAGTCCTCACAAGATTTCGCAAAGAACCTGTAGTGCTCATGGGAGATATTGAGGCCATGTATCATCAGGTCAGAGTGCCGGCTGAAGACTCTGATTTGTTAAGATTCCTGTGGTGGCCTGATGGAGATTGTAGTCGTGAGCTGGTGGAGTATAGAATGACGGTACACCTGTTTGGTGCTACTTCCTCTCCTAGTTGTGCCTGTTTCGCCTTGAGGAAGTGTGCTGAAGACAATCGAGAGTGCTTCAGTTCCAATGCAGTTAACATGATCTTGCACCATTTCTACGTTGATGATTGTTTGGTGTCTGTTGGCTCTGAAGAGGAAGCAGTTTCTTTACGTCGAGAGCTTAGTGCCTTGTGCGTAGAAGGTGGTTTCAAGCTCACAAAATGGGTTAGTAACCGACGCACTGTTCTCGCTACTATTCCTCAGGATGAGCGCGCCAAGGAGGTGAAAGATCTGGATTTGAATAGTGATGCTCTGCCTGTAGAGTATGTCTTGGGTGTACAGTGGTGTGTCCAATCTGATTCATTCAAGTTTAAAATCACACTTAAAACTCACCCATTTACAAGAAGAGGAATCTTGTCTGTGACTAGTTCGATCTATGACCCTCTTGGTTTCTTAGCACCTGTTGTTTTGTCTGCCAAGAAAATCCTCCAAGACCTCTGTAGGAGACGTTTGGGATGGGACGAACCTTTGCCCTTTTCAGTGACTAGAGAATGGACGGCTTGGCTGGAAGAGCTTCATGAGCTTGAAAGTTGGGAAGTTAGTAGATGTTTAAAACCTGTGGACTTTGGTTTTCTTGTCTCTGCTCAACTTCATCACTTCGCAGACGCAAGTGAGGAAGGGTTTGGAACTGTGACTTACCTGTTACTCCATGATGATAGCGGGCAAACCCACAGCGTATTTATAATGGGAAAGGCACGAGTAGCTCCTCTAAAACTTGTCACCATTCCTCGAATGGAGCTGACTGCCGCAGTGATGGCTAGCAGAATGGACAAGTTGTGGAGGAAGGAGCTGCAGATGGACCTTCAAGAGTCTGTCTTTTGGACAGACAGCACTTCTGTTCTGAAATATATAAACAACAAGACGTCTAGATTTAAAATCTTCATATCAAACAGAGTGTCTGAGATATTGAATACATCCAACGTATCCCAATGGAGGTACGTGAATACATTAATCAATCCTGCGGATCTAGCCTCCAGAGGTGTTAAAGTTCAGTCATTGCTAAAGACTGGTGCATGGCTCTGTGGTCCTGACTTTCTTCATGAGCCTGAGAGCATGTGGCCCGAAAACCCTGAGACCTTGGAAAATCCTCTTATTGAAGACCCAGAGGTCAAAGCTGTAATGGTGAACACAACTCAAGTAGATCAGGTCAGTCCGGTGGAGAAGCTCTTTGATTACTTTTCCTCCTGGCTCCGTCTTAAAAGGGCTGTCGGTTGGCTTCTCAAGTTTAAGACCTTGCTTCTGTCTCTTGTGCGCCATCGAAAGCTGCTGAGAGAGACCCTCTCTGGTTTGGACCAAAGTACTGAGCAGTTGGAGAAAGAGCTACAGGTCCAGATGGTAGAATTTAAGGTTCAAGTGCCAAAAGGTGTTCTGTCTATGGAGGATATGGTTGCAGCTGAACTGGATATTATTCGTTTTTGTCAAAGAATTATGTTTCCGGAAGAACTGGCAAACTTGAAGAAAGGAGAGTGCGTAAAGAGGACGAGCCACCTCTATAAGCTTAACCCGATCCTGGATGGTGATCTCATTAGGGTTGGAGGACGGCTTAGTAGAGCAGCTATGCCGATTGAAGCAAAACATCCGGTTATACTAGCTAAAAATAGTCATATATCCAAACTTCTTCTCTGTCATGTACACCAAGAAACAGGCCATGGTGGACGAAACCACATGCTGTCTCATTTGCGTCAGAAGTATTGGATTCCTGGTGCTTGTGCTGCTATCAGAAAGGTTTTGACTAAATGTGTCATCTGTCGTAGATTGTCTGCTTCACCTGGACATCAGAAAATGGCTGACCTTCCTCACTGCAGAATAACTCCTGATGAACCTCCTTTCAGTCGAGTTGGTCTGGACTGTTTTGGACCGTTTGAGGTTAAACGTGGAAGATCTGTGGTCAAGAAGTATGGACTCATTTTCACATGCTTAGCGATGCGAGCCATACACCTTGAGGTTCTTTCATCCTTGGACGCAGACTCCTTCATTAATGGCTTCAGGAGGTTTGTGGCGAGACGTGGTCAAGTCCTGGAAATCCATTCAGATAATGGTACTAATTTTGTGGGCGCTGAGCGTGAATTGAGGGATGCCATTGAGAATCTGAATCACAACCTTATAAGTGATGTGCTGTTACGAAAGAGTGTGAAATGGGTTTTTAATTCCCCAACAGCATCACATCATGGAGGTGCGTGGGAAAGGCTGATTCGGTCAGTTCGTAAGGTACTAAATTCCATTTTGAAGACTCAGAGCATGGATGAAGAAAGTTTGATGACTGTGTTCTGTGAAGTTGAGGCGATTGTTAATGGTCGTCCATTAACGAAGGCATCAATGGATCCTCAAGACTTAGAGGCGTTGACTCCCAACCATCTACTTCTACTCAAGTCGCAACCGTTGTTGCCACCAGGATTGTTCGTTAAGGAGGATGTCTATGCTCGTCGTCGCTGGAAGCAAGTGCAGTATATGTCGGATTTGTTCTGGAAGCGCTGGGTAAAGGAATACCTTCCTGGACTTCAGGAGCGCCAGAAGTGGAATACTGCCAGAAGAAACTTTGTTCCAGGAGATCTCGTTGTGCTAGTGGATGACATGGCACCTCGTAATGCGTGGATTATCGGAAGAATTGTGGATACTGTTCCAGATAAAAATGGAATGGTGCGAAGTGTACGGATTAAAACTAAGACCAGCTATCTGACGAGGCCAATAACCAAAGTCTGCCTTCTGCAGGAAGCAGAGGAGCAGTGAAGATCCTTGGACATAGCAGACATGAACTTTGACATTAATAGGACCTTTAAAGGACTAACATTTCACTTTGCATTCCTAACTGGTGTTTGTCTCCCACAAGAGGGTTGTAGTGGTGGTCAATTATTGCTATAAAATAATTGGGGGCGGGAATGTAGGAGCCATACACGGGGTTTGTTTGGGTTTTATTATGTTTCCTCTTTTCTTTGCATTGTGGTGTACGTGCACGCGCATCGTAACGTCATCGGTACTGTGGGTGTGACCGGGGGCGTGGTGTCTGTATTAATGTGTGTGTGTGTTCACCTGTGGGCATGCTTGGGTTTGAATCATGGCTGCAGGGTGAGCATGGGGAGAAACTTTCTGTTGACCGTTAACATCTCTCATTGATGTCTCTGAGTTACCTTTGCACTGATTACAAATGCTTCACACAAGTAAGTGTTTGGTTTTTCTATGTATGTGAGATAGTGTAATAAAGAGGCTCAACACGTACTATGTTTCAGCGTGACGCGTCTTCAGTAAATCCTCATGTTTCAGCCTGCTGCGGCGTTTTAGTTGTTTTGGTTGTTTTGGCTTGTTTGTTTAGTGACATACGCCGCAATAGTAATACTGCACATTATTTAAAAATATACTCAGGTACTTAATTAATTGTTTATTTACTTATTATTGAATCGATATCGAAGCCAATAAATCAATATCGAATCGAAATCGAATCGAATCGAAGCCTCAAGAATCGAAATCGAATCGAATTGTGAAATTCCTAACAATACCCAGCCCTAATGTAAACAATGTTGACAACAGTGAATTATCCTACATAATAATCAGAGGTGGGTAGAGTATCCAAAAACTGTACTCAAGTAAAAGTACAAGTACTTATAGAAATATTTACTCAAAGTAAAAGTAATAATCTTAATAGTTACTTGAGTAAGAATAAAAAAGTATCCAATGAAAAAACTACTCAAGTAGTTAGTTACTAGTTACTTTGGATCACATAGGCCTAAAACATTATATTATTTTGATATTTTTCATTTAAATGACTATTATTATCATAATTATATAAGCTATCTTTGCAACAAAAACAGAAGAGACAAGCATTATTTCTGTAAATGTAGCTATATATGTAGCCCGAAAACCATTGCCAGTCCTTTGGTTTGTATAATAGTAACTTATACAACTACATTTGGATTATTAGACAATGTCGGAATAAAGTGACTCTGTGGAGTTTTGCATTCATATGCATACAAGGGAACCATTGACACAGATTAGAAAGAGTTAAAACTCTTCACATGTGCTCGCAGTCATGGCATGCCCGCTACTGAACATCTGAACACAAACAACGATCAAATGCACGGAATCTTCTTCTGTCTGTTCTCCAAAATGTATTTAAATGTATATTTCTGAAATCATCTTTAAACTGGTTAACTGTGTCTGTAACGGCTTTCCAGTGCCCTTGCCGTTGATGATAGGAGTATGCAAGTTAGAACGCGTACAAACAGAGTCCATGCATGCAGATGGTTGTAGATGCATAAAACTGTCTCTTTATTACTGGCTTTAGTAAACATAATCGCAAACTTCCTGAGGACTTTCCTGATTCATATATACACAAAAAGCCATACCTTATAGACCGCATACAACTACAACTTTCCTTCCAAGCTACTCTGTCGTGCGGTCAAAAACTGTGTGTTTCCCAATCACCAACGCCCACACCTGTGGCTCAGGGGATCTAATTATACACAGCCCCACCCAGTGGACAAAAACGTTAATATCCCCAAAAATGGCTCCTACACACCGGCCCCTTAATTGAATATGACATTTTGGCATAACAATTACAAATTCATACCAAATGGAGCCATACATACCAATTAAAGCTTTTGTACTAATGCATGAAACGTATGACGAAAAACACTTGTTAAATGCCATATTTTAGTCTACTTCTAATAAAAGACAAAGCTTGCTAATTGGACGTTCTAAGATATTACTTTTGGTTTGAACTTTTGCTGAACGTACCAAGCCCCTTTTGTCAGGGAAGGTCTCCACAACTTTCCCAAGTAGCCATGAACCACGTGGTGCAGTAGAATCAGCAATAATCACAATGTCTCCAGGGGCAAAACTTCTTCGTTCTTTGTTCCACTTTTGTCGCTTTTGCAACAAGGGTAAGTACTCCTGTACCCATCGTTTCCAGAAGAGATTGGAAATATATTGCACCTGTCTCCATCTCCTTTTGGCATACAGATCAGATCCTTCAAACAACCCAGGCGGTAACGCAGGATTTCCTCTCAACAGCAAAATATGATTTGGCGTGAGGGCTTCCAAGTCACTAGGATCATCAGATAGTTTAGAGATCGGTCGATCGTTCAAAATAGCTTCTGCTTCACACAAGACGGTCTGCAGGGCCTCGTCGTTCAATGTTTGTTGCCGAAGGACTGCACAAAGAACTTGTCTCACCATTCGAATTATGCGCTCCCATACTCCACCGAAATGAGAGCCTGTTGGAGGATTAAAGCTCCATTGAACTCCCTTCTGCAGTAAGGCCCTTTGAACCCTTTCATTGTTTAATGCAGTGAGAGCCTCCTTTAACTCCCGCTCAGCCCCGATGAAATTTGTCCCATTATCAGACCTCATGTGAATAACCTGTCCACGACGACAGACAAATCTGCGTAAGGCATTGATACAGGAGTCTGTATCTAGGGAGTACGCCATTTCCAAATGAACAGCTCTACTTGCCATACAAGTAAAAATCACCCCATAGCGTTTCACTTTACTTCGTCCCCTTTTTACCTCAATAGGCCCGAAAAAATCCACTCCAACATTGGTAAAAGGTGGCAGGTCAGGGGTAATCCTTTCCATTGGAAGGTCTGCCATCTTCTGTTCACCCAACCTCCCTTTATAACGTTTACAGATGACACACTTGGAAATTATCTTTCTTGCAACAGAGTTGGCATTTGTAATCCAATACTTAAACCGGAGCTTAGAAAGCATCTGATTTCTGCCACTATGCCCCAACTCTTCGTGAATGTCTCGAAGTATGAGATGTGACACATGCTGATCTTTAGATAACAAGATGGGATGTTTCATTTCAATCGGCATAGCTGACTTGACAAGTCTTCCTCCCACTAGCAACAGTCCATCACACAACACAGGATCCAGACTATAAACATTACTGGTTCTTTTAACACAAACGCTTCCAACCTTGAGTTCAGCAATTTCCTCTTGGAATTGTTCCTGTTGACTGAATCGAATTATGCCATGCTCAGCCATAGCAAGATCCTCCAGTGTTAAGCTTTGTCTGCCCAGAGATGCCTTAAATTCCTGCAACTTTACATCCACAGTGACACCGTCAAGCTGTCCCAAAGATAATTCATTTCGTTTACGTCTCAGCTCCATCAGAAGTTTCTGTAGCTTCAAATACCAAGCAACTGCAACTTTCAGACGTTTCCATTCTGAGAAGAAATGAATAAGCTGACTTGTGGCATTCTGTCCATTCTGTACAACCATAGCATTGACTTTCAACTTTTTAATCTCTGGGTCATCGTTCAATATCAGATCACTTGTTGGAAAGTGTGTCTCACTCGGCTTCCAGAGAAAACTGGGACCATCGATCCATCGCTTATTGCTCAGAAAAACCTTTGCCTTCAAACCCCGAGATACATCATCTGCTGGGTTTTCTTTAGTGGGCACGTATCTCCACTGTTGAGGTTGTGTTCTGTCTCTTATATACGACACCCTATTACCAACGAATGTGTGAAACCGTTTGTCTTCGTTCTTGATGTAATTAAGAACAATCATGCTGTCAGTCCAAAAGACCGAATCTTCCAACGAAAGCTGCAGCTCCCTCCTTAGCATGACATCAACTTTGACAGCCAGTACAGCCGCTGTAAGTTCCAAACGAGGTATGGTCACCGATTTTAGTGGTGTAACTCTGGCTTTGCCCAGCAAGAAAGCCACATGTACCTTGTTTGCCCTATTTTCCTTAATATAGGAAACTGTGCCGTATCCATCTTCGCACGCATCGGCGAAGTGATGTAAACAAGCGTGGGAGGGCAATTCAAATTCCATAGGTTTAAAACATCGGTTCACCTGGAATCCTGCAACTCTGTCCAAGTCGAAAATCCAATGGTTCCATTTCTTCTGGTAAATCGATGGTATGGCATCATCCCAGCCCAAGTTCTGTCTGCACAACTCCTGCAAAAGTACTTTAGCAGGCAGAATAAGTGGTGACAGAAAACCCAAGGGATCAAAGACAGAGCTTACCACCGATAAAATGCCTCTCCTAGTGCATGGTTGACTTTTCAAGGAAGTCTTGAATTGAAAGGTGTCGGTTTCCACACTCCACTGAAGACCTAAAGCTCTCTCAACAGGCAATCTATCCCGATCCAGATCTAATTGCTGTATGTCCTTAGCTCGGTGTTCCTCAGAAACTGACTGCAACACTTTGCGACTGTTGCTAATCCACTTTGTTAAACAGAAACCTCCTTTTTGACAGAGAGCAGTGAGATTAGCAACCATAGAGATAGCCATTTCCTCAGAAGAGACGCTCTGCAGACAATCGTCTACATAAAAGTTATTGTTAATGGTGTCGACTACCTCAGCTGGAAAGTCTGCTTGATTATCCTTTGCGGTCTGTCTCAAGGCATAACAAGCACAGCTTGGAGAAGACACAGCTCCAAAAAGATGAACTGTCATCCTAAATACGATGGGCTCTCCTGCCCAGTTTCCATCAGGCCACCACAAGAACCGAAGAAAATCTACCTCTTCTTCAGCCACCTTAACTTGATAGAACATTGCCTCAATGTCAGCCATAAAGGCTACTGGCTCTCGCCTGAATCTCATCAGCACCCCTACCAAAGAATTGGTAAGGTTAGGGCCTTGCAACAATTGACTATTAAGGGATGTTCCTTTATACGTTGCTCCGCAGTCGAACACAACTCTGAGTGATCCCTTCTGAGGATGAAACACCCCGTGATGAGGAATGTACCAAACTCTGCCATCCACACGATCTAGTTGATGAGATGGTACCTTCTCGGCATAACCTTTACGTACTACCTCAGCAAGAAAATGAGAGTACTGTTCCTGAAACCCTTTGTTTCTTTCCAGTTTCCTCTTCAGACCATTTAATCGTTGCCTAGCGACCCCGAAGTTATCGGGTAACTTGACATTACCAGTCTTGAATGGCAACTGTAAGCTATAATGTCCATCCTGGAGCATGACACTGCGAGTCATTATGTCCACAAACCGAAGATCCTCCCTTGACATTTCTTCCTTATCAGCAGTCCTTTCACTGAAATCATAATTGAACTGGTTGTTCAGCAACTCTTCCAACTTAACCACGGAAATTCTGTTAACAGTAACCGCAGAATGCCCATCTTCATTCTTGCGGTCACCGTTTCCCTCCAAGTTCCCACTAACAACCCATCCCAGTAGGGTTTTAATGGCAAATGGCCCATTACCATGACTGTTTATTATTTCATATGGCTCAATCAAATTAGCTACATTAGTTCCAATCAGTAAATCAACACCTGCTTGAATGTGTGGTATCTTAACATTATCCAGATATGACCATTTGGATAACTTTGTAATGATGTTTTCAGAGTCAACAGGCATCTTCTGCTGTGTATATACAGCAGGAAGTGGGAAGAAACAGTTGGCATCTATTCCACTGATTTCCAATCCGTCGATAACATTGCAGGAGACATATTTTTCCTGACCCATGGTACGAAGGAGAATGTTGACCCTCTTTCCGCTCAGCTTCAGCTCTTTCTGTAAATGTTCTGAACAAAAGGTAGCTGAGCTCCCCGGGTCCAGAAAAGCATAGGTCTGCCTCACGTTGTTACCTTTTATAGCTTTTACTTGAACAGGTATGATTGGCATTAAACTCCTCTCCTTACCGGCCCCTGTATGACCACAAGTTTGAGCAGACACTACTTTACGCCTTTCCTCCACCTCTTTCCCAGATATCTCCTTGCGATAGATGTGCAAGATAGTTGGATGCACTTCTCCACAAACCTCACATATCAACCGATTGTCACACTCCTTGCTCATATGTCCTGCCTTTAGACAGCCAAAACACATTCCCTTGGCTTTCAAGAATTCAATCTTGTCTCGTTGAGTCTTCTTCTTCAAAGCAAAACATCTTTCCAATGGATGTTGATTTGCACAGAACAAACAGTTTCCATTAGACTCAAATACAGGGCAATATCTTTGCTGTACTGACCCAATGTCAGTCTTCTTATTTGGAGTTGAAACAGCAATAGCAGTGGCAAAACTACTCCCTTTAAGTGTCTTGCGCCCTTGGGGTTTGAATTTGAAACCCGTGCCCTGTTTGTCCTGGATATCTCCAAACACAGGATCAGATGCCACCCTGACCTGTTTTTCAATAAACTCCACAATGTGTGAGAACTTTGCTCTGCCTTGCTTAGACTCCATAATCTCACAAGCCTGAGCCCTCCATTGCTCTCTCAGCCTGTAAGGTAACTTTGTAACAACAATCTTCATGTTGCTAGGCATGTTAAGTTCTTGCATATATGAAAGTTCATTGATGGTATTGCAGCATGTACGCAAAAACAAAGCATAAGCCTGTAATCCCTGCACATCCTCTGCCTTTAAAGCAGGCCAGCCCAAGGCTTTCTCCAGATAAGCAGTAGATACCTTGAATTCATTACCAAAATGTTCTTGTAGTAATCTCTTGGCCAATGCATAGCCTCTGTCTGGGGGCATATGCTGACAACTGCGGACCAGATCTTTAGGTTGTCCTCTTGTAAACTGCTCGAGAAAATACAAACGATCCTTTTCATTATTAGTTTTCTCTTCAATGCCATGCTCAAATGCTCTAATAAATGCAATATACTGCAATGGGTCACCATCAAATACTGGGATCTCTCTTCTTGGTAAGATACGAGGATTTCCTTGCTGTTGAATGAGATAAGATGTTAACTCCTCTTGTCTTTTTAAAACTTCAAACAGCGGATCACCATGGTGAGGAAGAACATGTGACGTCTGATCGACTCCCATATGGCTCGGTTGCCCTTGAGCAGAATATTGGAAATCAGATTGTTGAGCTGTGTGGAATATTTGTTGATCTCTCCATCCTTTCCTTTGTGGCTCTGTTATGGCTCGTGATACAGCGATATCGGCCGCTCCAGCTGTATTCGTTGGCCTTGAATTCACTGGTACATATGTGTTTGCATCGGGATTCAAACACTTTGGCCGAGAAGAATCAAACTTGAGGTTATCAGCTTTATTAATCCCAATTGATTTTGAACTGCGTGAACATTTGCTTGCATTATCCGCCCTTTGCAACACAGCAATCTTTGCATTTGAAGCTGCTATTTGAACATCCAACTCCAATTGTTCCTTTTTCTGTCTCAAATCTTCCTCCTGAGCTTCAATTGCATGCTTGGCCTTCAACGCAGCAGCTTGTGCCATAAGTGCAGCCTTTTCTGCCTCCGCTTGAATGCATGTAGATGTTATAGATGAACTGCGGTGTGAGCTGCGTTTACTACGCTTGGAGGTAGCGTAAGACACGTTTGAGACGCTGTCCCCAGGACCAACATCACTACACACTTCACCCATTTCAGAACTTTTCTGACCTTTTGCTGTATCTGATAACCATTTGTTTACCCGTTCAATTAACTCATTATTTGGTATCATTTTGGCTTTAAACCATATTTCATGTTTTTCAGCTTCATCAACAGGTAAAATAACCAACAGTGACTCATGTGCTTCTTTAGCCTCTGAACATAACCTCATAAATTCTTCAAAAGGCAAGCGTACCTCAGGTTCATACTCTTTGTTTTCATCAATTAACCTGTTAATTGACTCTATTAGTTTCTGAGCCTTGTTTAACTTAGCCTTTCTTAACTTTTGCAAAGTGTCCAGCTTTTCCATTAAAGCCTTAGCTGTTAATTTAACAGGTCTTTTCCCTCTTTCAAACTCATTTTCAACATTAAACAGGGTTTGATTTGACTCTGGCCCTATAGCATTCATAGACATTTCATTTTCCATTTTGCAAACAGTTGTGCACAAACATACAATTCAAACACACAAACAATGTTCGTCTGTCCTTGGCAACCAATGCATTGGAATTACGCAAATGTGTGCACACAATATCACATGGCCATGTTAATGCTGCAACAACGTACCTACAATCCAATCGAACGATCGGCCCTTTAAACCACCAGAAGAGCGTGCGGCAATCCAATGATGACACCAACAAGAAAGGGAAATTTAATCCAGACGAATCCACTGAGTAAAATCCAGCCAGACGTATTGACGAGACGATCCTCCCGTGCAGAAACACAACGACTTTATCCACACAGCCTCCCTCGGTCCATTGAAACAAGCGTGATGACAAACCTTGTGTTGCGTGTTGACAAAACAACCCTTTTGGCTACTCCAGTTGATCTCCTATATCCAGTGAAGCAGAGTTTTTGACTTATGTAACGGCTTTCCAGTGCCCTTGCCGTTGATGATAGGAGTATGCAAGTTAGAACGCGTACAAACAGAGTCCATGCATGCAGATGGTTGTAGATGCATAAAACTGTCTCTTTATTACTGGCTTTAGTAAACATAATCGCAAACTTCCTGAGGACTTTCCTGATTCATATATACACAAAAAGCCATACCTTATAGACCGCATACAACTACAACTTTCCTTCCAAGCTACTCTGTCGTGCGGTAAAAAACTGTGTGTTTCCCAATCACCAACGCCCACACCTGTGGCTCAGGGGATCTAATTATACACAGCCCCACCCAGTGGACAAAAACGTTAATATCCCCAAAAATGGCTCCTACAGTGTCTAAGGCAGGCAAAGGCATTCGTTTTCAAGTCGAGTTCGCACGCCCCTGTGCAATATACACACACACATTGTGTGTGTACGCACATTCATAAACTGGACAATGATATCTTATTTAATGTATAAATTAATGTATATGTCCAAAAAAAGGGGTAATGTCATACTTTGTAGCAGTGCTATCGTGGCGTAATAATCTGTTTGGTTGTAAAATGTATTACCTAGATGAAATGAAATCGAATGTATCGTCCTGTGGAATCATTCACAGACAGCTTACTATAACATACGAAGATGTTCAACAAATAAAGATGTTTTTTTCAGATTTACTTTCTAGACTGTAGCTACTGTAGGTCCACGGCAACTTCATCAAACGCTCTTTATGTTCTTAAATCTTCCTGTTACGACACCGAGTCGAGTGTGAATTGAAAGCGATTCAGTGCGTGCAGGAAACTGAACGGATCATTCAAACTGATTCGCGAACCGATTTAGACAGATCTGCCCAACTTGTTTGATGATGTCTTTGAACAGAATCGACTCAAAAGAGTGATTCATTTGTGAATTGAGCATCGCTCATGCCCAGAAAAAAGATAGAGCGCGCGCTTAGAATAAACTACACTTTTAACAACACGTATTACATTAAAATAAAGTAACGAGAGGAACGTCGCCCAACGTAACGAAGTAAAAGTACCGTTTTTTCATTAGAAATATACTCGAGTTAAAGTAAAAGTACCCACAATTAAATCTACTCTTAAAAGTTAAAATTTTCCCCAAAAATACTCAAGTAAATGTAACGAAGTAAATGTACTTCGTTACTACCCACCTCTGCTCTGATAATAATAGCACACATACATCACTCGTCTTTTTCATGTTGTGATGTGCTCATCTGCAAAACTTATACAATATTTTCCATTCAGACAAATAGACATTTTAAATAAGCGTGTTTAAGATGTATATGGTTATGGTTATGTAAATCCCCTTTAGAGACGTAACGTTACGTGTGCTTACTGGAGCTCCCCTGTTACTATCAGGGCCTGAAGTTAACTTTTTCGGCCACCAGCCACTGTGGCAGGTGGATTTCAAAATCCACCTGCCACAGTGACTTTTTACCATAGACAGTATAAGAAGTGGACAGAGCCATCTCATTGGAACTCAGTTGAGACAGTTAAAGCCCATTTTTAGCGATTTTTTAGCACTTCCGTTCCTGACGCGCAGACTCAAACCGACTCAAACTAAGCTTGATGACGTGAGCACCCTGTCTGACAGATGTAAATCTTCTAGTAGCTGTGCGTGAAAACTGTCAATGTTGATCTTGCAGAGACGGCGAGTTTGAGCAAAGAGTTCTTTGGCGTGAGTGAGCAGGAGTAAGTAATTTGTATAGTATTTATTTTAAAATGTAACGCCAGTACGCCATATTAAGTTAATGCATTGATTGCCTGCGAGCTTCTCCTCCTGTCTGTACGGTAATTTCTCTACTGTGCGACAGAGCGTCGAGTGGTTATGACGCAATCGTTAGCCTATTTTTACAAAAACTGTTTCTACGGGGCTATAATGTAACATAGAAGGTAATGGAGCCCTTTATACATTGTCGTGTGTCTTTAGAAATAAATAATGGACAAATGGAGTCTTTAAACGCCTCAGATGTAAAGTTATTCGCTGTCAAAGTGACGCCAAAATGAATGGGAGTCAATGGGAATGCTAACGCAAGTGAAGTTCTGCTACAAGATGGCGGCACGCGGCCGGCTTCAACTTCTGGTCGATGGATTACCCCCTTGCTTTTTACCAGCCAGTTTTTTTTTTTTTTTTTTGCCTCATAAAGGTAAAAAAGAGGAATTTCACAATATTGTTCTTTAACTTGTAAGAAAACACATTTAAGTGCTGTCAAGTTATTAACAAAATCAATATAAGTAGAATAATAACTCTTAAGGTGTGTTCACACCGAACGCAAATTTAATTATTTGCGCGAGTATATTGCATACAAAGTCAATGCAAAGACGCGAATAGACTCATTGGGCGCAAATTGGGCGACGCGTTTGCCGCGAACGTCTTCCGCGCAAGTTGAAAAATTTTAACTCGAGCGGAAGATTTGCATGACGCTTTGTTGCGCCAGCCAATCAACGAAGAGCTAATTGATACGTCCGGTCTATCACTGTTGTTTCTGGAGAAGAAGGCCCTGTCCCAAATGGAACCCTAAGCACTCGCGGTCTTCCTCTGAGTCCGCACTTACGCGACGTAACGCCGCTTTGAATGTCGGGAAGAAGTCTGCTGTGGAGTCCGCATCAGCGCGGGCTCGGCAAAAGTGCGCATCAAGGGCGCAAATTGACCGCAGAGGGGGCGCTCGCGAGCACCCTTCTGAGATCTAAAAATGACAAATGGGACACACTGCGGTCTCACGGACTTGACGGACACGCGCACGCGGCAGCCATTGTAAGTCCACAAGACCGAAAGTGCACATGAAGTGTGCCATTTGGGATTGGGCCGAAGACGGTAAAATTCGACTCATGTTGAATTTTCAAGGTGAGTGCGCCTCTGGATGGTGCTGTGAACCCAGACACGTCGGCGTTTGGCTTTCCTCCGTATTTGAGACTTCCACAACAAGTAGGCTACAGAGCAGCAATATCTTTTATTTCAAACATGACGGAAACGTATGCCAGAAAGAAATTGTGTTGTTGTTTTTTTTATTCGCGAGTGACGCGGACGCGCAAATGGCTAACTAGACGTGATAGACGCGTATTTGACGCTCTATTCGCGTTCGGTGTGAACACACCATTAAAATATTTATTTTTTAAAATCTTTTTATTCATTGATTTCTCGTGTCACAGACAGTCATATACTGACTGCTGCTAACCTGAGTCCACAAAAAAGGAGCAGATGCACTCCTCTTCCTCCACCTCTGCTGCAGCTGCATCTTCCATGAGGTCTGGGCTCCTTGGTTGTTTGTTTCAGCTGATCTCTTTACCCTAATGTGCCGCCAAATTTTAGCTAAAGTCCAACGAAATGGCGGACTTCGTTGAAATGTAAAAGAACAGTTGTAAAAAAAAAAAAACTAATGAATCACTCAATTCTCATTGGCTACCTGCCAATGTGGCAGGTAGATTTACAGTGTTACCCGCCAATTGCAAAATTCACCCGAATTTGGCATGTGGTCAGGTGTTAATTTCAGGCCCTGGCTACTATACATAATAAAAAATTACAGCAAAATCACAACTATACTATACTGTCTAACTCCTTTACACCTTGAACAGTTAAAACGTTTAGTTTAACACATACGATTTAAACACAAGGAACCGTGTTTACTCACCTTTGAAAACCCCCGCGTCACTGATCTCCGTGATGTTTGATAATGACGTATCCTCTCGCGTGGCCTCCTGGGATAGATGAGTATCATGAGTACCCATCGGTTGAGCACTCAAAAATCTGGGCGAAAGCAGTAGATCATCCGGGAACTTCTCGCCTACTCTTTTATGAATACTGATGTTTCGAACGTACTGCTTCCTTCACGTACTGTTTTCGCCTACTATATAGTAGGAAAGTAGGCATATTCGAACGCACTTAAGTCCGAATCTCGCGATAATTAGCACGTCACCCAGGTAATTCTCGCCTACTCTTTTATGATTCGTACATACTTTTCGCTCGCCTACTCTTTTTCCCCTACTATATTGTAGGTAAGTATGCGATTCCGAACGCAGCCCAGTTGTTTGCTCAAAAGAGAGAACAAAGGGTGACTGTTGGGCCAGCAGCCAACGTGTTTGATGTTCCTCATGTAAATATTATTTTGCTATGTTTTTTTTCTTTTTCTTTTGTTTGTATTTTATTAATTTTTTTCTGTACTGGAATTTTGGTGGCTGAACCACCTACAGTTTACCTGTTACCCTGATTGGAGCATGCCCTGAAGAGAAATTAAATCATCAGAGTTTTTTACTGTTTCTTGCTGCCTGTCTAGCCAAGACCATCTTTACCACAGGGACCTAGAATGTTCTTTTTTGGTCCATTTTTAGGCTATTATTATTATTAGGCATTGAACTTTATGCCCCTTAGATTTCGTGAGGAGACCCTGCAGGCTATGTAAACAAGAGTTAAAATAAGCAAATTGGAATAGGCCTAGCGCTTACGTTAGCTTGTTTGTCTAAAAAAAAGACAATATAGGCTATAGCCTGACCATCTACGTGAGAATGGTTCATTAAAATAACTTTACATGATAATCACATTGGTAGAACTATACTCACTGCAGCTTGCTGCTGGCTCGCTGTCGGTGAAGAAAAAAGGAAAAAGACCGCCGTCAGGTGTCCGTCCGAGAAGGGTCCAGCCCGCAGACAAACCAGATAAACGTGACAGAAGTTAACGGAAGTTGAACCTCGGTTCGTCCCACGTCACCGCGCACAAAACGTGATGTATATGAGAATGTTCTCATTAAGTTAGCAACAAAACGTTTTCATATGGTCAACAGAGAACCATATGGGAACGTCCTTATTATGTCCTCTTTGTAATGTTGCTATGTGACCATAAAATAACCAATATGGAACGTTCCCTTTAAGTCACATAAAGAACGTCATTGTAT
The DNA here is from genome assembly GCA_031834385.1 of Semotilus atromaculatus. Lineage (NCBI taxonomy): Eukaryota > Metazoa > Chordata > Actinopteri > Cypriniformes > Leuciscidae > Semotilus > Semotilus atromaculatus. Next base: position 5,600,609 of record JAULUF010000035.1, read on the forward strand.
GACCAACTTAGACCCATATGAGAACGTTTTGATTACATCCTCTTTGTAACGTTGTTATGTGACCATAAGATTACCATTACGGAACGTCCCCCTAAAGTCATATAAGGAACGCTATAGTATGACCAACTTAGAACCATATGAGAACGCTCTGATTATGTCCTCTTTGTAACGTTGTTGTGTGACCATAAAATAACCAATATGGAATGTCGCCCTAAAGTCCTATAAGGGAGGTTATTTTTAATGACCAACTTAGACCCATATTAGAATGTTCTCATTAAGTTAGTCACAAAACATTCTCATATGGTCAACAGAGAACCATATAGGAACGTCCTTATTATGTCCCCTTTGTAATGTTGCTATGTGACCATAAGATTACCATTACGGAACGTCCCCCTAAAGTCCTATAAGGAACGTTATAATAGGACCAACTTAGACCCATATGAGAATGTTTTGATTACATCCTCTTTGTAACGTTGTTATGTGACCATAAGATTACCATTACGGAACGTCCCCCTAAAGTCATTTAAGGGACGTTGAACTGCAGCACTTTCATTACCAAAAGAGGACGTTTCAGGAACGTCCCTAATGTTCTGCAAAGGTTCGGAATGTTCGTCACCTTTAGAGAACTTTTAGGAAACGTTACCATGGTCGTGGGAACGTCACCTTCTACCTGGGGAGATGCCTGTGATAACACATTTTTTACTCTGTAAGTCACAGAAATATATGTTCTCTACCTATCGTTTCATCTTCTCAAGGCAGCTGGTATCACACAGAGCATACTAAGCTAGTTCAAATCTACAACAAAGTTGGCTTTCTAGTTTGAAAGACGGATAACTAGTTATATGTCCTGTGGGAGTACAAGTGATTTTCAGTGCTTGTCATGGAGATAGGGAGTGTTATAACACCACCAGTTTAACCCATTAGAAATGAGCTACAGTGGTGAAATCATGTACATGGGCACTATACAGAGGCAACAGTAGAAGTCTGTGTAAAAAAATATAAAATGTAAAGGACTAATAATATTAATCAGGTAAAATAAAATGTACAATTCTGTGTCTGGTTTTTAATTTGATTTGCTATTAAGTTGCTACAGAACTGAATCAACAGACTCTCTTTCAATATGACCAAGGTGAAAAATACATACTATTAAAGTGCATTAAAAATATATTCTATTGCATTTAGCCTATATTATAGCCTATACTAGAAGTACTTTGAAAAAATATAGTAGGCCTACTGCAATATATTTTAAATATTTATTTAATGAACATGAGTTTTTCAAAAGTAAGATATTTTGAAAAACATTTTTAACATTTTAATATATTACATAAAGCACATTAATAAATACATTATAGCTATGCGAGTGCATTCTTAATGTACCAACTTATAGTGTATTGTAAACATTTTTGTCAGCTGTGATTAAGCATTGTAAGCATACTTAAAATCAATCATGTTGTTCAGTTTGTCCTGACAGTTTGTCAGGCTGTTGTCCATAACATGATACATTAATTGTAATAGGCTAGTATTAAATATTTCAACATCATATCATTTGAAGTGCATCATAAATCCATTTTCCAAAGGTTTGCTTAAAATGTACTTGTGTTTACAACATTCAAACAACAAACCTAAACATGATTAGTTCTTGTGATTAAGGACGTTTTTTTTTTTTTTCTAATATATATTTCGAATTACAGATGGGTACAAAGATTAAATTGTTAAAAGTGATGTTTATAGAAGAGCATACATCTGAAACTGCTGAGGCTGTGAAGGTTTTTGATTATATTCTATCAGGTACATTGTAATCAGCGTACTGTCATTCAAGAAAACAAAACATTAATCATCATTTGCCTGCCTGTTTTTTTGAATATTTTTGACAAATATTAGTTAAAATATGTTGTTTACCAGATCACCTGCTAGAAGACAAACTGAAATCAGAGAGTAGAGACAAGCAAAGGAGAGAGTCGTAAGCATGTTTTAATCTTATATCACCTCTGCTCTAGTCATTTTTGAATCAGGCCTAATGGAGGGTTATTCGGTCAATTTTGGTGGCTAATTTCTGCTCTTCCTTTGAGCCATTCATGTAGAAATCTGTTTGTTTTTATAATTATTTTAGTTTTTTTTTTTTGGTAAACCTGCAGGTCACTTTTCCTTATATGTTCTAGAATACACCATTTTGCACAACTTCTAATTGTCTTAAATTGAAATGTGAAATTGAGGTGAAGTGCATGTTAGCATGAGCACAATCAATAGACACATTAATGGGAAATACCCTAGGTTTAAATAAACCACAATTATCAACATACATAACCCTGTAAAACACACAGGTTGCTTTATTGCTTCAAATAACAATATTAGTGAATTTATGATTGAATTCTGCTCAGTTTTTTCTGTTGCTTACTTTTTCAATAATGCAATATTCATAGTGTACTCTTAGTAATACATGTATAACTGAAATGTTCTACAAATTATAGTACAACAAAAGTAGCTCTGTCATAACATTTCACTGATCTGTATTTTGTTATATGTAATGTATTTTGGTCAAGATATATATGCTGCTGTAATTTTTCAATGTATTAATATTATTTATTTTTGTAGTGATATAGTATATTAAAGTGTTCTAGATTTCAAAGTGTATGTGTGTGTCTTAACATTATATTTATTGATTTTTGAACTTTTCAATATTCCATTTTGAATACCGAAACAACAGCTTTATAATAAACTAGTAGTGTAATGCTGATACATTGAAATATGTATGCTAAGATATTGAAATTGTCTTGAAGCACATTAAACTGAAACTTCAAATATATTCATAACTGTAGTTCAAGAAGTATGAAAGTAGTTTTTATATGAATTCTAAAGAAATACACTTAAATTGCACTAAGTGTAAACTTGGTCCATTTTACATAATTTAAATATTAAAATATATTGCAAATAGCTTAAAATTGATCTTAAGCATATCTTAAAATGCACTTAATATACTCAAGTTCCAAAATAACACAATTAAAATACACTTTTAAGCGTATTTCTTTTTCACATGGGAATATTTAAAATCCACTCAAGTTAAACTTGTCTATGGAGAGTTCCCACACAAAGATAGCGAACCAGACGTGTGTGTGTGTGTGGGTGTTTCTACTGGAATTGCAAATATTACACAAAATGTGACAGCGTTGGGTTTAAACAGACATTTGCCACAATTGACAAACACACACGGGCTGTTTGTATAGTTAATGGTCTGTGTTTGAAGTATTTTAAACCTCTAATTTCTTTCCCATTTCGTTTAGTGTTATATAAATATTGTATGTATTTATACCAGTTTGAATTTAAATGTTTCAAATAAAATGGGGTTGCTGATAAAAACGTATAATGGATAACAAGTAAATAAATCTGATAAATAAATAAATGAATGTAGTGGGTTATATTTTAACAACCGCACTCTTTGTAATTGACATATTTTCAGATAAATGCGAAAACCACACTTTAAATTTAAGAGACAAAAACACTTTAAAGCAATAAGTGTTAGAGCACTCAGTTGTTTAGGGTCATTCAATTGTTCAGGGTCATTGTCCTGCTGGAAGACCCTATCCTTTGACAGAGACACATCTTTCTGATGCTGTCCTCCAAAATGTCTTGATTATTTCAGCATGACAAATTCAAAGGCAAATTCAAGGCACTCTGTGCTAGAGGCAGCAAAGCTGGCAAGTTGATTTTCACCAAAAAAAAAATCTTTTGGCCCAGACATAAATAAAAGTGCAAGCAAATATCTTCTGATATTACTCTTCAGAGTCTTCAGTTAACTTTTCTGAAGGCTCAGGTTTGAGTTAGATTAGGGAAATAACAGCAGTATTTCTGAGAAGTCTGATCTCCTGAAGTGGAGGATTAGCGGCCCGCCCACAGAAATGACTGGGCCCCTGAAAAGGTCCAGTTAATGGGCCCTCCCCAAATCTGCTATAGGCTACTCATATCATGCCTGTGCTCTCTCTCTCTCCTACATCAACACATACATTTAACTGAGAGAGACAACTCAGAAATGGAGGCTACATAATGGTACACTGTACACACTCACTGCATTTTCTCATAAGAAAATGCAGAAATGCAGAAGCAGCAAATTCCTATCTTCGATATGTTGTAGTATCTTTAGGCAGAAAGTGCACATGACAACTGCTGTAAATGACATGAAATATTCTCTCAGTCCTCACGCATCTAATAAGGCCTCATTAGATAATTTACAGGACGATATTAGGCAATCGATTGCTTCAATCACACTGGGGAGGTGGTGGTGAGTAATTGTCACGATTCCTGTCTTGTATTTTCCTTGTCTTGTGTGGACTTTTGTTATTTCCTGGTCTGTGCCTTGTTTTGTAGTCCTTTGTAGTTTTTCCTGTTTATAAGTATCTTCAGGTGTTTCTAATTAGCCCCGCCCCCTTGTTATCTTGTTTAGCTTGTTTGTCTGTGTATTTAAACCCCTGTCCTTCAGTTGTTGTTTGTCGGTCATTGTTTGATGTTGCTTGTAGCGGTTTCTTGTCCTTGTTCCTGTCTTGAGGTCCTTGTTCTGTCGTTTACCCTGGATTACCTGTTTGTTTAATAGTGCTTGCAATTGGATCCTCTCTCAGTTTCATTCCTGCCTCCACGTTACAGCAATAGGGCTTACCGCGTCAATTCGCACACTCCATCCTGTGTCACTCAGTCGGTGGAGTGAACATCCCGTCTTTTCCTTTAACACCGGTCTGGACTCGCGCTAAATAGTGTGTAAAGGTGATTGACACATCCGAAATAAGTTGACATTTCCTTACATGACTGGACAGCATGTACACCTACTAGATTCAGTGTATGCGATGCGGAGGGGGGAAATGTGGCCAAAGGATTTACTTATATAATTTGGGCTTGCACACCCTTAACTTTTCCTGACATATTACTGCCGTTATTATTGTCCACGGCAGTCAGTGAGGTCGATTCCATGCCTTTGGAGAGATTCCTCTATCATGCTGGTGATTTCTTTTCCTGTCTTTTTTGCAAAATCCACAAACTCAATAAAATGTTAGTTCTGTTTCATTCTTACTGACCGCCAGAGGCAGTGTAAACACTATGGATTATCGCGTGGAAAGTCACGTGGCGTGACGTATGCTGAGCCCTGGAGGGTAAGCTACAGTAAGCTCAGCACTCTACCTCTTTCGCTTTCTCGCCTGGTTGAGATAGGTTGTATTGATTGAGTGATTATTCGCGCTGTCAAGTGCAGCTTACAAGAGCAGCGAGATTCGTCCTCACAAGCTGTGACAGCGCGTGTCTACGCCATTCAAGGATTGAAATACATTTTGGTGAGTTTATATTGCTTCGTCGGTGACACTCTGTGCCTCTCGGTGCTATCCGCTGGCTTGTGTTTTCCGCGCCTATGAGTTAACGGTCTCCCGTGACTCTATTTTGAGTGTTTTTTCTTTCTCAGATCCATTTTTCACTTTGTCCCGCGGTTCAATCCGCCGGCCATTTTAGACACTTTATCTTTTTCGTGTGATATTTGTATTACCTGTCGGTTCTCCAGAGGTAATCGTTTATTTTTATTTTTATTATTTTTCATCCCGCTTAACTTAACCTTACGGCGCTATCCGAGGGTTTTATTAGCGAGTAACTATGGCTCACGGCTCGATCGCCACTGGTTTTCCACTGACTTGTAAGCTGTGCCCTAATAATCTTCTCCCTGACGACGGTCATGACATCTGCCCGTCGTGTTTGGGTATTCAACATCTGCGAGAGGCTCTCACGGACCCGTGCGTGCACTGCAGCCTTTTGCCTATGTCGGAACGACGGCTCCGTCTTGCCGAATTAGACCCTAATTCAACAGTGAAACTTGGGCAGTTAGATGTACCCCCTTCGCGCTCTCGGAAGCGCAGGGCGTCGGCGGCAGCTGGTGCTCCTCTCCCAGCTAAGAAGGCCAAATCGCGAGGTGATGAACATTCACATGATTGGAAAGGTTCACTTTCTATGACGGTGTCGATGCTTTCTTCGGAAATGGCAGAGCTGAAACGCCTACTTCATTCGCTTCAGCCTGTCACATCTACTACACCTGTGAGAATGACACAGGAGGATGAGAATGTTCAGAATCAAGGAGCTGGGGAAGAGTCTCTTGATTCCCCTTGTTTTTCTCATCGTTCAGAGTTTGATGTGCTTTCTACAAGTGCTTCAGATTCCTTTTTTCATGATCATGGGGATACTATGGATGTTGCTGCGCAACCATCACCTACGGCTGTTTTCACTGGTTACCCAGCAGCGGAGGGGTCTAGTGGGGGATCAGTTCAGTCGTCTGGACAAACCCAGTCCTCCTCCGATGATACTTTGGCTGTGCTTCGAATGGCAGCTGCTCGTCTAGGACTTGATGAGTCACCTGTCCAATCTGCCCAAACGAATGTGTTTTTCAGACAGACCACAGCTGCAACTTCTTTTGCCATGCCACCATGTAAGGATTTTGTGGCTGAATTCTCAAACGCTCTCACTGGTTCTGGTCCGCCGAAGCGGCGCTCTAAGATTGCTCGAACGCTAGCATCTATGGCTGAAGCAGATTCTATCGGGGTGGGTCGTGCTCCGGAAATAGAGCAGCCTGTGGCAGCTTTGGTGGTGTCTCCTGATGAGGCTCTACGAGGAAATGTGCGATGTCCCAGTGCGCAATGCGGCCGTACGGATTCCTTGCTAAAAAAGGCATATGAGTCTGTTGCCTACATTACTCGAGCAGAAAACACAATCTGCCAGTTACTTCTTGCTGCCACCAGTACGCTGGAACCTGCAAATGCAGACCCATCTGTTTCACAATTCCTGCAAACTGCTCTGTTGGCAACGGGCCATGTGACCCGCGAGCTGGGTAGTCTTACAGCCACGCTTCTGGCAGCCAGCCGTCAAGTGTGGCTTGCCCAAGCACGACTGCCGGAGGACTGTAAGAAAACCTTGAGAGATCTTCCATTTGTTCCCGGGCATCTTTTTGGTCCGAATGTTCCGGAACTGTTGGAAAAGAGGGTAAAGCTGTCTGAAGCCACTCGTCAACTGACACAGGTGCAGCGCAACCCTACCTTTAGGATGCCAGCGGTTCAGACCCGACATCACTATGCCACATCGGAGCAACGTTTCCGCCGGCACGCCACACCTCAGTCACAGCCCCCACAAAGACCTCGTGTTCCTGAAGATGCGAGAGTTTTTCGCCCACCTCATCGTCAGTTCCCGGGAGGACCCCGTCAGCGCCCCCCCGCGACCACAAAAAATCGTACACACAAAGCCTGAGACAGTCAGGCCGGCGGTCGATCGTTTTACTGTAGATCAACTGGAGTACTGGAGATCCAACACAACAGACCCCTGGGTGTTGGCAACTCTGAGCAGGGGATATACTCTACAATTTCGACGCCGGCCTCCCAGATTTTCAAGAATCGTTCCTACGATTGTCAGAGACACAGTTCGTGCAGTGGCTCTCTCTCTGGAAATTTGTTCACTCCTAGAGAAGGGAGCCATAGAAAAAGTTCATCCCCTCGTTCAGGGAGACGGGTTCTATTCAACATATTTTCTTGTTCCAAAGAAGGACGGTGGTTTCCGCCCAATTCTCGATTTGAGGCTTCTGAATTTGTACCTGAAGGTCCTTCCTTTTCGAATGCTGCGCACAGCCGATGTTCTCCGGTCTGTGACAGCAGACGATTGGTTTGTAAGTGTCGACCTGAAGGATGCATACTTTCACGTCCCAATTGCTGTGCATCACAGAAAGTTTCTGCGTTTCAGTTTCCTGAATCAAGCTTATCAGTTCAAGGTGCTACCCTTCGGCCTTTCCCTTGCTCCTCGAGTCTTCACAAGGTGTGTGAGTGCAGCTCTGTCCCCTCTTTGGATGAGAGGACTGCGTATTCTTCCTTATTTGGACGACTGGCTTCTCTGTGCCCCCACAGAGCAGCAGGCTGTACAAGACTCCAGAATTCTTTTGAGACACGTGCAGAAGCTGGGTTTTTCTGTGAACGAGAAAAAGAGCCGTCTGATTCCATCACAGACCACTACGTTCATAGGAATGACCCTGAATTCCTGCCTAATGTCTGCCTCCCTGTCTCAGGAACGTGTGGTGAACATTCTGCAACTTTTGGCTCGCTTTCGCCTGGGTGTGTCCTTGCAGTACGAGGTGATCCTACGACTGATAGGGATGTTAACAGCGGCTACAGTGGTGATCCCCCTGGGTTTACTCCACCTCAGACCACTCCAGTTATGGAACAACAGTTTGCGGCTAGATCCCACCAGACATCGCCATCGACTGGTGATGATTTCTCACCGTTGCATATGTGCGTTGAGGCGGTGGAGACAGTTAGAGTTCCTAAAGGCAGGAGTGCCCCTGGGTGTTGTTCCCTCTCGTCGGGAGTTGGTCACAACAGACGCTTCCCTCACAGGATGGGGGGCAACTTGGAATCGGAGGGGTATTTGCGGGCGCTGGACACCAATCCAGGCCTCAGAACATATCAACCTGCTGGAACTAAGGGCAGTGTTCTTGGCTCTAAAGTACTTCATGCCGGTTCTGACAGGCCGCCATGTTCTTGTTCGATCGGACAATACCTCGACGGTGTTCCATCTGAACCACCAGGGCGGCACGAGATCCCTCAGGTCTCTACTGCTGACTCACGAGATTCTGACATGGTGTCAGCCACGACTCGCTTCACTGAGGGCAGCTCATATTCCAGGAGCGTGCAATCAGACCGCAGATGCTCTTTCCAGGGATCAAGTACATCCAGGAGAATGGAGGCTTCATCCAGATGTAGTGCAGGAGATCTGGCTACGATTTGGAAGAGCAGAAGTGGATCTTTTTGCTTCAGAGATGAACACTCACTGTCGCTTATGGTTCGCAAGGACAGAAGTGTCCAGCCCCCTGGGCCAGGATGCACTGTCTCACGAATGGCCGAACTGCCTGCTCTATGCGTTTCCACCTATCCCTCTGTTATGGGAGACGTTGCACAGGATCTCCCTGTGCAAGCACAGAGTGTTACTCGTGGCACCACGATGGCCAGCCAGACCGTGGTTTCCTTTATTGCTGAGACTTCTGACAGGCAATCCATGGAAGCTTCCCCCCAGGAAGGACCTCCTCTCCCAGCTGGAGGCCAGTGTCTGGCACCCGGACCCGACTCATCTGCAGCTTTGGGTCTGGCCATTGGGTTAACCCCTTCCCTGGAGCATTGTGACCCTGCTGTTATTCACACCATCTCCAATGCTAGGGCTTCTTCCACACGGCAGATTTATGCTTCCCGTTGGAAGCTTTTTTCTGCATGGTGTGAGGAACGGGAGCTCGTTCCTGCAACATGCGATATTCCAAGTATCTTAAGCTTTCTTCAGCATTTACTGGAGCAAGGAAAAGCAGCTTCCACATTGAAAGTGTACGTTGCTGCAATTTCTGCATATCATGTTCCAGTTGGTGGCTCTTCTCTTGGCCCTCACAGTCTTGTCTGCCGTTTTCTTAAGGGCGCGCGCCGTCTGAACCCTGCTCGGACTCCTCATTTTCCTGTGTGGGATTTGTCGCTCGTGCTTGCATTCCTATGTTCACCCCAATTTGAGCCCTTGCAAAGCATTGACATTAAATGGTTGTCCTTAAAGACTTCTTTTTTGTTAGCTATTGCTACTGCGAAACGGGTCAGTGAGTTGCACGCATTGTCTGTTAGTGAACTGTGCTTGCGTTGGTTACCAGATGACTCCGGGGTGGTTCTACGACCCAATCCTTCTTTTCTTCCGAAGGTCCTTCTTCCTCAGTTCATAAATCAGCACATTGAACTGGCCTCCTTTCAGACTTCTTCAGGGTCTGATTCAAGTGCCCAACTTTTGTGTCCTGTTCGGGCATTGAAGTGTTATGTGAACTCTACTGTTCAATTTAGACAGTCAGACCAGTTATTTGTCTGCCATGGTGGTGTGAAGAAAGGTGCTCCAGTGTCGAAGCAGAGGTTGTCGAACTGGATAGTAGAGACCATTACGCTGGCTTACAAGGCAGCAGGGAGACCACTGCCCTGGAGACTAACTTGCCATTCCACTAGGGCCATTTCTTCTTCATGGGCTGTTTTTAGAGGAGTTTCCCTGGTGGATATCTGCACTGCCGCTACCTGGGCTTCTCCATGCACGTTTGCCCGGTTCTATAAGGTCAACATTGCTGCTGCTCATGCCGTTAGTTCTGCGGTTCTTCTGGAGCAGCCTTGATTTCTTCAGGTGGGTGGCATTCCTCATGACTATGTTGGTATGTGTCATCCATAGTGTTTACACTGCCTCTGGCGGTCAGTAAGAATGAAACAGAACGCTAGTTACGCATGTAACTGTGGTTCTGTGAATTCTGGATGACCGCCAGAGTTCTCAGTCACTCGGAATGCGCGAGAAAGGCGTACCGAGGTAGAGTGCTGAGCTTACTGTAGCTTACCCTCCAGGGCTCAGCATACGTCACGCCACGTGACTTTGTTGGTATATTCTCTCGACCTATCTAGCTGGCGCTGCGATAATCCATAGTGTTTACACTGCCTCTGGCGGTCATCCAGAATTCACAGAACCACAGTTACATGCGTAACTAGCGTTTCTTGTGCATTATCGTTACACACGTATCTCAGAAGCAGGATATTCTGCTCAACATGTGATATATCTGGGGTTGCATCACATATTATAGAGAAATATATTGACTGGAGTCTTTCCCCGAGAATGCTGTTAAGAACGTGATTTCCACACAGTTCAATGAATTCATTCTGCGAGCGCCCTGAGAGATTGCGCTGGTAGCCGTTCCCCTCTCTGTCTATATTCTTTGACTTTTTCTAGATGCTCTCGCATCACTGAATCATATTTTGCAATCAGCTCGAGTAACCCTAAAAAATGTCCATTATGAACATCACCAAGCTCACTGGTGTCCCCTCTGAAAGCTAAATTTCTAGATGCCAAAAAGAGCGTTACATCTAATAATCTCTCCAACAAAGCCCTGTTTTTTTCCACTTGCGTTTGGAACTCCTTTTGAAACTGGCCATCAACTCCTGTGCCATTCATCAGGGAATGCTGTAGATTTCGCACACTTCCACTAGCAGTGTTTATGTGGGCTGCTTTTTCTCATGCTCTGGTAATTTACTGTAGAGTTTTTGCCACTTCGTTGTAGATGCCCTAAACCCCTCTTGGCTATTAAGTGCACTTGTAGACTTCTTTTCTAATTCGTCAGAAAAAGGAATGCATGGAACACAGTAGAATGACTTGTTACATTGGCTAATAAACAGCCAGTCTCTTTTCACTTTCTCATGTCCATTTGCTGCTTTATGACAAATACTCTGGGAAAGGCTTGCCTTTAGAATCTTTAACTGACATACCTTGTAACAAAGTAATGCTGTCAAAACCTGCCAGTGCTCTAACAATGTTATCTCTCTCTACATCGTTAAGTCTTTCGGGCCGTTTTCCTGGATCGGTGTAGCTCCCGGTATCGGTGCCGCTCTCACTGGTTTCCCCTTCATGTCCAGCCTGTGTTCTTGGTTCTGGATCCATAGAAGTAGACGCAACAACATAATCCTTACTCCCCACAGATGTTGCCGTGGGTTCAAATCCTGGTGTCGGGTTTAAATGCAGAACATCTTCGCTATTATCATTAGCATCATCCTCTTTCTCACAGGTGGTGGTGGTTCTGTCGCTAAAAATAACATTAGCTGTTACATTAGCCTCCTGGCTATCCTTAACCTGACTGGCTTTCTGAGCTGACTGAATTGTTGAAAAAGTTGGTCAATACATTATTATTTGGGTCTAAAGCCTGTAGGAAGTGAAATGTAACAGTTATGTTCTATGACTTTAAATGGGATTTGGGATAATATCGCGAGAACGGCGCCCCGTGAGTTAGAGCGCGGGAGAAAACAGTGGTAGTTGTGTTCAGAGAGAGGGAGACACGAGATGCACTATGTAATCGGCTGCGGCCATTTCACGATGTTAAGATGTTCAATAAACAAGTGTTGTAGTCACCGGAGCTCCTTGTTAGTGCCCTTCCTATTGTGGTGATAACAGAACGAGGCCAAGAACCCACGGAACAGCGCTGGGTAAGAACTAAAAGGCAGATGATAAACCACGCGCGTTACAAGCCCTTGCCAGCTCCCTCTTTTTCTTCTCCTTTCTTTTGGCACCCGGATTTATGTGCAGGCCCTGACATAGCAAGGAAATTTACTCTTACAACAATAAGCTAGTAATTTTTTCAGGTCACTTGCGCTGCTGACAGTGCAATTGGACATTGCACTGGCGTTTTGACTTTGCGTTATGTACAACAAAAAGTAGCTTACTCAGACTATTTTCAGGGGAGGGATGTTTCATTATGACACAGGTTACATTTTACTAAAGCAACATTAAATAATTTTTTTCTCACTTTCAACAATTAATGGTGCTATTTTGGTTCAAAATAAAATATGGTAACCTTTGCTTATATTTAGGATGAACTTCATTATTGCTGGACTGAATAGGACTTAATAGGAAGTGGCCAGACTCTCCGTAGACTGGCTCTGCTACCGTCTGTCTCATTGAGCTTGCTTGAAAAGCTTGCGCATCAACGTCACTCATCAGGGTTTCTGCACACTTTTTAAATTCAAATTTAAGGCTTTTTAAGACCCGAAGAAATTGTTAATTTAACTGTTATATAAACTAAATTTCACATTTGCTGTTGTGGACGGGAAAACGGCTCTCTTGCTGATGTGATATTGTATGATAACAACATAATATGATATATAAGACAAAAACTCACATCATGCAGTGAAAGCACGGGAGACAAAAGCGGTGTCACCTCACAGTTCCTCGTACATTGTTAAAACAATGATTAAAATAGCATAATAGTCAATACACATCACACTACGCACATTTACCAACTTGCTTCTCCTTCTCTCCTCCTGTTTCGTGTGCAGGAGACCGACATAATGCTGCCACGAATGTGACCCAAAATTTCACGTGAACAAGCAAATCCACAAAGAAAGAATAATAAATAAAGTATGCTAGATAGTTTTAATTTGGAAAACATTTAGATATGTCTACATTAAATTGCCATAAAAAATTTAAGACCTTTCATACATAAAAAAATTTACTTGTAAAGACTTTATGGCCTTACATTTTAAAAATATAATTTAAGACTTTTTAGGGTCAAAATGGGCGGGCCCAGACGTAAAATGGTTGGCCCAATGGTAGCGCCTTGAGTTTCACTACACACTATCTAGGCAAATATGTCAGACAAACAAAGTAATTAAAACACATCAGTTTCTGTTTGTACTGTCAAATTGTTTATACATTTCACTTTCAACAGGAAAGCTTGGCAAACATCTTTTACCCTAAGTCATCTGCCTTGTTTCTGTGTAAACAATGTGTCATAGTACACACAGTCACTGACAAAGATTATAGAAATTAAATGCTAAACCCACATTCCATATCAGATAAATATATATAGATGAATAAATATTGCATTTATTTAAAACATAACCACCCAAAATCAATTAACAAACTGGGAACACTCAGATAAGCTCAACTAGCAGGAAATGTTTAACTTAAGCCACCGCTGATAAAGGATGCTCATAGGCTTCATGAATGTTCAATGAAATTAGTGACCTATAGTTTGGTTTGTTTGAAGGAAATGTACACAGTGGTGTGTTCATTTCAATCCAAATACACACACTTCAAACCATCTGAATATTTCCCTCCTTTAAGTATATTTGGTTTATAAATCCTCAAATATTATGTTTAATAAAAAAAATTCTGTCGACAGTTTCATGTTTGTTATAGCAGTGATGCAGAACATTGTTTACAGTATTCTGTTTATTCGCTTCAATTTACACACCTTTTTATGTACCTTAAAAATTAGATCCTGTTCCCGGAAATTCTTTTTTTAACGTTACCAGCAATACTATATAAGCCCTCCCTTTAAAAAAAATATTTTGTTCACAAGAGACCTGGCCTTCAGGTAAGCATTGCTCACTCTCTTGAATTACAATATGTTCATTCTTTAAAAACTAGATTTAGAACTAAAATCATCTGGAGTGGTAAATGTATTGTTACTCTGTTACAGCCATGGAGACACGGTCTTTTATCTTCTGCGTGGCAGTTTTAACAGTCACTGGTAAGATAAATTATATTGTATTTTATAATATGGTTTCTCACCCATAATCAAGATTTAATGTCAACTCGTCCCCTTGGAATTATAAGGTTCTATCTGACATTTTTGTCAAAATTGAGTTATTCACATATTCTTATTCTGTGACAACTTATTTACATTATGTGATTTTCATTATGTTTTTTGTTAGTTGTGTACATTGTGGGACTTTTTATTGAAAAAACAAAAAGGTTCTATCTACAAAATCGAACTCTAACTTGGCTCTATAAGGTTCTATCAGCACTTCGAATGCACAGAAGAGGACCAATCAGAATCAACTTTATATGTCATGTCGCCAGCTTTTTCCTTGAAGACAAGAAGAAACCCCATAAAGGCATAATGCTATACATTTACAGTAAATTAAATATTCACTAAATTGTGTAGTGTTATGAAGTGGCTTAACGTTATATTTGGCCATTTTCTTTATAGTGTATTGGTTATTATTATTAATTATTAATGAGGTTATTATTAATAACTATTATTATTATAGTTATTATTATCTGAATTATACAAATATGCAGTGAGTAAATTGAATATTTAAAAAAAACATTTAACATGCAAGTGTGTGTGTGTGTGTGTGTGTGTGTGCGCGAGTGTGTGAAAATGTGTGTGAAAATGCTCGTGTTTATATTACATTGTGGGGACCAAATGTCCCCACAAGTATAGTAAAACCTGAAATCACCTACATTGTGGGGACCAGTCAGCGGTCCCCATGAGGAGAACAGCGTATAAATCACACTAAGTAATGTTTTTTGAAAATGTAAAAATGCAGAATGTCTCCTGTGATGGGTAGGTTTAGGGATAGGGGCAGTGTAAGGGGACAGAATATATAGTTTGTACAGTATAAAAACCATTACGCCTATGGAGAGTCCCCACAAAGATAGCGAATCAGACGTGTGTGTGTGTGTGTGTGTGTGTGTGTGTGTGTGTGTGTGTGTGTGTGTGTGTGTGTGTGTGTGTGTGTGTGTGTGTGTGTGTGTGTGTGTGTTGATTAAAAAATTAGTCTGACATTTTTTGTGATCATATAGTCAGTGAATCATTTTTCAATTATTATTAAACTTTATGAATTAATTTCCTGAAGCATGTCGATTTTCTTGTAGTTTTTAAAGTCTTAAAATGTCTTAATTTTTACAATATTAAGCCTTAAAGGTCAAATAGTTAACAATTTAATTGATGGGGTCTTAATTACAACAATAAACGTTAGCATGTTATTTCTGCCATCCTGATGTCTAGAGAGAAAGCCATTTTACATGGCCCACTTTAGGTGGAATAAAGTCCTGCTCAGATGTATTACAGTAGCTGCAATTTCTGCAATAATGTGTTTAATTACCCACCAAATTGGTAGCGAAAATTAAGATTCTGCACTGGACAAAATGTTTAGACCTACTTTGCTTAATTTGAAATGTCCTAAATACATGGAAGTGCTAAAAAATAGGAAATAAATGTCATAGAAAGGATAAAATTTTACTAATTCTACCCAAGCGTATAATACACACGCACCCCACACCACTCCTAAACCTACCCTTAACAACCAATGCGTATCATATGCACGTAAAAACTCACTTTAGTGTATAAATTACACGACAATACACATGCGTGCTATAAAGACGCATTTAGTGTGATCGGGTTGTTCTAACACATGTTGAGAAATTGTTACAACATTAATTTTCTATTTAATGTTCAAATAATGGTTTGGCAGATAGAACCTTATAATTCTAAGCGAAAAGTGTTTTTTTTAGAATTAGAAGGTTCTATCTGCATTTGACTCATTCTAAAAAAAAACATTTACAAATTTGAGAGGATTTTGATATTGTATATTTAGAATACATTTAGGGTCCCTGTTATTTTCATGTTTGAAAGAAACTTGTTCCCCATGTAAATTTTCCTATATGTAATGCAAAAACTTTGAAGCTCAATATCTCAAAACTGCTCAGAACGCAGATAGAACCTTATAATTCCAAGGGGACGAACTAACTTTTTCTCCTAGTTCTTTGGTAATGTTTTTATATACTAATAATAACGTTTGCTTTACTAGATCACTATCTATAAATACGTTTTAAAAATGGCATTGACAATTTTGTTTTTCTGTTTTACTACAGCAGTCAGCGGATGTCCAATAGGGCGTGAATTCATTACTGCTTTTATGACAAATTATCAATATGGAAAAGCCAGTCCGACTCTCTCCATAACAGCACAGGATTCTCCAGCCACTGTGAAAGTTGAGATAAAGGCACTGAGTTACAGTGAAAATGTGAACATAGGACGAGGTGAGACCAAACGGATTGTCCTGCCAGCAAACACTGAGATGGAAGGTGACGGAGTCTTCCGCAAAACTGTTTCAATCTCTTCTACTGCTCATATCTCGGTTGTATCATCCAACTTAAAGGAATACACCGGAGACAGCAGTGTGATCTTCCCGATAAATCAACTTGGCAAGAGTTATGTAGTTTTTACTCCAAACACGGGTCCAAGTCCATATAAAAAGCTGGTAGCCATAATCAATGGCAATTATATGAACACAATTGAGATAATCTCCATTTCAGGATTAATTTGGAAAGTCACGAAGACCAAAACCATCACTTTGGCTCCCTACGAAGTTTATCAACTTCGCAGTCTGGAAAATTTGTCTGGAACAAAAATCAAATCCACGTCTGTAGTAGCTGTCCTGGCCGGACACGAGTGCTCCATGATCATAGGCACCTGTGAGCATGTCTATGAGCAGCTGGTACCAATTGAGTCTCTCTCCAATGAATACCTGGTCCCTGCAATGCATCAGACCTTCAGCCAAGACACAGCATATGTGGTTGCCCCAGAGGACAACACTGTTGTGTCTATTTTCAATAGGCATAAGTATCCCCAAAAAAGAAAGCTAAATTCTGGAGAAGTATTAGCTGTTGATTTGAGCAGAAATCCTAAGCTCATCCAAAGTAGCAAAAACATCATGGTAATGTATTTCAGTAGCAATTTTCCAAATGATGAGTTTCTAACCAATGTCATACCAACCTCTGAGATGTCAAAATCATGGACCATTTACTCTCAAGATGGCTATGATAACACTGTTGTTGTTGTTGCTGAAGCAGCATCAGCCTCCACTATCAGCGGTTCACTGAAATGGAAAACGTTCCCTGCTAATGACAAATTTGTATGGGCTACCAAGTCAATTGGTTCGCAGAAAGGTCCCATCACCATATCAGGTGATTCGCTGATGGCTGCTTATGTTTTTGGTGGGAAACCAAGGCATGGATATGCCACAACAGGAGTTTGTAACACAGGTAAGAAATCATGCCTGAACAATGTGTTCCTTGTTTGTACAAGCAGTCAGAAATTACATATGAATGAAAACTGGTTGAAATTACAACAACAAAAAAATGTTCTTGTGTTCCCTAAGTTTTTACGTCAACACCGCCTCCACCAGACCCCTGTGAGACTGTTAAGTGCCGTCAGCAGGAAGAGTGCAGAAAGGGTGTCTGCGTCCCCACTTCCACTGCCACATGTCAGGCAGTTGGCGATCCTCATTACAAAACATTTGATGGGAAATTATTTGACTTTCAGGGAACTTGTACCTACATCATGGCAAACAATACAAAGCCTCAAAAAGGCCTCGCACCGTTTACTATCTTGGCAAAGAATAATCACCGGGGAAGTAAAAGGGTGGCATATGTAAGGACGGTTTCTGTCCTTGTGTACAATCACACCGTGGTGGCTGGCAGCCAAAGAGGAGTAGTAGAGGTAAAAGTAAAAAGCAAATTATAAAGTTTTTTTATTTAAAACCACACTGAACAATAAGTAAATTTCTTTCTTTGATGTTTGTGTTCTTGTTTTTCATTCTAGTTTGATGGTGAAAATACTTACCTGCCTTTGACTATAGATGGTGGCAAAATAAAAGTGGATCAGCGGGGATGGAATGTTATTATATCAACAGATTTTGGCTTAGAGGTTAAATATGACTGGAATATGATGTTGTATATCACAGCTCCAAGCAGCTATTTCCAAACCGTAGGTGGTCTTTGTGGAAACTATAATGGTGACCGAAGAGATGAATATATTGATCCCAAAGGCAAGGTGCTCCCCAATGTCATTGAGTTTGCCAAGACCTGGAAAGTTCCAGATAATGATTTGTTTTGTAATGATGACTGTAATGGACAATGCCCAAGTTGCTCTTTAAATCTTCAAGAGGAGTACAAAAAAGACACAAACTGTGGTGTCATGGATAAAACTGATGGGCCATTTGCTAATTGCCACAACACTGTGGACCCCCACATGTATGTAGAGAATTGTGTCTATGATGTCTGTATTAACAACGGTATCAGAAACTTCCTCTGCAACAACATTCAAAGCTACGTTGACGCTTGCATGTCAGCTGGAATCAAAATCACTGGAAAGTGGAGGACACTTTCCAACTGCCGTAAGTGCATATGTATATATGTGAGATTTAAATGTATTCAATATTTAGATTAATGAATGTGAATGGAACATTTGTGCTGTTTGTTTAATTATGCTAGGATTTTGGTAGACAATTAATGTGACATAATCAGAATATTTATATTTTTGTTTTCCTCTTCTCCTCCAAGCTCTGGACTGTCCAGTCAACATGCATTATGATGCCTGCGGCACTGCCTGTGCCCCCTCATGTGCTGATAGAGATGCCCCAGACAAGTGCACACTGCCATGTGTGGAAGGCTGCCAGTGCAATGCAGGTTTTGTCCGCAGCGGAGATGAATGCGTACCTGTGAAAAAGTGTGGCTGCACTTACAAAGGCAGATATTATCTAGCTGAGCAGACATTTTGGAGTGACAATAAATGCACAGAGAAATGTGTGTGCAACCCCCAAACTGGAAAGGTTGATTGTACAATGACAAAATGTAAGAAGTCCCAAGTGTGTGACACTCGGAATGGAGTGAGAGATTGTTACCCAATCTCCTATAGTACTTGCCAGGGTGCAGGGGATCCACACTACCGCACATTTGATGGTAAAACCTTTGACTTTCAAGGAACCTGTACCTATTATTTGTCCAAGCTACTCAAGGCAGCTGACCCATCATTGATACCTTTTGAGGTGCTGGTCAAGAATGAGAACAGAGGAAAAAACATGGCAGTTGCTTACACTAAGACTGTATCCATAACAGTCTATGGATACACGATTGTCTTGAGTAAAGATGACCCAGGCAAAGTGAAGGTCAGTACATTTAAAACTCTTTTACAAAAGCCCCTTTCACACAGAGATTCCAGAAAATACACGGAGAATGTGACCCGGCATTTGTCCCGGGATTGTTTGATTTTGGTTCATTCACACTGCCAGTGATTTTCTGGGATCTGTGAGTGCGTTCACACACATCCCGTAAAGATCCCGTAAAGACACATGACGTCAGGATGAGACGTGTAACATATACGTTGAAAACATGAAAAATACACGTACCGTTCCACATAGCTGGTGAACGATCTCAGCTTCAGCGCGGATAGTGAGGAGCTCCTGGTCTCTGCTTCGTTCCAGTTTGCAGACATTTTTTCGTTCTTTCTTTGTTGATGATGAACACAAACTTTCTTCTAAGAGCAACAGAGTCGCGCAATGGCACATGACTATAACACACCCCTTATTTGGTCCTGGCATTGGTCCTGGGTTTTGTTCACACAGGGCGCGTTCCGGGACTGATCCTGGCGATGTTACTAGGTCCTCAACCCGGCATCGATGCCGGTATCAATCCCGGGTCGTGTTTGCGTTCACACAGAAGGGACTCTGCAATTTGCCGGGATCATCGCGCTGTGGGAAAGGGGCTAAATTAATATGAATAACTGCATAAAGGCTTGAACAAATGTCATTATATGCTAACCTACAAAAAAAAACTAGTTTTGTTAACTAGTTGGTAACTTGTGTCCTAAAGGTCAACAATCTGTATGTTAATTTGCCATTTGAACAAGAAGATGGTCGATTCTCCATATTCCGCAGTGGGTACTTTGGCGTGATAAAAACTGACTTTGATCTGACATTGAAATTCAACTGGGATAGCCACGTAGTGCTGACTCTCCCCAGCACTTACTACAGTCAAGTGGGGGGGCTTTGCGGCAACTGGAATGACAATGTAAATGATGATTTGCTGACTCCTGACAAAGCGCTTGCTGCAACCCCAACCATTTTTGGAACCAGCTGGAAAGTCAAGGATGACCCTGGATGCTCAGATGGATGTCAGGGCAAAGCATGTCCTAAATGTGATGCCATGGAGAGAAACAAAGTCACTTTTACAAAGCCTTGCAGCAAGATAACTGACAAACAGGGACCATTCAAAGGCTGCCATAATAAAGTGAATCCAAATCAGTTTTATGAGGATTGTGTGTATGATATGTGTATGTACGGTGGTCATTCGTCAGCACTCTGCAGTGCTCTTACTGCATACACAGCTGCTTGCCAAGATGCACTTGGTCAAGTGGAATCCTGGAGAACCGACAGTTTCTGCCGTTAGTATTCATTCCAACAACATTTCCTTCTCTTTAAAGATTTTTAAATACATGTAACTATTGTAAATATTGTGA
This sequence comes from Semotilus atromaculatus, assembly GCA_031834385.1. Taxonomy (NCBI): domain Eukaryota; kingdom Metazoa; phylum Chordata; class Actinopteri; order Cypriniformes; family Leuciscidae; genus Semotilus; species Semotilus atromaculatus. The sequence goes on from JAULUF010000035.1 coordinate 5,621,229, forward strand.
AAATAGTCCTTAATATTATTTGTCCACAGCTGCATCCTGTATGGACAACAGCCACTATGAAGTTTGTGCAAACGGATGTTCCCAGACGTGCCATGGCCTCACTGAGCCCAAGGGCTGTGAGGGGACTCCCTGCATTGAAGGCTGTATTTGTGATGAGGGCTTTGTCCTGAGCGATGGTGAATGTGTGCCTATGGAACAGTGTGGCTGTTCTTACGAGGGGCATTACTATCAACTGGGTCAGGAATTCTTCCCTCAGGACAAGTGTCAGCAGAGATGTGTCTGCAAAGAGAATGGAAAAGTTCAGTGTAATGATGGATTCACCTGCAAACCAAACGAGAAGTGCCAGGTTCTGAATGGAGTTCTGGGCTGTTTCCCAGAGAGCAAAGCCATTTGCTCAGTGTCAGGCTTTGGGCTTTATCAGACATTCGATGGGAAGTCTTTCACTGTTGAAGGAGACTGTGAGTATAGATTGGCAGAGACAGCTCAGAACAAAGATGAGGACATGAACTCTTTCAGTGTATTAGTCAAACAGCAGTCCTCCTCTGAGATAGTCTTTACTCGAAGAGTGGAAATACAAATAGAACAATCCACGATTACTTTGCTGCCCGGCCACATCTGGGAGGTTCAGGTACTGTACTAGTTACTGAAACGCTAACAATAGTTTTAAGTGATCAAATACTGTTGTCTAAAATGTTAAAGTTTTATTTTGCTTCTTTTTTTTTTAACAGGTGGACAACGTTAAAACCAATCTCCCCGTGACTGTGGAGGAAGGACTGGCACAAGTCTATCAGAGCGGTGTTAACATTGTTGTGGAAACAGATTTCGGATTGAAACTGACATATGATACAGTCTCCATGGCTAAAATCGAGATCCCGTCCACTTTAAAAAATGTAGTCAAAGGTCTCTGTGGTAACTACAATGGAAACAGCGCAGATGATTTTCTCCTGTCAGGCGGTATTCAGACATCTTCCGTGGTCGATTTTGCTGAGTCCTGGGTTTCACCATCAGACAAACTGATGTGCCAAACAATTTGTGGCCCCAAATGTTTAAATCCGGACAAAGACAAACAGACAGAGGCAGAAACAGCATGCAGTATGCTAATCGCAGAGAAGGGACCATTTTCTGGTTGTTACGAAAAAATTCCACCTCAGAAATTCTTCGATGAATGTGTTAAAGATGTGGCAGCACAACCAAAAGACAAGACAGTTCACTGTCGCCACATACAAAGGTATGTTGCCAGCTGTCAAGAAATAGGGACGTCAATCAACAACTGGAGGAATAACACCTTCTGTCGTAAGTGGCTGCATACTTTAGGTTTAAAAATAACTCTCCTCTAGCCTATCTACGTAATGCCCCTTAATACACCAAACCCTAAGTTTTCCTTTAAAATTGTACTGTTTTCTTCCAGCACTCACATGTTTCAAAAACAGTCACTATGAACTCTGCGCTGACACCTGTTCCTCGACCTGTGCAAGCCTGACAAAGTCACAGAAATGCCCAATGTGTCAGGAAGGATGTCAGTGTGATGATGGCTTTTTGTTTGATGGAGGTGAATGTACGACTTTGGATAATTGTGGTTGTAATATAAATGGAAAGTTTCACAAGGTGAGAATCTATCTGGTCTGGTCTGTTCTTTTCATTTTATTTTTACTTATTTATTTATTGCTAATAGTACTCAAACATGACTAGGGCTGGGTATCGAGTTCGATACTTTTTAGGTACCGACCGAATTGTCTCGATACTACCGAGTATCGAAACATGTCTTGTTTTTCGGTACCTCATTTCGATACCTAAGGGGTTAATCTACTCAACGTCAGTGAAACAATGAATAAGCATGCAGCATGATTGGCTGTGGCGGAAAAACACTAACGTTAGTTTACGCAGTTGCCCAGAGAGACGTGGCTCGTCGCACGTGAGGCTGTAGTGTGTGTGTGTGTGTGTGTGTGTGTGTGTGTGTGTGTCCCTACCCAGATAGATAGAAAATATGTGGAAAAGATCAACAGTGTACCTACCTATGTACCACACTCGATGCCAGAAGCATGCGATGCAATATTTTCGACAAGATAATTGCTGCCAAGACCGGCAACACTTGAGAGTGTTTTTCCATCTTCGACTGCAAGAACTGGAGCGCGTCACAGATGAACCGAAATAAGCGTATAGGATACTTGACTCACAGACACGAGAAATAGGCATATAGACTTAAATATAGGTTAAAATATGTCTACTTTTAAACGAAACAATTGAAATAGTTTGATTATGTAATCCATAGGCACGCGTGCGTGTTCACTACTGCAGGAATGACGATCGAGGCAACATTGCCATATTCATCTTTGCAGACAACACAATCAGTAAACACTTGTTTATTAATAAAAAGTTTAAAGATATCCTTTCTATTTTTCCCCGACTAGGGTGACCAGACATCCCGAAAAATTCGGGACAGTCCCGAAATCCAAGCAGTTGTCCCGAATCCCGAATCCTGCCCTAATTGTCCCGAAAATTAGAACAAAGTCTTAAGAGCAGACTCTCGAGTAGTTATAGTCTGATAGAATATTAAAAACTGCTCATGGTTGTCCTGCAGCCAGCTCATTGCAACCATAGACAGTAAAAGAATGTAGAGAGCTGCAGTACGCTACGTAGACTACGACGTAGGCGGCAAGGCGCGAATTTCATTCATTCATTCTTGAAATGGAGGCTCACGCCCGTTTCACACATACTCCGTTTGCAGTGCGTATATGCGGTGCGTGTTGCGGTGCGTATACGGTACAGCTGCAGTACGCGCTATAGAGCTTTCTGCGTTTGCAGTGCACTAATGATCCGCAGTTTCTGTGTGACACAAAATCAAAAATGGTTAAGTAATTTTGATTTTAAATCAAACGTTAACTTTGACATTGTTTAAGACATTGAAATAGTATGAAATTGAATTCTAATTATTGTGATTTTTTGTTTTAGGCTACATGTAGATCGAGTTGTTGACAGAAGAAAAGCTATATCGTGCGATTGCCTGCTGTGATGCGAGTGTTCCCCTCAACCCCTCCCCAAAATATATATCATGTATTTTTTGAGGAGGGGGGGGTCATATAGCCTATGATGGCATTTTGCAACTTTTGGGACTAATCATACTTTTTTGTTTTCCTTAACCCTTTAATTTAGTAACTGTAGAACACATTAACTGTAATTATGCGTAGCCTATATGATGACATTATTACAGTTTCTTGTCAATCTGTGTCTATTTTAATGTGAACAATGCGCTGCCACTTTAATTCAACCCCCCCGACCCCCACCCGACCCCCCCCCCCAACCCCCCCCCCCCCCCCCCCGGTCCCGAATTTTACCCATTCTCATCTGGTCACCCTATCCCCGACACATCCATAATCATAATCGCCATTGCTTTGCGGCAAGCTTTATGCGTTTTTTTTTTGTTTTGTTTTTTGAGCGCAAGGTATACTTCGCACCCCAGTAGTCTATATTTAATTCAATTCACATTTATTTGTATAGCATTTTTCACAAAACATGTCGTTTCAAAGCAGCTTTACAGAAAATGCATGTCTAAATTACAATTTAGAGTGATCTGTTTCTGATCTGAGGTGAATGCATTTCAATAAATTTTCATTGTTAAACAATGCATTAAGGCAGAAACAATGAGCTCATTGAAGTAAAGAATACATGTTGTTAAATGATTAGGAAATATAGAAAACTTTAACATTGGTGCTTTTTTACAGACTCAAAATATGAGTGTAAAAAAAGTCAACAAACTGAAAAAAAGGTAATGTAATATTGTTAAAACGGATTTCCTAAAATTGGTACCGAAAAAGGTATCGTTCAGGAACCGGTATCGAAGTCAAGGTATCGGTATCGAAAATTTTGTTACGATACCCAGCCCTAAACATGACACCAGTGACACCAACCACAGAAAAAAAAAACATTGACTTTTTATCTTTCCCACCAAAATATAATACATTTCTTCAATATATTCTGCAGTCTGGTGAGACAGTCATTCAGGGAGAGTGTGAAGAGAAATGCTTCTGCAAATCCGGAGAGTTCTCATGTGAACCTTTGGAATGTAATGAAGATCACATCTGTGGCAAAAAAGATGGCGCCATTGGGTGCTACAGCAAAGGTATTTATGTTTATAAGAAGTATATGAAACTCGAAAAATTTGAATATTGTGCAAAAGTTCATTTATTTCAGTAATTCAACTTAAAAGGTGAAACTAATATATTATAAAGACTCGTTACATGTGAGATATTTCACGCCTTTATTTGTTATGATTTTGATTATTATGGCTTACAGCTATGAAAACCTTTCCACAATATTCTAATTTTGAGGTTTTCATAAGCTGTAAGCCATAATCATCAAAATGATAACAAAAACAGGCTTGACATATCTCACTTTGCATGTAATGAATCTATATAGTTTCACCTTTTAAGTTGAATTACTGAAATTAACTTTTGCACGATATTCAAATTTTTTGAGTTTCACCTGTTCTATTAAAGCAAAATATATGTTTATATACCAAGTATTTACATTTTCTCTCTTTCCCCTGTTTTCCTTAAAGCAACTTACTGTCCAATCAACATGCATTATGATGCCTGCGGTACTGCCTGTGCCCCCTCATGTGCTGATCGAGATGGTCCAGATGAGTGCACACTGCCATGCGTGGAAGGCTGCCAGTGCAATGCAGGTTTTGTCCGCAGTGGAGATGACTGCATACCTGTAAAAAAGTGTGGCTGTAGTTACAAAGGCCGATATTATCTAGCTGAGCAGACATTTTGGGGTGAGAAACAATGCACAGAGAAATGTGTGTGCAACCCTCAAACTGGAAATGTTGAATGCACACCAACAAAGTGTAAGAACCCTCTAGTGTGTGGCACGCGGAATGGAGTAAAAGATTGTTACCCAATCTCCTATAGTACCTGCCAGGGTGCAGGGGATCCACACTACCGCACATTTGATGGTAAAGCCTTTGATTTCCAAGGAACCTGTACCTATTATTTGTCCAAGTTACTCAATACAGCTGACCCATCATTGATACCTTTTGAGGTGCTGGTCAAGAATGAGAACAGAGGAAAAAACATGGCAGTTGCTTACACTAAGACTGTATCCATAACAGTCTATGGATACACAATTGTCTTAAGTAAGGAAAGCCCACGCAAAGTGAAGGTCAGTTCATCAAAAAGACTCTTCTACCTGTAATACAAATAACTGCATGCATAAGCAAGTCAAATGTTACTGCACACTCAACTATAAAACAAATACACATGGTTTTGAAGATTAATTTATTTGGATGAATTTTTCTTAAAGGTCAACAATCTGTATGTGAAATTGCCATTTGAACTTGAAGATGGTCGACTTTCAATATTCTACAGTGGGTATTTTGGCGTGATAAAAACTGACTTTGATCTGACATTGAAATTCAACTGGGATAGCCACGTAGTGCTGACTCTCCCCAGCACTTACTACAGTCAAGTGGGGGGGCTTTGCGGCAACTGGAATGACAATGTCAATGATGATTTGCTTACTCCTAACAACACCCTTGCTGCAACCCCAACCATTTTTGGAACCAGCTGGAAAGTCAAGGATGACCCTGGATGCTCAGATGGATGTCAGGGCAAAGCATGTCCTAAATGTGATGCCACAGAGAGAAACCAAATAACTTTTACAAAGCCTTGCAGCAAGATAACTGACAAACAGGGACCATTCAAAGGCTGCCATAATAAAGTGAATCCAAATCAGTTTTATGAGGATTGTGTGTATGATATGTGTATGTATGGTGGTCATTCGTCAGCACTCTGCAGTGCTCTTACTGCATACACAGCTGCTTGCCAAGATGCACTTGGCCAAGTGGAATCCTGGAGAACCGACAGTTTCTGCCGTTAGTATTGTTTTATTTAAAATATAACTAGTTACTCATTACTCTAGTTTGACATTAGTTCTTAATATGATCTGTCCACAGCTACAAACTGTAAGGCACACAGCCACTATGAGGTTTGTGCGAAAGGATGCCCGCAGACGTGCCGTGGCCTCACTGAGCCCAAGAGCTGTATGGGAACTCCCTGTTTCGAAGGTTGCACATGTGACAAAGGCTTTGTCCTGAGCGATGGTGAGTGTGTGGCTGCACAGCAGTGTGGCTGTACTGAGAAGGGCCAGTACTATCAGCTGGGTCAGGAATTCTTCCCTCAGGACAAGTGTCAGCAGAGATGTGTCTGCAAAGAGAATGGAAAAGTTCAGTGTAATGATGGATTCACCTGCAAACCAAACGAGAAGTGCCAGGTTCTGAATGGAGTTCTGGGCTGTTTCCCAGAGAGCAAAGCCATTTGCTCAGTGTCAGGCTTTGGGCTTTATCAGACATTCGATGGGAAGTCTTTCACTGTTGAAGGAGACTGTGAGTATAGATTGGCAGAGACAGCTCAGAACAAGGATATGGACACAAACTCTTTCAGTGTATTAGTCAAACAGCAGTCCTCCTCTGAGATAGTTTTCACTCGAAAAGTGGAAATACAAATAAAACAATCCACGATTACTTTGCTCCCCGGCCACATCTGGGAGGTTCAGGTAATGTACTAGTTACTGAAACTCTAACAATAGTTTTAAGTGATCAAATACTGTTGTCTAAAATGTTAAAGTTTTCCATTGGTGTTTTCTTTACAGGTGGACAACGTAAAAACCAATCTTCCCGTGACTGTGAATAATGGACTGGTACAAGTCTATCAGAGCGGTGTTAACATTGTTGTGGAAACAGATTTCGGATTGAAACTGACATATGACACAGTCTCCATGGCCAAAATCGAGATCCCATCCACTTTTAAAAATGTAGTCAAAGGTCTCTGTGGTAACTACAATGGAAACAGTGCAGATGATTTTCTCCTGCCAGATGGTATTCAGACATCTTCTGTGGAGTACTTTGCTGGGGCCTGGGTTTCACCATCTGATAAAATAATGTGCCAAACAATTTGTGGCCCCAAATGTTTAAATCCGGACAAAGACAAACAGACAGAGGCAGAAACAGCATGCAGTATGCTAATCGCAGAGAAGGGACCATTTTCTGGTTGTTACGAAAAAATTCCACCTCAGAAATTCTTCGATGAATGTGTTAAAGATGTGGCAGCACAACCAAAAGACAAGACAGTTCACTGTCGCCACATACAAAGGTATGTTGCCAGCTGTCAAGAAATAGGGACGTCAATCAACAACTGGAGGAATAACACCTTCTGTCGTAAGTGTCTGCATGTTCCTCAAATAATCCTCTTCTCGCTTGTCCTCTTGCTGGCCTTCTTTTCACGTAGCCTTTAGTCGAGGAAGATACTGTGTAAAATTAAATATTCTCTTTAAAAACTGATTTCTGAGAACAATCTTGAATTCTTCCAGCACTCAAGTGTTCGGCAAACAGTCACTATGAGCTTTGTGCTGACACTTGTTCTTCAACCTGCGCCAGCCTGACTAACTCACAGAATTGTCCACCATGTCAGGAAGGATGTCAGTGTGATGATGGCTTCTTGTTTGATGGAGGTGAATGTAAGACTTTGCAGGACTGTGGTTGTAATGTAGATGGAACGTTTTACATGGTGAGAAACCATTCCAGTTTCTTTCTTGCAATAGTCAAACATCACACTAGTCACAGGAAAAAACTGACACTTGTTGTCTCTTATTTTTTCTGCAGTCAGGTGAGACAGTCATTCAAGGACAGTGTCAAAAGAAATGCCTCTGCAAAACTGGAGTTTTCTCCTGTGAACCATTGAAATGTGATGCAGATCAGATCTGTGACAAAAAAGAAGGTGTAACTGGGTGCTACAAGAAAGGTAAGTATATCTATAATGAACATTGTAAAGCATTTCCCAATTAGGTTTTAATGAAACCATAATACAGATGTACACCTCTGTTCCAGATCCTTGCAGTAACTATGAGTGCCGTGAACAAGAGTACTGCACTGTAAAGGACAATAAGGCACTGTGCGTTGCAAAGTCAAAGGTCTCTTGCATTGCCAAAGGAGATCCTCATTACAAAACCTTTGATGGAAACCACTTCTCCTTCCAGGGTACTTGCTCCTATACTTTAGTTAAAACTTCAGGCAAAGACCTAACACTAACACCTTTCAGCATCGTCAACAAGAATGACATTCTCAAAGGCACACGTGGTTCTTACGTGAAGTCAGCCACCATTACAGTCAGAGGACATGACATTACTTTCATCCAAGGCAACCGCAATCATGTGACAGTAAGTCAGTACCATCAAGTCAATGTTAAAACATATCAGTGTCCCTCTAAGGTAATATTGTACATCAGGGGAAGCCAACCTTGCACTCAGAGGGCTACCTTCCTAAAGACTTCAGTTCCGACCTTGCACCAACACACCTGCTATTTTCAAGTAATTTTCAGCTTAATTGGCTGGTTCAGATGTGTTCAAGTAGGGTTGGAGCTAAAAACTCCAGGAGCAAGGTTGACTACCCCTGTTGTACACTTTGGAAATTCTCTACTTAATATGTCTGTTGCTTGCTCTCAATTGATCCTATCCAGATTGATGGCACAGTTTCAAACCTTCCTGTAAGTTTGAACTCTGAGGGGATCAACATAACGCAATCCGACACTACAGGGGTCCTGCAGACAGATTTTGGCTTGGAAGTCATGTTTAATTGGGCGGATACCCTCATGGTGACATTGTCTAGTAGCTATTATAATAACACAGTTGGAATGTGTGGAACCTACAGTAATGACCTGCAGGATGATTTTGTCACACCGAGTGGTAACAGCATGACAGACATCACAGAATGGGCAAAGTCTTGGAGTGTCCCTGAAAGCAACAGCAACTGCTGGCACTTTCCCCCTTGCTCAGATGATAAGAAGTTACTATATAGTGGAAAAAGCTACTGTGGTTTGTTAGAGAATGCAAAGGGCCCATTTGCCCAGTGCCATGACATAATCTCAAAAAGGCGATTCGCTGCTGACTGCCTTTTCCAAATGTGTCTCAATGATGGAAGTCAAAATGCTTTCTGCAATGCCTTCAATAATTATGTGTCCTCCTGTGCACTGGTAAAGGCTGACGTGTCTCCAGAGTGGAAACAGCTCGCTAACTGCTGTAAGTCATGGCCATGACTCAAAATATTTGTTTAATAGATGTTACATTAATGCTAACACCTTTCCTGTCTTTTATTCCCAACAGGATGAAGATTTTTTTTTCTCAAGTCACTTGGATCCCAGTGAAAATGCAAATTACTTAATAAATAATATTGTGTTTTGCATTTCACAGTTAATATATTGACATATAATATATAACAGTTTTCGTCATTACTTATCACATTATGTAATGTTAGACTTGGTGTTTAAAATTGATGTTTAAGTGAGTTTCTTTTCTTGAATGACTACATATAGATTTGTCCTATCCACAACTCAATCTATAGTTAATCTTGGGTTAAATTGCTCTGTTTTAAACTTGATTTATTCCTTCAAATGCCTCCATAATTAACATTCTAATTAAATTCTTGCATCTATGTGCATTATGTTGATTTTATTGAGCTGTGTCATTTCCTGTGTCTCTTATTATAAGTGTCAAAAGTCATTAACAGAAATATAGGTTATGCCAACCGTATGTCAGCTTCTAATATTAGCATATCAATAATTAGGAAGTATTTTATATAGACATTTAACTGCCCCAGACACATCAAAGCATCCACCAATTTGCAACAGTTAATATTTCAGATGCTGTTCAACACTCACACTAACCAATGAATTTTCATTGAAAATGAAATACATTGAGCAGCCTAAGAATATATAGTTTATTGCTTAAGTATTCAAAACCCTTTATTTATTTAACATTTTATGTTGCTGCCTTATGTTAAACTGCTTTACATTACTTTTTTTCACATAAATCTACACTCCATACACCATAATGACAAAGCAAATAAACAGATCTTTGACAACTTTGCAAATGTATTAAAAACATACATAAGAAGTACATTACTTGTAGAAGTACAAGTACAAGTACATGTACATGTACATTACATAAGAATTAAAATCCTTAAATCAGTCACATCTGACTACATTTGGGGGATTTTCTGCCATTATAACCCTCAAATCCTCTCCAGCTCTGTCAGGTTGTATGGGGTTCGTTGGTTTCAGGTTTCTCCAAATATATTAGATTGGGTTCTAGCCCAGACTTTGGCTGAGACACTCAAGGACGTTCACAGAGTTGTCCTTAAGCCAATTGTGCATTGTCTTAGCTGTGTGCTTAAGGTTATTTAATTAAGACTAACTCTATATTTTGCTTTGTTTTCCTTCTACCCTGACATGTCCCCCAGTCCCTGCTGCCGAAAAACACCCCCACAGCATGATGCTGCCGCCACCACCTCCACACTTTATTGTTGGGATGGTATTGTGCCGATGATGAGCAGTGCCTGGTTTGCTCTATACATGATGCTTTGAACTGTTCATCAGACCAGAGAATAATCTTTCTCACAGTATGAGAGAGCATAAGTGGGTTTTCATGTGTCTTCATTGAGGAGAGACTTGAGTCTGGCCACTGTGCCATAAAGCTTAGATTGGTGGAGTGTTGCAGTGATGTTTGTCCTTCTGTACATTTCTCCCATGTCCATATATGATCATGGAGCTCAACCAGAGTGACCATCTTCTTCTTGGTCACCACTCCAACCAAGGCCCTTCGCCATTGATTGCTCTGGCCCAGGAGGCCAGCTCTAGGAAGGATTATGGAGGCTATGCTTCTGTGAACCTTCAATATAGCCGTTTTAATTATTTTTTTGTAGTCTTCCCCAGGGGCCGTATTCACAAAGAATTTTATCTTACCACTAGGAGTACTCCTAAATCTCACTAAAATATTTTAGCTAGGAGTTTTCTCTTAAAAGTTATTCACAACGCCTTTCAGACCTACTCTTAGTAAGGAAAAAATGAAAACTCCTAAACTAAGAGTGAGTCTTCGTTGCAATGGATGACATCAATTCTCATGCACGAGCTTCCTCGCAACCTGGGCTACAGAGAAGCAGCACTGGACTGTTGCTCAGTGGTCCAAAGTACTTTTTTCGGATGAAAGCAAATTTTGCATGTCATTCGGAAATCAAGGTGCCAGAGTCTGGAGGAAGACTGGGGAGAAGGAAATGCCAAAATGCCTGAAGTCCAGTGCTGCTTCTCTGTAGCCCAGGTCAGGCGCTTCTGCCGCTGTTTCTGGTTCAAAAGTGGCTTGACCTGGGGAATGCGGCACCTGTAGCCCATTTCATGCACACGCCTGTGCACGGTGGCTCTGGATGTTTCTACTCCAGACTCAGTCCACTGCTTCCGCAGGTCCCCCAAAGTCTGGAATCGGTCCTTCTCCACAATCTTCCTCAGGGTCCGGTCACCTCTTCTCGTTGTGCAGCGTTTTTTGCCACACTTTTTCCTTCCCACAGACTTCCCACTGAGGTGCCTTGATACAGCACTCTGGGAACAGCCTATTTGTTCAGAAATGTCTTTCTGTGTCTTACCCTCTTGCTTGAGGGTGTCAATGATGGCCTTCTGGACAGCAGTCAGGTTGGCAGTCTTACCCATGATTGCGGTTTTGAGTAATGAAACAGGCTGGGAGTTTTTAAAAGCCTCAGGAATCTTTTGCAGGTGTTTAGAGTTAATTAGTTGATTCAGATGATCAGGTTAATAGATCGTTTAGAGAACCTTTTCATGATATGCTAATTTATTGAGACAGGAATTTTGGGTTTTCATGAGCTGTATGCCAAAATCATCAGTATTAAAACAATAAAAGACCAGAAATATTTCAGTTGGTGTGCAATGAATCTAAAATATATGAACGTTTAATTTTTATCATTACATTATGGAAAATAATGAACTTTATCACAATATGCAATTTTTTTGAGAAGGACCTGTATACACTCAAGGGGAGATTGGCAAACAAGACACACCTGGGAACAATCATGGAACTAATCAACAAGAAAAATTACAAATGACTACAAAACATGGCACAGAATAGGAAAAAACATAAAAGTCCACACAAAACAAGGGGAACACAAGACAGGAATCATGACACTTACCCTAAAAGTTACCTCAATTTAGGTTATTTGCTTACTCTGAGTAAACTTACCCAGGTAAGATGCATACTTTTTGGAATACCCCCTAAATTGGAGAGAAATGTCTCCACTTGCAAAAATATAAAATAACATCTAATACATTACTCTCCAAAGAACTAAAATAATAATAATGTAATCCCAATGCAAATAGATTAAGTAAATTGCTATTTTGCAACAACTTTAAATTTAGTGTAGCCTTACTTATGAATTTAAGTTATGACAAAAAAGTGTGCTGTTTTAGTTAATTAAGCAAGCAGCCAAAATAAAGTGTATGAACATGGACAATTAAACATGAATCAGACCCCTCGGCGGGGCATAAAGAGGAGGAGGAATATGATGAGACAATTGTTCGTCTCTTGGAAGACAATTTGGAGGAGGATGAAGAGAATGCAATTCTCCCTCCAAATCTCTCTTCCAGGCCTAACAGTGCGACAGGTGAGTCTCCCTCTCCCATACAGGGAGACTTGGACCTTATTGAAATGTGTAAGAGAGCAGCTGCTAAACTCTCTATGGACTGACCATCAGAACACGAAAGCCAGGGCACAGAGAGGGAATTATATGATGGGAAGAGGCTCCCCAGCCAAGCAGCTGTTTCCTGCCGTCTCAGCATGTGTTGCAGAGTTGGGCCGTTTTTCTCATAGACTACCGGTTAAAGATTTCTCTAGGCTGGATGTACTTGATATGGAGGAACTTGGGATGTTCAACCCCCTCCCTGTAGAATTATTGGTGGCTCACCTCCACCCTAATCGCCAGGCAGCCCTATCCTCTGCCTCTTCACTGCCAGGATGGACAGAGAGGCTTTAAATGCCACCTCACTGCTCACTGCATATCAGGCTGAGCTCATGGAGGAGATGAGGAGGCAGATCAACGCTGGGTCTCCAGATTCAGCACTGTGGGAAGAGATCTGCGTCATTGCAGATCTCAAACTCCGGTCATGCAGAGGAGCACTCCAGAGCTGTGGCATGGGCTTGGCAGTGATGGACGAAAGATCGCTGTGGTTGGGATTATCAGGCCTGTCAGAAATAAGGAAGGCAGAGTTCCTTGATGCTCCAGTGGAGCCAAAAGCCCTTTTTGGGGCTGCTGTGACAAATATGCGTCAGCAGTGTGACCTTCTTAAGAAAGATGGAGAGGCTTTTGAAACTTGCTTTCCCAGCAAGCCCACTGCTCGACCTACCCAGCCCACACGCCCTGGGTTTTCCTCTGCCTCCAGGGTGGGACAGTCAGGGTACCCTAGACCTACCCCCACCCCAGCAGTCAATGCGGGCGGAGGTGAACCCAAGACAGCCACAGCCAAGAGGTAAGGCCTTGTTTGCACACCGTCACAGCAGCAGGCGGAGAGAGAGACAGAAATGCTTGTCTCTCATTTGGAAAGCTTAGGCTTCTAAATAAACGAGACAAAAAGCTGCTTGGTGCCCGCAGGAGATAATTTACCTGAGTCTCAGACTGAACTCAGACCAGTATCAAGCGTTTCTGTCGGAGGAACACATCAGGTTAATATGCGGCTTTCTATCCCTTTTTCAGAAGGGAAACAGAGTTCCATTCAGACTGTGTTTATGTCTTCTGGGGCTGATAGCCTCGACATTTTCTGTCATTCCACTGGGACTGTTGCGAATGAGAGAGTCCGAAAACAAGTCAGTATCTGGTGTGACCACCATTTGCCTCAGGCAGTGCAAAACATCTCCTTCGCATAGAGTTAATCAGGTTGTTGATTGTGGCCTGTGGAATGTTGGTGCACTCCTCTTCAATGGCTGTGCAAAGTTTCTGGATATTGGCAGGACCTGGAACACACTGTTGTATACGTCGATCCAGAGCATCCCAAACATGCTCAATGAGTGACATGTCCCGTGAGTATGCTGGCCATGTAAGAACTGGGGAGTTTTCAGCTTCCAGGAATTGTGTATAGATCCTTGCAACATGGGGCCGTGCATTATCATGCTGCAACATGAGGTGATGGTCGTGGATGAATGGCACAACAATGGCGCTCAGGATCTCGTCACGGTCTCTCTGTGCATTCAAAATGCCATCAATAAAAGTGGCTCTTGGAGGTGAAGATGCTGGATGTGGAGGTCCTGGGCTGGTGTGGTTACACGTGGTCTGCGGTTGTGAGGCCGGTTGGATGTACTGCCAAATTCTCTGAAACGCCTTTGGAGACGGCTTATGGTAGAGAAATGAACATTCAATTCACTGGCAACAGCTCTGGTGGACATTCCTGCAGTCACCATACCAATTGCACGCTCCCTCAAAAATTGTGACATCTGTGGCATTGTGCTGTGTGATAAAACTGCACATTTTAGAGTGACCTTTTATTGTGGCTAGCCTAAGGCACACCTGTGCAATAATCATGCTGTCTAATCAGCATCTTGATATGCCACACCTGTGAGGTGAATGGATTATCTCGGCAAAGGAAAAGTGCTCACTAACACAGATTAAGACAGATTTGTGAACAATATTTGAGAGAAATAGGCCTTTTGTGTACATAGAAAAATTCTTAGATCTTTGAGTTCAGCTCATGAAAAATGGGGGCAAAAACAAAAGTGTTGCGTTTATAATTTTGTTCAGTGTAATTTGTTGTTAATGGGTAGACTGTGCTACGCTAGTTATTTACTGTATTTATCCTCTCAATACTATCTTGTTCCTTTCTTCAGTGGAACAAAGATGTTTTGTAGAAGCTGCTCTTTTACATACAATATAAATGTGTAAAGGGATGGAGGATTTCAAACTCCAAATATTAGCATAGTGAAGGGGGTGGATTGGAATCCACTGCTGCTTCAATGTATATGTAATGAGTGATTAATCAAGGTATTAATCAATATTTTTCCTTCTAATATCAAATGAGTTGAATGACTTTTCTGGAGATTTTACTTTGTTGAAGAAGTTACCAGTGTGATTACTAAAATGTTCTTTTCATGTATTCTTTAATGTCTGTATTTGATATCTGAATGCAGCAACAGTGCTTGCTTATTTAGGCCGGCTTCCAGAAATTAAATATGGACTTGTTTTGTGTTTGAGAAAGGTCTTTAAAGCCAATAGTTTAAGGAACCATTTATTTGTTAAAGCTTTACTTTCCAGTTAGACTCATGTCTAGCTATCCTTGAGAGAAAAAAATGCATTATCTTGATGTTTTGAGACGACTCTCCTGTTTATAGTTAGAGCCTGGCCAAATCCAACCTTGGAAAAGCTGTGTGTCTGTGTGTGTGTTAGTCTTCTTGGTTGCAGGTTAAGGAACCACTGGCATTATTGGAGATTGACTGAGTTGTTGTTCTGGACATGTTGGCGCCCAATAACCCAAATCTGCGACCTGGAAGGTTACGACGTGCCTAACTTCAGGGTCTAAGTGTCAGCTGCATAATCGATGGAGATATGCTTCAGTCTATCTGTATATGTGTGGAAATTTGCTTAGACTATATGTGTTCCCAATCAGAAACTGCAACCTGAAGCAAGGACGTAGCTTAGACCTTGGTGAGGGGTATAATTGCTGTGATCTTTGTAACTGTAAGCGGAGCGGCCCACGAACTCCTGTGTGAGACGTGAAGCTGACTTCTGCTGATGAAACGGCAAACTATCTTCTGTAAAACTTTAATTTATTATAATTCTGACTCCGGGTCTTCTTTCAAATATCTGTTTCTGGGTCTTTGTCTGTATAACCCCTTACACAATAGTATCATGAAATTAGATGATTGCCACTCATGTAGGTTACTAAGTGTTTATTCTTAAAAAATCATAGTTTTGTTATTTACTGAAGCATAGAAAAGATATTATATGAATAAGCTATTAGTTATGCGTAAAAAAATTTAATCTGAAAACAGTGGAACTTACACAACTAGGGTTGTAAAATATCAATAATAATTACAGAAAAAACTGAACTTGCAAGACTTTATAAGCACAATCTCATGTACAATGTGGGAAACACCATACAACATATCACAGAATTCGCTGATTAAGTCTGTGGTTTATTATTTTTATTGTTTGTTGTTGTTGTTGTCAAATGTGATGTTTAAATGAACCATTCACTGCTCTATTTTGTGGACAATGGGTTGCTAACATATGACGCTCGTCCATTGAGCTTTATCTTTTAGTATCAAAAGACACAAGTGCTGCAAGTTATCGCTATACAATGCAAAATAATGGTACCTTTTAAGCAACCATGTAATCCTACTGTCTTATAATGTCATAACGAACAAAGAATTATAATGTTCCTCATATGTCATAGTAAACTTTCTTGCTTCAAAACAAAAGTTTATTGTTATTGGTGCATGTCTGGAGTGTATGTGCTGTACTTTTTGTATTACATGCAGTCTGCTCAATCAATATTTATTTATCATAAACTGAGCAAACAATATAAGCAAACAGTGGCTGTCTGTAGAAACTAGGACAGCATAGAACAAACTTTCGTCTTTAGACACGCAAGAGCAGAGCACATTTAGTTTATCCATGCACTTAGACTTTAAAAACACCTATGTAGCATGGTCACTGAAACAGAAATGATTTCTGTCAGATTCCTTTCCCAGGAGATTGAGCAAAGCGTGTAGGCTATTTCTTATATCACCACATGGATGAAATGACAATTATACTGTACCTAAACTGATTGTTTACTGAAAGAGAAACAGAAATACATAGTTTCTGAAACTTTGACCCTGTTACGGGACAGCAGGGACGAGGAGAGGTAAGAATCCAACTGCAGAAATGAATGCAATTTATTAACAAAACAAAGGTAATCCACATTGAAAATCCAAACCAGGAACTGGAACAAAATCCAAGGAACAAAAACGCAACAGCTTCACAAACACAATGCAAAGACAACAACCGTCAAACGACAACTGAATCACAGGGGTATAAATATATGAGAAACGATGGCTAAGGAACAACAGGAGAGAACTAATCAGGGTAACTATGGAGACAAACATGGTCAACTATAGAAACTAACAATGGACAAAACAAACAGGAATTGAACAAAGGAAGAGAACACAGAATCATTTGGGAACTCTTCAACATGTAAGTCCATACAAACAGAAGGCACACCACCAGGATCGTGAGAGGCTCCATTTCCTCCATTTCCCTACACACAAAATCACAAAACACGCACACAACATGCAGAACATCATACATCTCTTGCAAAAGCAGATATTTCACTCAAAGCTTTTAATTTTTTTTTTTTTAATTGTGTTTTTGCATACACCATCAAATGATTAGCCATATACACAACAAACTAAACACGGATGTGAAGGATGTGAAAAATGTGAAACACTATCTTGTGCCGTTTTCAGTGTGGATTGGAGTGCACAGGAGTTTGTCATAGCACTCACTTACATGTACTGTATGTGCACAAATACACTGTTTATGCACAATTATTGTACAATTGATGAACTTTAGTTATTGAACTGAACTGACTTGAGCTGAATAATGACACTATTGGCTTAAAGCTGCTTTACAGCAGAATTTGTTATTATTGTGAAGTTGTTTTGAAACAATCTGTATTGAATAGAGTCCTATAGAAATAAAGGTGACTTGACTTTGTATGTATTCGGTACAAAATAAACAAATGCAAGGGTAAAAAATTATTTGTTTCTCAAAACATTGAGTTTGATTTTCACACACATTTGGGTGTAATTGGTAAATGAGTGTGGCATTTAAATGGTAGTGTTTTACAAATGAAACACAAGAGCTGTTCGTTCTAATGTAGAGAACTGTGTTCTGTTTTACTAGTGCGTAGCAGAAAATGTGCTTGCAGTTTTGCGGACTTGGTCTGAAGATTAGGTACATGAGTGAATGGTTTCACTGAGTGGGCCTCAACTACCACTTTTAGTGGGTAAGCAATGTGTAAGCAAAACTCAAAATAATGATGCATAACTAATATCTCACAAGGGTCAGCACTTTCTCCCAAATCATTATAGAATTCAACATATCCCAACCTATTCATTTTACATATTTACATTTCAACATTGTTTTTAGTAACCACATGTTTGTAAAAAATTATGTTTGCCTTCGTGTGAGAATGTAATCATAGCAAGATCTGCACAATTGCTGTCTGCATGCCATCATTGTTTACTTTTGCTGGAAAGATTCAAGGGCTCTCTAACCAACATCTCAGTGATCAATCGGCAGTTGTGACTTCAAATGTTATATTCAACCAGCCTCATTTGTCATAAAGAAATGCAGGTTGAATAGCACAGTAGAGTCTGCTATAGAAAAAAAAGTTTCATGGTGATGTGAAATACTTAAATAACCATACTAAAACTATAAAAATGAGAAACTATTTTTTATCTGTATGAATGGACCTTCTAGAGGTTGAAACCGCTTTCCATAAAACCACATCCCCTAAAGCATCTGACTAACTGTAGTTTGTTTTCAGCATTAACATAATTTGAAAGAACTAACAAAATGATCTTATTTGCTTTGCCTCTTTCTAATTTATAAGACTTTCTTTGGATTTTTACATTATTCTGTGTGTAAATAATTTTGTGTAGCACTTAACCTTAACTATAAATTCCACTGTCATTGTAAAACTGCCCTTTTCAATAAGTCTGAAATTTCTAAAATACATAACTCACCTACATTACTAGTGTTAAATTATAGGAATCATGATCTGTCAGATATACATTTCACAACCTACACGCTTTAGCAATTACAATTTGAGCTTAAACGGAAGTAAACCTCCCAAAAATATTTATTTCTTCGAGTGGTTTTTGGAAAGACAGCTGAAACACTGCTGCTGCACTTCTGAAAAATGGCATGCATAAAAAGTGACCTTATGTCCTGGATATTAGGGATGCTTATTCTTGATGTTACATGTAGCTACATATGGTAAGATGAATGAGTTATATATGTATATGCTCAATGTCATTGGATTTCTCAATATATTTGATTATTTCCTTAATAATGATCCAAACAACAATAAAAGTATTAAATGAGCATTTTGAGCACTGTAATTGTAAACTAAATTGATGAGGTTTTCACAGGTTTGTCAGGGAGATCAATAACCAATGTCAGTTGTTATTTTGAATCAGACCTCTTGAAATCAAGCCAGTCATGAAAAATAATCTGAATTTGTATAACCTCATAACCTCATACATTACAGCATATTTCCTTATATATCTATTGAAATGTTTGGCTTAGGCCTAGAACCTATTTGCAATGTGAAACTAATGTATTATCACATTTAAAGAGATGACCTTTGAAGATTGAATATTTAAAACATTTTGTGTAAATTTAATTTGTACATTTTTTTATAATTTTATTAAGATAGAGATATTTTTATTAATATTTAAAAGGTATTTTAATTGTCTGCATAAATCTTGTTTTGTCAGATTTGAGGTTATACAATTCTTGGCAATTTTTAAAACCTAATACTAATGTTAATAAATAATACCTAAATATATTATATTTAAAATATGTAATATATAAAATTTGTGCTAAAAAAATTGGGAAAAATAAATGTTGTTTCGAAATAAATTTGACAAGACATCTTTCATCGCAGCATTTATGTTCATAGTGCTCTAGACCAGAATTGGTTGCTCAGAATTGTGGCGATTATGACCTCTGGTGGTGGTTTCCATGAAAACATCAATGTGACCTTTAATTCATTTTTATGGATGTCACAACACCTATGTACACATCAATAGATGAATGGATTTAAGTTTGCCAAGTTACAACTGTCGATAAAGGGGGCAGTAAGCAAAAGGTATTGTATGTTTGAATTATTTTTCTCTTTTTTCCACATCTCTTTACTAGGCCTATTGATAGCGGTACAGTCATCCATGTTAGATTTCGAAACTTATAAACGTCAAACCAAAATTACTGTCTTACGTGAATATCTTTGGACCCTGGGATGATCCAATGGCATTTGGAACCATGATGGACACAGATGGAAAGGGAAATATTTGTAAAACTTGATACTTCAAGTGTATACGATTGCAATAAAATCAGCAGCACCAACATTAAAAGGACTAGAACAACCTCTTATTCATAAAATGTGTTTCCAATCACAGAGATAAGGTGTTGTTTAGCCAGGCAGTGTCCAGAAGGGGTGTTTTAAATGAATTTGTCACTACAGAATATGTAGAAGACAAAATGATGCAGTACTTGTGTTCTGGAATAGGGACAATAAAGGTGCATTAAATCTATTTATTTTAATATTATTAATTATTGCACGTAAAATTTGATTATGCTTTTATTTCGTTTAGTTAAAATAGTTATCTTAATTTTGTTCTTAAGATGAAAAAATCCAACTGAATTTTATGAATTTGTAATAGGCAGTTGTTTCTCCACTTTTAAAAATAACGGGCCTATTACCAAACATTATTTTCTTTCTGCCTAGTTCGAAAAAGTAGTTTTTTATAACTTTCCCGCAAGCGGTTATATGGGCTACCATAGACTTCCAGAGCATATTAATAATAATATGAATATGAATATGAATATGAATACCAACGGATACAATAGGTGCCTGCGCACCTTCGGTGCTTGGCCCCTAATTACACAAATAACATGTTACTTCTGTATCTGAGTGGATTCACAGATTCAGCCAACTCAAGGATTCAGTCAGCATACCCTCAGCACCAGGTCCTTCAGCTCCACCCACTCGTTTACCAGAGTACTATCTATCACCAGAGTTTTAACCAGCCACACCTATTACATCATCAATTAGGAGTCCTATAAAAGCACACAGTTTTACTCACCAATTGTCCAGTCTTGGTAGTCTCTACCTGGCTACCTGGCATTCACTTTTGAATGAAAACATAGAATTGCTTATGCCATTCACTTACCCACTTAATGATCTGAGAGATATTTTCCATTCTGTGAATAAAAATCCTGTTCAGTTGATCTACGTGTTTTTGACAGAAGGCTGGACTACTTACAAGTAAATCACAATGGAAGCAGGAGCTCCTGATCCGTTTGCAGAACCAGCACAAAATCTCCGATAGTCACTACTTCCTCCATCCACCACTTCTTCGTCAGTCACACCAGCAAGTCCCATGGCCCAGCTCTACTGGCGTCTCATTTGGGGGGTCCGAGGAGGTTCTCCCCGATGACAGCCTGTCTCTGGTGGCTACCGACCAAAAGGATTGGTGGGGCTCAGTGGATGATTCCGCCCCCCTGCCGTCTAAAGATCTGAGTGACGCCAGAACTGGGCTGGATGCCGAGCTCATCCACATCCTCTCAAAGGCCGTTGAGGAGCTTGGATTAGAGTGGTCTGCCCCAGAAGAGCCCACACACAGCCGCCTAGTTTAATGGTCATGCTGGGGTGCCGCCAATGGGCCCCTCGTCAGAGAGCAGCGCAGTTTTTCCTGGAGGCTCACAATGAACTCACCAGGTCGTGGCGTGCCCCCTATTCGCCATGCGTCCACACTTTAGCCTCCACCGCCCTCACTGCTATTGACGCCGCTGGAGAAAAAGGTTACGAAAAGCTACCTCCTCTTGAAGAAAATGTGTTCCACTCACAACCCTAGAATTGAAAGCTAAGGTCGCCCGTCCCTCCAAACCCTGCAGGACTACTCCAGCCCTCGCGGGGCGTGCCTACACATCGGCTGGTCAAGCAGGCTCTGCCCTCCACACCATGGCGGTCCTAGGTTTTCCAGGCCAAACTCCTCCCCTCCATGGACAAGTCTGGCCCAGACCCTGCTGCTTTTAGAAAGCTGTGCAGAGCAACGAATTTGGTTCTGTGCGCTACAAAGACAACCGCCCAGGTGATCAGCAGGGCCAAGGCCAGCTTGGTGTTGGAGCACCACTTGTGGCTGAATTTAACGGAGATTAAGTATGGGTGTCAGTTATGTCCGGGTGTCAGTTATGTCTCTCCAGTACTGTCACCTGAACTGCTTCAGTTCCTCACCATCCCCCAGAAGTATTTTTTTTCTCATTTAAAAGTATTTACTCTGAATAAAATGAATACTTGAAGCAAAATAGCTGAGTATAAAGTGATGTGAATAATAATAAAATGTCAGCAATGTAAAAAGTTAAAATTCAAAAATCCATTTTGAATAGAGTAGAGCGATCAGGAACTTACAGAAGATACTTGTCCAACAGCCCCTTCACCTCTTCGACGCAAACATCAGAGTGAATTGTTTCAAGGTTTGCAGCACACACTCCTGATGTTTACCTGAAGGTGAAAAAAAAACATCCTTTCTTTCTGTGTTGGACTTTAGGGCTTTTTACTCTGCGTTTTTCACCTCTAAATGGTAAGGTTTATTTTTGGTTATGTTTATGGTTGTTATGTCCCGGTGGCATCCAGGGGATGTAGGAACAATAACAAATTTAATTTCCGGGGTGGAAAGTCAAGCAGGCGACACAAGTTCGAATTTTAACAGAAATTTATTATAATAAAGCAGCAAACCGAAAACGATCTCCACCGGAGATGGTCAGTTGACAACTAAAACAGTTCAGGCAAAAAGTAGAGGAAACTGAGAATTATAATGAAAACGGTTGTCTGTAAAACAACAAAGAAAAAGATAAGATTAATACACACCCACAGGGACAGGCAATAACCATTAATCTAAAGACACCTTCCACAGCAGCACAACACAACACACATGGTGTCACACTGCCAACACGATCCACCAGTCGATCACAGCACACACTGGCAAGACTTCAACACGATCAGGCTCTTCTCCCCTCTCTACTCCAGCCCAGAGAGCTTTTATCCCTGCAGCTGATTAACAGCAAGCAGTTGCAGCTGTGAGATTGATACCTGCAGCTGATTAGCAACAACCAGCTACAGCTGCAAGATCGACGTCCCAGCACCAACACATACCTATAGAGAGAGAGAGAGAGAGAGAGAGAGAGAGAGAGAGAGAGAACAAAAAGAAAACACAGGGACCACAAACACAAGACCTTACGGGACGTAACAATGGTTTTTAATCAGTCCTTTCAGGAGATGTTATTGTAGAATAATTCAAGCAAGAATATAAGAGTGTGTTCCATTAACAGTCATTATTATAGGCTAAACATAATTATACAAAGACATTACAGTCTCAGCAGCATATAAGTATTTAAAGTTTGCCAACATTGTAAAACAGCAGAAAGCTCAGCAAACATCATCATTGTGCAAAGACCACCTGTGATGTGCAGACGGAAACTGGTGTTCATGTATTTGTTGCTGTGGTTTCTCAGGTTTGAGCAGAGATGCTCTCTCGTTTCTTTGAAACAGCCATCTCCAGGCCAGGCTGCTCGGCAGAGGTGTTGCACCGATGCAACTGTATCTAATTTTAGAAAACATTCTGAAAGGTGAAGTAAAGGGTTAGGACAATAGAAGAAGACTTCCAAATTTTACGAAACTGGAAAGTACTCAATCCTCTTCTATAATGTGGTTCTGTTCCTCTGTGAACTGTCTTAAGACTTTAACTATAGCATTTAAAATCATCATGAGGACGCTGGAATCCACACATGTAAGTAAAAAATTGACTAGCTACCTTATCACAACTTTGCATCCAAGAGGACCTCTGACAATTTACAAGTATGATTTATTCACTAAAATAATGCAATCAAAAACATATCATATTTTGTATGAGTACATTTGATTGTGTCCTGACACTAATTCTTAAAATCATACTTTTTAAATACTATATACTGATATATTTTCTGTTTTTTGTTTTACATGTTACAAATTTTCTGTTTGAAAGGCAGAAGAATTTGAACAAGGTGAATCAGAAAGCTCAAAGGACACAGTGATGTCCTTTTGGCCCTTCATAGCAGGAGGAGCAACTATTATTATTATTATTATTATTATTGTGGTCACGGTGTGTTGCATTGTACATAAACAAAATAGTAAGTATATCACATAAATTATGAATAAATTTTAAATATAAAATGTTTGCATGCTCAGTAATGTAACAATCTCTTTCTTTCAGAAACATCAGATCAACATGCAAACCGCCAGCAAGGTCAGCAAATAACTTTTTTTACAGTATTTTTTACACTTATTATTGCAGTATTGTTATTATATACAGTAGTATTCCACGTACATATGCTACATGTGACCATTTTCAGAAACACATGGTCTCATGAATCAAATCAAGTATCAAGTTTTAAAAGGTGCATGGTGACATCCTGTTTCAAACATGTCTTTCTCTCATTGTGATGATAGTTCGAGATGCCAGCAAAGATCAAATCATCTATGGTGGGTTTGATGAGAATTTCTTGGTTTACACAAATAGTAGGTTAAAATACTAATATTTAATAACTTGAACAGAACAAATTCTCTTATAGAATAATACCGTTAGTAAAAGGCATGACCATATTTTTTTTTTTATCAGAGACATTAGATTTATATATTTATCTATATATAAATATTATATTATAATTCTGCTGCAGAGAATGATCAAGAGTTCAGAAAAAATACATCCAAAGGGAAAAGTGAGTAATAAATAAATAAACAAAATTACCTTTATTATGGAAATATTCACAATAAATTAAACTGTTTCCCCCCCTTTGCAGGACAGTTTTCATCAGCTTATATCAACAGGCCTGAAAATAAGGTTGCAATTTATGTGAACAGTGCAGCAGAAGCAGAGGAGACATATGCAAACTGCAGTGACAATGATTATGAAAATGTGGAGTAGTCTGAGGGGACATGACTGCGGTATTCTTCATTCTGTGTTTTCTTTTATGCACACTACCAACTTAAGTGGATTGATGATATAATTAAAGACATTTCAGGCGTATCCGGGTAAGACAACTGATAATGGTAAATAATAATGGAATGATCTGTTACCATTTGGGTGACTAATCCATTGTGGGACAAAGTCAATTGTATAGGCTACTCCAATAGGCTATATTTTATCAACTCTTGTATTTGTCAAAAATGGCCGTGTCTTCTTCAAAACAGTTAATAAAATATTGCACTTTTGAAATTTACCTCTTTGCAAACCTTGTCCGCAGTGCTGAATAGTCATGACAATTTGTCAACTGCATGTTTTACGTTTAATAACTAACAAATAATTCCTGTGTTGCTTATAGATGCAGGTCATAGCTACATCACAAGTCTGTCAATGAACGAAAATTGTGCCTTAAGAAACTTTTTTTTTCTCAAGTAATATGAGGTTCCTATAAATATTTCCTTATTTAAATACAAAACAAATTTCTTTTCATGGTTTTCCTAGTGACTGTATTCAGAACAATAGGTTTTGGCTAGACTAGATGCGTTTGTAACGTTTGTACACTGGAATAGATAATCGCTATGTGTATAGAGCATCACAGTCCCGCCCACAGCCCGAGAGAGCTTTGGGGCCGGAAGTACATTTCCCATTCATTTCTCCCATTGACGTTTTGGAAAAATCGTATCTAAAGAGTTTTAGAGCATGTATGAGGATAACCAGCTACGGCTCAACTCGTTTTTATGGCTTATATACCCCAACAACTGTCAATGGAGTAATTGTATTGAATTCTTACTTCCGGCACCGGCTGTGGGCGGGACTGTGATGCTTATGACGTGTTCTCGGTAGTGACGTGAACGTACACTTCCGGAGGTGTGCAGCCCGCGATTGATGAAACAAATTTGGGACATCATTTAAGCATCTAGCTATGGCTACGCAATGTGGATGGTTTATTAAAACATAAAAGCAATTCAGGTAAGAGTCGTAAGACACCCAACTGAATCCTTCCTTCCCCAAAGTTACAGTTAGATAATGCACGTGCATAACGAAAGACACGGACTGTGTTGGAACTTCTCACGTGTTACTAACCACCAAAACATTGATGACAAACCAGAGAGCTCTCTTCATGCTTTACAGTGTCAACCACATTTTACTGTCAAAATGTGCATGACATATAGAATAGGTAAAGTTTTCCTTGATGTGGACACACACATATATCAAAATAAATAATTAATAATAATTGTTGACAATTAAAAGTGACTAGAAAACAAAACCAGAAAGTCTTAAAAGTATTTTCTGTTTTGTTCTGCAGGTGTTCGAATGGAAACGTTTGTAACTCGGCGCAGAAAAAGATCAGTTGTTGAGGCAGATGAATGGAAATCAGAGGAACCGATCAAGAAATGCAAAGATGAGTGTGAGGTGGAAGAGGAGTTTTCTCAGCCCATTCCCTGGCAGAAGTTTGAGGCAGAGGGATTGGACTGTGACTACAGTTTTCTATTTGACAAAGATGAGGCTGATCACCTTTTAAACCAGCTAGAAGAGGAGGTGGTGTATTTTACAGGTATTGAATGTGCTTTTGTATCATGTGCACAAACACTACCGTCCAAAAGTTAAAGCTGCATTCCGTAACTTTTTGGGGTTAAAAAGGCAGTGTTCAAAACTATATGCTTGCCTTAGCTTGATTCAAAACGATAAGCTTGTAATGTTTTTAATTCTTATTCCAGTGGTACTGGTGGATTTCCCCAGGAAGTTCGAGTCTTTGTGTCATTACGTCACATTTGTACACATAAAGAAGGTGTCTCGGCTAGTAGGCTATATTGTGTGTGAGAATGTTGGAGGTGGAGATTTATAGCTTTTTCTCACAGCACTTGATATAATTAAACGTATAAATTTAATGGTGGATCCAGAAAGGTTCAAACAACAATTGACAACTGGAGATTCACCCGATGTAAAATGCAAGTCTTAGTTCGGACTTCAGAGTGGCTACAGAAAAAAAGAGACTGCAACCGGGCCCATGTTAAAACAAGGATAATATCGGAAGGGCATTAAATGTAGTCACGCAATGCTGATGTTGTTAACATTAACAATTTGAGAACAAAGCAAAGAACGTACGAACAAAGAACGTAGTTTATATTCACGTTACAGATACAAGAATCATACAGGATTAGGGCTTTTGTGAAAAAATCCTGTTCGATTTTTGAGACATAAGTGTTGATTGAATCGATTGTAAAATCGATTTTCCATGTCTAAAGACGTTTCCATTTTCAACACTAAATATAGGCAAATCCACGGACAACTAACAGGCGTTATTAGAACGAGCGTAAAGAGGGCGCTTGAGACGCGCACAAGTCAGAAATATTTCTGATGATTTATTGGCGTGAACTTTCGTGCAGAATGACAAACAGGAGTGCAACCGTCAGGGATTGAAATTAACACCCGCCAAAATGAACTTTAGCAGGTAACGCTGTCAAATCACGAGTGTTTCTATGTTTACTCACTTTGCTGGGGAAGTTCGTGTAGCCAAAGCTGCGCAGATTTAGCACAAATACGCAACTCGTGAGTCCTCTTGATATATTAAATACAGCTTATTGCGCAGAACCTGTGCATTTCTGGCTTGCTTGAACACACACGTCACTAAGCAACAAATAACGGCGCGCTTGTTCACTGGCATTGAAGTATTGCGAATATAAAAAAGCATTAGGTTGACAGAAAAGACATTATTTTCCAATATCCTAACTTACGTGTTCTGTGTACTGTATTGATCTGTCCACCTAAAACACATTTTTGGTTTAAAAAAAGAAAGAAAAGAAAAAAAGGACGTTAAAATCGATTCCCTATTTTCGTTTTCGAAACTTGTGTTGGTTGGTCCGATCGATTGTGCAATCGATTTTCGAACGTAAAGTGACAGCCCTATACAGGATGTGTTATGTAGATGTAACTTCATTATTATATTTGTACCAAATGCAGATTGTGTTAGAGTAACCAGTGTTTGAAATGTTTTGTTTCCATTTTCTCACGTGACAAAGGTGACAAAGCTAAAGTAAGAGTGTATGGAAAGTCATACAGTGTTCCAAGGAAGCAAGCGACATACGGGGACGAGGGACTGATGTACTCTTTCTCTGGAGTCCATCTCCTAGCTGAACCGTGGACTCCCACTTTGGAACACATTCGAGATGCTGTTACCAAGGCAACAGGCCAAACATTCAACTTTGTTTTGATAAACAGGTAATTCAATTATCTGCTGTTGACACGTATACACCACTGGTCCTACCCATGTATACCGTTTGTACCTAACTTCAAAATGAGAAAAGTATGTTTATGGTTTACATCAGGTATAAAGATGGTCACGATCACATGGGAGAGCATCGGGATGATGAACGGGAACTCGACCCTGCCTGTCCTATTGCCTCTGTATCGCTAGGGGCTGTCCGAGACTTCATTTTCCGACATAAGGATGCACGAAGTGGTTCTAGCAAACGTCAGATTGAGCCAGTGAAGCTGGAGCTAGCTCACGGGAGTCTTCTACTCATGAACTATCCCACAAACACATACTGGTATCACAGTCTTCCAGTCAGAAAAAAGGTCAAAACACCACGCATCAACCTCACTTTCAGACGCATAGTGAAAAACAGACAGAAAACTAGCATTAAAATGAAGTGATTGTTCTCTTAGCATCTTACCAGGTATTGCTGTGGGCAATGTTAGTTGTTCTACAACATGTCGGAAACCTAGTGAGCACTTTTCACATTATCACAGGGTTCGGTTAATCAAATATGCAGTAAATCTTTGTTGTTTTTCACTTTCAGACATCTCCTGCGCACTCTGTTATCAGTTTATTTTAATTATGTATCACTTTCTGTTAGTCTTCACGTTATGATTTATTAGTCTTTACACCAGATCATGTGCAGTAAAAATTTATATAAGGAAATCAAGCTTCAAGCACATCTTTACTATTCAGAGCATATTCTGGCTTGATATTTGCCAACAAAATGAATGAGCAATCAAAGGAAATATTTTCTTTTATTTCTTTTTGTTTTTTAGAAAACCAATAAACTACATGTGGAATAAATAGGATAGACACAACCATACTTCTGTACAAGACATTTCTATTATAGACTGGGAAAGAAAAAAAAAACAATATGGTCCCAATGAATACATTTTGCTAAAAGTTTCCAAAGATTGAACTACAGAAGGCAATAGTTTGGCGAAATACTGTGGCAAAAACATAAGGGTAGCAAAAACGTAATCGTATAAATATATACATTTTATTTTTCAAGCATACGTAACAGAGTAAGTTCGAGAAAGTCATACTTAGTGTTTACATTCCAGCACTGCTGGACTGAGTATGAGGTATTCGCACAGCTGTCTACCCATAACCTGCCTGTGGTACAATCTAATCAATGCCACCTTTTTCCTTGGACGACGACACATGCAGTCAGTACAGTTGCTGCTAAAAGAATCAGTCATTTGTGAATTTGATGTATCAAAATTATGCAATTATTGTATCTCTTATGTACGTTGGAAGGTTGTAGTGCTGTTGAAATGGCAACCAGCATTTCAAAGCTTGGTTTGACTTGAGAATTAGTGAAAATGAAAATTGTAGATATTATTTGAAAAACAAAAAACAAATGAGAACCAAAATGTGGGCACTTTTGGAGAAGTGTGTACAGTCAAAAACAAGACGAGAAAAAAAATCCTCTTCTCAGTAATATTCAACCAAGCAGGGCCTATGCTACAAGCTATGGTCTTCACAGGAGAACTTGAATAACTTGTGACTAGTACCATTTGCAGTTTTTTTAAAAATATATATTTAGCTACTTATGGTGAAATCAATCTAAACTACAGCAGCAGAAATCAGTTACTTTCACCGTGATTAAAAAAACAAAAACAAAAAAACAGTGTGTTGACCTTCCTGAGTGAACAAGAAAAGGTGATGATAATTTTTTTTTTTTATCACAAATGGCAGTTATCATCAATGCCAATTTAGAAAAACTATGGCAGTTCCAGTGCCAATTCAATTGACAATACTGATCTTGGCAAAAGAAACAGCGCATAGTGATTGTAGGGCAGCATGAACTGTTTTATGATCAGTACACTCTCACTCCTTGATTCATTGCCTTAACTCATACAAAGATGATCCAGACATGCCCTTTACACTAAAACTGACTGCAAAAGACAGGGTTCTGGCTTAAAGTGAATAAATGGCAGTAGGGATAAGTGTAGAACTGAAGAAAAACCTCCTTTATGTTGTGATGTGTTTCGGGATAAGAGACTGGGATCGCAAATGCATAACAGCTGGTAGAAGATAGTTAACTTTCTTCAGAGGAAGAATCGATTTTCCCTTTTTTGCTTGAGGGAGCACCATCTTCCAATTCCTACAAAAGAAACCACTGAATCAGTTGACTGATCTCTGACTAAAATCTGTTGCTATATCTACTTAAATTATTACTTTTACTTTTTTTAAACTTCATGCAAGTGACACGATTATTAGCATGTACCTGGGCCGATTTAGAAGAGTCTAAAAAGTGCTCCGAATCTCCTTGTGACTTGCTGTCCCTTTTGGCTGTCCTAGACTCTGATGAGCAGTGGTTTTGTTCTGAAAACAAAGTGAAATCAAAATTAACATTGAAGGAGAGAGGATAGTGAGCTTGTAGAGGATTCGTTGCAGTGACTAACCACTCTGATCCTGACCAGAAGAAGGCTGTTTGGAAGGATATTGGTCACTTTTCAAGTCATTGCTGTCACTCTGAGAAGCTGCCATGGGTTCAGGTGCAGGACTAGTGTTGTTGCTGTTCTCCTGCTTCAATGGGGAGGAGTCTGCAATGGAGCTCTGGTTACTGTTATCGTCTGTAGGTGAAAAACAGAAACATAATTAAAAAAGTGTGACAAAGGATTTGATAAATTCTTGAACAGCTTTCAAACAGTATATGATATGTTATTGGGTGTTTATAGAATAGCAAATGACATCAATTCAATTGGGGTGTTTCATCAACCCCCTCTATCGGTTAAGGAAACCAGACCATTCAAAAAAAAAAAAAAAAAGGATAATTGGTGTGAAATTACAAGTAAATTTTGTATGAGCATTATATTGAGATGCAATTAGAGTCTGATAACTGCCATGTCTGCAGCATTACCATGCATATCCATCATTCCAGGAGAGGAGCTGTTCTCAGGGGTCGTGACCTCAGAGCCATACTTGTCATCTTTGCCTTTCTTCTTGTTTTTGTTCTTCTGTGTGACATAAATATATATATATATATATATATATACACACACACATTTGCAATTAAGCCACGTAAAGAATATTGAAACATGTTTAAAACATATATTGCTAAATTAATGTTGGCTTTGTGTGTGATGCTACGACTAAAACGTGTAATGATCTGGGCCACCAGCAACAAAAACACATTTTTGGCACTAGTGACCTCAATCCCACTATTTTATTTTAAAAAATATAAATAAATTATTCATATGAAAAACAGCGTGAAAAAGATTTATCAGTTAAATCGACAAAAAAAATGACAATAGGGTTATTGTTATTGACTAGAATTGCAATAGCAGAGTATTATAGTGATAAAATGTCACTTACATCATCTGACTTGGGCTCTGTCACTGGTACCCACTTGTAGATTCGTAGTGATGTGTCACCAACAGTCACCCATTTCTTCTCCCTGGAGATGCATGTTTTTGTTAGATATCAAAGACAAATGAGACTGCAAGCAATTGACTTTAACAGGATGACCTATTATATCATTTATAGGCATAAGAAATCTCTGCAGAGGTATTGTTTGTTTAAAAGGCATTTCCAGAATAGGCAATGCAACTGATAACATATTATCAATGCATCTAATAAACAATTTTTTCTGTAAATATACACAAGGTTTACTCTCTGCAAATAGTGTATGTGGTGGACAGGGTAGAACAACTCAAATTAAACTTAATTGATTTTATTTACTTTAAAAATCACTTTTTACTAGCTCACAGATAAGGATAATTTCAATCACACTAATGTCATTACAAACTACGAGTTTCCTTATTTAATTCTATAATAATTATATTTCTAAATAAAGTTTAGAAAGATAGGCTACTGTTGTTGTGGTTATTGTTAATCTGATAAAAAAAATTCTGGGGAAATTTGAGTTTAAGCACAACCTTCAGAAGTTTTTGGTAAGTGTAACGTTAAAGCTCCGTCATGAGTTTAAAGCCCCGCGCGCGGATAAAACTCTTCTCACGCTCCGTCTCTCAGACGCGCGAGTCTCTCGCTCTCAGATGAGATGAACTAGAGTCAAATGCCCATTCAGCGGCACTTTTTGTTTGGTACGGACGTTTGACTCTAGTTCATGTCAGCCCGTTCAGTTACTATTCAGCCGGCATTACAGGCTCAAACAGCAAAGCCTTCATGTGACTGCAACGAAATGGCTTCTAGGTTCAACCCACATAAACATTTAATGGAAGAAAAATGCGATGAACATTTTTCCTAACTCATTTTTCAAAAGCCTACAAAAACCCCAGCCGCGCGAAGAAACGGCACATCTGACTGAAATTTGAGTGGAACAAACGCTATCTTTCCTTTCATTTCATTGTTTCTCGTTGTCTCTCCTCCCCCACAGGCTGTCTGTACTGTTCGTTAACGGGTAGACGCTCTCTTACCATTTCCGCACTTTTTCAATTGCAGCCATAACCCGCTTGATGTCATCTTTCGCCCTGCTCCGCGTCTCCGCTCGAACCGACCTGCCCGACATTACTGCTGTTGGTAAAATATCTTTTTGCTCGCTGCCTGTTTAGACACAATGCGAATGCACACAGCACAGGAGAGAGGCGGGGTTTGTGCGCCTGCGCTGAAGCCAAATGCCCTCGAAGCATGAGACACACGGTCAATGCGGGTATGCGTTTCGCTCCTTTGTTAGCGAACAGAGAAAAGAAAGCGATATTTCAACAGATTGCTGAATACGCCGATCAAATCGAAACGATGGCTAAGACATCCACACACGTTTTACACATGTATCTGAGAAAAAAATGGAGACTGGATCGACTGTGTATTGTCAAACAACGTTTATTTCCGTATGATTTTCTCTCTCTCGGCGTTTCAGAAAAGTATTAAACTCGCACAGGAAAATACACCGAAACAACAGCCCAGTAGTAATCACAAAATGACTATTCCGTTATTCAGACTACAAATCATAAATTTCTTTAATTATATTATAATTTTTTTTGAATGGTTCTGGACACTTTAGATACTATAGATTGTGTGCATGTTCTTGATGAAGTTCCTGGGTGGCTGCAGAAAACCCCAAGATATCTGTGGATAATGTCCTCATTGTGATTTTAGTGGGTAGCAAACTCTCCAACAGAGACTCTGAAAGACAGGCACAGTAGTTGAGATTAAAACATGGGTACACTTTGAAATTCACTACTATTTTAGTCAATTAGTCATTCACCTAAATAAGTTATTGAATACCGTTTCTGGGCCCAAGCCTTTACTCCGTTTTAAGTGAGAATACTATCTCAACAGCTGTTTATGAGCACTTCATTTACAGCACCCTTAAATTAAGATTTTAAAAAGTCAAGATATATACTCTGGGCTTCCTGTCTCATGGACACAGATATTTTAACAATTCAGAAAAGATAAATCACTGCCTGGCGGCAAACTGATATTTGAGCACAGAGATAAAGGTTAAGATCATGATTTTTCAGTAGTATTACAGCACACCTTGAGTGTAACCTATACTAGCTCTGTGTGTTGTTTGCTTTTGGACCTGAAAACATGTTACCCAAATTCGGCCATCGGTATGGCGATACACAGGACTTCTACGTACCTGAGCAACTGCCTCCCTCTGCACTAATACCTAAAAGAGTTGTAAAGCATTCAGCCAAGTCCTCCTCTGTCATATGTTCACCTGAAATTAACATATAAGTAATTACTAATTATTAATCACTTGTTCAAAATGAGGCAGTGTATAAAAAACTGTCAATAGAGCGGGTTCCCGGACAGGGTTTAAAAATAAACCCAGGAGTAGGCCTTAATCTAGAATAGTTAATTGTGGTTTTAAAAATGGCTTTCTGAAACAGATTAAGTACAGATTAAATTAAAAACATTTCACACAAATCTTTCATTATTAAAAATTCAATAATCCACATTCACCTTTCAGATTTCACTTCCAAAATATTTATTCTGTTTCAAAAATACAACCTATAATATTCGACAGGCAATTTTCAGTTCATTTATTTTTGGAAGTGAAATCTGAAAGGTGAATGTGAATAATTGAATTTTTAATAATACAAAATGCTTGTGAATTTTTTTTTTAATTGAAATATTCACAGCTTAAATAAACAACCATGTTGAATTTTAGTCCATATGCAAGTCCTAAAAATACAATCCATTAAAATGCAAGCATGGTAAATGCAATGCATATTTTGTTCAATTAGTGCAATTAAACAAGTTTTTTTGTTTCAAAAACATTTGCCATTATTTTACTTCCATAGCTCAAGCTCAGTCAATCTAGCAATTTAAGTTTGGGCTTAACCTGGTCCAGGGCAGGCTAACTGTCAGGCTAAGCCTGAATTGTTGCACAGTTCCTCTAGCACTGACCGACAGGAACACAATGATATTACCACTGACTTTTTTACATACCATTATTTGACTTTTTTAATCACTATCAGTCCAAAAATAAGTATACAGAGAATCAACTTAAATAATAATTCAAATAAATGGACTACAATGATACATGATACAACATAGACCTACAAACAAGTGAGATTTTGAAACAGTTGGTATGCTCCATGGTGATCTCACCATCATCGAGTCCATCTGTGATTACGTGAAGAAACAGAAAAAACTGAGACAGGCTAAATCCAGAAGGACTGCGTCAAAGTCTCCAACACGCTCGAAGAGACCTACCTGCAAAGCTGTAGTACTGTGAAAGTATTAGGCACTTAATGCTGTAAAGTAAGGAGGATGCTTTCAAAAATAATGTCATAAATGTATTTATTTATCAGTTAACTTCTATTAACTAAATCAAATCAATATTTGATGTGACCAGTGACCACCCTTTGCATTTAAAACATCTATTGTCCTAAGTACACTTTTTCTGCTAGCTTTGCAGGTTGGTTTCTTCAAGCGTCTTGGAGATGTTGCCACAGTTCTTCTGGATTTAGTCTGTTTTCATTTTTTCTGTTTCTTCATGTAATCACAGACAGAGTTGATGATGATGAGATTATATATATACGTGTGGAGCACACCGGCATGTTGTCAGACTCCTTGTGCATATTTTCTTTAATGTGCAAGTCAAAACCTTTCTCTGTTAATTATAATCATTCTTTCTCTGGTATCTCATCAAGTTACCAGAAATATTAGTAAAACTCATAAAAACATATTTACCTCTAGCTTGCAGTAACTCCAGTAGTTCGTCTCTGTCAATCGTATATGTGCCCTCCTCGTCTGCCCTACCAAGCACCTGAAAGGCATTGCAAAGCTCCTGTCTGGAAATGCCAGAGGCAGGTCTGTGGTTGATATACAGCTTAATGAACTCCTCCAAATCGATGTCCGTCACATAATTTCTGGTCTCAGCATAGCGGCTGAACTTCACCTCATTTTGCATGTCTTCCAGCTTCAACAAAACAAAACCATGTATTGACAAGGACTGAGTGCTAGTCCACCAAACGATGACATTTTTGTATGGTAGAATGAATTGGTGATTGCAACAACGCTTGTACCTCTTGCTCAGTTGGATAGAAGCCAAGCGCTCTCATTAAGAAGGGCACATCTGCTAGAGGGATGCGCGTGGACACAAGCCGTGTTTCCATGGTGTTGAGGTCCTGATTTTGTAGCTGGCAATAGTAAAAATATTCCTCCATTTCCTAAAGGACAAATCATAATATGGTTTGGCCTGGTAACATGTTAAGCAAGCATGTTATGATTTTTTTATTTATTAAGTTGTGATTTTAACTGTAAAAATGCTACAGTAAAAACCTAATTGGTTAACGGTAATTTTACTTACTAAATGCAGGGGGAAACAAAAAATTGTGCCTGATGAAGACCTGATGGTCGAAACGTTGCCTTTTTAATAAATTCTTTGGAGCAGTATATTTCAGTGTGCGGACTTCACACTTCTTTATTTGTTTATATTACTCAGTTGTCCTGCACCTGCGCCCAATCTGGGTGTTTGGGATGTGCACACCAGTTGTGTATTTTTTGAAACAATAAATTTAACCTTACATTTCAGCCATGTCATTTTAAAGTAAAATTCTGTTAAATGTACCGTTTTTGGAAGTTAAAAAGAACAAATTATATTATAATTCACAGTGAGAAAAACTGACATTTCAAGAATTCCCTGTATGACACTTCACACTTGATGGCATTTTGTTTAAATAAGTGTATTTCTTAATCTTTGTTATCAGTTATGTATATTAGGGTTTTTACAGGTTGTTCTGTAAATGTTTAAATTTTATTGGGGGGGGGTTTCAGATTTTTTTTTTTTTTTTAGGATAAACGGATGTAAACGCCACTGCTAAAAATTAAGTAATTTTTGACCTACATACAGGACAATGAGAAAATAGAAAGCATTAAAATAGAGAACTCAAACCCTGAAGAGCTGTCCATCTCTCCCTCCCTCCAGAAGATTGTAGAAGGGCAACATGTCTTTCCCTCCGAGAGCAGCTGATGCCTCCAATGATCTGAATGTTTGCAAAAGCTAATTATGTGACCACATTTTGTGACAGACACAATAAGCTGTATATAGTTGAATTTCTATCCTAAACAGCTTTTTAAATTCATGTACAATTATTATTATACACATATATTTTATGACCTCATATTAAGGTAATAGTTCACCCAAAGAAAAATATCCATATTTAAAACTTTATAAACTATAATCACTAGCTTACGGCAATTGCCGTATGAGCATTCACAAGAGTTACGTGGTTTTCACAAGGCATCTATTCCTTATGCTTGTAGCTTACGCTACACTTACGTCATGTCATAAGTCGAGTCAGAGGTCACCCTTACAATCAAACTTGATTCTCTCGTGAACGTGAGTACGACCGTTGCCGGAAGCCAGTGATTATAGTTTATAAAGGTTTAAATATGTAAATTTTTCTTACAAAAACCTATCGCTTTGCTTCATAAGGCATTTATTAACCCACTGGATTAGTGATTACTTTTATGGATGGATGCACTTTTTGGAGCTTCAAAAACTCAGGCACTATTCAATGCCATTACAAAGCTGGGAAGAGCCAGGATATTATTTAATATAACTCTGAATGTGTACGACTGAAAGAAAGTCATATACAGCTAGGATGGCTTAAGGGTGAGGAAATTATGGGATCATTTAAATTTTCTGGTGAAATATTCCTTTAAAGGATTAGTTCACTTTAAAAAAAACTTTTGCTGATAATTTACTCACCCCCATGTCATCCAAGATGTCCATGTCTTTCTTTCTTCAGTCGAAAAGAAATTTAGGTTTTTGATGCAAATATTCCAGGATTTTTCTCCATAAAATGGACTTCACTGGGACAGAGACGGTTCAAGGTCCAAATGACCGTTTCAGTGCAGCTTCAAAGGGCTTTAAACGATACCAGACGATGAATAAGGGTCTTATCTAGCGAAACGATTGGTCATTTAAAAAAATAAATATTTTTTTGTTCTGTGATGCGCGTTCGCGACGTCACGTAATACACAATTACGTTGAAAAGGTCACGCGTAGGCGGAAGTACCGAGTCAGTGTTTACAAATGTGAGGACCATATACACTTATTCAAATGTCTTTGTGTCAGTTTATCGTTTAAAATGCACATTTCGTGTGCGTATCCTGGGTGTTTTAATATTAAAAAGGCTAAAAGAAAATTTTCGTCAGGACAGAAGCGTGACCTTTTCAACGTATTACCTGACGTCACGAATGCGCATCACAGAACAGAGCAAGGCGAGCATTTGTGCTTATAAAACTTTAACTTTTTTATTTATTTTTTAAATGACTGATCGTTTCGCTAGATAAGACCCTTATTCATTGTCTGGTATCGTTTAAAGCCCTTTGAAGCTGCACTGAAACGGTCATTTGGACCTTGAACCGTCTCGGTCCCGGTGAAGTCCATTATATGGAGAAAAATCCTGGAATGTTTTCATCAAAAACCTCAATTTCTTTTCAACTGAAGAAAGAAAGACATGGACATCTTGGATGCATGGGGGTGAGTAAATTATCAGCAAAAGTTTTTTTTTAAAGTGAACTAATCCTTTAATTGAGCAACTATATTATATATTATGACCTAGTTGATAAGTCAACTGCAAAAAACTGTTGACTTTTACATGGGGCTCATGAACTTCAAACTTACGACAAATTGAGCTCCCATGACAAGACAGTGCAGTCTTGTCCTCCAGCAGTGAAAACATTTCTACCATCGTATGAGACAGCTAGACTTGAGACGCCTGTTGAGTGACAGATCATTGCAAAGGACTTATGAGGGTTTCCATCCACAGGCAAAATCTGAATGCCAACCTACATCAAGGAGAAAAAACAGGAATAAAATTAGACTTAAATCATAAAATCATAAGCAAGGAAATAAAATTGGCATTATGGCTCATGCTGATACCAAGAGATCTTAGTAAGACATTAAAGGTCCCGTTCTTCGCGATTCCATTTTTCAAACTTTAGTTAGTGTGTAATGTTGCTGTTAGAGCATAAATAATACCTGTAAAATTATAAAGCTCAAAGTTCAATGCCTAGCGAGATATTTTATTTAACAGAAGTCCCCTTTCAAAGTCTACAGCGAACGTCCGGTTTGGACTACATCCCTCTACTTCCTTTTTTAATGACGTAACTAGAACAGTTTTTTGACTAATCTCCGCCCACAGCAAAACACAAAAAAGGGGGCGTGGTCTTGTTGCGCTCCCACGGAGAAGAGGAAGAGTTTCGTTTGTAGACTGTGTTTGTCGCCATGTTGTTGAGACGCTGTTATTTTCATGCCGGAGTCAATTCACCATTGTTTGGCCTTCCCAGGGACGCTGTGCTTAGAGATCAATAGTTACAATTTATGTTTAACTTGGTTCCCGAAAAATATAATCCACAATTAAAACTATGTGCAGCACATTTTGCCGAGGACAGCTTCCTCAATCTCAATCAGTTTAATGCCGGACATTTTTACAATAACAATCAGCGCATGCATCTCCAATTTATGGTAAGAGGCGTGACCTTTCCGGGCAACGTGCGATAAGCTGCTGTCGAATCACAACACAGGAACCGCTGGCACAATCAGAACTCCTTACGTATTTCTGAAGGCGGGACTTCATAGAACAAGGAAGTCATCTGCCTGTTTTTTGGAAAACAGCGGTATACAGATAAGTAAATTGTGTGAAAAATACTGTTTTTTTACACGCGAAACATGAACACATGTTGTATTGCACACTGTAAGCACAATCAAAGCTTCAAAAAAACATGAAGAACAGGACCTTTAAAGAGGTCAGTTTATATGCGTAATAGAAGTAGTTATTATCAAATGCATGGTTTGTTTATGAGGCCTGAAACACTTGTTTACCTTATCTTGTGTTATATATGCCATGTAACAAGAATTATGGTCACCATCATTAGATGCCGGTAAGATGGCCATCTTTTTCACTGGAGAACCATATGAGGGCCCAAAGACTGTTTTTCTGTTTAGACAAAGCACACCATCACCAACAGATATACAAAACAATATTTTGGATCAGATAATTTTTATTCCCCAAAGATTAGAAAAAGGAACTCCTTAGCTCCTTAGAAAACTGCTTAATATAGTAGAGTGAAAAAAATATTTCATTTAAAAGTCATAGCAGTTCATATCAGCATAAAAAAAATCTAGTCTACTATTGTACTGTGCAACAGTTAGTTCCGGTCCTCGAATACGATTAGCCGAGCAGCGTAACGAGCGCTGCAACAGTTCAGCTCACTACAGCACTGAGGGTGTTTACCTTTGGTAAACACAAGTTGCTAATGAGTGAGTCATTGAAACATTCACTTACACACACACACACACACATTCGTTCAAAACGCAGATTAATTTAGGAATGAAAAATTGCTGTGGCTTAGTTTGGAAATATTAGTATAGGCAAAGCAAAAACAGTCAAATTAGCAAGCACTGTGTTAACTAGTTACTCAGCATTAATTGTTTATTGAATTGTTGAATAAAAGCAACAATCATGCTGCCTTTAGTGCTGTGCTGGTATATTTAGAAATACAGCACTAATGATAAAATTTGTATTTTTATCTCACTGAGAGCATAAACTGCTTTACAGATCTATTATTCTAACACAAACAATCCAATAAATAGTAATAATATCTAATAGTTGAGTTAGAATATTGAAGGACCATTTTATTTTTTATTACCTGTTTATATTGTGATTACATTAGCTATGCATAAAATTTTAATATATTATTTGTATAATATATAACGCACCAGTGGGGCTCGACAGCCTTAATCAATCGGGTTGGCGCGTATGGTTGGGTTGCGGAGAGATAGTGAGATTGTGGTTAGGTCTCAGCAGCAGGAGGGATGTAGAGGTCAGTAAGCTGGGCTGAGTTGAGTGGGGGACGGAGGGGGGTGACTCTGGGACGCCAGAGTCACTGTCGAGCCCTCTTGAGGTGTCGTGGGCTAGTCGACGAAACACTGAGGACGGAAGGTGCCCACTTGAAGACCCTAGAGATGTCCCCTACTCGGCTCAATCCAGACGGTTGTCGTGTTGGTCCACTAGGGAGACCACACTGTAGTTGCAGCCGTCGTGTGTGCTGACGCGCCAAGTACACTGCAGCCGTTAACGCCGGACAGAAGGGGAGTCACACCCTCATATGGAAAGAAGCGTAAATGGATGGAGAAGCATAGTTTACTGTAAAGCTACGTCTTAGTGTTGCTTATCTTGGCGAAAGCCGAGTACAAATCAGCATGAAGTTTTAACATCTACTCTCGTGTAATGGAAATCATGTGTTGCTGTAGGGTGTATTAAAGCAATAAAACCAGATAATTTTTCTCCCTTTTTGGTATATTTGGAATTCAGGAGACCTGTCCATCAACCTCACTTAACATGAAGTCATCACTAAGTCCCTTCCAGTCACTTATGGATGATGACAAAAGTACTTCAGATGAATCTTCTGTTTCTTTGTCTGTAGTCATAACAGAGATGTTTATCTTTACACAATTATTAACTTATTTCCCTTTTGAATCATAAGAAGGCCATATTACTAAAATATCCTTGAAATCGCATTTTATTATCCAAATTTAGGTTTGTGTAATCATTGCTTCCATTTAAGTTTCTCTACAAATCACATTTAGACAGAATGGTTTGGCTTTTGCTTCATTTGAAATTCTGCAATAAATGAATCAACCAGGCTGCGTTTCCCAAAAGCATCATAAGCTAATTTGATCGTAGAGAACACTGGTGGCAGTGGTCTCTACGATCAACTTGTCATGCTGCTTTTGGTAAATGCAGTTGAGATTGCTGTTTATTTCAGTGACATTTCTATTTGTTCTGCCAGTAGGAAAACTGCAAACCTGCACATTTTGGAGGTAGCATTGAAGAGCTTCATCTTATACAGGTTGGAAGCTGTAAGGAGGAAGTTTTCGGGCGTCAGAGGAGGATACCACACCATGCAGGTGGGCACAGCACTCTGTTCGATCTGATCAGAGCTCAAAATCAACAACTCATTTTCACCGCTGTTCTGCAGATCATACTCCACCTGTATACAGACAGGAAGATGTGATACGTTTAACACAGTTCAACAAGTTAAACACATAGAGAGCAAGATCATATTAGAAAACAGGGACTAACCAGCCTGCGATCCATGCCAAGAGAGAGCAGGCGAGGCTGATTGCTGTCTAAATCCACTCCAAACAGCAGATCCTGAATGGGTTTATAATGCGAGTGGTGCCTGCCCTGGTACTTCCAAATCTCTTGGGTCCCCGCTTTACACCGATGGAGCAATGTCACACTTTTTCCAGTGTCCTGGCAGAAGGGAAATACAAATGCGAAACAAAGGATTAGGGCTGCACGATATTGAAGAAAATTGCAATATGCGATATGCGATACGATAATGCTTAAAGTGTGTAAAATAAACTTAAATTATCTAGAAGTTAATCAAGAATGTTTCACATTCTTTTTGTGACAAGAAAACATCCCTACAGCTTCTGAAAGTGGCTGCCGCTAGTACCATTTCTGAGGTGTAACAAAAACTACAGTCGATATCACCGTAAGCACTGAGTTTGTTATTTTAACCATGTGTCACTGAAAAATTACTATTACACATACATTACTTACACATTACTATTAATACGTCACTTGCCCAACCAGACGGAATAAAACACTTGATCTGTGCTACAGAACAGTAAAGGAAGTCTTCAAATCACTTCCATTGCCTCCTTTAGGCTCGGCTGATCACAACTGTGTGTTTTTATTGCCCACCTACAAGAATGTCTTAAGGACAGAGACGGTGCAAACAAAGGATATAAAGGTTTAGACTGAGGAATCTGTGCTCTGTTTACAAGAGTGTTATGATTGCACGGACTGAAATATATTTAGAGAAAACTGTGGTAATGACTTGGATGAACTCACTGATGTGACCTGTTCCTATGTTGCTTTTTGTAGAGATATGATAATTCCTAGTAAGACAGTCAAAATCTACCCAAATAACAAACCATGGATGACCAAATCTGTTAAATCCAGTATAGAATATAAGAGACAGACAGGTTTTTAAACTAGATGAATTTACTGATTTACACAAACAAGCAGCCACTAGACGGTTGAAATTTAGAAATTTTGGTTGAAATTATAAAGTGAGATTAGAGAGTCAGATGGCTGAAAATAAATTGGGTTCGGCCTGGTCCAGTATGAAAGCTATATTAGGGTATGGTAGTTCAAAGCACAATAATCATATCATCTTGGATGGATACAATTCGAAATTTGAATGTGCAAATGCCTTGAATAATTTTTATAATCATTTTGATACATCTGTTTTTAGTGAGGAACTCCAGGACTTACGTCACAAGCTTGAGGATAGCCAGCATTTTTGTATAGACCAAAAGGAGGTGGAAAGGGCCTTTTTTTCAGTAAGAGTAAATAAGAGTTACGGGCCTGATAATATTTTGTGGCCGGATACTCAAGTTGTTACGGCGTCCAGTCTCCCTGATTCCACCATCTCTCAACCACGAGCGCCCTCTCCTGAGTTCTAGCGTGTTGCATACTTTCCCTCTAGTATGCACCATTTGCGCTGTGATTATCCATCACCTGTTCCTTATTACTACTAATTCCCCAGCCTTTATCTGCCTCGTTAACTATGCACTCTGTGCGAAGTATTGCCTCTCCACGTATGCATGTCCAAGCCTTGTCTCTGAGTATCCTGTTAACTGCGTTATTGACCCTTGCTACACTAACCATTTCTGATTGTCTGCAGCCTGCCTTCGACCCTTTGCCTGATCCGGATTCTGATTCCAGCTGCCAGCCCAGACCTTTATGCCCGTCCCTGACTTCTGAACGCTCGCCGCCTGCCTACAACTCTAAGCCTGGTTCTCCTTTCGCCGCATCCCTACCCAAGAATTCCTGAGTTGCAGTTAACCTGTCTTTCGAGTTATTAAAGTTGTTGCAAATGGATCTGCCTCTGCCTTCTGATTCGTTACACAAGTCTTGTGCAAAAGAGTTGAGCCCTGTATTTCACTATATTTTTTAATTAGTCCTTGAGAGTACAGCATGTTCCAAAGGAGTGGAAGGATGCAATGATTGTCCCAGTTCCGAAAGTTAGTTGTCCAAAGATATTAAATGACTTAAATGGCTCTTAAATCTATTTTGATTAATTTTTTTTAAAGATTTGTGAGATCTGAAATATTAAAGACGAATGAGTGTTTATTAGACCCAATGCAGCTCGCTTATAGATCAAAAAGAGGTGTAGAGGATGCAACGGTCACCCTGATACATCTGGTTTTGAAACATTTGGAGGGAAAGGGATCTCATGTAAGGCTTCTATTTGTAGATTTTTCCTCTGCATTTAATACGATTCAACCTCACATCCTAGTAAGTAGACTTTTAGAACAGTTCAAACTGAGTAATAATTTAGTCGGATGTATTTTAGATTTTTTAACTGAGAGAACGCAAAGAGTGAAAATAAATAACACAATCTCTGCACAGGTTACTTCCTCCACTGGTTCACCACAAGGATGTGTACTTTCTCCACTACTGTTTATTCTCTACACAAATATGTGCCATAGTCATTTGGAAAATTGTGTTGTTTTGAAGTACGCAGACGACACTGTAATTGTCAGTCTGCTTCAGAATAATGAGAATAGTCATGGACCTATTATTAATGATTTTGTTGAGTGGTGTGAGGAGTCTCACCTTCATTTAAATGTACTGAAGACCAAGGATATGGTTATCGATTTCAGAAAGAATGTCTATATGCATGAAGTCACATCCATTAAGGGTGAAACAGTGGAGTGTGTGCAGTCTTACAAATACCTTGGGACAATCATTGGTTC
This sequence comes from Semotilus atromaculatus, assembly GCA_031834385.1. Classification (NCBI taxonomy): domain Eukaryota; kingdom Metazoa; phylum Chordata; class Actinopteri; order Cypriniformes; family Leuciscidae; genus Semotilus; species Semotilus atromaculatus. The sequence goes on from JAULUF010000035.1 coordinate 5,665,343, forward strand.
AAAGCTGAGTTTTGAAGCCAACTGTGAAATGATGTGTAAAAAGGGGAATCAACGTCTGTTCTTTTTAAGGAAACTGTATCAATTTCAAATTGAGAAAACATTGTTGAGTATGTTTTATCGTGCATTATTGAATCCATACTCTCCTTTTCTCTGGTATCTTGGTACGGGAACTTAACTTTAAAGAGTCGGAACTCTATTAACCAGATTGTGAAATGGTCCAGTAGGTTGTTTGGGGAACCACTACTGAACCCAGCCTCGCTGTATAATAGGCAGGTACAGCGCATGGGTATTTCAATCTTGAGTGACCAGCTTCATCCGCTGTATTATGAGTTCCAGTATCTGCCGTCCAAGCGACGGTTTAGAGTACTGCGATGTACAACAAAACGATATAAAAACAGCTTTGTTCCAGTAGTGATTAATTTTATGAATAGTATTAAGATTGAGTAGATTGTTTTAGTGTGATTTTAGTGTCTTGTTCTGTTTGTATGGTGTTATCGTCTTTATGTTTAAGAAATAGCCTAAACTTGTTCTCTGGAACTTAATTTACCTACGGGTATAAATAAAGGAACCTGAAACTGAAAGTGACCAGCAGTGTTTTACTGTAGCATAAGTGTTATTTTAACATCAGTGTAAATCACTGGGTTTAGGGTTTCAGGTTATCCTACATTAGGTTTATTTAACAACAGGAATAACCAAATTAAAATAAAAATAAAACACTGCTTAGTTTTCACTGCATGAATTAAATATATACTGATTCTTATTAAAGCTACGAAAGTTATTCAGCCAAGAGCAGTGAGTGATTTTCTCTCTGTCTTTTGTTCACGAGCCCAGTTATTGCAAGCCGTTGCGATATACATATCACGATATATACATTTGCGAAATTTCGATAGTTTCGATATATTGTGAAGCCCTACAAAGGATCTAAAAAAAGCACCCTCATAAAATCAACAACATTACTGTTACAGTAAAAGAAAATTATAGTAAAAATAAAATAAGAACATTTTTGTCAGCAATTTTTTTTATATTCATTTTTTTCCTACGGTCCACTTAGTAACATTTTTGTGCCAGAAACAGTAATGGTTTAGTTTTTCATTTCACATTATTTCACAATGTGACAGGTTCACAAAACAATCTATGCTAAAATGTGTTGTACAAAATACACAAAAATGCAACTCCCACTAACCGCAGCAGCCAGGTAGCACGAGTCCTGAGAGAAGGTGAGATGGGTAATACTGTCTTGACTGTACTGCAAACACTCTTTACCATTACTTTGAAGTGTACAGGCATCAACAATCTGCAAAGCCCCACTGGCAAAACCCACAGCCAGGTAAAAACCTAGAACAGGACAAATTCACACAGATCGTATATGTGTAATCGCAATTTGTGGCATTCTTCATAATCCTATTTAAAAAAATAAAAAAAATTTAATAGGTGGTGTGAATGCAATTTTAGTCGCTTCTGTCTGGACAGTCTTAAACTCTTGAATCAGACAATGTACTTAAAGCTGAGCTAAAACATGTATTATATTATATGTTAACTATATTATAATAACATGAATGAGATCTTGTTTTGTAGTTCACCTTGTGGATCGTAGGTAATACACTGGATCTGTTTGTGGGGCTGGAAGACCCTGCTGCAGACCACCTCTTTACGCTCATAATCCCAAACCTTGATTGTGCCGCTGTGGCTGCCCATAGCTACTAGCGGCTGTTTGGGGTGGCAGGCAACTGCTTCCAGAGGTTCTGGATGTTCCTTCAGAAGGGTCTGTGGAACATGTCTCTGTGCATTTACATGCACTACAGTTGCACAAGTAGTAGAGAAAACTAAATTTCTATAATTGGAAGGAAGGAGAGAAACATATTTATTGCATTGCGGAGTAAGAATTTAATAATGTTGCCTCTATATTTCTGCCTCCAGTGGTGGTATAAACAGATGCAAAGGAATAGCAGAAGCAGAGATAGTTAGTACCATACTTTAAAGGGATAGTTAACCCAAAAATGAAAATCCTGTCATCATTTACTCACTCTCATTTTGTTCCAAACCTGTATTACTGTACTTCTTTCTTCTGTGGAACACAAAAGAAGATATTTTGAGAAATGTCTCAGTATACCGTCACCAAAACTGTTTGGTTACCAGGATTTTTCAAAATATCTTCTTTTATGTTCAGGAAGAGAAATAAAGTCATACATGTTTAGAATGACATGCGAAAGAGTTAATGATGATAGAATTTTCATTTGTGGGTCAACTATCAATTTACTGTCTATATGTACTCTGTTATACGGATAGTGCATGCAATCTTCACACTGCACTCTTGTTAGCAGTTTAGGCTTTTGTATCTCACACTTATTGCTGAGGTACGTGTGACAAAAAAAAATATTATTGGAACTTTCTACAAAACATCTTTGAATGAAAAAAATGCTAATTAAAGTTTCTCTCTAAAATGTTTTTAAACAATAATTCTTATATAATCCTGACTTGCTCATAATTATTTCATTAAAAATTTTGTTATGGCACATTTATCATAATAAATATTAGATATTTCTGAATTTCTCACCTTATGACAAATGGTTTGGCATCCAGTGTGCAGTCTTTTGGATATCCCAGGCTGCTAGTGGAAGGCTTTTCTTTGGAAAAGGAGATGGATCTGATGGGATCCATGCTAAACTCATTGAAAAAGTAGATGAGCTTAAGATTTCCATCATAGAATTTGATTTGGCCATTCACGTCGCCTGTTACTATGAAACTTGATAGAGAACAAATGAAGACATGTATACAGATTTTGTAATGGCATTAAATAATGTCAAACAGAAAAGCAACAAATGCATAGCAAAGTATAACATACAACGTGTAAATGTAATTGGCACAACCTTGCAGTGGCAGCACAGTTAGCTTATTAGGATTTATTTGAAAAATCTTAATGCACAAATTTGCCATAAACTGTATCTGTGTGTCATATATACCTGTCAATCAGAGTCAATACAGTGATCGCTTCCTTCTGGAGAGGCACAATTTTCATAGCTTTCCTCACTATGGGCTGAGAAGAGACAGACTCAGTCTGCTGGTCCCAGAGAACTATATTCCCAGCTGAGGTGGCTGTAAGAGCCTGCACACTGTCGTAGTGGAAGATGGACTGGCTCAGGGAACCTAGCACCATATTGAAGGTCTGAATGGGGACATATTTGCAAAAGGTCAATGCCAAAAGCAGAGCAAAATACATCACAGCAGCACACAGAAATGTAACCCGATGAAAGGTTCTTCTGCCAACCTTGTCAGTAATTTCAGGAGCAGAGTATTCCAGATGTCCCCTTTCCTGAGCAACAGAATTCATTGTTATATACAGACAACTAAAATAGTACATCAGTAACACAAATAAAAAATTCCTACCAAGTTGTAGAAGAGAACCTGAGTGCTACTGTTGCTAACCAACTGTGTGCTGTCAGCGGGATTGAAAAGTATTTGATTCTGGGAAGACATGGAGAATGTTTACAGGTTAGACGCATTTAAAGCTGACTGATAACCAGTATTCATAAAGAAAGAATACTTTTTAAATTTTTTATTAAAGGTGCCCTAGAATGGTTTTTATTTTTATTGTATAATGTTTTCTGGGTTGCCCTTATAATGTTAGTATGTTTTTTAGATCAAAATAGTCATAATTTAGAAATAAAAGGCATTTTTCCTAGCCTGATTTTAGCCCTGAGCCCAAACGCTCTGTTTGAAGGGGCGTGTCTGCTGTGTGTAACCGGCCTCTGCTGTGATTGGCTGACATGCTTGCATATGAAATAGCTACGTATTACATTTGAAACGTTTTTACTATTACGTTTTTACTATTACAGTTATCAAGATTAACGAATCGTGAGATGTTTTTAAAGTATTTAGATCTATTCCCATCACATCAAATGTTGCCGTGATGAGCATTGAGCAAACAGATGACTGTGTGTTGATCGCGAGAATAAAGATCTTATCATTGCAATGCAGTTTCTGCACTCTCTCTAATGCTTTCACCAATGCAAACACGATGATGTAAATACAGTAAGAGCTTTGTTGTGCAGTGTAACGTGCGTCATTGATTTCATAACGAGTCACTGGCTTGACTTACTGATGCATAAACAGTATTGAACGATTTTGAGAGAAAGATTACCTGTCTGAACTTGAACAATTACACATCAGAAAGTGTTGCTTGGTAGCTCGATCGATTTATTTTCAGATGTTCATCGAGGCCAGCTCTGTATTGGCCCAAGTTGAGGAAACAGTCTCGTCTGTGAAATGTTTGGAAATTTCCAGAGAAAATAAAATTAACCCATTGTTTCTTCAGAGGCTCGGATGAAGGAACTAAAAAATACTTTTGTGTTCATTTGTACATCCAAACACTGAAAAACTGCCATGCTTCGGCTACGCAGTTCCGCCTGTCATTGAACATGGGCTGGCATATGCACATTTTTGGAGTCGTACATATTAATGATCCCGACTGTTGCGTCACAGTCGGTGTTATGTGGAGATTCGCCTATTTTTCAGGGTGTTTTTCAAAAACGATATTTAAGTAAAAAGGAGAAAACAATGGTGTTTGAGACTCACTGTATGTCATGTCCATGTACTGAACTCTTGTTATTTAACTATGACAAAATAAATTCAATTTCACATTCTAGGGCACCTTTAAGACATTGCTACTTTTCAGATTTTTTGTATGTGTTCCCTTAAATAAATCATATAAAATGTAATTTATATACTTATATATAATTTTGGTATACTTTTTTTGTCAGTAAGGTCAGCATAATCTCATTAAAGCACAATTTTGCAACATACCTGGCAACCATATTTTGGGCTGAGGTCAACTTGACATTGTGGGGTGTCGCTTTCATCTGTCCAGTCCCAAATACACACTCGCTGATGCATAAATGCATAGAAAAAAATACATAGGTCAGTGTATTTGTAACCAGTGAAAATATTATGTGATTTTATTTGACCTTTTTATGTTTATCATCATTTCAGTTAATAAAGTTTTCATTTTCATCTCTCCCTGGGATCAACGTCTCTTTTGGCAAGTTATGATAGATGCTGGAAATACACGGCTAATAGGTAATATAAAACATTATGTTTTAAACCTGTACTGCTCCAGCTCCAACAGTCGCCAGATATTTTGATTCCTTTGATAGTGCCAAGGCAGAAACTCCACCCTCTGGATGACAGTCAAACAATGTCCGCACAGGAATCCTACAATATGTGTTTTGGATCGACATTAAATGAACATATTTTTGTAAATGCATGTTATAGATCTTATTGTGATTGATTCATCCATGTATAGGTTTCTTTATTGTCCACCTTGTAATTCCTAATCAAACAATCTTCTGTTAAAACAACACACTTCTCTCTAGTGATGTATGCCGCATTTCTCCAAACATTTAGTCTGCTTAATCAACAACCAATGGATCTTGCTCTACCTTTATTTCTTTTTCAATAATCCGTTTCACTTCAATGTACATCATAATACGGAAGAAAAGATCTGTTGCTACTTTCGTTTCTTACACTCAGTTGTAAGGGCAGATTTACAAAAACAATATAAATAGATTGTATAATCAAATAGATGTGTATAATACACACACATATAATCATATATAAATATTTGGGTCAGAGTTACCCTGTATAAGCATCCCATATAATAACAAGACTCTCTCGGCCCATGTCCGCTGTCACAAGCCAACGCCTGTCTTCACTGGCACACAAACAGGTGACTGGACTGCAGTGGCCCTGTAGACACCAAACAGCACAAAAGGAACATGTTTACAATAAAAATTGAGGCTTTAGATTAACTTTATGATTTACTTTCTTAGTTTGTAGCCAAATGAGCCTCCTACTTGTAACAGATGCTGAGCATTAGAAGTGTGATCATACATGACAGCAACATGAGCACAAATATACAAGATGACAAGCCTATCTTCATCCTGCAGGCTGAGAACAGGTAGTGTTTGGTTGATCCCATAAGCCCAGTCAAGGACCTGCAATTGCAAAGAGCAAAGTTTTACATAAAGATGTGAAATAAAGAAACTAAGGTATAGTGGGTATAGTGTTAAGACTTTAACTATAATATGATTTTTACTTAACAAGATCAGTATTGTTAGCTCCTAAATAAACTTTATAATGAATTATATATAATGCATAATACAGTATATGACTGCATGTCATTGTGAAACCTAAAATCTTTTTAGTTTTAGAAGATACTAATATCTGGACTAATTAAAGTAAATAAAAGGGTAATTTTATCAAACCATTACCAGTGGGTGAGTTTTGGTTCTGTTCTCCTTGGGAATGACAGACAATGATGTGGCTGTGTAAACTTGTGAATCCGCAACATTCTCTCCAAGACTGGATAGTTCACTTCTTCCTTCTCCAGCTTCTTGTGCTCCTTCATCGTCATTATGCAATGCTTTCTTCATATGATTATCTACTGTGCTTTTCTGCTCCCTCGAGCCTTCAGTTTCTGCATCTGTCTTATCTGCCGTTGACATTGCTCGTTGTGTCTTGTAGAAGAAAAGCTGGAGAATGTGATCTCAATCAGAATCACGATGTTACCAGATGAACCGCTAGAATCTTTGCGCGTGTCGGTTAGTCTTTCTAGTGCCGTAGAAATCAGTTACCTCTGTTAAAGGTTTGTTTAAAAAAAGTTTGAATTGAGTAACACGCGACCACATGTGCAAAAATACTCGTAATCTTGTGTGGCACCCCTAATTGTACAACTGACTACGCCACCCCTTGAGCTAAACTAGTTAGTGCAAGTGTCAGAGCAAGGGGAACTCTAACCCAATAAAATGTACAAACACAGGTTCTTAGAAAAGTATAAAAATACAATCTTTATTGAGGAATGATTGAAGGTGTTGGTTGGTCTTAAAAAAAAGAATAAATCAAACAAATGAACATAACCGGGGAATACCAAGCTATCCGCACGGGAGCCAGTAAAGCAATTGAAAAAAAAACACTAAGAGAAGGCTAAGTTCGCACTACCACCGGTGAACAAAGACACGGACCTCATTTAAAGTAATACACACTAGGGTTCAGTGCCTACACCCACTACACACTCACAGCATTCTAATAAATATGATTAAAAGGCCTTAAGGTTCACACTACACGGCACTGCAAACTTCTTCATTAAACAAGAGAAAAGGAAAGAACAAAAAAAGAAAAGGGAATTGGGCCTAAATAAAATAATAAATAAACCCACTCTAGCCCGTGACATACAATTCATACAATCTCATACAATCACATACAATAACAATTACAGCCAACAGGCTAGAGGAAAACAAACAACCAACAAAAGGGGAAGAAAAAAAAAAAAAAAAAACATAATAATAATAATAATAATATAAACTGTACTATAAGCAGCATCCACAATCACACAGTATGGAGAACAGCAGCTAACAACTCAAAGGTAACTGCAAAGATCTGAAAACACAATAACCACATCATTAAACGTATTTGTTTGATCATGCTTTAGTCAATACAAAAAAAATATATTTAGATGCAGTCACATATTCTAGGATAAAGTGGCCATTAAAAAGGTGGTCAATATCAAGGTGTACATATTGGCATACCAAAAACAAAAGACAAAAAAAAACCTCATAAATACACACATTTGTTAGTAAAGCAATGAAGAAATGCGAGTAGAACATCATTCAAACATACCTGTCGTAGCATTTACAGTGAAAGGGGGAACGCTAAGTTGAACATAAACATCCCACTGTAGTCATGGTCTCTGGCTGACGCCTAAACGCAGATGTAGTTTGGCATTACTTTACCGCAACTCGCTCGCCCATACATGGTCAGACAGGAAAACAATGGCGAGCCGCGGCTCAATCAGCGTCGGCTCCTTCACGCACTATCAAAACAAACATTCGCTTGACAAACTAACCCACAGTGAAAAAACGACAGACAAGAAAAAAATGCTTTTAAACATACCTCAGTACTCAAACCGCATCTGAATCACTGATTTACCATACCAGAGCCAGCAGTACATTTACACCGTCCCAGTCTAAGGACACCAGGTGTTTAAATAGAAGCCTGCCTCAATCGCGTTTGATGGCTTACTAAATACCCACTCCACCCATCAATTAGTGACGTGATTAAAAAAAGAATCAGAACAAGCGTAAACTGAAGGAACCCAATTCCAAAAAAGACCACAGGCTACATTCCACCCCCTCCAAGTGAATCGGCGGCCCGACGATGGCAATTCACACTCCAACACCCTTTGGCAATATCCCCTCAATCCCCACGGAAATGGCTCGAGGGAGCCTGTAGGGGTTCGGGTGCTGACCTGCTGTAGATCTAACTGAGCGTCGCAGAGCCATGGTCCCGTCTTCAGGTATAGCTTCTACTTCAGTAGGAGCGAGGGAATTGGGTGAATCTAGGCCCTCCTGGATCTCCTCAGGATGAAAAATGACCACATCTTCCTGCCCTTCCTCTTCCCTGGCCGTGGGGTTAACGGACAAGTCAGCTTGGCTTACGGAAGGAGTGGCCACCTCTGCTATTGACTGTAACCCCTCTGGAACAGCCCTCATCTCGGATCGGTGCACCTGCCGGACTGGTCCTTCTCCATCTCTAGGGGCCACAGTGTATACTGTTCCAGTCCCAGTGGGACTCCGTAGTACTTGAAACACGACAGAGTTCCAGTGATCCTGAATCTTGTTCCGTCCAGGCACATGGTTACGCAGGTACACTAGCCTCCCTTCTTCGAGTCCAGAATCATTCACATTATCATTGTGGTTCTGGTTCCGTCGGCGTATCAGCTCATCCGATCTTTGCCGGACATGCTCCTGGGTCACCCGCATACTCTGTTGATGTTTCTGAATCCAGTCCTCCAAGTTGCCGGCGTCCTGCACTGCTACCTCAGTCCCGAGCAAGAAATCCACAGGCAATCTTGGATGGTTACCAAACATAAGATAATACGGCGTGTGTCCGGTAGTCTGGTGGGGTGTCGTGTTGTAGGCAAAAGTCAGCTGTGGCAAATGGTGGGGCCAGTGTCGTTTCTCGGCTGACGGCAGGGTACGCAAAAGGTCGTGCAAGGTACGGTTAAATCTTTCACACTGTCCATTACCTTGGGGGTGGTAAGGGGTGGTTCTACTTTTCTGGATGCCATACATCTGACAGAGTTGTTTAATCAACATGCTTTCAAAGTTCCGACCCTGGTCAGAATGGATACGGGCTGGCGGGCCGAAACGATGGAACCACTGCTGGACCAACACTTTGGCCACAGTGGAAGCCCTTTGGTCTTTGGTGGGAAATGCTTGAGAATATTTGGTAAAAATATCAGTCAAGATCAAGACATTCTCCCGACCATCACTTGCAGGTTCCAAAACTGTGAAGTCGATAGCCAGGATCTCATTTGGCTGGGTAGCCTGCAGTGTGCCCCAATAGGCACGAACCTTAGGCTGGACAGCCTTCCCCAGTACACACCTTTGACATCGTTGGCACCACCGTTCAGTATCCCTGGTCATATTCGGCCAGAAGCACCGGTCCCGTAGAAGCTGGAGGGTCCTCTCGGTGCCCTGGTGCCCCTGATTATCATGGACACTATAGAGGACTTCTTCCTGCAAGCACTGGGGGAGCAGCAGCTGGAGTGTCTCCAGGCCTCCACCGGGGGAACGAATGAGGCGGTACAATACACCTTCCCTCTCAACAAGGCGGTCCCACTGTCGCAGCAGTGCCCTGCTTGAGCGGGACAACGACTCACGCTCCTCAGCTCTTGGACGTTGCCCTGCTTGATGATATTTGCGCACCGGCCCAATGACGGGGTCAGTCTCTTGCAGCAAGCTTAGGTCCGGAGGTGTACGGCCAGGTAATGCCACCACTTCTCCACAGTGACCCTCGGCGGCAAGCGGTTGGCCCATACCAGCCAGGGCTCCCAGCAATGGGACGTCTGTCCCAACAGCAAAACGGTCCAGGTATTGCCGGGATAATGCATCCGCATTTTGGTTATTCTTCCCTGGGCGGTACTTGATAGTAAAGTTAAATGATGCAAGTTGAGCGGCCCACCGCTGTTCAGTCGCCCCCAGCTTGGCAGTCTGCAAGTGGCTCAGAGGATTATTATCTGTCAGAATGGTAAAATGATTCCCCAGCAAGTATTCTCTATACTTTTCGGTCACCGCCCATTTCACTGCGAGAAGTTCAAGCTTCATGGAGCTATAATTCTCCATATTTCTCTCGTTGGGTTTCAACCCGCGGCTAGCAAAGGCGATTGGGCGAACCTTCCCGTCACACTCTTGAGAGAGAATCGCCCCCAAACCGCCGTGGCTGGCATCTACTTCCACAATAAAGGGCTTTTTAAAGTCAGCGTAGGCCAAGACTGGGGCAGAGGTAAGTCTCTCCTTCAGGGACTGAAATGCGTTTTCACAAGCTTCATCCCATGCTGTCGTTAAAGGAACCGGAGGAGTCTTCCCCTTTCGACGTGGTCCATTGAGCCTCCCCACAAGATGGTGTAATGGGGCTGAAAGCCTAGAGAATCCTTCCACGAACCGCCGATAATAGCTTGCAAAGCCAAGAAAAGATCTCAATTCGGCCAGGTGGCCCGGGCGCTGCCACTCCTTAACCACCTCAATCTTCGCAGGGTCAGTAGCCACCCCCTCAGCAGAGACCACATGCCCCAAATAACTCACTTGATGTTGGAAGAATTGACATTTGGGCAACTTGACTTTCAGATTCTGATTTCGAAGGCGAGCGAACACTTCCCCTAGCCGCTCAAGATGTTGTTCTACTGTAGTGGAGAATACAATCACATCATCAAGGTACAGGAGAACTGATTGATGACGGCAATCTCCAAACATGCGCTCCATAAGACGCTGAAAGGTGCCTGGAGCATTGCAGAGTCCGAATGGCATCCTATTAAACTCAAAGAGGCCAAATGGAGTGCAGAAGGCAGTCTTTGACTTATCTTTATCTGCCACTGGGACTTGGTTATAGCCGCTTGCGAGATCAAGAGTAGAAAACCATCTTGCTCCAGACAGGGCATCTAGGGACTCCTCTATCCTGGGGAGAGGGTAGGCATCGCGACGGGTCTTGGAGTTCAACTGCCGATAATCCACACAGAGACGAAGACTCCCATCTTTCTTTGTTACAAGGACGATGGGGGAAGAGTACGGGCTGCTGCTTTCTCTTATAACTTGGCTATCTAGGAGCTGTTGAATGTGTGCCTTCACGGTCTCATACTGAGAGGGCGGGATTCGTCGGTAGGGCTGGCGGACTGGGGCATCATCGACTAACGGAATCTCGTGAGCAATCAGGGAGGTACATCCCAAGTCTCCATCACCCTTGGAGAAGATGCTTTCATACCGGGCAAAAAGGGCCTTGGCTTGGAAAACCTGCTGTGGAGCCAGTCCCTCAAAGTCAGGGAGAACAGATTCAGGGACATTGGAGGAAGTGATTGCCTCCTGAGTAGAGACATAAGCGCAACACTCTTCCCATGAGGGCTCAACGGCGACAGATTTAGTTCCAACAGAGGTCGCCACCACTGCTTGCACAGTCCCAACGACGCGACGGGGGGACAGCCACACTTCAGTACACCCAACATTAACGACGGGGGCATACAAAAGTCCCTTTTTGGCAACGACCAGGGTGGGAGACACCAGAAGACCTTCGGGCAATTGTCCATCTTCAAAACCCAACGGCTCAAGCAAGAACTCAGCGGTCTCCAACTGAGGGCATGTAACTGGAACCATAGTCAGGGCACCAGCCCCAAGGCAGATCGGAGACTTGCCCTGGACTTTAACCTTAAACGGCTTGGGGGCGTTGACGAGGGTCTGGACCTTCGCACAATGTCGCAGAGCCCGCAGAGCTGCTGGGGCCGCCGACTTAACCGGAGGGGAGTGGAAGAGCTGTGAACCATGCTGCTCAAAAAGAATCCTATAGCACTCTGAAAGTACATTCATACCCAATATGCCAGGGGTAGCCACCTTACGGTCTTGGAAGATCACATTTGGTGGGTCCCTGACAATCAATATCCCCCTCCCCGGAATACGCTGTCCCAAAACGACCACATCCAATTCAATATAGCCAGTGTAAGGTATGTCTAGCCCGTTAGCTGCCTTAAGGCCTAACCACTTGCAATCTTTTCTCTGCAAATGACTAAAATGCTTACTAGAAAAACTCTCAGTTACAGTTGTAACCATTGATCCAGTGTCAATTAAACAAGGGACTGTCACGCCTCCCATAACCACACTCAACACCGGGCATTTACCCACTAACTGTCCAAGAAAGGAAGGACATGCAGAGCCAGAACCCATCCCTCCCAGTGTGCGGCTCTGCACACTGGGGGGTTCTAGTTTCCCAGCTGGCTATTAGAACTACTTGCAAGGGGTGCTGCCTGACTGATGGAATCTGATAATGTGTGAGAAATAGATCTACTATTGCTAGAAGGAGCAGACTGACAATACCGGGCTATATGTCCAGGTCGATCACATCGAATACAGATAGGCTGACCGTTAGGAGCACGTTTAAAACGGCCATCCCTATTCAACGGAGGGGCGTGAGGTTGACCAATAGACTGTCCCAAGTGTTGGACCAACATATCTAGTTGGGCTTGTTGCTTTAAAATCATGTCCTTTAACTCCGCCATCTCAGAAGGTTGAGCAACAGTGGAGTCACACTGAGACATATAAGATGTTTCACTACTGCGCCCTGGTACGCGGTGACTCCGGTCACGACCTGTCTGTCCCTCCTCCACCCACCTAGTGGCCTCCCGTCTTACATCCAAGAGAGACAAACGCCCATCAGCCCGTACCAGTCTTTTAAGTTCCCTTCGTAACATATGATCTCGCACATTCTCACAAAATTGGTCTCTTAACACCATGTCTGGATTAGAAATTGAATCTCCCTTGGACTGTTTCACCTTTTCCATAAGCTCCATTAATGCATGGGAAAACTCAAATAATGACTCATTTTCTCTTTGTTTTCTATCAAAGAAACGCTGCTGCCAATATACATATGACTTAGAACATCCATATACCTCTTTTAACACTGAAATGATTTCTGTAGGATTTTCTCTTACAACTACAGGTCGATATTTAATCTCACTTCGGGCTTCGCCCTCTAAATGGTCATACAAAAACATTGCCTTTTCCAAATCAGACATGTACCTCGACCTAATGCAACTTTGTGCTTCTTCACTCCACTCTTCAATAGAAAGTGACCCAGCTGTTACAGAGCCGGAGAATTTAGAGCACCGCCTCTCTCTAGGCAGATATACTGCCTGCTCTCTCCGTACTGGCGGGGGACCACTCCCTCCAGCATCGTTTCCTTGTGCACCTGACAGTCTCTCATTTTCAGCTTGGAGTTGTGCCACACGGTCCCGCAGTTGCTGCAGCGCTGCATCAAATCCTCCACCGGCGTCACCCGAGTCCATCCTGCTGCCAGCCGCTGTTCTCCACACACACACACACACACACACACACACACACACACGATGCTGCTCAATGTAACCACCCAACACTTCAAAAAAAGAAACCCTGCCGACTGCGCCAATTTGTGGCACCCCTAATTGTACAACTGACTACGCCACCCCTTGAGCTAAACTAGTTAGTGCAAGTGTCAGAGCAAGGGGAACTCTAACCCAATAAAATGTACAAACACAGGTTCTTAGAAAAGTATAAAAATACAATCTTTATTGAGGAATGATTGAAGGTGTTGGTTGGTCTTAAAAAAAAGAATAAATCAAACAAATGAACATAACCGGGGAATACCAAGCTATCCGCACGGGAGCCAGTAAAGCAATTGAAAAAAAAACACTAAGAGAAGGCTAAGTTCGCACTACCACCGGTGAACAAAGACACGGACCTCATTTAAAGTAATACACACTAGGGTTCAGTGCCTACACCCACTACACACTCACAGCATTCTAATAAATATGATTAAAAGGCCTTAAGGTTCACACTACACGGCACTGCAAACTTCTTCATTAAACAAGAGAAAAGGAAAGAACAAAAAAAGAAAAGGGAATTGGGCCTAAATAAAATAATAAATAAACCCACTCTAGCCCGTGACATACAATTCATACAATCTCATACAATCACATACAATAACAATTACAGCCAACAGGCTAGAGGAAAACAAACAACCAACAAAAGGGGAAGAAAAAAAAAAAAAAAAAACATAATAATAATAATAATAATATAAACTGTACTATAAGCAGCATCCACAATCACACAGTATGGAGAACAGCAGCTAACAACTCAAAGGTAACTGCAAAGATCTGAAAACACAATAACCACATCATTAAACGTATTTGTTTGATCATGCTTTAGTCAATACAAAAAAAATATATTTAGATGCAGTCACATATTCTAGGATAAAGTGGCCATTAAAAAGGTGGTCAATATCAAGGTGTACATATTGGCATACCAAAAACAAAAGACAAAAAAAAACCTCATAAATACACACATTTGTTAGTAAAGCAATGAAGAAATGCGAGTAGAACATCATTCAAACATACCTGTCGTAGCATTTACAGTGAAAGGGGGAACGCTAAGTTGAACATAAACATCCCACTGTAGTCATGGTCTCTGGCTGACGCCTAAACGCAGATGTAGTTTGGCATTACTTTACCGCAACTCGCTCGCCCATACATGGTCAGACAGGAAAACAATGGCGAGCCGCGGCTCAATCAGCGTCGGCTCCTTCACGCACTATCAAAACAAACATTCGCTTGACAAACTAACCCACGGTGAAAAAACGACAGACAAGAAAAAAATGCTTTTAAACATACCTCAGTACTCAAACCGCATCTGAATCACTGATTTACCATACCAGAGCCAGCAGTACATTTACACCGTCCCAGTCTAAGGACACCAGGTGTTTAAATAGAAGCCTGCCTCAATCGCGTTTGATGGCTTACTAAATACCCACTCCACCCATCAATTAGTGACGTGATTAAAAAAAGAATCAGAACAAGCGTAAACTGAAGGAACCCAATTCCAAAAAAGACCACAGGCTACACTTGCGAATACGAATGTCTCGCATATACGATGAAGTTGTTCTTTACCTAGCCATTCAATCTAATGACCCACGCAACACGTTGCTAAGATACGGTCACGTGGGAGGACAACACAGAGGAAAATCCCTCATAACAGGAAGTAAACTAAAGTTGAGTCCAGTTGGGCGGCCTTAATATTTCGAAGGAAACCGTGGTAATTTTCAAGGATTCTTTGATAAGCAGAAAGTTCAAAAGAATAGCATTTATTTGAATTTAGAATTTTAATGTATCCCCACACTTTTTAATGATGTTGTGAAATCTAATATATATATTATATATATATTATATATATATATATATATATATATATATAAATAATCAAATATATTGTCACAATTAGAAACCTACCACTAAACAAGGAATTACTTTTCAGCCAATTTAAACAGCAAAACAGTTAGGAAACACTAAACAGTTTATGAAATAGCAAAAAAGTTAAATGTAGGCTAACAACAAAGCTGAACTTGTATAGACTTACTATTTGACACTTGCCTGAATGTATGCCAGTGTGGTTTTATTTTATTCTCTTGATACCAAATAGCAGTTTTAAAAAAATAGGTGCTGTGGATGTAGAT
Organism: Semotilus atromaculatus; assembly: GCA_031834385.1. NCBI lineage: Eukaryota > Metazoa > Chordata > Actinopteri > Cypriniformes > Leuciscidae > Semotilus > Semotilus atromaculatus. The sequence continues at coordinate 5,680,919 of JAULUF010000035.1, forward strand.
CTTCGCCGTGACGTCACGACGCGGTTACACGCGCTCTGGTTGGCAAAAAGAAAAGTAATGGCTTGCTGCGCAGCGCAAACACAGAAGACAAATGGTTGTATCGTGCTTTGTGATCGGCTGTGTTAACAGGTTCGATAAGAGTAACCTTCTACCGCGTACCTAAACAGCTTGAATCAAGAAGATAGCTGTGGATTTCTGCAATTAGGCGTCTAGAATAGGGTACACATTTAAACCCATGATACTGAGTTGATTACATCAAGACAAACAAAAAATGTATTACAAGTTTTTTTTAAATTGTTTGTTATTAACATTATTAACATTTGTTGTTAACAGTTATTAACATTATTAACATTTGTTGTTAACATAGACAAACGGTGCATAATCTAATTACGTATGTACTAGTTTGCATAAATACCCCAAAAGATCTAAACATTGGGTATAGCCAGGTGAAAATGTCTTGTTGAATCTTGTTGACACCTTACAGTAAAATACCTAATGTTAAGGTCTGAACAGAGCCCATTCAGGCTACCCATGAACATTAATACATGGAGGCTGGAAGAAGTACTTTAGAAACCAAACCAGCCTTTATTAATTTGTATTGCTGAGATGGGGTTTGGGGCTGAAACAAGACAAAAGGGTAAAATAAAAAGTGGCTGGATCAAAAAATCTAATTACGTACACAATGCACGACTAGCGAAGTTCATCTTCATTCTCTTCACAGGCCATCTGCATTGAGTTTGGTTCTTTCTGCCAACCAGTTCGCGGCCACGCCCATATCGTGACGTCACATTTGACTCCGGCGAACATCCCTATAGTTAAATAACAAGAGTTCAGTACATGGACATGACATTCAGTGAGTCTCAAACACCATTGTTTTCTCCTTCTTACTTAATCTCGTTTTTGAAAAACACCCCTGAAAAATAGGCGAATCTCCACAAGTCCACATAACACCGACTGTGAGGCAACAGTCGGGATCATTAATATGTACGACCCCAAAAATGTGCATATGCCAGCCCATGTTCAATGACAGGCGGAACTGCGCAGCCGAAGCATGGCAGTTGTTATATACAGAAAGCGATCAAAAAGCGATCACAGCGCGAGTTCTGGACATTTGCCAAACTCATTATGAATTCAGTGACCCACCTTACTGCACAATGAAGCTCTTATTTACATCGCCTTGTTTGCATTGGTGAAAGCATTAGAGAGAGTGCAAAAACTGCGTTGCAATGATAAGATCTTTATTCTCGCGATCAACACAGTCATCTGTTTGCTCAATGCTCAATCACGCACGGCAACATTTTATGTGATGAGAATAGATCTAAATACTTTAAAAACATCTCACGATTCGTTAATATAATAGTAAAAACGTATAATATCTGTAGTAAAAGTATTCAAGAGAGTTTCACATGTAATATGTAGCGATTTCATATGCAAGCATGTCAGCCAATCACAGCAGAGGCCGGTTACACACAGCAGACACGCCCCTTCAAACAGAGCGTTTGGGCTCAGGGCTAAAATCAGGCTAGGAAAAATGCCTTTTATCTCAAAATGATGACTATTTTTGATCTAAAAAAAACATACTAACATTAGCCTATAAGGGCAACCCAGAAAACATTATACAATAAAAATAAAAACCATTCTAGGGCACCTTTAAAGATTTAGTTCCTTATGGACCCTTTTTTACAGACTGTGATATTTCAGCATCGTAAATCCTAAAAAGTTTTTTTTTATTTAAAAAAAAGAAAGTATTTATTACACGTTACTTGTATCATATTACCTTTGCATCAAATTACAACAACAACAAAAAATGTTAACGCTGTTGTAAGGCTTCTTCAAATACACGCTAGCTCTTCACTGACGTGCAGTCTTGTTAGAATGGGGTGGCCATTCACCAACCATTCAGAAATCTATCTATCTAGACCAGAGGTCTTCAACCTTGCTCCTGGTGACCCACTGCCTTGCAGAGTTTAGTTCCAACCCTAATCAAACACACTGAAGTTCTTCATGATCGCTTGAAAACACACGGGCAGGTGTGTTGAAGTAGGTTAGAAATAAACTTTGAAGGACAATGAGTCTCCATGAGCAGGGTTGAATACCTCTAATCTAGACCATCCATTTTAGTACAGCATTCGTCAGTGAATAAAACTATTTAAAAACGAGTCTTCATATTTCTAAACCCAATGTAAATGTTTTTCTTTGTAAGCTTCGGGGATAGGGGTGGCTAAAATGCAACTGCCAGCCTGCATGGAAAGATTCTTGGGACTCCAGACACACGAGCAGCTTCAAATACCTGTTTGCTGCTCAACAGTAGCTTATTTTTTATAGCTGCACGCCCTTTTAATACAATTAATTTGTTTTGAACTCAAACTTATAAAATGGTAAGAATAACTGCATAGTGCTAAAGGAATTTAACAGTAGGCTATATGTTACATCAGTCACCTGGCTTATAGTGTAAAAAAAAAAAAAAGACTAAAAACATGGTCAAAACGCAAATGCTCAAAGTGATCGGTGCATTTGCTGAAAGTAGTGCGCTCTACATAAGATAAGTGTTCCTCAAAACTAACATTCATCCATTTCCAATCTTAACTAAATAACGTATCATGTTCCAAGCATATTTGCAGTAATTACTGGGGATAATTTCTCTTTAGAACAAACAAAACTGACAAAAGGAGTACACACATTCCTGGAATGTGTATATACATATATATCCTTCCGCCACTTTTTGTGGCTTTTCAGACTGTTTAGGTCTATCGGTCAGTACTGAAGCCCCGCGTGAACTGTGTATATCACAGAGAATATCGCACTTAAAATAACAAAAAAGCGAAATTACTGGGTTGGTATTTTTGTTGACATCTAAAACATATGGATCGACTTCGCTTTGGTTTTAAAACGGACTAAATCGTCTCTGTTTAGGAGGGGAAAAAATCAGCAGAGCTAGCTGAAGTAGCAGGCAGCATTAGTGGATAACGTTAACGTTACTTGAATAACTGGAGAGCTTTACACGTTGGCTGTCACTAGATCAACTGTCAGTTAACACGTCAAATAGCATATTCCGGACTCGTGCGCGGTGTAAAACGTTTTTTTTTCAAACCGTCAGAAAACTCTGCTCAAGCTGTCGTTTATGGGATCACCATGTCCATGAAGCCGCAGGCCGGTGGGAATCGCAAACCCGGCGGAAGCAACAGCGGAGCCGCTGCGGCCTCCGGTACCGGGGGAGCAGGAGGAGGCGTCGGACGCCAGAACATAGGCAGGTGGGTTCCGAATCTGCAACATAACGGGGTTTTAATTTGGAGGACGGATGAGCGCGAACCTACTGGGGGATGCGGCATGCCCGCACTTGTGTCGTAGTTTAAAAACGCAGGTTGTGAATTTGCAGTGGTCTGGATTGCGCGCAAGTAGGCCAATATAGGCCAAGTTCTCAGGACAGGGATTCATTCACAGGTTAATGGGCACAAACCCATCGCGGTCATAAAATAACTGCTGATAGTGGACAATACGTTCGTGAATATTTGAGAGGGGTGTGTTGTCTGCTGTGGTGAATAGGTTCAGGATGAACTGCCTTTTTGCCGGGGAAATATGGCTGTGCCAGCTTTTCCCCAAAAGACAGATGCAATTATATCGTTTTGGAATGTATTCTAATGTGATTTATCGATTTTGACATTTGAATAACGTTCAAATAAATGCTTTGAGAGTCCTAAAATTAAAATAGCAGCAGCGATACAAATCATAGTAACTTAACGTAACGTTAGTGTTGTTAGCCAGCTAACTAGCCAACATTTATTTGATTATACTGTTAGTAATCTATTGCTTTTATCCGCATGACAGTCTAGTTTTTTATAACGTTACTTTTTTTTTTTTTTTTTTTTTTTTTGAAATTGCTCAAAATAAAACCAAGAGGTACTTAATAGCCGATAATTACATTATTTCTACGCCGTTTGATCATTTCCCTTTTTATTTGTGTCAGTCCCAATAATATTGGCATCAACGGTTACCTTATATTTTTACTTGAATTATTTATCTTCTGTCTAACGACAAAGTTCTGTCAGGTCTGATTTTTAAATCGTTCTTAGACTCGTCGTGAATCGACGTTATGGGAATTCATCCTCCCATATGAGAAGTCACATGTTAGCTCTCTGTGTCACTATTGAGAATGACATTAACCCATTTTCCGTTCTAGTTTTCTTGCATTTGATTCACTTGAGCACACCAGGGCAGAATTGCGTCTTTCCTGTTACTAATCATTTGGGAAAAGAACGTTTTGGGACTATTTTTTCAGACGGGTGCATTTCCGATGAGTGGCGGCGCTAGAGGGGAAAGTCAGATCTCAACCTTGACGTTTCCAAGTGGTTGCATGTTCAAGTCCGTCCTTGCTAGATGACATTTTTGTAAGTATGTTACTTAGAGCGTGCTGTGATACACGAGAAATATTGTTACGGGTTTTATTTAGCTGTAAATTTATTTGGAAACGTGTATTCCTACAGCTAAGAGGCAGAGAGGCCTTTATTGGCATCACATAGCCTAGTCGCGCTACTGCAAAGTGAGAAATGTCATTCTTGTTTACACGGAACAACACGAGTATTATGACTTGTAGAAACTGTGGGAATCGTGAGTGGTGCAGTGAAGCCTACACCACATGTAATGCAGCATTTGATTTGTAGTCTGGCTGCTGAAAAAGGAGTACTGTCATTCACAGCTTTTATTCTCTCATTTATTTTAATAGACTGGAAGCACTTGATAGTTTGTATTCAGATCATGCTCACTGAACTCATTCTTGCTGCACATTAGAGACCTCATTGGTATTTCGTCCTAAATGTGTAGATTTGTAGAACACTTTATAATTTAGGATCTCTCATACTTGCACGTTTGTGGTATAATGCAGTCAGTGGCTACGAATCACGTCCTCTGTGAAATGCAGATTTTTCCCTAAGCCTGTTTGGAAACTTCTCAAGCACTTTTTTGACATGAACTATTTGAAATCAATTTCAGTAGTTCATGTTTAATGTGAAAGTTAAATTTTTATATCTACTATATATATATATAATACAATATATTGTTAGTTTTATTAATTTTGAAGCCTAAATGTAGTCCCTAGAAGTAAACAAACTACACCACGGTCCCACGACTTCACGTCACCATAACTAAGCTTCAGACAACTCTTTCAGTTTTTATCTAAAAAACATTTTCCCTCAAAGTTTGAGTTAGAATAGTTTATAAGAGCACAATTCATATTCCCCTGTCTGTGTGAAGACTGTTCACAAGCCAAAAGAGAAAGTTCCGCCACTGGTTGGCAATGAACACTCAGTATGATTTAAAAAACAACACATTCCAGCACCAGATCGCCTTTTATTTAAAGGTTGTATCAGTGATTTCAGGCCCAAAAATAAATGTCTAATCTTTCCTAACGATCCGCTAGCTGCCCGCCCCATAAGCAGACTGTCAAAAAACCGCATCTCTGTAGGCAGCCTAGGCTCTGAGATCTGCACACAAAAACAAATGGGTACAACCGCCACTCAAAACCAAAATAAACAGTGTTTCAACCAATCACCGACATGGACGGATTGTTAGGAAAGATTAGACATTTATTTTTGGGCCTGAAATCACTGATACAACCTTTAACACAAATGAACATCAACTGGATGTGTTTCATTTAGGGATGCACCGAAATGAAAATTCTTGGCCGAAGCCAAATAATAATGAAACGCTTGGCCGAATACCGAATTCCATTTATTTTGCCAATTTTTTCACCATTGCATTAATTAAATAGTAAAAATGTGCTTTTTACTATTTTGTCTTGCATTTCAGACAAAAAAATCTAATTACAAAAATACAATTTAAAAATATTTATTTAATACTGAACATTTTTTAACATTCCAGCCGATATTATAGCCTACAAACAAAGCACAATATAACTTAATAAATTAGTAAAATAAAAAATATATTTTTATTTGGCCATCTTTGAAGCCCCCTTCTTGAATAGCCTATGTTAGGCCTATAACTGACTGCTGAAAGAATGTAACGCTGTATGCCTACAACAAAAAAAAGTACATTGAAAAGTGCAAATAAATGTGGATGAATTACTGTTCTATATCGCGATTAGAAAAAAGCACTTAAGACTAAAGAATTTACTATTCACAATCCTCAACTGGATCCGTTGCTCCTCGAAATGAAACCAAAACCAGCACTTCTGAGGTAAATTCTTCCAGGATTATCAAGTTGATGTGGACGTTGACAAGTTTGCATGAATCAACTCAGATCATTTGCGTTTGAATAGATCCGCGGGCGTGTTCACATTAGCAGATAATGAGTTGACTGACATCTCTCTCTTTTCATACAGATTACATAAAGAGAAAATATTTGTTTTCATTTTGAATTAGATCATTTAAAAGTACACACTTAAATTATTATAAAAATATAGGCTATTGCTCTTGCCTGTGTGACTAGTATTCACTGAGTTTTAAGTTTAGAGACGTGCTCCAGAAAAAAAGTTCACGGAGACGGAGAGGCAGAAAGCACACCCTGTTTATTTTCTTTATTTTACAAAAGCACAATGTTTTGTTTCGATTGTAAGTGGACCCATAAAAAAGTAGACATTAAACAGTTTATTTTTTCATATTTCTTAAGTCTGTATGACTATAAATTGAGTATTTAGTCTATTTTGTTGCTATGTAGGGCTGGGATGGTTCTAAATGTGAAATAATAAATGTTAAATAAACATGTTCCTTATTAAGTTCAATTGCCTAAAGCCTAATTGTTTATACTCGACGCGTCCGCACGAGCGCGAAGGTGCGCGCGGCAAAAATGACATCATTGCGGTGTGGGCGGTCGCGCGCGTTGGGTGCGCAAGACTCTTTGTAACATCGCGCACGGCCCCGAATCCGAAGATGAACGACTTCGAGTCGAATCTGGCTGAGCAAGCATGTATGTCTCACTGCACCGGCACCCAGTTTGTGCGTCTTAAATTAGTTTCTTACATTTACAAAATGAGCCTATAGCAGACATAAGCCATTTTAATAAAAATAAAGTTCCATGTTTTATAAAATGTCCATGAAACCTAATTGTTTAGTGAAATAAGGAATATTTAAGAGATCGTTAATTGAGTTGTATGAAATACATAAGCCTATGTTTTTATAGCCACATATTTTCTTCTAATATCACTGAGGTAATAATCTCAGGGTTTACTGGATTTTACTCGATTATTTTTGTAGTGTTATTGGTGGTGATGTACTAAAATAAACATTGTCACGTGTGGACCTTTCTTCTCACGTTGATGATGGTTAAGAGGACAATTACTTCAGTCGCCCGCTGTCGTTTCACAGAATAGCACAACAGCGAGCGCGTCAAGTATAAACGCCTCGTCCTTCTGGGGAGGCACGCGCGCAGTCAGCGGAGACACGCTCATGCGGACGCGTCGAGTGTAAACAAGGCTAGCCTTTTGTGTGTGCGTTTGTGTGCACGCGGGATGTATTGCGCGCGCGCGCGCGCGAGGGAGGGACGTAGTTTTTCACGGGATGGTGCTAATAGCGGTTTACCGCAATACCGCGGGAATTTCTTGCTTTTCAACCGCGGTAAGAAAAAATCCATACCGCCCCAGTCCTATTGCTATGTGAAAAAAATCCAGCAAAACGCGCTGGCGTGTTTGTCGACCCCAGAGGGTTAAAAGATGCTTTAGTGCTGCAAGTAAGGGTACTAGGGTAACGTATGTCACAGATGCATCAGATGAACTTATCTCTTTTGTTATCTGCTCAAAGGGGGCATGTTTACAGGATTTATAAATCTCGCGCCTCTCACTTTTTACTTAGAATTTCGGTTGCCGAACATTCGGTGCATCCCTAGTTTCATTTGATGTTTCAAAAACGGGGTGGGGACAATATCGACCCCAGCAAAAAGTGGGGAACAAATTTGGTCCCTTGTCATTGTAGCTCTGAATGTATACCAGAGCACGTGCAATCGATAGCAATCGATTACATGAATTCTTGTTCCTAGGAGTGTGTAACTGTTTTTTTTTGGCTCTGAAAACTGTGTATATACAGCATGTCAAACATTTCCTTGTTTCCAGTTGATTGTAGTTGTCCGTCTATCTATCTATCTATCTATCTATCTATCTATCTATCTTATCAATTATGTTGTTTTCTTTCTTCCCTACAGAGGACGCAACAATGCCAAAGGACCTTCCACTGCAGTGAGTTGTAACTTTTCTTTCAGCTTCTTTCACTTATTCATTACATTGATTTTCTAAATTGACAAAAAAAAATCTAAATCAAGCAAAAATTTGCTCTGCATGCATTGAAAGTCCTCAGTTGAACTCAATATCAGAACACTGCTCAGACAATTATGTTAGAGGACCCTGAACTGTAATACAATTTAAATATATAAGTATTGTCTATGTCTCCTTACCTCTTTAAGGTGGCATTCAGTGGAGTTTATGCAAACATGAGGATGGTTCATGTTTTGACCTCTGTTGTGGTGAGTCCAAATGCAGTTATTAGTAAAGTTATAAAAATGCATGTTTGTGTAGCTGTTATAATTTTTCTGTTTTTTATTTTTATTTTATCAGCCTCTTTACCAAAGTTAAACCAATTCAATCATACTCAAATTTGTTTTGTGCTTTACCACTCAACAGGGAAACAAATGTGAACTTAAGGTTAAAAATGGCCTGATCTACGAAGGAGTTTTTAAAACCTATGGCCCAGAGGTGAGGAGAAGACTTTCTATGGATCTAAACTCAAGTGTTTACATCACTGTGTACTAGTGTGTTGCAAAACAGTTTTTACTGTACTTTTATGCACATTTAGCATTTGTCCCTTTTTTTAAATTGTGCTGTTTTCTTTATCTGTAGTGTGATATTGTCCTGGATGCTGCACACAGGAAGAGTGTTGAACCTAATGTGGGCCCTCGCCGTGAGGATATTGTGGAGAGCATCATCTTCAAATCCTCAGATGTAGTGGTAGTTCATTTCAAAGATGTGGACCTCAACTATGCCAAGAAAGGTGAGAACTGTCAAATGAATGTTTGTCCCTGCTTCTTTAGTGGTTACTTTACAGGTGCAATATACTGTAGATAGATAGGTAAAACAAATAGCAGGAAAACTGACCGGTTTACTGACATAAAAACAAACATCTTAATTTAGACATTGCAAAGTGTGCTTTGACTTGAAAATATGTTGCCATAAGTTGCTATCAACCATTCATTTCCATCCATTGCGTTTTCTGCAGAATAAGTGCGTGGCTATTTTTACATGCACAACTTTTGTTTCAATTGGACTGAATTCATTCTGATTGATGAATCCAAACGTAGTGTTTTCATGAATGCTAAACGTGATCGTGTTGATGTGCACGCCTATGTCACAAGCTTCAAATCACTATAGATTTTTTGACATGCGCACACTGCACGAATATAAAGAGTTTCCTTCTGTTTGCGCATAATAACCATTCACCTATTATTTATTTGGTTAAACATAATCTATCATGAGCATTACGAATATTCAGACAGATTGTCTTATGATCTGCTCCTTGTATTTTCATTTTATTTTTAGACACGTTAGGTTAGTTGTTATGGTGCGTTCACACCAGACGCGAATAGAGCGTCTGGCGCGAGCTATTTCAATGTTAAGTCAACGCAAAGACGCGTTACGCGTGTAAAAAATTCCTGTGGCGCGAATGAGGCGTATTTGCGTCTACCGCGCTGCGCTCTACGCCTCATTCGCGCCACAGGAATTTTTTACACGCGTAACGCGTCTTTGCGTTGACTTAACATTGAAATAGCTCGCGCCAGACGCTTTATTCGCGTCTGGTGTGAACGCACCATAACAACTAACCTAACGCATCAAATTTGCGCGAATTGAGCGTCTGGCGCGTTATGCGCAAATGTTTTATTTAGTGCTTTTTCTGCATTCACGTGTTTGACGCAAATTCGCGTCTGCCGCCCAAGTTCTGAATCTGAACTTTGGCGTCAATTCGCGCCGCGTTAACCAATCAGGAGCCTTGTTATTTTCAATAAACCATATTATAGATGCGTCGTCAGATTTAAGATGAACCGTGCGGTGGAAGTGCGTGCCGAACCGTGGGTGGAGAACGGTACGGTTGTTTTTTTATTTTGTTTTTACCAAAAATCGTTACTCCCCTAGTTTACACTAAATACAAAGCAATCAGATCTGATTTTTGTTACACATGTGTAAACAAACATATTGAATCAGATATTAGATATTCGCATTGGACTTTTTTGATTCTAAATCTGATACATATTCATTATTTTGTCATCATATCCATTTCTCCTTATTTCTCAATTTTATGTGATTAATATCTACTGTAAGGGAATATTGTTATATTTGTAAGTGTCCAAACAAAGTAATTCTGCAGTGAAAAGATGTCTAGCTATCAGACACATTATTACATTGAGGAGTTTTTAAAAAAATTTTTTACAGAAATTAGAATGAAATGAATTCTCCATAAATCTCTCGTTGACTGGTTTTGTGATATACTTTAAGCTGCTTTTGAATGTACATAATTGTACGTCATGTAAAAAAACATGAATGAGTATAATTTCAGGAAATTACTGTGCAGAAAAGAATACGACCATTTTAGCTTATTTGTAATGACCATATATACAGGGATATTCCAGAACAATCAACTTAATCTGTGATGTGGTCAGTGTTACACAATCAGATCTGTGAGCCTTGCAGTGTAAATGCAGACCACGAAAAACATAATAATGGACAGTGCCTGCTATAGACCTGCCATTTGTTTTGTTTACTGCGTTCGAAATGTGTTGTTATGAAATGGGATGACATTTTGATGGATCAAAAGACATAGCAAACTTGTTATAAAATATTTGTTATAAAATATTTATAATGCTGCTACTACATACTGCTTGTTATAAAATATTTATAATGCTGCTACTACATACTGCTTTTAGCAATACAAAAAACACTTATGAAATTATAATTCCAGACGTACTTGACATATTGGATATAGAACAACCTTTTTATCCTTTTGGTGACAACAGCATTTGCAGTTTGCATTAAAGTGTGTATATTTAATGTCTCCACTGCTCCTTTCAGTCAATCCAATCCCTTTCAGCCTGTCTATTTCACTGTAGCTGCTGAAATGCATTAGTTGAATCTCTTCAATGACTTTCACAAACTGACCCCTCCTTTATTCTGTCTTTTTCTCTTAAATGGGCGTAGTCTCATCAGATGCAGGTAATACAACTCATCCATTTCTTTTACCAGTGTATTTTTATGCAAAAGAAAAACTTTTTTTTTAGTTGCTTGCGGCATTCTTTGAGTAGGTGAATAGGCATTTTGACACAGAAATGCTTTTATTATTTGTTATTATAATCTTGCTTGATCAGGGATCATGCTGGGTCAAACTAGAAATTAGTTTACTAATCAATAGCACCCCTATTTTAAGTACCTAAAAGTCACATTTAACAATCAATTAGAGGTAGATTTTACAGAAGGTTTGTGTTCTACAATACTTAACCTCAGTAGGCACGAGCAATGTTATAATAACTTCAGCTACTAGTACAGCTACTCAGCTACTTTGAACCGTGTGAAGATAAAATTTAATTCATCATACCAAAAGCCAAACAAGCAACAGACAAGTGCTGAACCCCCTCAAAGCTGGCTGCAAGTAGCTACTGTAACATTTTGACTGTCATTGCATCATGAACCTGATGATGTCATATTAGAGGCCTGTTTCATTTCATGAGCACCACAATATTGCTTTATCTAATTAAATCTTGGTGTGAGATCATAATTCTTCAGGTTGTGATTTAGTTTTGATCCATTTGCATGCTTTTTCTCCTCTTCCTTTATAAAAACAAATTTATTGAAATCAACAGTAACAGATTTAAATTCAGTGCAAGGCCAGTTTAACAGCGATAAACAAAAGCAAATCATGCTGGTATGAAAACTACTTTATCAATTCTTTGAAACTACAGATTGAAATGGGTCTGTGTATGTTTTAATAATTTTATTTCCTATCTGGAATGGAATAGTGAGAAATAGGGATGTGGCGGTTACTATATAACCGTGAGACCGACGGTTATAGTTGAACACCGTCATTAGAACTCTATAACCGCCAAAACCGTGTTATTAAAATATCTTGCAGATAAAGTTATATGATATCAGTGATGGGGAGTAACGGAATACATGTACCGGCGATATGTATTCAGAATACAAATTATGATAAACTGTAGTCTCCACAGAACATAAAATATTCATTTTATTTTATTTTTCGTGTTCGCATTTATGAGGAAAAAACATGTTACGGACGTGACCGCTCTGAAAGCGGCACTAAAAGATGCTTGAAAACTTTCACAGAGACATCAAACAGAAAGCACAAAACCTTTCTTTAAAGTGAATTTCGTTTTGTATTAATTGTATCTTAATTTTAATCAATGTTTCATCAACCAATTGCCTGGATTTAATAAATAAGAAGTAAATATAGTAGACGATAAATAATCACGAAATGGAGGCGCCGGTACGGCTCGTGAACTGGAGCTCGATCGTCTCTTGAATGAACCGAAACTCAGCGTATAAGGTAGCCTTGCCTCACACAGACATGTCTACTTTTAAACAGAACAATTCAAAACGAAAGAAAACAGACACAGACTGCTCTCTGCTTATGTAATCCGTATGAAATGTGCATTTCTCTCTGCGCGTTCACTACTGCGAAGATCACGATCAGCATCGTCAACTTCATCTTTGCTGCCGACACTAAAGAAAGAAAATGAAGAAAGAAAAAAGAAGAATTTAGCTTCTCCTTGTTAAATTTTACTTATTCATAATCATTACTTTTGCTGGTTCTTTGACAGATTTTAGGTGCTTTACTGGCAGCGCTTTATTGTTACGTGAACGCGTGTCTACCAGAATAGGCCTGTTTTGGATTTGTTAGGATTTGTTTAATGTGTGTGATTCATTTAATGGAAAGCACATCCACTGCTAGTTGTCTTGTTGTTAATTTTAAATAAACATAGAGCAATCAGTGTCTGCTCGTTTATTCAAACTAAGTTGTCCTATAACAGACAAACCAACGTCGCAAAGCCCCACGACAACGGTTATGTTATGAACCGTCACATTTGACTCACGTCATAACTGTCATCACCAATTCTGAAACCGGCACACCCCTAGTGAGAAATGAAAATACTGCCTGTCTATTAGGTTGTTTTTGTTTACTTTAACAAATGGAAAATGAGATTTAAACTCTTTCTCATTTTTCGTTTGGTTTACAAATCGGTTTATGGCTTTGAGATTTTATTCGCACATGTGGGCGGTGCTGAAAGCCCCTTAAATCTGATTGGTCAAACCGGGCTGTCTTCAGTATGGCCTTAATTCTGTCAGTTGAAATAAGTCTCACTGCCAAATGCTATTTTAATAAGCATTTGTCACCACTCGAACCACCACTCGTTGACATTTGAAACAGATATATGTTGCTGGGCATACAATAAAGCTCAGCTTTGCCTCTAATTTACGACATGTGAAAAGTCGCAAGCAATACAGTTTGCTGACTAAGAGTTTGATGTATTATTTATTCTTTCTATATTCAAAAGCAACATAAATTGTACAGCTTATAAATCATACTAAGTAATGTTTTTTTGTTGTTGTAGGGTTAGGGGATAGAATATACAGTTTGCACAGTATAAAATCATTGTCTTTTTGGAAAGGCCCCATAAAACGTGTGTGTGTGACACGCCTGAATAAATAATTGTGAAAAATAGATTAAAATAAAAGTTAGAAAGTATGATTGTAAGTATTGTGTACTAGGGATGCGCGGTATACCGGTACTGCAAAAATACCGGTGTATATATTATATTTCAAACGGTACAATATCATCATTTTGTTCAATTCGGTATTTGATGCGCTGCTGTTTCGAAGGTCACCGCTAGGCGGCAGTGCGCTATCTAAACTGACGCGGGTCATGCGAAACCGGCAAACGGTGCCAACAGAGGAACACGATGGATCACGATGGATCAAACGAAGCTCATTCGAATTTCTACACGACCGAAATTAATAAATAGAGAGAGCAGTATGAGTGAAATAAGGCATTACTTTGCCTACAAAAGTCATGAGAAAAGTAAAGAAACAGATCTCAATGCACCACTCTGCAAACATCAAATCTGCCGAAGCACTTGACTTGTCAGTTGCTCATCTTGACTTGGTCAAAGAGTTCAGAGATTGACAGGTTAGTCCATCATTCAACTGATTTAATTTAGACTTTTATTGAACACTGAACAGCGCACATACATAAGAGCTTATCAATTATATGATACGGTAAACACGAAAGCACAAATCTGCTTGCATGACACAGTAGAACCAATTCAGTTTAGGTCTTATCATTGTTATACCTTTAAACAAACATATATTAATTGAAATTGAATGAATAAAGAATAAAAATTTGAATAATATTAATTTTAGTATTAGTGATAGTAAAATGAATGGCATAGTAGTGCCGCTGTGGCGCGCGCTCGAGAGAGAGAGAGAGAGAGAGAAATAGTAGTAATGTGAATATTACTAATGTTACAATTAAGCTACATTTGTCAACATTCATTAGGTAACCTGACCTAACAGTATTATAGCATTTATTAATCTATATCAATCAATAATTAAATGACCTAAAAAATTTAATATACTAATTAGGGCCGGGACTCGATTAAAAAAATTAATCTAATTAATTAGAGGCTTTGTAATTAATTAATCGAAATTAATCGCATTTTAATCGCATAAATATTTGACCTGAGAACAGTGTGAAGTAATTTTTTTCACATGGATTTTTAGTATACCATTGAATAATGACTGAATACATAAGCTTAAGCAGCAAAATATTGTTTATTTTTGTTCAACCAAGTCCAGCAGACCAGTGCAATTTTTGCCATTAAATGTAGCAATAGCATATTTAGGAAGACCTTCTGTAAACTATGTTTTTTTAAGTTAAAAAAGGTTTCCATGGTGACGCGTCAGGCTTGGCACGTGATTCACCACAGCCAAAATAGCGCTGCATGACAGATGTAGCGCTTTTATTTCTAAATATTAAAAAACTTGCTTACCATGTCATCAACTTTTTTCTTTTCCGATTCTCAAATACAAGTAAGTGAGTTTGTTTTGTTTAAAAAATCGTTATAAATTATCTTGATCTGTAACGTGAGATGGGCGCCGTGTTTGGGCCGCAGTTCAGAGATTCCTGTCTGTTGGATTTATTACAGCGCGTGAATTCATCAGTTTCTCCCGAAATACATGAAAGTAAGTGGCCGGTGAACGGGGAGTAGAATAGAGTTGACTTCATAGTTATTTACACTATGTGTCTGATATGAATAAAAACCGTCGGCAAATATATTTTCCTGGGTTGTTATTGCTGCTTCCATAGACACCATTGTGTATTTTACAAACTATAAATGTGTTGTTTTGCTATAAATTATATTTAAATGTCTAAAACCTAAAATAAACATTATGTGGTTAAAAACACTGAACAGTTGTGATCGCCTGACAAGCGCTGAGCGCGTCCGTCTTTGGCTCAGCCACAGCGCGAATCTGGCGGTTATGTCACTTCACTGTACATTCGCTCCTTAGTGGTCAGCTGCTGCAGAGCGGGCCTGAAATCATAATTGCTGATGAGATATAGGAAAATATCTAGTGGAAAATGAGAATGTTATTCATCCAGTGATCAACGTTCCGCGGTGCAAAAATAAGCGATTAAAATCAGTTATCACGTTAATTAACGCGTTAAAGTCTGTAATTAATTAATCTTAATTAACGCGTTAAAGTCCCGGCCCTAATACTAATACATGTTTAGCATGTTAACATTACTTTATGCAATGCAATAAACTAATATGAACCCAAACAGTAACCAAACCAAGATGAATGCTATGGTTTACATGTCATTTCATTATTCTATTATTATTATTATTATTAGCCTATATGTGAATCTATTATTATAGATATTAACCTATTTTAATTCTATAATTTCAGGGGGGGGGGTTTTCAACAAAACATTTTTTTTACCTACTGTATGTTCCCTGACTGATTTTTATTTTTTTTAAATGTACATTTTGATACCTTTTCTTTGCGCATTTGGTAGTTGATAGTTTCAAGCAGTGTTTTTTAAGTGTCACTTAAAATGAGACCTTTTTTTTTTTTTTTACCTGTGGTATCGATTTAGTATCGATACCGAGGTATTAGATTCTGGTATCGTACCGAAGCCAAAATTGTGGTATCGAGCCATCCCTATTGTGTACTCAGTTTACATGAAAAGAATGAGATAGAAAAAAATAATTGAATCCGTGAACATGTAGGCTACTTAATACCCGACAAAATTAGCATGGTTGGTGAGTAACTGTATTATAGGCCTTACATCGATATATGAATTATGAATAGGATATGTACTGTTAAAGTTGAATACATTGGCTAGAAGGCTAGAATGCATTGTAAATGGTTGGTTATAATTATTTATTTTTTTTAATTTACTTTGGATTAGAGAAACACAATCCAATAAAAATAGCAAATATGAATTGTGATCTGAGGAGAATTTCTGCCGTGGTTCAAATTAAAATCAGTGTTAAACAAATAATCCAAAATTAATTAGATCATGTTGCTTTGTGTCATTTAACCAAATGCATTAACTCACAAATTACATTGAACTGATTCGATCATATGTAGAATATAATTTAAAACCAACCCTCTTAACACTGTAAATAAATAAAAAAAGGCACTTTTTAGTTATTTTTAGTTTGAGTAATTTTTGTTACATGCTTAAATGGTTGATCTTCATCTGAGGCTTGTTAATTTCTTAAGTTATTGTTTATTCCCACTGCTTTTTGCATTTAATGTTTGTCCAAAGCCCTGGTTAGTATTTTCTAACTACTAAAGTACTTTCGGTAACACTTTAGTTTAGGGTCCAATTCTCACTATTGTCTAGTTGCTTATTAGCATGCATATTACTAGGATTTTGACTTTATTAGTACTTATAAAGGAGACATTAATGCCTTATTCTGTATGATTATATCCTACATTCCTTATTCCTACCCAATACCTAAACTTAACAACTACCTCACTAACTAACTATTAATACTAGTAGTTAAAAAGTAGTAAGTAGGAGTTTGAGGCAAATGTAACACCTGAACCAGCTAAGCAAGGTTTTCAGGATTACTAGAAATATCCAGGCTACACTCTCAGAAGAAGGTACAAAAGCTGTCACTGGGATGCAACCCTTTAAAAAGCTTCTAATATGTATAATATAGATACTTACTGTATATGTACTCTTTTGGTACCAATATGTACCTTTAAGGTACTATTTAGGCACAAAGGTGTACCTTTTGAAAGAGTACCACCCCAGTGACAGCTTTTGTACCTTTTTTCTGAGATGCATTGTGTTGGAAAATAGGCTGGAGCTAAACTTCAGGACATTGGGACATTCCAGGAGCAGGATTGGACACCTCTGGCTTATGTTAATGTTGTCAAATCTATAAATAAATCTGCACAGCTTGATGTCTGCAGGCAGATGTGTAGGTCAGTCAATACAATGGAAAATGTAATGTGCAAAATATTATTTATCTTTACAACAATGCATGCAACCAAAACTGAACTAACTATAATGTTATCCACAACGGAAAACAAATACAAACATGCACATATAACACTCACAACACCATGTTCAGGTTTGACTGTAATATTTTGACATACTTGCAAAAAATTATACTTCAGTACAAAAAATGCTAAACTTCGACAGTCATTTTTATTATTATAATGATTTTATAATGGTCTAAACACAAATCTAAATGAACTGAAAAGATGTATGCCTATGAAGAAATTGAGCCGAAATCTTATTTTCTGTTTTTTTAAACTAAACAAGAAAAAAAACTAAATAAATAGACAATTTATTTAATTTATTTAATTTCTAATAAATAGAAATGTCTTTTCATTTCTCGTTATTCCATTCCAAATAGGAAATGAAATGATAAAAATAAACACGGACCGAAATGCATGGTGTGATGCCACAGTTTACAGTTTGTTTAATAAACCCACACATGTTGATTCTTTCCTAATTATTTTGTATTACTGTTTCCTCTTGAGTTCTCTGTGACCCTTAACCTCTGACTTACTCCAGTGAAGGTCATGTTCTCAGGCATCTCACTTTCTAATTGGCGTTCCTGTTGAACTAATCTAGTTTATTATATAGTTTTAAGGTGCGGTTACATTCTTTCTGTTGGCCAATGTGGCTAATCCTCATAACCAACTTGAACCCACGTGAAAATTCTTCGTCCTCGTGCAAAATTTCCTATTTTTTGGATTCCTTGAAATTCCTTGTTTTTGACTGAAACTGCACACGACGGGAAATGTGACTGCACCTTTAGTTTAAGCATTAGGATTTAATAAACTATTATAGCAATGATGGAAATATAAACAGGAAACTTTGTTTCCTGTCTGCTTTGACAGGAATACTAATTTGTTTTCTGGTTATTGGTACAAGAGCTTAATTCTTCAATAATAAATTGAACATGATGTCAGAAGAATAAATACAGCTCCATCTTTTTTCTGATAACATGGCCTTTAAAATGTTTTTGTAATTTGTTGAGCTCAGATACAATATAGTTGTATTATTTTTTTTATATTAGATCCTCGCCCTTGCACCACCATTTGTGTCCATCTATGCCGGGTTCAAACTACACCACATTGTCTATTATGATAATCACTGTGTCAGATTATGTGATGTTGACTGTAAATTCTTGTTGTGTACAAGAAATGTGTGTGATGTCATCGAGAAGGCGGAACTAGTAACTGGCTTCCGGAAACGAGCGTAAACAAACATTGTTTACCGAGCATTGTATAGGGCTTATTCGCAAACACCGGAAGTAGCTAACCGCGGCCATATTGTTGACATGACAACTGTCCTGCCCCTAGCCGCACGCAGATTTGGTAGCCTAAGGCTTCATCTCGTCGGTATCAAGAGAAGATAAGCTTGATTGGTGTGGAAACCACATAAAATAGACCCAATTGCATAAAGTAACTTTTTGCCGTCCTTATTGCCAGCCGTAACTTATTTGGATTTATAACTAACGTTATCTCGTTCATGAATGAATGAATGAATACAGTATCCATATGTATGAGACAAACTACAATTTACCTCAACAAGGCGACATAATGAACGACACTCGTCTCATTCGTGGAGGTGGAAAAACAAGTTCTTTGTATTAAAATGTAAATGCAAAAGAAAAGGCATGAGAGTCGGCTGTTTTTGTCAAATTTAAGTTGTAATTTAAATTGTTTGCGATTTTAAAATAAGTGCATGGTTAAATATTTGACCACTTGCTTGAGCAACTTAATATATAGAAGCAATGCATGGAATAATTGACCTACGTTGATAAAATAGCGAGTATGTGTTTGTGGTACAGCCGCGGATCAGTTACGCACTGCAAGCCTGTACCGTATAGCCTACGCACCGCACATGCACTGCACACGGAGTATGTGTGAAACGGCCGTAACATTACTTGGGGTAACGTAAAATAATGGGAACAGATTTTTATGTGGGGAGTTGGCTGAAAGATTAGCCTATTTATCCTAGCTAACGTTAGACTCTCCTGCACTGGCTCAACTCTAACTCATTCCCTTCACATTTTCTGACAGTCTGTATCTAACTCCGGGGTTCTTATTGCTGTTGTTAGAACAGCCGTGTATTACACAACACACCATCGCGCTGTTTTAAAAAAAATAATACAGCGACAATACCATGGATAATACCGACGCTGCCTCGCTTGTCAATTGACAGACTGACAGTTGCCGTGGTTTCTATGTCAACAAAATGGCCGCCGCAAACATTGACGCAGATCGAATAACGCCTATTAGCATCATAAAGGCAGAGTATTGTTGTCATAGCTCCACAAACTTCGTTTCGGCATGTTTGAAAGCTGTGTTCGGAAGAGCCTTTGTGCTCCTATTGGTCAATGTCACAAATGGGACGGAACCCGTCGTGGAGGGTCAAAAAAATTAAACATGCTTGTCTTTCTGTCAGGACGTTGTGAAGTGTCAGTTGTCGTCCACGGTGTCACACTATACTATATAAAACGATTGATTCTTGCGTCCCGACACCCATTGTCGTTTACAAATCATCACAACATGCTACGTCAAATGGATTGTGCCAAAATCTGGCTAATGTTGTGTAGTCTGAACCCGGCATTTGAAATCATCACTTGTTTTCCACTTCATTGTCAACCATATCTCACATTTCTTTCGTAATCATTTGTGTACTTTTGTATCACCGATACACGTTATACGAATCCTGTTGCTTATCTTGTGTGTTGGTGAAGATAACTTCACTGACAGTGCGGTAAGTGCCCGCCTGAATGGAGAGCACAAAGAGAAGGATCTGGAACCCTGGGATGGAGGGGAGCAGCACATCTCAGGCAGCATGGAGTCTCTTGACACTGATCTGGTGAGACGTCAAACAAATCAGGCTTGACATAGTGTAATAAATTGCAGTTGGATCATTGTAGAAGTATCATAAGCAGTAACGTTTAGATGTTTAAAACAATAAGCCACTTGAGGTCACACTTTACTGTGATTTTTCTGTGGTTACAAGAGGTATGGTGTGAAGCTGTAATCACATTTTTGAAACTGTCTCCCTCTCAGTCAAATGGTTGGGATCCTGATGAGATGTTTAAATACAATGAGGAGACGTACGGTGTGAAGTCCACCTATGACAGCAGCCTGTCATCATACACGTAAGTCATCTCATCTGGGTTTTAAATTACCTCTGATGAATATCTTGTTTTGTTTAAATACTGGATATGTGCTGTCTCTTAGTCTGTTTTTTCCTTTGGTTTCCAGGGTTCCCTTGGAGCGAGACAACTCTGAGGAGTTCCTCAAGCGCGAGGCTCGTGCGTCACAACTGGCTGAGGAGATCGAAGCCAGTGCCACCTACAAGGCCCGTGTGGCCTTGGAGAATGATGACCGCTCAGAGGAAGAGAAATATACTGCTGTGGTTCGTGGAGAGAGGGAGCTTCACAGCCTCAACAGGTGAAGCTTGAACTAGTTACCGCTGCTGTATGTATGTTTAGATCAGGAGATGTTTGTGCTCCAGTGTATTTATGTCGATGAACAAATAAAAAGGAGATTCATAATAGTGTTTTTTTTTTTACTCTACTTACTCTAAATTATACTAAAAGAAAGAAAAAGCAATTTCATGTGTATAAAGGCATATTTTATTCCACTCTTATTACTATGTTCACTCCTATTACTATAAATGAGAAAAAGTGCAATGCCAAATATGGCAGAATAAGTCCTGCCTTATAATTAAATGAACCAATCGTCACTGCATCTGCTGCTAGAAACCCTGGATCCCATAGAAACAGTCAGAATAAGAAAGCAAGAGCATAAGTCCCATTTATGTCATGTCAGATTTTATTGCTGATTTGAAAGGTTATTTAAATGTGAGATTGGTGAGCAGTTTTTGAAATTTCTGTATTTCTCCATTAAAGTAGATAGGAGTTGGAGTTGCATCCCAGAAAATGACAAAAACTATCGCTGGTTTAAGATTACAACTTGCCTGTTAATCAGTCTGTCCAAATTAACCTTTGCGCAACAGTTATCTTTTGCTTCTTTCGTCTGGATCAATTCGAGCAGCAGCACAAATGTTTTAATATGTGGTCACATTTACCGTTGTTCAGCTAAGTTCTGCGGACAGAATTTAATTGTTTCAATAAGAATCCACTCGAACAGGAATTTTGCATTTGGACTAAATATTTCCCAACACGCAAATTTCGCATTAAGTGAATGGATAGTGGACCTTTTTACCTATGAAATTATGCTGAAATTCCACTAATGTGAACACACCATTACAACTACTACAACAACGTTATTAGTTGGCACCAGAGCATGTGAGCGAAGCTGAGCGGTGTGATATAAGTTAAATATAAGTTGAAAAAATGAAACATAAGTTTCTTATTTATGTTTAAATAATATAATGTTGTTGTTGTTGTTTTTTCATCTATGTTGATTATATGAAAAAGGAGCCGTATGCGATGAGTAAGATAGGATCATAAGATGCCCAATATGTCGGGAGACTTGGAATGGGTCAGACATGATTTTGACCACTTATTAAGTATAGAAAGCTTGAAATGTCTACTTTTAAACAAAACAATTAAAAAAGAAAATAAATGGGCTACTCTCTGCTTATGTAGGCTAATTCATATGAAGTGTGTATTTCTCTATAGGCGTGTTCTAGGGGTGGAACGGTACACAGAAGTCACGGTTCGGTTCATACCTCGGTTCAGACATCACGGTTCGGTACGATTTCGGTACAATGGAGGGAAAAGCAAAACAAAAATGCATAAGGCATTGTATTTTTTAAATAAGTTTTATTAATAAAGGCATAGAACCAGTTTATTTGTAGTGCACTGACAATAGTTTTATATAATTAGTTTATTAATTAAATTAATAAAAAGACCTTGAGATGTGTTTGGTAATTGTACCTGAAATAATTTAAAATTAATTTGCTATATTTCAGATCAATATTTTTGTTTTCCTTAATTTTAATTAACATTATTACTTAACAATGTAACATTATTCTCATCTGAATTATAAATAATGGATTTCTGTATAAAATAATACTACCATTAAAAACACATTCGATTTTCTTTTTTAATCAATGTAGAATGTGTAACTTAAAAATAAACAGATTAGTGCTCCGAGGACAAGAAATGAAAACCAATGCAATATGATGAATGTCCAAAAGATGGGACCCACAGACTGTTTTGAAATGGGGTTGGATAAATATGTTTTGCTTTTAAAACAGTGTGTGTGTGTGTGTGTGTGTGTGTGATTTTGGTTGGGTGACAGTTGTAGGTTACAGTTTGACAAGAGTTTACAGTGTGACAAAAGCACAATGTTGTGTTTTATTGCGAGTGTACACAAAGTAAACACTTTGCAGGTTTAATGATCTGTATGAACAAAATGACGGAGTATGTTTTTTATGTTTCCATTGTTCGCTCGCGCCTCTCTCTCTCTCTCTCACACACACACACACACACACACACACACACACACACAGTTCGATCGCGCCCGCGCCTCTCTCTCTCACACACACACACACAGTTCGATCGCGCCCGCGCCTCTCTCTCTCTCGCGCGCGCACACACACACTCCAGCATTGCAATCTTGACATCGCAGCCTGTTCATTATGCGGTCACACCAAACGCGAATAGAGCGTCAAATTCGCGTCTAGTTCGACGCTACTCCAAAGCGAATAGGACGCGCGTATAAAGCCAACGTTTGAAGTGAACGCGCGTTCAGAGCTAAGCCGAGGGTACAGATTATGTGTCCCTAAAGAACCCGTGTATCTAACAGTAGTTCCGCATTACATTAATTAATTTGCACGCGAGTTTTTTTTTTTTATACCGTGTATTCTGCGTGTAAATTCGTGCACCGAACCGTGACCCCCGTACCGTTTCGGTTCAATACGAATACATGTACCGTTCCACCCCTAGCGTGTTCACTTCTGTGAAGATGACGAGTCAGCAGCGTCAACTTTATCTTTGCAACTGACACAGAAAACACTAGTTTTTTTAATAAACAATTCAAATGTTTCATGCATAATCATTACTTTGGCTGGTTCTTTGTGGCAAGCTTTATGCGTGCGTTGAGATCGGTCATTATTATGAAAACGGTCATTATGGTTTATTCTCTCCCATATATATTTAAGTAATTACATCAATATAAATATGTGATTAGACTAATGGTTTAAATGAACTACGACTAGAAAAAAACTGTAGTCGTGCACGGGCAGCCCTACTTATTCCACATATTTTCTAACCAGTGCATCACTGCGGGCCTTCTGAGCGAGCGGCGCGTGATCTCCAGAAATGCGCTCTCCGCTCACATGCTCTGGTTGGCACTAAATTTTTTTGGTCATAACTGAATTCAGTTAGAAAAGTATTGCAAATTGTTTGTACAAATTTTAATCCAGAGTTTCCCTCTTTATTTTGTTTACTTAAACAGAGAGAACAAATACATTCCCCCTAGTCAGAGGAACAGAGAACCAGGGATGTCATGGGGAGCTGGTCGTCAAAATTCCCCCAGACTGGTTCAGTGTAGCCCTGGGCCACCCACACCCAGATCTGGATCTCACGACTACAACACAATGGATCAGCGTGTGGTCAATGGAGGTACAAGATGATTTGTGATGATTTCTGTTGGGTATCCATGTCGTCTAAAATAGCTAGTAACTAGTGTAATGATGCCTCAAACTATCAAATTTGGTAATGTATATAAACAAACTGTATGTTAATTGGTCAAGGAGCTTTGAATCCATGAATTATAATCAGTGGAGTTACTAGCTTAGCAAGTTGCAATGTGCTTATATTCTTTGGCTGGATCTTTGATGGACGAAGTTTCCCCTGGTGTCACTTTCAACGGGATCATTCCTTATTAGTCCATTAAAACAGTATTAAAAAAAAATTCCACTTAAAATACTAGAAATTATAATGAGCAAAAAACTAAAAAATCCCCATGGCTTTCTATGGTATCTATTAATCCATTGTTCTCTCCTCAACTAACAGTCGAACTTTCAAATCATCTCTCTGGCTTTCAGTCCTTTCATGATAAAAGGATTCGGGCAAGGGAGTACTTAAGGCCAAGACTGCTGCTGTTCCAAGACAATCTGATTGATCTTTCCAATGTTCTTTCTTTGAAGTCCCGTTTCCTTATTGTTTTCTGTTTCACTGCCTCAGAATTAACCAAAGATATCTCAAAATGTGATTTGTTACATTTCGTCCTTTTTCTTTGGTGTCTTGTCATTCCTGCTCAATACTTTTCCATCTCCTCTCTCTACCTTACCCCTTGGCTAGTTTCGGTCATCATATCTAAAATTCTCAATCTATAAGGCCTTCAGACTTTTCTCTTTTCCTATTCAATTTACATGGTCATTTGTTTCCCCTCCTCCTCTCTCTCAGTCAAATGTAGTTTTTCTTTCCTCTTATTTCGGCTCATTTCATCTCTGTCAGGTGCACACTCTTGGCCCTCACGCTGCCCATCTCCCTCCTCTCGCCCTCCATCCCGTTACCAGTCAGGCCCCACCAACTCTCTCCCGCCCCGGGCGGCCACGCCCACCCGGCCTCCCTCCAGACCCCCATCCAGGCCCTCTCGGCCCCTGTCTCACCCCTCTGCTCATGGCTCTTCAGGGCCCCTGTCCACCATGCCCAAACACCTGTCCTCAGAAGGTACCAGAAATTCCAGACTGAGCAGCCATTTTGATGGGGCACCACTGCTCAGGTTCACGTTTTGCAATTAGAATGCCTGAGGCTGTCACTAACAGCTGTGGGACTTTCCTGGTGTTTAATAAAACGACTCACTTCTCCTCTTGTTCCATTTTCTATTGCTATTCCTCTTTCTATGCATGATTGAAGTGAATTTGGGACATGTTTCACCCACTCATTTTCTGTGGTGTGTTTAAGGATTGGCATTGTATTTTGGCCAGGGGGACACCACTAACAATGTTTCTTTCCATGTCTGACATTGGCTCGACATTGTATTCTCATACATCAAATGAGAAACTGTCACAGCCTCTTCATTTCAAATGTATATCAGGTAGATTGACTAGAATTAACTTTTCATGAGGACAGAGCCCAACACATGACATGCAGAAGAAGAAAAAAAGATATTGTGGGAACAAGTTCATAAGTTGTGGGAATTAATTCTTAATTTGTGGCCACAATTAATTTGTTCCCTTGGTTTGTATAAAACATGCCCACATTGTGCTAATTTCAATCGTGGCCACATTTTACTAATTCGTTCCCTCATTTTTCATGGCCACTTTGTTCTAATACATTCTTTCATTTTAGTTCAGTTGAATTTGAATTCTTAATATTTGGTCAGTATCTTTTTTTTTGTCTTCTGCTTGTCATGTGCAGGGCTCTGTACATGACAAAGCTACTGAAGCGTATGACTTAACTCATAATTTGTTCAAACTAGGGATGCACCGAATCCAGATCCACTGGTTAAGATTCTGCCAAAACCGAATACCGAATCCTACTCTCATCCTCAGTCCTCAGCCAAACACATTAATGAAGTTAACAACGTGGATTTTTAATTTAATTTTATTTTAACTGTAAAAAAAAAAGAATAAGCAACATTATGCATTTTAACAGCGATCTTGAATTGTGTATTGTTTAGGGTCCTTGCCACCACGAGACAAATCGGCATTGCAAATTGAACATGTAGCTCGACTTGAATTGCCTTCTTTTGACTGAAAGTACTGCCAAACAACACTTTTTCTGCTCACTTTCTCACAGCCTACTACATTCGAATGATCCACCTACTGTAACGAGTGGAAATAAGGTGTGGCCTCTTTAAGAGCTGCGCGCTCCCTGTTGAACTGTCTGCAGTCTGTATTGTTTGTGCCGTGCGCCTCGAACACCCCATGTATGCGGGTTATTTCTGTTTAATGCTCATTTTTATCTTATTTAGTGTATTAATTAACGGAAATAAACGGGGAATAAAGTGCGAGTTATGAGTAGGGGTGGGCGATATATCGTTTAGACGATAATATCCAATTTGTTGTCTGGACGATATGCAAAATTGGGATATCGAGTATTTCATAATTTGTACAATCCGACCCCCCAAACATGAAAAGAGCTGAAGGAAGTGTATAACCTTCTAAACAATTATATGTAGCGAATTTATTACTGTAGGGGTTTGTTTGATTGATTGTAGCCTTTTTTTTTTTTTTTACAAAATCACGATCGTTCCTCAATTGCACGAGAGTAAGCGGAGTACTAATTTGCAATACAACTACGGAGTTCTTACCTGTGTGTTATGACGTTTCTTTCTTAGGTTGAAGCAACAATCCAAAAACGTAAAGAGTAAAGCCGTAGGCTACTCAGGGCTCGAGCCTAACGGCGTCGGCGCCTAAATGTGTAAAAAGGACGAACAGAAATATTCTCCAGGACGAAAGACATTTTTGTATGTGTGTTCATTTAGCCTATTACTAGCCTATTAGTGTAACTTACTTAGAAAATGCCAAAATTAACCGGCAAGCGCTGACTACAACGGTCCGGAGTACGTCTCATGCTACTATCACTGGCCGGCTCACCCGGAGACTTGTTTCGCGGTAGGCCTACATCTATCACATTGCTTAATGACATCGCAAATTGCACTGGTTAAAAAACGAGACGATAACTAAATAAAAACTAGTTTTGAATGACAAAAACTATGACGAAAAGCTATTGACATTGTCGTCAACGAATAAAAACTAGACAAAATGTTAGATAGTGACGATTTGGGAAGCGATCCAGTCAGAACTGATGTTCTGCGTTTGTGGTAGATGCGCACACATGTGTACTGTAACGCGCTGATCTACCCATCGGCACACGGGTTGAACTGCGCTGCATGTCTCATAAAACGTTAAAAAATGTAAACGTCTTGGAGAATGAGTAGAGCATAAGAGTGACGACGAAAAAAAAGAGCTCTATTCGGTTCGGTTTTCTGTGCGCACACACCCGACCCTAAGCGTGCAGCCATGCACATAGACAGCGCGCGAGGACTGAATTGAACTCTCTTTCGTGTCTGAATGGACAAATAGCCTACACACAACATTATGTCGAAATGCCCGTTTTGGAGAGTATGTATTTTTCTCTTATTTTTCATATATGTAAAAAGAAAAAGGAAAAAAAAAATTGTTCTGCATGAATACAAAAAAGCATTTAACTCCTGTTATTTTTTTTATTAAATCTGTTTTCACCTGTTTAGATAACTACTTTGAATGGAGCTAAATAAATATAATAATATATATCATAAACATTTTTATGGTGTTTTTATTATTACAACAACTAGGCCTATAGATGATAATAACAAGGTAGAAACAACATTTTTATTTTGGTACAGTTGACATTCACTTTATGACGGTTCAAATTGTTTTCAGTACAGTTCCAGGATTTAGGTGAAAAAGTTAGTCTGGAGCCCTGAGATGTAGGGTTTGCAAAACACAACTTTTTTTTTAAAGAGATAGTCACATTGTTGTTAGTCTTACTAATAGAGTAGTTTGCAAAGCACAAGTTAATTTATTACGTACATATATTGTACTGAAAAAGCACTGTTCTTGTATTAGAATAAATATTTAGTACAGTAACTTGGTTCATATTTAAATCAATAATGTCTCATATCTTTATGTACTAGTAATTCTATATAGTAATAGGTCAAATGCAGCAAGTCAAAAGACCAACTGGACCTTCTTTGCCAGTTTGCACACATTTCTTTGAAGGATTGCAAAAATATCGTCTGAATATCGATATCGAGATATTGAAAAAAAATATCGAGATATTCATTTTTGTCAATATCTCCCACCCCTAGTTATGAGATGCCTATCGCCTCTGTGTGTCTGTCTGGCCTCTGCAATAACTTTAGCTGTGAGCTATCCCTATTTTTAGGGATAACGTTACACTACAGGCTTACACGTTACACTACGTTACACTACAGGCTTGTTCCACTTGAACCGGCGCTGCACAGACCGATTGGTTTATGATCAAAGCACTGCGAGAGCAATTCAAAAGCATAAGGAGCCATCTGCTCTCTATTCGCTCTCGCGGTACTTTTGATGTCATTCACTGATCGGTCTGTGCAGCGCCGGTTCAAGTCGAACAAGCCTAACGTAAACACCTTTCCGTAATCAACAACGGCGTGACGTCGACGTAGCGCGTGTAGTGCAAGCCTAGGGTTTGGATCGGTGGAATTTTTTTTTTTCAAGGTTTGGCAGAAACCGAACCCCGTTTAAAAAGCCCAATATTCGGTGCATCCCTAGTTAAAACTACAACATTTTCTGGTACCATGTGCTGTAGTGTATCCAGTACATATTGAAATCACAAATAGTTGGCATAGGTATTTCCCCCTCAGTGTTTGCTACACATTTGATACTTTGAATGTCACAGTTCACAGTATCTGCTTTTGGAGAGAGCTACACACTACACATTAATGAGAGATGCACTAAAGTGTGTTTGTTTCTTCTTTCAGAACTCACTCATCTCTATGTTTGTGAATGCAGGTCCTCCAAGAATGTCTCCCAAGTCACAGCGAACTCCGAGACCTCATA
Organism: Semotilus atromaculatus; assembly: GCA_031834385.1. Lineage (NCBI taxonomy): Eukaryota > Metazoa > Chordata > Actinopteri > Cypriniformes > Leuciscidae > Semotilus > Semotilus atromaculatus. The sequence goes on from JAULUF010000035.1 coordinate 5,709,985, forward strand.
GAGTGGCCTCTTGTCGGGGTGGTGGTCCTCCTCCATCTGATTATATGTCTCCAGGTGCATCGATGGAGGTTTCTGCTCCCCCTCTTGCTCGCAACAGCCCTTCTGGGGGAACCTGGTCATCTGTTGTCAGTGGTGGTAAGTAGGGTTGGGAATAGTAAGAAATTTTCCGATTCCGCTTCTGCCAAACGATTCCGGTTTCGGTTTCAGTTCCCATTCAATAAAAATGATTAAATTAACAAATAAAAAATTGTAGTAAGGGAAAAATGCACAATCCTTTTTGTGTTTATTTCTTATACTTGTCAAATGAGTTTAACAGACTGGTAATGTCAACAAATTCAACATAGTATTTGGCAATTTTCGCAAAAATAATTTATTTTTCAGAAGGAAAATAAACATTTCTGCATTTTCTAGGAGAATTTGGGACCTCTCCTAGCTTATTGTATCTCCAGCAGTGGAGAATACCCTCTCAGAAGAGGTAGAATATGCTTGAACACACATGTAAGATCCAGACAGGTGAAACAGAATATTTTTTTAAATCGGTTGGAATGATTGATTCATAAAGACTTAACTTGTTTTATTACTGAATAAATCAGCGCTCTAGCGGGTTTATAAACAGAACTGCATGCGTCTTGCGGAAGAACATTGTAACCGGAGCTAATTCTCTCTGTTTATGTCTATGACGAGTAGGGTTGGGAATCGTAAGAAATTTTCCGTTTCCGGTTCCGCCAAACGGTTCCGGTTCCGGTTCCGGTTCCCATTCAATAAAAATTATTAAAACAACTAATACAAATAGTAGTAGCCTACGGGGAAAATATACAATCCTTTTTGTGTTTTATTTCTGATACTTGTCAAATGAGTTTAACAGACTGGCAATGTCAACAAATTCAACATATTATTTAGCAACAAATTTTTCTGAAGGAAAATAAACATTTTTGCATTCTCAAGGATAATTTGGGACCTCTCCTATAGCTTATTGTATCTCCAGCAGTGGAATACCCTCTCAGAAGGGGTAGAATATGCTTGAACACACATGTAAGATCCAGACAAGTGAAACATAATATTTTTTAAATCGGTTTGAATGATTGATTCATAAAGACTTCACTTGTTTCATTACTGGATTAAACTGCTCTAGCAGTTAATAAACAGAAATGCATGCGTCTTGCGGAAGGACATTATAGCCGGAGCTACTTCTCTATGTTTATGTGTATGACGCGGGTGAGTCACGCAGGCACTGGGCTACTCCGCAGCGGTGCCGAACCTGGCCGAACCAACCAGTGTAAAGTAGTCCGAGTCTAAACGCTTATTACAGCCTTACCGTGGTGATTCAGGATAAGACAAAAACACGGTTTGAAAAAAGGCATTCATGATGTAATCGCTCATTATATAGCTACATTTTGTAAATTCTGAAGCGAATTTTCGTTATTTGAAGCGACTTTCAAAAGGTGATTAAGTTGCTGTACCGTAGACATCAGTGTTTATTCTCGCACTATAAACTTTTATCTCAGTACTTCTGTGATCATTTGAATATTTTTAACACAGAAATATCGATACTGTGTTGTTGAAAAGACTGAAAGTAAAGCTGTTTCATGTAGAACTGCTCTCTCTGAGTCAGTGACAGCGCAAACAGATTTGAATGTCCCGGTGTGAAGTTTTTGTCATTTAGGATCGAGATCGTTTAAAGATTAATGGTGCAGCTCTACTACTGTCTTTATTCTCTCTCGCGCGCGCGCGCGCGCTCTCTCTCTGCGTTGATATCTGACGCAAAAAAAACGTATACGAATAGCGCGAGGGACAGTGCATTCATTACAATTTTAATATTCACGTGGTGAGACGTCGCTATTACAGGATAAGCTCCCAGCACTTCGTCCACACATCACACCAGAACCGTTTTTGGAACCGAAACTCAGGAATTTCGCACGGTTCCGGTATTTTTGAAAAAACACTACCGGTTCTGGATAAGAACCGGTTCTCGGTGCCCAACCCTAATGACGAGTCACGCAGGTACTGGGCTTCTCTGCTGCGGAATAAATGCTTATTACAGGCATACCGTAGTTATTCAGGATAAGACAAAAATACGTTTTGAAAAAGGCATTCATGTTGTACGATGTACTCTATGTAAATTCTAAACACAAAAAAGTTACGGACTGCTGCTTTAACAGTCGTCTTAATGAATGTTTTGAAGCATCAGATGTAATCAATACACTTGTTATTTGAAGCGACTTTCAAAAGGTGATTTACTCTATTTTGGTTGCTACCGTAGACATCAGTATTTATACTCGAACTATAAACTTTTGTCTCAGTACTTCTGTGATCATTTGAATATTTGAATTGAATAAAGCTGTTTTATATATATTGACAACTGCTCTCTCTGGGTCAGCGACAGCGCAAACAGATTTGAATATTCTGGTGTGAATTTTTTGTCATTTAGGAATAAGATTGCATGGGTGTTTGAATCGAGATCTTTTAAAGATTAATCGTGCAGCTCTACTGTCTTTATACTCTCTCTCTCCGTTGATATCTGATGCTAAACATGTATAAGTAGCGGGAGGGCTTTTCAGTGCATTCATTACTATTTTAATACTCATGAGGTGAAAAATCTCTATTAAAGGATAAGCTCCCAGCACTTCGCCCACACATTGTAAGAGAACCGTATTCGGAACCGAAACTTAGGTATTACGCACAGTTCCAGGTGTTTTTAAAAAACACTAACGGTTCTGGATACCGATTCTCGGTTTCCAACCCTAGTAGTAAGCCTAGATTTTACATTTGTACCCAAATTTCAGTTTCAGTTGGAAACGCTTCAATGCTCACTCATTTTTTTCCCACTTTTCTTAGCGCACAGACCTCGTTCACCTCGACAGAATAGCATTGGCGGAGGTGCTCCGAGCTCCTCCTGCTTGTCTTCCCCACAGGCTGGTACAGTGCCAGTAGACTCTATGACAGCTTCCACAACGGCGACTTCCCCCACTGCAGCTAACCCGGCCACCAACCTGGAAGCATCCCCAATAGAAGAGGGTTAGGACGTCCCTTACACAATATTGTACATTTGTGCTATTAATTTCCTCTGTACCAGATCTTACAACAGCCCTTTTTTTCCATTTCTTTTTCTTCTGTAGCCAAAGAATCAAGAGTACTAGAGACAAGACAAAATTCTCCTAATGCCAACAAAGAGAATGTGAAGCCTATTGAAGCTTCTGCAAGCATCGCTCGATCCATCGGCAAGGGTGTGTACCTTTGGAGATGTCATTTATCATCATTTATATGAATTTTGAAGCTTTTGCTAAAGCTGTTTTTTCTGCTTGTGATTTTGCAGTGTTGACATAAAGCATGTAGAAAGCAGAAATTGCAAGTTGTCAGTATGAATTAAGGATTTGGCTTCTAAGAATTAATTTTCTTTCTCAAAATTGCTGATACTGTAAATAGAGTGAGAAATTACTTTTTCAGTTTATCAAACTGACACTAAAATCAAACACAAACTGCAATACAAGTATAGGTACGGCATATGCATTAAAGCTGTCACAATATCAGATTTTCACTACACAAACTCACGAGAATGACATTATTGCGACATCTATTGAAATTATGAAAAATAAGTAATGTTATCAGTCACATTCCTCTTTTGACTGTACAAAAGCATACAAAAAGCATGTCCTGTTGAGCACCTCCTGCAGACTGTGGTCTCTAACACTTACCCCCGGTTTCACAGAAAAGTCTTAAGCCTAGTCCCAGACTAAAATGCATGTTTTGTGCTGTTTTAAAGGGCCCCCATCATGGATTTTTGAAAATGACCTTTCATGTAGTGTGTAATATAGCTGTAAGTGAATGAAAACATCCTGCAAAGTTTTAAATCTGAAAGTGTACCGTATTTAAAGTTATTGTCTTTCAAAAGTAAGAGTCGACTCCTGAGTCAATGAAATGAATATTTTTTCAAACGAGTCATAAGCCGTTTCGTTGTGACGTCAAGACGAAACATTAGCCCGTCCACTTATTGCGTGCGCACCAGGGAAACTTAAACCTCAAACCGGCAGCTGAGCTGAGTCCTGTGGATACTGGATAGATCATGTCGAGGAGACGCTGTGCTCTACAATGTGACGGTAAATACATTTTTTTCCACTCCCCAAGGACGAGCATGTGAAGAATCTGTGGTTAAAATGAATCTTTGCCATGATACTACAGCAGTATAATCATAAACTTGTCCTGTTACCTTTATTTTACTGACAACTGCTTCTTAAATATCAGAGTCAGCTAATCAGCTGTGGATTAGACTCAAATATCAGAGTCAGCTGTGGGCTACTATTACATAAAACTATGTCTATTAATGCAGATTGTCTGTTGTTCTCACTACTTTGAGGAAAGATTAAGCATGAAGCAAGATTTTCTTTTAACAATGTTTGTTACATCAGTCATTCACGCTAGAGCTTGGCTATTAGTTACCTCAAACTGAGTAACGTTAGTGAATCACTGAAACGTCCTGCTCGAGTCGTCCTTGCGATGGAGGTTCGGGTTGAATGAATGGTGGTTCCTCTAGTGTTTCATCATCGGACTCGCGCTTGGATTGATATGGGAAAATCAACGTCATTGTTCATTACTGTGTTTAGTTTACAGTGTAGGAAGCCTCAGGACACGCAGAGCTGTCGGTGTTATGGCAAGGGGAATTACGCGGTAAACCAATCACAACAGACTGAGCTGTCTGACCAATCAGAGCAGAGTAGTTTGTGGAAAGGAGGGATTTGGAGAGTCGTTTGAGAATCATTGAAAATCTGGTGATATGCAAATGTATATTATGAGAAAATGAAACCTGAAAAAATGCAAAAAAAAATGCAAACCTGTTGTAGGAGACTCCAAAACAACATTAGGAAACTTCCATGATAAGGGCTCTTAAACTGAAAGCAATTTGCACTGAAAAGATGCTCTTGCATCTTAAAATATATCAGTGTCTTTGTTTTGTCTCAGGATGCACACCAACAATGTTTTTTTTCTAAGGCACATTTATAAAAGCTACTTAAATGTCTTAATTGAACTAAGGCCTAATCCTGGCTAAATCTAAGCCCACAGAATCCAAAAAACTGGGAACTTGTTTTGGTGTGGGTGTCTAGTGATTTTGTGCGGCTGTAGTACTGTAGCTACTTGCTGCGTTGTTATTTTTTTTGTGTCTTGTGACTGGTGTCTACCAGCATTATGGGCAGTTAACATGTCATGTCTTTTGTGTGCTTTAGTTTGCTATTTTAAATGTAGACATGCGACAAGCGCGCTCAAATAGAGACCGACTCAATCGCGACACTCAACCTCTTCGTCTTCATGGAGAACGCGGCTCATGATTGCTTAGCAACGGCAGTTCGCTTTTGAAAAGAAGAGAAAGAGGCACAGCCGGCGTTTTCAGACACGACATGTGAACGGCACCTTAAGGTGCAATACCGCCATCTACTATATTGGAGTGTCAGCCAGATAGTTACTGCAACTGGATTATTTATTATATTATATGTGTAGTATTAACACCATAATCAATTCATTTTAAAAATATTTCAGAGACCGATATTTCAATACCAGGATATCGCGACACCATTACATCAAACGGTTTAGTCCATTACATACAAAATCTTAGTGAAAAATCAAATGTAATTGTGAATTCTTTAATAAGTGTGCTTTCTAAAATAATTCTTTCACTTTTTGATCTTCTTAGGGCCTCTCAGCATGGCTCCAGATCACAGGAAACAAATAGATAATTTAAAAAAATTCAGTGAAGATTTTAGGGTAAGTTTTATTTCTCTCCCATTATATGTGTTTCAGCAACTGTACTTCAGTTTATTGAATCCCTTCATCATTTATAGTTGCAGTCTAGCTCAAATTCAGATGCAGGTTTTGATCCCATGGTGAACAAGACTTCAAGGGACCCTGGAGTAAAGCCAAACGATCAAGCAGCTGAGAAGAGCACAGTAGATTCAACAGGACCCAAAGTCTCCATGGAGTCCGGCATTAATGAAGAAACCTCTACTTCTGTTAGCGTCGCCCTAACAGGAAGTAAATCTGGTACCCCTTTACTCTCTCCTTCCTCTGCTGTACCAGAGCAGAAACGAGGGCCTGATGTGACATCTCAGGGCGTCCAGACCACCTCGCCTCTGGCCAACACTGCTGCAAAAGATAAGGATGAGAAGGAGGAGAAGAATGACCCTGTAGCAGAGTGAGTCAGCAGAAGAAAATGAAAAGGCTGTAGCATTGGCAGTGTGAATCAGTGACCGAATTCATTGTCAAAATGATCAATTATTTTTATCAAAAGTATAAAGAGGTTTAAGAGTCTTTCTCAGCAACATGATGCATGCCACTAATATATTGTATTGCTCATTCCCCGGAGAAATGTTCTTCTAGTATAGTAAATAAAACCATGTTGATTTATTGTTTATGCACTTTTTAGGAGTGTTAGAAAATCCACTCTCAATCCCAATGCCAAGGAGTTCAACCCAAGGGTTTTTTGCTCCCCTGTAAGTAAATCCGTTGTTTTTGTCATTGAACTGAAATCAACATATTCGCCAAATAAAAAAATCTGAGACAAAATATATTGTACCTTAGAGTCAGGTCATTTTGACAAACTAATATAAGATAGAAATGTCCATGTTCATTCATTTCTTTTTAACTGTTTCCTCAGCCTAAACCAGCAACAACCCCCACTCTGACCCGGCCTCAGGGTCAGCCCAGCCCTTCCATCGTAGTACAGCAGCCCCCTGCCGTCTATGGCCAGACCATGTTCCAGATGTACCCTCTGACCCCTGTGAGCCCTGGCGTTCAGGTGAGCACCATTATATGAACCCATCTTGTCAGTTTAATCTAATTTGTTCTGTGCATGGAAGCCTACGTTTGTACAAAAACATCAAAAAGACATTCGTTTTTATTTTCATTCATGTGCCAGATCCTTGATGTCCTGATTGTGTTCATACTTCAGCCATTCCTTTACTTTCATTTGCGTTTGCAAAGTATCCCATCAGATGATTGCTCAATAGATGATTATGACATGATTGCAGTTTTAATTTAATTCAGTCTGAAGGGCCAGTAATGGCCTGTTCATTCTAAGTTTGGTTTAAATAAATGGCATGAAAGTTAGGAGAAGGCATAGGTGTGCACTGGTTTATTTTACAATATTGTACAAAAATGTGGACTTGGTGTGAACAGACCTTAAGGTACAGATGGTTTTACTGTTTGCATGCTGTAAAGCTTTGAAAGGAGCTCATGGTTTATCATCAGCCCAAAAAGTTGCACCATATGGATGTTTGATAATATATTTCCTAATTTAAATTTTTTTCTACTGACCAAAATAAAAGCTTTACATTTTTGAATATATTGTGGTGTAGAGTGGAAAGATGCATTTTAGTAAATGCTAAACCCAAAAGCAATAGTTCAGTCGTTCATTTTCCTTTGTAGCCTCTCTTAAAAATACGTTGATTCATCTTTAGTTACTTGCATGTTCTAGAAAACTAATCTTATTATACTGAAAAAAGCAAGTGATAATCACACTAAAGACTGGTTCTTTTTGTTTCTTTTCCCTCTTTCCTCTCTCTCCATTAGAAAAGCATTATCTGGAAGGTTTGTGCAATTCTAAGCTTTTTTTTCTACTGAAAACGTGTATGAGATTTTTGCCTGCATAACTGACCAGCAGATGTTGGTTTGCTCGTTTCTTACTGCTGATCAGTTATTATTATTATACCATGGTCTGTCTGAATTCTCTATTCTCATTGGCTGGAAGGTGTGCAATAAAACCGTTTAATGCACCGGTAAATCCAAGTCAGTTGAATCACCGTTCTATATAAATGCGCTTTTTTCATTGAAGCACGCATACATCATTCACATTGTTTACATTGAACCAAACAAGCAAACATCACTCGGAGATCGCGCTGCACACACAGAAAGATTCAGGAGCACAGAAACTTATCAACACTGCCCTGTGACTTTCATTAATAAAATAGATTTGCTACTGAATCGCCACATTATATAGTTGTCAATGCTGGCAAATGACCATGGTATAAGCGGGATAATCCACGGCTAGCTGTGCATTAAACAATTTGTATGCACTCCGCGGAGCCTTCACGTTGGGTGGTTCTTTGCCGCAACGTTAAGCATTAAAATCATTAAATGCACAGCTAGCCGTGGATTATCTCTTACTTATTAAAATTTCCATACTGTTGTCAATTTTTTTTAAACTCTCATTAAATTTTTTGCCTACCTTATCTACTAAAATTTTTCAGTACTCTGAAATGAGCAGGTTTTTTTGTTATTTTTCGCTTTCAAAGTTGTAATAAAATTTTGTTTTTACATTTTCCTTATTTTAAATTATTTTGGTTCTGTTAGAGCATTGAAGCTTTGTTTGCATGAACCCTTGACCAGAACAGGAAAAAGACAGAACGTTGTGTGAATTTATATCAGTCTTTTTTCAAAAGCATTGATGCGTGTATTTCCCATTGTTTTTATCAACCCATCAGCAGTAGAGGACAACAATTTTCTGGGTCTTTGAGAAACAGAGAATGAGGGGTTCAACATTGATCTAATGTGTACAAATAGCTTTTTCCTGTCAGTGCTTTGAGAGTGCAGAAGTGATCAACAGAATATGATACAAAATAGTCTTAAGATGCATTAAGCAAGTGTTTTTCAAGACTGTGAACTAAGAACATATATGTAATTCTGCATCTCAAGTTCTGCTCCTCATCTTTTAGCCTCCAGCCATGTACCATGTTCAGGTTCCTCATATGGCCATGAACCAGAACAAGCCCTACAGACCAGGTAAAGGTGAGAATGCTTCTCTCTCAGTGTGCATGCTTTTAAAAGCTGCATTGAAATGTTAGTTAAGGCTGATTTGCATCCTCTAGTCATGAGCTTTTTCAATGTGAGGGAATTACAATATATATATTCTTGTGTGTTGATTTTATATATTGTTTGTCAGTCTGTGCATTTAGGAAATACGATCTGTGTAAAATAGTAAATTTTTTATGATGTTCTCTCAATTAGGGCTGCAACTAACGATTATTTTAATAATCGATTAATCTGTCTATTCTTTTTTCGATTAATCGGATAAAAAAAAACCTGAAAACAAAAAAGCATTAATTTCCAACCCTAATAATACAATTTTAAAAAATGAACTACCACAAAAAAACATACACATGTATGCTTTACATAGGCTTTTTTTTAAATAAAGTGCTCAAAAAGATGTATATTTTTGTTTAAAGGGACCTGAGCTGTCAGAACAATAAATAATTTATACAAAATAAAGAAAAATACAAATCAGAAAACTTAACAGGATTTGTTTGAAAGTCAGAACTTGTTCTCTACAATACACTCACAGACGCACACACTCACAGATGCAGACACTCACAAACTTGTTTTGTTTTGTCAAATATGTTATTATCTTTAACTAAATGTTTGACATTTGACAAGTCTCGTGCAGTCGGATAATAGGTAATAATAATAGCATTAATAATAATTATAACAGAAGATAATATCTCTAGTCTATCCTAATATTAATTATAAATACAACACATATAAAATATAAATACAATATAAAATAATATAAAAAAACAAATACAATGGATTGACCACCTCATATGGTGTTAGGTAGACCTATTTTGCAGCTCATCCTTTCCGAGGATATAGTGAAGTTTCTTAGAGTCATTTAGAGTTCAGTGCTGAAAAATTCAGTGCTGTAAATTTTGGAAAAAATATTTCCTTGTACCCTTGTAGTGGTACTTGGGACAGACAAGAAAGTGTTTTCATCTTCTGTCAATCTGATTCAAATCAGTCTGCGAATTCATTGAATTGAATTGTTGTTTTTATTTACATTGTTGTCCATTTATCGAACTTCCATGCCTCTTATATAATAACTATATATTACTATGTACCAATTTACTAATGCTCGGACACACTCGGTCTCTCTCGTGCGCAACACACTCGGTATCTTCTGCACACTGTCGCTCGCGTGCTGACACACTCGGTCTCTCTCGCGCACAAACACACCCGGTTTCTTTCGCACACTGTCACTCGCGCGCTGACACACTCGGTATCTTTCGCACACTGTTGCTCGTGCGCAGACACGCTCGGTCTCTCGCGTGTGCAGTGTCCAGTCCGGTACCTCATAGCTCTGCTCCGCGCTCAACTCAACTTTTTTTTTTTTATTCAAACATCTCCGCAACCTGATAGTCGCTCAATGCAACGAATCGATAATGAAATACGTTGCCAACTTTTTTAATAATCGATTTTAATCAATTCGTTGTTGCAGCCCTACTCTCAATCTCTAATGATTTAAGGCAAAATGCCCTTTTCACTCTCTCTTCTTTTGCTGTATCTGCTTGCAGTACCGAACATGCCACAGCAAAGGCCAGACCAGCATCACCCACCTGGCACATCTACAATGATGCATCCAGCTACAGCTGCCGGGCCGCCCATCGTGGCACAGAACACAGCCTACTCCACCCAATACTTCACTTGTAGCCCCCAGCAGTTTGCTAGTCAACCTCTGGTACAACAGATGCCCCACTACCAGTCCCAGGTACAGTGACTTTAGAGATCTAATTTCTAACGAGGAACTAGTAAAGCAGAGTAATAAAAGATGAACAAAACCAGTAAATTATTATAAAAAAAAAAAAAAAATTCTTTGTTTGAATAAGCTTTCTTTCCTACCAACCTCTTTACTAGTAGGAAGTACATGAAATTAGTATGTTTGAAATTAGTAAATTTCTACTATAAAACTGAGTGAAAAGTTCCAGAATGGCTGAATACCTCCATTAAGATTCTGAAGTTTGCATCCAATGGACACTTAACGATTCCATATGGCTACGTAAGAGGAGTTGTGAATGGCAGTGATATAACTGGTGCTTTAGGTCACATGACAAAGCCAACATGACGGATGTAGTACGCCCGGATTTCATTCATACTATATAGACTGTACTTTTTTACTGTTTGCTGAAAAGATTCCAACAAACAACGGTGGGAAGTTTAGGAATCTTTGATTCTTTTGCTTAAAACATTGTTCTGGTTTGTTTGGATACTCTAAATGCCTTTAAAATCTGTTTTATGATTGAGTGATGTCATTGAATTGACTGGATAACATTTGGAGAGATTATTTTCCCTATTATACAAGTAAAAAACATACAAGGTTTTTTTTTCTTGAAGAAAATTCTTAAAGGTACTATCTTGCAGACCATTTACTGTTCAACCATTCTTGTCTTAAACAAGAAAAGTTAAAGTGATTAATATGATGCTGGATTCATGTGTTTCAGGCCCAGCATGTGTTCAGTCCTATGATTCAGGGCAGTGCGAGGATGATCACCCCTCCTGGCCACGCTCAGCCTAGCCTGGTCTCTTCCTCCACCAATCAGTATGGTGAGCAGACGCATACTATGTATGGTAAGAACTCCCCCAGCACAACGACTTAGCCTTGACTGCCCACTTTACCCCTTTACTGTCATACTGTGCTAAATTTACAGTCACTTTTTGTTGCCTCTGAATAGCTTGAAGCTATAGAAACCAATGTTGGTCTTTCTAATGAGCCACACATTAAAGGGTTAGTTCACCCAAAAACTCACCCTCATGTTGTTCCAACCTCGTAAGACTTTCGTTCATCTTCGGAACACAAATTAAGATATTTTTGATTAAATCTGAGAGCTGGATCACTCCTCCATAGGCTTCTAAGGGACTGAAACGTGAAACCCCCGAAAAGTTATTAAAGACATCGTTAAAATAGTCCAAGCGACTACAGTGGCTCAATCTTCAGTTTATTAAGCGACGAGAATACTTTTTGTGCGCAAAAACTAACAAAAATAACGACTTTATTTCAACTATTAATTTCCTTCTCTGTGGGCCTCGTCAGTTAAAGTAGTGTGATAGCGTAGGGCTACGTCACACGCAGGCTCACTATTGGCCGATGCTGGTCATGTGTGTGATGCGTGTGACGTACACCACAGAAGCGCTATGCAGTTTTACTACGTGAGGCCGACCGAGAAGGAAATGAATAGTTGAATAAAGTCTTTTTTTTTTTCTTTTTTTTTTTTGCACAAAAAGTATTCTCGTTGCTTGATAAACTTAAAGGTGGGGTATACGATTCTCTTTTTTGTCCATTTTTTCAAAATCACTTGAAATCCTATTCATAACCCACTTACAGCCACTGAGTTAGAAGCACTGAAATGAAAATTAAGCAATTTAATCATCAGTGGAACAGGCAGGAATCGAAAAACTCCAGCCAATCATTTCCAAGACCACCTAGAATCATTGGACAGTAAGTCCGTCAATCAAACAGTCGTACCATACCCCCCTCCCCCCATCCCCCTTACGTGAATCAGGGCCAGCGTTGGAGGAAAGAAGGTAGGACCATTTGAGTTGTGTAGTGATCGACCGATATTGATTTTTTTAACCGATACCGATACCGATTATTTGCATGTTTATGTGCCCGATAACCGATATGCAGAACCGATATTTATTTACTGTTATACTTCTGTTTTTAACACAATTATTACAACACAAATTAACTGAACAAACCATTTTATTTATAGCAATCACTCCCTCCTTGCATACAAAAAAAAAAAAAACTTTATATTTATACACAAATAAATAGAGGGGTCTGGGTCCAATAAATAAAGTGCACTACTGTCTTTTTTTTAAAATAAAAGCTTTGATGAGGTAAAAAATAAAGCAAAAAAAATTATTCTAACATATTGGGGGGGAAATTAAATTAGTCTTTCATGTTAAATTAAATCTTCAAATTACAATAAAAACATTTATATTATTAAATTATATAATTTATATCTAAATTATACATATAATTTATAAGCATCAGCAGCAACAATTGGCGCTTTTCCACTGCATGGTACGGTTCGGTTCGGCTCGGTACGGTTCGACTCGGCGCGGAACGGTTCGGCTCGCTTTGCTTTTCCACTGCGTGGTACGACTCGACTCGGTACGGCACGGTTCGGTTCGCTTTAGCTCGGTTGCTTTTCCACTGCAGTTAGTACCGCTTCAAGTGGGTGGGACTGATCGTTATAGTTGCGCGACTCCTCGGCAACCAACGAGAGGAACATCTGCACCTCGCTGACCACGCTTCAGCCATTGCAAAGTTTTCATCTTCTTTTTTCAAGCAAGTACTTTAAAAACAGACGCTACAGCATTGGCTGTTGTCTACTGGCTATTTAAATCTAGCGGGTTTAGTGTCTCGTCTCGTGTCGCAAATACAATGACGCTGGTAGTGACGATTCTGTCTGACCAATCAGTGATCTGCAGTGTTTGCACGTCACATTTTAGTACCGGTACGGTACGCTTGGAACCTCAACAGACCAGGTACCATTTAAAGCGAGCCGAAGCGAGCCGTACCGTACCATGCAGTGGAAAAGCGCCAAAGCGTGCCGTACCGAACCGAACCGTACCGTACCATGCAGTGGAAAAGCGCCAAATGTTAACAATAGGCTAAATAAATGTTAAAAGTCTAATGTTTTCATATGGAGAAAGTAATTGACAGGGGAGTCATATCACCTTTGCAGAAATGTAATTCATTTTAAACAGTTTTAGAAGGTTTATGTGCCGTTTAATAGGTTTAAAGTGTGAGGAATAATTCACTGGGTAATATTAATTCTCTGAATAATAATAGCTGGAATATAACATTGTCAGGAAAGTAACAAACAAAACAGCATACATTATTGCATTTTCCAACTATTAATTAATAATATTTTTGTCGGTCTAGATCATGAAATGCTTTCTGACAAAGTGCTGTTTATCTATGCATTTACACAGAACTATAACTTATAGGCTACTCAACCTGCGATCGCGCGTGCAGATAATAAATAATTAATTTCCGCGATCGCGCGTGCAGATAATTAATTTCCACAAAGCGGTATATTTAGATGTGTATTAGCGAAATAATTGCTATGTAAATGATAATATAATCTAGCGTGTTTAAACAAGATAATCTTGTCAAAAGTTTCATTCAGTGGCCGGCTTGAGCATTCCTGATCATCAACCCAGTGAGTGCTCAGCAACATAAACGAACTTTTTTTTCCGAGACTAATGGTGAGCAAATACAACAGATAGATAATTAAATTCAGCGCTTTTATTTTCAACATGCACTCATTCATGTCTGTTTCATTTAATTCTTGTAAAGTTACGTATTGGGGCAGGACATGACGGATTACGCGTGACTCCATGAGTTCATCTCAATTTTTTAGAACCAAGCTGCATAAATAAACTACCAGTATATCAGGCATTTATGTCTCAAATCTTATTTCTGCATGTCTGTTATGTTAAATAAAGTCGAATAATTAAAGCAAAGCAAGTAGAACATATACTTTACTTGTGCACAGAGTTGTTGTTGACTGATCTCCTCAGACGCGGGCTGCAATGGCGGAATTCTCAAAACGGCCACAAGATGGCGCCGTTTATCGGCGAATCCGATATTACAAAACCGATACCCGATTATGGGAAAATGCTTAAATATCGGGAAAAATATCGGTAAACCGATACATCGGTCGATCTCTAGAGTTGTGTATTTTCAAAATCTGCTGGCCGTTTTGCAAATCCCATAGCCCACCTTTAAGATTGAGTCACTGTAGTCACTTGGACTATTTTAACGATGTCTTTAATAGCTTTTCGAGGGAACAAGTTTCAGTCCCTTAGAAGCCTATGGAGTGATCCAGCTCTCAGATTTAATAAAAAATATCTTAATTCGTGTTCCGAAGATGAACGAAAGTCTTACGGGGTTGGAACAACATGAGGGTGAGAAATTACTGACAGAATTTTCATTTTTGGGTGAACTAACCCTTTAATGAGTTAAAGGGTTACTTCACCCCAAAATGAAAATTCTGTCATTGCTGCGTTGCAGACGACAACAGATGAAGAGCCCAGAGGGTCATTGCAGCAAGAAAGCAGCAGTGGTACATCAAGTGTGTGGAAATACTTAACTTAACAGCGGGCTGTTTACACCTGGCCACTTCATGCGTTTCTGTGATGGGATAGCTATCCGATCGTGGTTGTTGAAACCACATATGTAAATTGGACTCCTCCCAACACTGCTAAAAATAAACATGTGAGAGGTTGTTTAGGCTATATGTCATGTTATAGTTAGCGCAATGTTATAGTCATTATATGACGAAACTATGGCAACACGCATCACCGCAAATGAGCAGCTGAGCATCATCTATTCATCAAGCTAACGAGCAAACTATCGCAAATCAAAGTGAAAGTAAGTCGCGGACGTTAACACACAATCATCTTCATTAAAAGTAAAGAAACAAAATGATCTTACCAGTGCTGTTGCCACTCTCTCTTATTGCGGTCTTTGATTTTGAAATTAGCTGATGATTAATAAAATGCAGCTCGAACTGTTGCTTTCGTTGAATTGAACTCTGTTAAATCTGCACATAGCGCGGGGTTTGAAGATCTGATTTATATCCATGTTGCGAAAACACATTTATGTGACCAGGTGTAAATGGAATCGTTTTGATAAATCAGATAGCTATCCGATCTGAGAAAACGCATTAAAGGCACAATATGTACTTTTTCTGCTTTAAAAATAGCTAAAATAATTGTATCTATGTTATATATTTCTTTTAGTTGTGTACTTACATTATCCCGACAGTTTCCAACAACTTTCAAATCCGGAGAAATTTATAGTTTAATTCGAAGACACGGGCCGTGTCTTTATTTCCGTTTCGTCGCCCGTCTATGGCGTCATATAACCTTTGACTCCTCCAAGTCTCTAACTTCCTGCGGAACCGGGCGAAACTGCAAACACAAAGCAGGGGAACACCGGACACTAGGGCTGCAGGATATTTTTTTTTCCTGCGATATTGCGATATGTCACCAGATGTTGATTACTAAGCGCGAGCGTGAGGCAGAGAGAGCAAGACAGCGCTCGCGTTGTTTGAAGACGGTGAGAGCGCGCGCGCGGCCGGGGCTCGCTCTCCCTCTCTCTCTCTCTGCTCGCTCTCATATGCGCCCTGTCCAGCGGCAGCAGTCATTCTATTCTACACCATTCACCCATCAAATAATGCTTTAGTGGGACAAAAATTCGATTTGACAAATTCGAAAACTCCTGCATAACTGACTGTGTTCATGAGGATATTCACCGAGATGGGCATTCTGACTTAATTTTGAATGTTCGTGTCCGTCAAGCTCAGAGAGAAAGAGCACTGAACTTTGTGTCTGCCCGGCTCTGTGTGCGTACACTTCTTGCGCTTGATGTTTAAACTAACAGGGCTTAAAAACACATGTAAATGATATGTGAATGATAAACTTTCACTCTATGATGGTTAAACTTCGCAATTAATCCGTGAATCACAAGCGTTACAGGACAGGAAGCAGCTGACCCGTACTGATCATGAATCAGATCAACTACGATACCTATCGCACGTCATTGACAACGACAACAACTCCCATGAGCAAACGCTCTTTCCCGACGTCATCAAAGTACGTCTTTTGTTCTTATTTTGATTGAGTGACCCCTGGTGGCCAAAAATTACATACTGTACGTTTAAGTGTCCAGGTGTAAACAGCCCCATCCCTAGCTGTCTTTCAGCATCTGTATAATTTTCTGCTAATAAATTGCAAATTGTGGCATGCTGCAAAGCAGTCCCATCTCTTGTGTTTTTATGAATGACGTGAACGACTACTAGTCGACGTCGACTCGACTTTGATGTCATAACAGTCGACTTAAAAAAATCTAAAGTCGTTCAACCCCTAATGTGAATAAAAAATTTTTTGACTAAACCATTCAATTCATATAGATTAGTCTCTTTATTAACTTTTTTTGAAGAGTCAAAGTGGTAGTTGCGTAGCTGTCAATGGAGGGACAGAAAGCCCTCAGATTTCATCAAAAAGATCTTCATTTGTTTTCAGAAGATGAAATTTGGAACCACATGAGGATGAGTAAATGTCAGAATTTTCATCTTTGGGTGAACTAATCCAAGGAATAAAGGAAAATTAGATGCTATTTTACTTAAATGTAAATGTTTTAGTGATAGACTGATTTTCCTCCTGTCATGTTTCTTGTTGTTGTAATTAATTTATTATATCTTTCTTTTTGTTTTTATTTGTTAACAATCGCATTCACTGGATTTACTTTATCAAACATTATAACTGCTTGTAATTTTTGTGTTTCAGTGTCACCTACCCCCATTCCTCAGCAGTTTCCCCACCCAAGCTCCACCCTACACCCTCATCCTCAGCACCCTCAGCCCTCTGCCACCCCGACAGGACAACCGCAGCAGGGTAACCAGCACGGAGGCAACCATCCGGCCCCCAGCCCTGTTCAGCATCCCCAGCACCAGGCTGCAGCTCAGGCCATGCACCTGGGCAACCCACCACAGCAGCAGATATACTCAGCCCTGGCACCAACCCCGCCCTCCATGACCCCCGGCCCCAACCCTCAGTCCCCTCAAGCCAGCTTCCCCTCTGCTCAGCAGACCGTCTACATCCACCCCCAGCAGGTGCAGCATGGGTACAACCATAACCATATGGCTCATGTGCAGCAGGTGAGTGCTAGTGAGTCAGACACCAGGATTATAAAAATACTCAGAGGATATTAATTCACTATGTCTCTATAGGCACACATGCAGTCAGGGATGGTGCCTCAACATCATGGCACTCCTTCCCACCCCACTATGATGTTGATGGCCACACAGGCTCCTTCTGGCCCCCAACCTGCGCTGACCCAGGGCACTCTCAACCCCATCCCTGTGTCATCAGCCACACACTACTCCTACACTCTCACCCCCGGTAAGAGCCTTTCTCAGCTCAACTGAACACGTAGAGAATAAATAAAAATTATATATATATATAATCTATATCTATACATATACAACCCTCTACGCACACCTTAGCAATAGAATTGCCATTGGCTAGTACATTTTTTGATTACTCACCAGACTGATATACTGATAGCTGATTTGGTGGAATGACACATTTTATATATATATATATATAAAATGTGTCATTCCACCAAATCAGCTTATCTTGGTAAAATAGCACAGCTTTTTAAATATCTGAACATACACTTTTAACATCAGTCAATCAAGCATTATATTTTGATATTGATAATCAAGCACTATTTAATGATAGAACTTTAATTTGCATTCATACATGGTTACCAGGTATAAATGCATAGTTGTCATTTTAACAGAAAAAATAGATCATAGTAATAGATAATAGTAATTATTTAAAAAAGATAATATTAATAACAATATACAGTGCATCTGGAAAGTATTCACAGTGCTTCACTTTTTCCACATTTTGTTATGTTACAGCCTTATTCCAAAATTGATTTAAATTAATTATTTTCCTTAATTCTGCAAACAATACCTAATAAATGACAACGTGAAAGAAGTTTGTTTGAAATCTTTGCAAATTTATTACAAATAACAAAACGACAAAAATCACATGTACATAAATATTCACAGCCTTTGCTCAATACTTTGTTGAAGCACCTTTGGCAACAATTACATCCTCAAATCTTTTTAAGTATGATGCTACAAGCTTGGCACACCTATTTTTGGGCAGTTTCTCCCATTCTTCTTTGCAGAACCTCTCAAGCTCCATCAGGTTGGATGGGGAGCGTCGGTGCACAGTCATTTTCAGATCTCTCCAGAGATGTTCAATCGGGTTCAAGTCTGGGCGCTGGCTGGGCCACTCAAGGACATGCACAGAGTTGTCCCATAGCCAGTCCTTTGTTATCTTGGCTGTGTACTTAGGATCGTTGTCCTGTTGGAAGATGAACCGCCGCCCCAGTCTGAGGTCCAGAGCGTTCTGGAGCAGGTCATTATCAAGTTTTTCTCTGTACATTGCTGCATTCATCTTTCCCTTGATCCTGACTAGTCTCCTAGTTCCTGCCGCTGAAAAACATCCCCACAGCATGATGCTGTGACCATGCTTCACTGTAGGGATGGTATTGGCCAAGTGACGAGCGGTGCCTGGTTTCCTTCAGACATGACGCTTGCCATTCAGGCCAAAGAGTTCAATCTTTGTTTCATCAGACCAGAGAATTTTGTTTCTCATCGTCTGAGAGTCCTTTAGGCGCCTTTTCGCAAACTCCAGACGGGCTGTCATGTGCCTTTTACTGAGGAGTGGCTTCCGTCTGGCCACTCTACCATACAGGCCTAATTCGTGGAGTGCTGCAGAGATGGTTGCTCTTCTGGAAGTTTCTCCTCTCTCCACAGAGAAACGCTGGAGCTCTGTAAGAGTGACCGTCAGGTTCTTGGTCACCTACCTGACTAACGCCCTTCTCCCCCGATCGCTCAGTTTGTAATCTCAGGTGTCCTGGTGGTTCCAAACTTCTTTCATTTACAGATGATGGAGGCCACTGTGCTCATTGGGACCTTCAATGCTGCAGAAATGTTTCTGTACCCCTCACCAAATCTGCGCCTCGATACAATCCTGTCTCGGAGGTCTACAGACAATTCCTTGGACTTCATGGCTTGATTTGTGCTCTGAGGCTGCGTTTACACTTGGCATTAACATGCTACCTGTATCTGGATGTTGTCCACATACACATTGAAAAGACAAGTGTAAACGCGTTTCTGATCGGAATGTTATCCGATCAGTGTGTCCTGGTTCAGAGGTAGTCGAGGACGCATTGTGATCGGATCTCAGAGTAATGTAAACGCAATCCAGCCATCGTGTCTGCATTCACAGGTGCACGTCATTTAAGTCCCCGCCCAGTCTCCCCACGTGCTGTCAGAAAATAATGACCAGATGCAGTTTAGACAATATTAACACATTTGAACCTTACAAATAAACGTCAATATTTAAAACACTGTCATTTTTTTTCATTTTAATTGTGCAGCATTAACTGAACGAGGCGATCGCCTGTACAATCACAGCTGTGAGTCATGAGATCTTAATGAAGAGCGTGCGCTGCTTTGCCAGAGGAATAATGGGAATACACTTTTTATTTGTATGATCAGCTCTTAAATATTCCTTCATTCAAAAAACGTAATTTGATATAAGACTGGAGACTGCATAGAAAAGTAGCTACACTGGGACATTGCTTAATTTGTATCATCTTTACTCTTAATTTGGCTACTGACCTAATTTAAATATGCAAAAACAGAAATCCAATCGGTTATCCAGATACAGAGACTACTTAATATGAACAAATGTAAACGCACCGTGTCCTGATTGGCTAATGATGCGATCTGCTTGATCGGATCACGGTGATCGCATGTTAATGCCAAGTGTAAACGCAGCCTGACATGCACTGTGAACTGTGGGACCTTATATTGACAGGTGTGTGCCTTTCCAAATCATGTCCAATCAACTGAATTTACCACAGGTGGACTCCAATCAAGTTCACATCTCAAGGATGATCAGTGGAAATAGGATGCACCTGAGCTCAATTTTGAGGGTCATTGCGAAGGCTGTGAATACTTAGTACATGTACATGTCAATTTTTTTTTTTATATAAATTTGCAAAGATTTCAAACAAACTTCTTTCACGTTGTCATTATTGGGTATTGTTTTGTAGAATTTTGTGGAAAACAATGAATTTAATCCATTTTGGAATACGACTATAACATAACAAAATGTGGTAAAGCGCAATGTGGTAAAAAGTGAAGCGCTATGAATACTTTCCTGATGCACTGTACAACGCACTAAGGATTGATGAGCTGCTGGGTCCATGAATATTAATCACGTTATCAGCATTCGCTCGAACTGATTTGCTGAAATCAAAACAGGGATGGTAATAGATGAGCGCCAGCCAATTGCAGTTTGCGCATTAGTTCTGCCCACTACTGGAGAAACCGGCATATCTTCTGCTTGTTCTTAACAGCTGAATAATTCCAAATGAACTTGTTTTGACTGGAAAATACAACAAAGAATATCGTTTACATGTAACGTTTTGATTCTGCGTGGTATGTAAGACTCTCTCTCTTTGCGTGTGTGTGAGAAACACCGCACTCTCAGCAAAGCGACGGCACACTAGGGTTTACGGTACGTCAAATACAGGTACCCTGGCCTGCACATCCATTGAGCTGCATTGAAATGGTACAGAATCTACAGATTGCATGACGGAAAGCGAAACTCTCAAGCGCTAAGTCAGTGTTCAGCGAGTGAAAATATATCTATGCTAAACTTATACTTAGCCTCTAACACACACACACTGGCGAGTAAAATCTAAGAATTTATTTGCCAATGGCTAATGATAGACATTTAGTCGCCCAGAGCGAAGATTTATTTGCAATTAGAAATTTACTTGCATTGTAGAGGGTTGATTTGATATATATAGAAACCTTTATATAATATATTAATCTCATTAATATTATTATTTTTGTATAATTATTTTGTCTTATCTAGAAAATAAGAAATATTGCATAACTATGTTTGTTTTATCTAATTATTAATATTATTATTATTACGTTTTTTTGAATTAACAAAATAATAAAATACTTTTTTTCCCCTTTTTTATTGAAAACAAAGATCTAAGGTTCATCATGGGTGTTACAATGTCAGGTCACAGTACGTTTTCAACATACATCTTGATATACAATAACGCATCTAAATGTATATACATAATTCATTTTCCCCAATACTTGCAAAAAAAATTTTTATTAATTAAATGTGAGTCTTTCTATACAGTATATTTCAGTTAATTATGGCTTTCCTACTGGTTACTGCAATAGCATTCCTACTACTATACTAGTATTTTTCCTTTTCAAAAACAGTTTTTGGTATTTTCCTGAGGTGCAATGTGATGAATGAATAGTCAAACTCCACTAGTATTTTTAATTTCAACCACCACCTATTGTCAATAAGTTTGTATTTTCAGGCAGGCCCCAAAAAAGTTCCACATTCCATATAATCTTCAAACCAACATTTTGTTGTCTTTTATAATGTATGCATTTGAATATATAGTGATCTGAAATTTCTGTTTTGCCTGTAATGTTAGCATCATACTGTCTGACTTGTGATGTTAACTGTTGTACATGTGTATTTAAGTTTCTCTGTTCATTTTGCTATCAAGTGTGTAAAATAAATCATTGTGTATTTCAGTGCAAGCTCACCATCAGCAGCAGATGTAGAGGATGAAGATCAGAGAACAGCAGTCAAGTTGAATGGCTCCTGGCCCTCGCAGAGCTATCTGGCCCCGCTCACCACATACTGGCCAACCGATCCTTACCTTTCTCTAAACACCCCCTAAATGGCCACGAGAACCTTTATCATGCTGCTCTACTGCTACCCACCACCAGTGATTAAGAAACATTAACAGCAAAGATGTGGTGAACTGTGGCTTTTTTTTTTTTTTTTTTAAAGAAAAGAAATTCAAGAGTTTTAACGAGGAATCATTTTTCACGTTTCAGTGACACTAGAACTCTTGCAGTGGGTCCTAACAATAGCAAAAAAGCCCAGAAGAGTGAGAAAACTGTGCATAAATAACTGGAACATTTCATCTGCACCTTCTAAGTTAAAGATAATTCTTCCGTATATTGACAGTATTAACATTACTGTTAAATGCTGCTGCTATAGCTGTGCTCAAGACCTTGGGGTAAATCAAAACCAACAAAACGGAATGGTTGTAACCAAACTAAACACAAGAAACTTCCATTAATGAAGATGTTCGGCAAAAAATAATGCAGATAAATTATTTATTAATTTAATCTGATGACAAAACCCCATTTGACTTGACCGTTATAAAACTGTTAAGTTAAAATAACTTTTACTTTGTAGATAATATAAATGAATTTAAAAAAAAAAAAAACATTAAAAAAAGTTTTAAAAACTTTAACACGTCTCGACTGTTTTATTTTGTGTCATTTGTTATTTCACTTGACAGGATTCAAGATCCTGCTTGAGCTTTAAATATAGCTGATTCGCTCGGTTTGTGGATATGGTACAAGTACACCAGACGGCATTGCAAAGCGGCACATGCAATTCTACTCCAGGTCGCCAGGAGAAACACTGAACCCGTCAACTTCAGGGAAGCACGTCAAAAACTGCTCTTCCGGTTTAAACATGTGGAATGGCTGGTTGAGGTTGAACTAAAAACGAATTGCAAGACATTTGCCATAGAATTATAGAAAAAATTAGGTGGAAACGGGGTTGCCATTATGGGCAAATTGAACGTCGTTATCCTGAGGTATCTGTCCAGAGATGATTTTAGAGTCCTCACAGCGGTATGTATCCAATCTGTTGTTTACATATATTAAGTTACATAAGGTTCTCCCTTTAGCTAAATGCATTTTGCATACTATTAGTTCTATCATGCCATATTATGTAACGTTATAGGGTTGAACAATGAAACTGAAACACTGACCACTATAGTATTGGATGTTTCACGCCTGTAACTTAAATGCGCGGCCTGGTGGCCAATCTTCACTGATTTTACATTCCAT
This sequence comes from Semotilus atromaculatus, assembly GCA_031834385.1. Classification (NCBI taxonomy): domain Eukaryota; kingdom Metazoa; phylum Chordata; class Actinopteri; order Cypriniformes; family Leuciscidae; genus Semotilus; species Semotilus atromaculatus. Next base: position 5,733,324 of record JAULUF010000035.1, read on the forward strand.
CAGTAAGAGTGTGAAGGTTGACTTTGCAGAGCAATCGCACAGCTGTACATTAAATACTGCAATTCACACAACACACTGGAGGACATATTGATTCTGCGCGTCTCGCTGGCTCATCTGTGACCAGGACAGCAAGTCTTTGTGGTGTATTGAGAGTTATGGTAATAGTATTCAGGGTAATGTCGGCATACACCACATACTGTAGGACGAACCACATCCAACAGGAGTAACTGTTGAAGCAAGAGAAAGGGATGTCCATGCAGGTACTGACCCGGAATGTATCCAAAACACATAAAAGCGCAGCTGACAAACTCGGTGCGGAATTAAAAGACTCTCTTTCTTCCAAAACAGTTCGTCTGGAGCGTTACAGTGTCAATATTCATGGTCGGGCTGTTGTTGTCAAACCTTCACTCGTGCCAATGCCAAACGTCAGTTTCATTGGTGCCAACCATGCAAATCATGGGCTGCGGACAATGTGAAACATCTATTATTCTCTGATGAGTCCACCTTCACTGTCTTTCCCACATTTGTGGGAGTTACGGTGTGGAGAAGCCCAAAGAGGTTTAACACCCGGACTGTTGCTGTCCAGAGTGAAGCACAAGGTGGATCAGTGATGGTTTGGGCTGCAATATCCTGGCATTCCCTACTGTGCTTAATGAGCGTGTCACCGCAGTGCCGAGGACTACCGAACCATTCCGATGGACCATGTGCACCTAATGATTCAAACATTGTACCCTGAATGAGGTGCCGTGTATCAGCATGATAATGCACCAATACGCACAAAACTTGTGACAGAATAGTTTAAACATGAAAGGAAAGTTGAACGTCAAACAAACCTGTCACTTTGAGGTATTTTGGTCAGAAAACATTTTCCTTACCTGTCCACTGTTCTGAAAGAGGAATGGCTCAAAATCCTTTTGGCCACTGTGAAGGACTTATATCGGTCATTTCCAAGATTAACTGATGCTGCAAAAGGAGGCCCTACGCACCGTACTAATAAATTACTGTGGACTAAAACCAGGTGTTTCATTGTCCAACCCATGTAGTTCACATTCTGTTTAGTGAACTTTGTTGAATTACTGTTGTCAACTATGTCAGAGAATGTAATTATACAAAAATGCAATTATACTGAAAATATACATTTCAGTTTGCTTAGTGGGAAGAGAAAGATATTTGTTTCTTGACATTTGATTCTTAACCGGTTTGCTCCGATTCAACTAAACTAGATACAAACTAAAATATCAGTGATCACGTTTTTGCGTTATACCATTTATTTTATTTTTCCGGGGTGCACAGGTGGAAATGGGCATGAAGAATCACGAAATCGTCCCAGTGAATCTGATTGCGTCCATTGCCAGTCTCAAACATGGAGGATGCAACAAGGTTTTGCGGGAGCTGGTGAAACACAAACTGCTGGCCTATGAACGCAGCAAAGGTAAATGTGTTAGGCTTAACACTGTAACAAATTCATTATTATTTTATTTTTATACATTTATCTTTATTTGTTTATTTTTATGCATTTCTTCTGTGAAAAAGTGCAATGTGTATGTGAAAGGGTGTATGTTTGTGTACTTGTTCTGTGGTTATAAAACAAGAAAAGGACAACAAACATATTGGGAAAACATTTTTTAGGCTTGATATTTTCCTTCAGTTTAATTCAGTAATGTTTTTGTGGATGAGTACAGCTTTGACCTTGTTTCCTCACTGTAGCTGTGCAGGGGTATCGACTGAATTACGGCGGCTATGATTACCTGGCATTGAAGACACTTTCATCCAGGGATGTTATTTTGTCTGTTGGAAACCAGATGGGAGTTGGCAAAGAGTCAGGTCGGGATAATTTTTTAATTGGAATTTATTTTTAGGCGTTAAGAAGTCTGATTTGTCCATTCTCCCTCAACCCTTGAATATAAAGGAGACTTATAATAATTGTTTTATATTTCAGACATTTACATTGTTGCAAATGCGGAGGGGGAGCAGTTTGCTATGAAACTTCACAGACTGGGTAGGACATCCTTCAGAAACTTGAAGAATAAGAGAGATTACCACAAGCACAGACACAATATGTCATGGCTGTACCTGTCCCGGCTCTCTGCCATGAAAGAGTATGCATACATGAAGGTAATATCTAAATATTCCAAGAGGATATTTTCTGATATTTTTGTTTCCAATATTAAAATAGTCTCATTTGCATCCATGCTTATAATCTGAAAATGCATTTTTGCACTCAAACTAAGCTGATATGAACCTCTGGTACTTCTTCTGTAATACCCATTTTAAGCAATTTAAGATTAATGTAATTTAACAAAATTGGTCGAGAACCTCTGATATAGGAAATACTTGTATCTAAAGTTTCCCAAAGTGTCCCATAACTAACAACCATAAAAAATAAAAAAAATCTTTTTGCCATTGTCATTTTCAACCTACAATATATTTTGTGTTGAGTATGTGTACTCTCTGCAATACTTCACTCTAATTGGTCAATCACAGCATTCTGAGGTCTAATATTTGTGCAATGCCAACCAACTGTATTTGCCTGTTGACCCTTGCAACCAATCTCCTACATTGTGCTAGATTAAAATCTTCTCTTTAATTTAAATGTAAATCGATATTTTATGTCCATTTATTTGGTATTTGAGCTGCTACCAGCTGTTGCTTACTTTATGATATATTAAAGCTAAATCTAACCAAATAAAGACCAGAAAACACTTAGGTCTTGTTCGGGCTAATGTTTGTCTGGATTTATTTTAAGATTCCTTGTTTTTCAACAGGCATTATATGACCGAGGGTTTCCTGTTCCAAAGCCAGTAGACTACAACAGACATGCAGTGGTTATGGAGCTCATTAATGGTTACCCGCTGTGAGTTTACCTGCACTTTGCTTTAGATGAACGCACTCCGTCCTCACACACTACTTTTTTTCTTAGATTAAATATTTACTTGTATGTCATGGTCATTGATAACTGTGCAGTGGTGTGCTGTATTCATCTATCTTGTACCATACTTTATTTGAAAGTACATAGAAACACAATTTTTTGTTTATTTATTTACTTGCGTTGACTGTTGCTGTATTCTTTACACAGGTGTCAGATTCGACAGATTCAAGACTCTGCTACACTGTACAGTGAAATCATGGAGCTAATAATCAAACTTGCCAATCATGGCCTGATCCACGGAGACTTCAATGAATTTAACCTCATGCTCGATGACAACGACCGCGTCACAATGATTGACTTCCCTCAGATGGTCTCCACCTCACATGCAAATGCTGAATGGTGGCTATGTAACCTGATATCAAACGGATAATTAATTAATAAGTACTCGCACTAAGTTTTTAATTGTTTTCCAAAAGGTACTTCGATCGAGACGTCAAATGTGTTCGAGATTTCTTCATCAGGAGATTCAACTACGAAAGTGAACTCTATCCAACGTTCAAAGATATCAGGTCATTTTTCTAATAGCTTGCTTTATTGCATAGTCTAGAGACTTTGTAGAACGAGCTAAGTTACGCACTTCTCTTCACAGAAAAGCATGTTCGCTCGATGTGGAGATCTCAGCTAGCGGCTACACCAAGGAGCTGCAGCAGGACGACAGTTTGCTTCACCCTGAAGGTCCAGAGGATGAGGGACTCAGTGAAGATGAAGATGACATCTCAGAGTCAGATGATGACACACATCAGGCAGCCTCAGAAGATGTTATCAGCATGGAGGAGTATAAGCATGCCATGCTTGAGCTGGAAGGGCTAAAAATTTGCAAGGAGACTCCATCAGAAGAGAACGACACAGAGGAACACGAGGGAGCTCGGTGTCAAGAGGAGATCCCCGCAGAGGACATTCAGAAAGAGACTGTTTCTGACATTTCCAAAGACTTGGGAAGGGATGAGGTGGAAGATGAGTGTCCTGATTTGGTTGACCTTTCTGCATGTAACAAAGAATTCAGGCCTTTCAGGTAAGGAGACCTTTATAAGTCATTTATTTTATATGATAAAATATATTGTGACTTTTTTATATCTAAAAATATGATTTTTAATATCGTAACTTGATTGCTCATGCAAACCTTTTCACACTGCTACCGTTCATATTGTGCCTTATATCCTAAAAGGGTTATTTCACCCAAAATGTAACATTCTGTAATTTACTTGAATCAAGTACAAGTACAGTTGAGCTTCAGTTTACAATATTTGATGTGTTCTATGGATGTGCGTTGATCAATGGTTGAATGTGACTACGTCTAAATTAACTGAAATATCTGCTACCTGTGAAAAATTTAGGTTTCCTAACGCAAGCATTCTTCAAGCTGACACATCTGGTCACAACGTGATGTATTTGGTTGAAGAGCTGCAGTGGAAACAAAGATTATCTGAATTATGACCTTAAATGACTTTTGTGCTTTTTTCTATGTTTGACACCCTGTGATTGCTGTGTGAACTGTGCAATTTTTGTGTGAACTAAAGTATTACTTCATATAAAATCCTTACTATTACATATGATACGTATAATGAAATGATGCATGTGATCCCACAGAGACCAATTGAGCCTTGAGAACGATCACAGGAGGAGAACAACCAGTGAAATTAGCATTGGAAGTGTTGGCAGTTGTTCAACAATTCCACCAGTGAGTATAACCCTTCATTTCATTCTATGGTTGAAATTTAGCTTCCTCATTCACAAAAGCAAGATGCAGTCAAAACCTTTTAGGTTTGCATATATAAATGCAAAGTTCCTTGGGGAAAGAAGCCAGAGTCTATTTGCACTAAATGTCAACAGTTTTTGGATGCTATGTATACTTAGTGCAAATAGTGGCAGATACTATTTGCACCTTTATTGTATTGTAAGTAATGTCAGTCAACCTGTAACCCGTGTTTTTCCAAACTCGTACCCGTGACGTCAGAGCTCGTAACTGGGAGTACATCGATCTAGGTGGGAAGTCACGGGTTTGACCGCCGTTCCAGTGCACTTTCACGGGTTTAAGGTTGGAAAAACACGGGTTACAGGTTGCCTGGAACGCGGCATAAGTATATTATAAAGATGTATGCAATAATAAGAAATTCAGTGTATGTGTTTGCATTTATTAAAATGAATGCTGCCTTTTTGGGACACTACGTGTTCCTATCCTTAAATCCTTTAGAGAATTAGTGTAAATAGCCTCTGCCAACAAGGTGGGCTATTTGAACTTGGTGTAAAACACTACAACAAAAAATCTTTGCTCTCATGATGCAAGATAGATGTATGTTGTTGTAAGTAATGAGTTGGATGTGCCCCTATACAGGAGGTCATCAGGCAGAAAGTGAAGAGACAGCTCACCAAACAGCAGAAGGCTGCTCAGAGAAGACGTCTGCAGAAGGGTGAGGCCAACCTGGTGACCAAGGAGAGGAGAGAGAATCAGAACAACATCAAGAGCAGTTTGGATACTGATAACGTCTGGGGCTGAGGATGGAAGAAATGACATCAGAACTTATAACAGTTTTCAGTGTCACTTGTGTATGAAATTAATTAATAAAACATCTACATCAATAAGCTGAGTTGTGGTTAGCCTTATTTATGTTTGAAATATACCACATAAAGGTTAGACCTGGTTTTATTTCAAATAATGGAGATTGACTACATGTATTGCATGCATTCAGGGATTTTTTAAATATGTACATGACTCAACTTTATTAAGGACTATCAACTCAAATATAAATACATCTCATTATCTGTCATTTGAAAACCTATAGCATGGTATTGTAAACAAAATAATGTCAACGCCTTAAAATGTCCAGAATCTGTCGTTTTTATTGTGTTTGTTTGGTTTGCAGCAACTACTGATAGAGCAACAAAATTATAGAAACTGCAAAACTAGTAGGTGCAAAACAGCTGCACTAAGAAAATGTTAAATCCATTTTCGTACCGTGGCTCATAAATTCTTCGCGTTTTGTCCCTTCCGACTCACCATTTGAGGGTAGAGGGGCACGTGATCCCATTATTGCGATAGCGTCCAGGAACAAAACAATCCAAGAATTGACAGCTCCGTTAAATCTTTGACTGACTGACAGCTGCTGTTTATAAGAGTAATATCACCTAGGTGAGTTATACTGATCTTCCTTTCACACGAGATTATTTTGTGTTTTGTAGAACGAATCATTCATGCTAGCAGGGGTTATGTTGGTTGATCCGCTCCTCCCTGCAATCCTGTGATGTATCTGTTTGTTTACTTTTTTCTAGAAATAGTAGCCTCGTTCCTGGAAGTAACAACTAATTTATTCACTGCTAAGAATAGAAATAGAGTTGAATCAGCTGAATGTGAACTGCTGCACGGGTTCATCAGTGTTCTGTCGCTGTCAGTTGACTTGTCAGTTAACGTTAGATGTTAATATGGAAGGTTGGAAACTCTAACCGTCAGAATTTCCGCTCTTACATTTTTGGTTTCGTTTTCTGTTGTATTTTAACTGTAGGCTATTGTAGTTCCATTGAAATGTAATTGTGATTATCCTCATGTTGTTACAACGCATGTGACTTCAGTGAAACAAGAGCTCTCTCAGTGAAAAGAGTTTCTCAGTCACCTTGCACTTTCATTGTATTTTCTCTTCATGCAACAAAAGTGAAAGGTAGCTAGCAGAGACTGTCTTTCTGCAAAGCATCTCTTTTTGTGTTCCACAGCCAGAAACTAAGTCATCCAGGTTTGTAAGGACATAATGGTGAGGAGATAATGTTGTAAAGTTTAAATTTGTGTGAATTGTCAATTTAGACGCAATATCTTCCCTAAAGCTTCTTGTGTGCTGCAGGGTCCTGTGGAGGAATGGAGTAATTTTATAATGATCATGTGGAGACCATTGTGGAGATGGAGGCTGTAAGACCAAAAAAATCAAAGTCCAAATCCAGTGGGAAGCCACAGGTGAAAACCCACCTATAATATTTCTCTTACTAATCTTTAGGTTGACACTTAAAATCTTGTTTAAGTTTATCTCATATTCTTAATTAACAGGTCAAAAAGGAGAGACAGTTAGAGAGTGTTAGACAGTCCTCTCGACCTTCTAAAGAACTTAATGAGCCATCACCGGCTCCTGAGTTCACTGATGTCCCTCTCAGCCTTTCTCATGTGCCTCCTGCCTCTGATCTGAACCCACCCGCCACACAGACCTCACTAGACCATAATGTCAAAGCTGAAAAGGACCAAGTTCTCTTGTCTGATACGACTGAAATAGTAAAGAAACCGTCCTGCCATGAAGACAAAGAGCATGAATCGCCATCACAAGACGCGGCACCTTGGGTGGACCAAGTTTTGGCACCCACTCAGTACAGCCTAAGTGATCCAAAACCTCTTAGTGCTAAACTTGAGCCATTTAGTGTCCCTTCTATATATCCGTCTATCCCAGCTTCCTTCTCTGAGCCTCAGCTCTCGGAGGACTCGTACTCTATCGCCTATGGACCGTTAGATACTTCCTTTATGCCAGTGGCTTCTGAGGGACGGGTAGCTCCAGCTGTTCTGCCTCTGGCTAACCTAGAATCCTCCCCGCCCAGCTTGGTCCCTGTGAAGGTCACTGACGTGGAGAAGCCCAGGGAGAGGCTTTATCCAGAGCTTCCCAGGACCTGTCAGTCCGTTAAGCCCTTCAGTAGCGAGCAGCTACGGACATGGGAACCCGGTTCCTGGCTGGAAAACGTGGAGCTCCATGAAGCTGAGTTCCAGAGTCTGGCCAACCAAGAGGGACATGAGCTGTACGAGCTGCTGCTGAGCTACTGGAGGTGCCGTAAACAGCTGACGCAGGCCCTGACCGAACTACTGGCTGCTAACTCAGACTGCAAAAATGTGCAGAATCGCATGTGGAGCTTCAAGGATGAAAGGCTTTCATTACAGGTGAGTCATATCTATCTATCTATCTATCTATCTCTTTATCTTTATTAAAGTCAATAAACCTTCAAAATTCAGGAATGGATTCAGTGCAATTCTGAATAAGTGTGCACAACCCTGATCAGCTGAATGTTTTTTTTTTTTTTTGCTGACTGGTAGCATGATCTCCGGTCTAATTAAGTTTTATTGTGTGTCCTTATCAAAACTGTAAATCCAGCTGTTTGTTTAAGTCACAGCCATGCCTTACCATAACAATACACTGCATTGGTCTATTTTATTGATCACAAACACCTGTTTGCTTTACAGGGTGTATGTGCGGACCAGACCAAGGTGTTTGGCTACCACTGCTACCAGCAGGTGACTCTGAACGAGGCAGCATTAGCTGAGCTGAAGCATCTGTTTTCTGCAAAAGCAGAAATACTCCATCAGACAGTAGCCCTGCACTCATACACCTCCATCCTGTCCCGTCTGCAAGTGGAGTCTTATCTCTACCGCTTGCTCAGCAGTAACCCCACCACCAAAAGTGTGGCTGTGCAAGATACAAGCACAGGCAAGTTCACACTGATAAGTCTAGACTGTACTAGACTTACACTGTTTGATAAGGAGTACCATGACTAACATAAATATTTTCACTGTTACGCTGGTGTTAGGGTTAGGGTTAGGCAAAACATTAATATGGCCAATGTAAAAAAAATTTGATAATTGAGGCATATTTAATGCAATCCTTGTTGGATTTTGCTTGTTCACTGTTTGTGTATTTTAGCAGACACTTTTATCTAAAGATTGGATCACCAGAACTGACAACTGTCTTACTTCTGTATTGTTATGTCTGGTCCTAATGAGCATTGAAAAAGCATAAGATTACAGCTGAAAGTTGTTATTTCTGTTATTTTGAATGCCATGCTGTCTATTGATTTTTGTATTGAACTTCTTAGTGAGTCCAAAGTCTCAGCCGTCTTCTTTGCAATCGCTGAAGGAGAGCATCAGTGTGCTGTTTATTTTCACCCGACGGGTCCTAGATGATTCTCAGTTTCAGGCTGACATCCATCTCTGGCTTCAGAGGCTGGTAAAGACCCTCAAACACCAGCTAATGAACTAAAAAAATGTCAAGATAACATGAGATCGTAATATGAGAAAGTCTTACTATATTCACAAGGAACATTCTGAAAAAACAGCCACAAATTATTTGTAATATTACATTCATATAAAATATTGTTATCTATAAATACCAATTATTCTGATGTCCTTTAATTTATTAAGTTCGAGCTTAGCTGATCATACTCATACCCTTACGTTATTCCAGAGTTAAAATGATCTCGGTTATAAGATCTGGTTTTCATGACTTATGATGAAACATTAAAGCTTTTTTTTCATCCAGGTGTCTGTGCTACATCAGGTTGGTTCAAGAGGAGATCATCTCTTCATCCTAAACCACCTGCTCTGTTGCCCGGCAGGTGTGGGGAAATGGGCTGTGCCATTCCTACAGGTACTGAAGCAGAGCCTTGATGTGTGACTCAGATCAGCTGTAAACAATCTTAACTGGGAAATCTAAAAATATACATATACAAAATCTCAAATATCTGCTTGTCTTATAATAGTCATTGCATCCATTTTCCTTCAATAGATCAAAGTATTGGATAACCCATCTGGAGTGTATCATTTCATGCAGGCTCTGGCTATCCTCATGTCTCCAGCGAGGTAAAGATTAGCTTTACTGGAAATTGAGCTCATGATCCATTGAGTTTTTTTTTAAATATCATCTGTATTATTGTCCGTATTATCGCCATTGTTACAACTCAAAAAGCTGCTTCTTTTGTTTAAAACTTTTATAACTAAAAGCACAAACTTGAGACAAAATTTGGCTTTGCATTATTCATTTAATTGAATATGGAGATTTATGTGACATGCAGGCACCGTGCAGACTTCCTCGGACACATGAAGCCCAGTGACGTGAAGGGCAACAACAGTATTGCAGGACCTCCATCTGGTAACTGGACTCTAGTGGATGAGGGTGGAGAGGAGGTGAGGAGGTCCATCATGAAACCGAAAATGAACATTTCTGCTCAGCCCCTGTCAGTGCTTTATAAGAGAATGTCTGAACTCATACTGTTATGCTAATTTGTGTTAAACTATTCAAAATGATAAACAGAATTTTTTACAATTTCTTTGTTAATGGTTTCAGACCTTTTGACCTCACTGCATATATTGACATAAGGAATCAATTATATTGCATTAACAGTAGAGATGCACCGATTGACCGGCGCGTGACCGGAACTGGCCGATTTTCACGTGATCGGCCATGACCGGCGATCAGCCGGTCAGTCTGACATATGCCGATTGTATGCCGGTCAAATGCACTCGGGCGCCGCATGATTAACATCGCGCAACATCAGTATCACACATGCACACGGAACGCACATGTAGGAATCCTCGTGAATGACGGCCGTTCAGACCGCAAGCGCATATTTTTTTTTGTCGGCGTGCATGTTAATCAATGAGTGCATTCACACGGGAGCGGGAGCAGCGCGTGAGCAGCAGTGAAACGTTTCGGCGCCGAATCTATTTGCTGCAGCTCACGCTCAATTAAAGTGAAAGCACACTTTTGATGGACAAAATAGCCTAAATATGATTTCACACAAAAAGTGCATGGCTATGTCAGAAAAGAAAACGTTAGACTCAAAAATATTTATAGAACATGAACCCATTTAAACTTTAAACCCATTATTCAGTTTGTACAAGTGATTGCAATAGGCCTGTGTGTGTGTTTTGAGAAATATCTTTATACTGCAAGGCAGTATTATATTATTATATAATTATTATATATATATATTATTAGTATTATATTATTTTATTGCATTACCTGTTTTCATACAGACGTTTAGTTTGCTAAATATATATCTAAAAAAAATAGTTCTTCCATTACACTGCACTTTAGATGTGTGTGAATTTCCCACACCAGGGGTAATTTATATAGTTCTATTTTATAGCGATTATCTGTTAAAAAACATTATGTTCTATGCAAATTGTAAAATGTTCTAAAGAAAATAAATATTTATGTGTGCTGTAAAGTGGTTAGAAAAAATTAAATCGGAATCGGCTAAAATCGGTATCGGCAGGTCAAACTCAAAGAAAATCGGAAAGCGGAATCAGCCTAGGAAATTGTAATCGGTGCATCTCTAATTAACAGACTTTTGACTTCTGTTTGCACAGGCCGAAAGTGCCATTATTTTGTGTCTCTAATCTAAGTACCAACAAAACCTTACTACCAGGTGATGTCTACTGTAACAGTCTTGTGAACTCTCTCAGGATGAAGACCCAGAAACAAGCTGGATGCTGCTGTCTGAGGATGATCTGGTTTCTCTGTTCTCTCAGTTTCCCTTTGATGAGCTCTTCAAACGGTTACTGGGGATCTGCTCTAAAGGTGAGACTCTCGTCATAGCTCATAAATGAGCTGACACAGCCATGCAATATTTAGTATACTGGTATGTCTGTTTCTCCTCATTAATTGGTCAGTAGATTGTATAGTATTCACTTGCTATGAAAAGGATAGTTCACACAGAAATGCAAATTCTGTCATCATTTTCTCACCCTCATGTGATTTCAAACATGTATGACTTTCCATAGAACGGAAAAATCTCAATATTTGTTTATATATTGAAAGAGAATGGGGATACGAAATGGAAAAAAGCTTATGGCATGTATTTCCCTTAAGACTTAGAAATCTTTAGACAGTTATTCTAAAGATTCCTAAGTTAGAGTTGACATTTTCCATACCGATTTAATAAGTTGACCTGTTAAATGTCACTCTTGCCAATAGAGGACTATCAGCCTCAAGCCACCACCAGTCAAAAGATGATGAAGATATTTGCATTTGCCTCTTCGCTGGTCGAACTGCTTGCTGTTGGCTTGCAGACCTACAACAGAGCACGTTATCGCCAATTTGTGAAGAGGATTGGTTACATGATTCGGTACGTAAGATTTATTAATTCAGTTCAGTTTTTCATTTCATACTATATACAGTAATGCTTTCATACTTAAGTAATCCAATTTTAATCCATATTTTCCAAATCCAATTTTAATCTATAATCCGACAATGATACCAATTATGCAATATTTGGTCAAACTTGTTGTCTGCCAAATTTAAGGTCTTTGAAAACCTGCTTTTTCAAACAGTTGGTCCAATTTGAAACTCGAAAAATTAGAATATCGTGCAAAAGTACGTTTACATGCAGCCAATATTCAGGTTATGGTTGTGTTAAGGTCACTATTAGGGTTTCTGAAACATTCGGAATAACCCGTTTACATGCGTGAGCAGAGAGAGTTACTCCTGTTTACATGGAATTTGCAATATCCCGATGTAAACGGCGACGCACGGTTAGCGTCGGATGTACGGACAAACTTAAGACGCAGTATGCGTCATTTCCGATTCTTCTTCCTGTATCCAAAGACAACAACAGCAGCAGCAGCACGCGGATAATGAATAGTTCGGGGCAGATAGCGATCGCGTCAAGAAGTATGGTGCTGTGCTGCGTCTCGCCATGTTTACCTCTACTTCTTGTTTACTTCCGGTATACTGCACGCAGAGAAGTTCCTCTACTCAAAAGACCAAGATTCCTTGCGAACAGAACATGCGCAGAACGTTCGTTTTGATGGGGATATGCCGATACGCGTTTACATGACCAAATATTCGGGTTAGAAAAGGGGTACCCCAGGTATAATATTCGGGTTTTTAAAAACCGAGTTAAGAGCATATTCGGGTTTTTGCCGGTGTTTACATGGCCGTGCGCGACCGGGTTATTGCTAATATCCCGGTTTTGAACGGGTTATTGGCTGCATGTAAACGTAGTCAGTTATAATTGTGATGATTATGGCTTACAGCTTATGAAAACCCCAAATTCAAAATCTACAGAAAATTCGAATTTTACATGAAACCAATAAAAAACTATTTTAAATACAGAAATGTCAGCCCTCTGAAAAGTATAATCATGCATATGTATATAGTTATATACACTACATATATTAGTTTCACCTTTTAATTTGAATTACTGAAATACATGAATTTTTGCACGATATTCTAATTTTTCGAGTTTCACCTGTACATTGACTCAGATCATCTTCAGACTATGCCGGCCTAGTTATTAAAAGCTTTTTGATTGACCAAACTGTTCTCGAATAACACATCAACAAATTTCATGGCATGGTGCCATGCTGATTCTGTGGCTGTAACACTGCAACGCTTTGCCATATTGACACCAAACTTGGTATGTCAATAGCTGTGTCCCAATGTGAAGGCTGCATCCTCCGAAGGCCGTATTTGAAGGCCGATTGGCCGCATTTGAAGGCCGATTGCGTCACAGCGGCGCGACGAAGGCTGTCCCAATTCAAAGGCTGCATCTTCGAAGGCCGCATTTGAAGGCCGATTGCGTCACCGCGTCGCGATGAAGGCTGTCCCAATTCAATTCCGCATCCTTCGAAGGCCGTATTCGAAGGCCGGTTGCGTCATCGCGGCGCGACGAAGGCTACCCTGATTCAAAAGCGACGCCAAATGCACCCTTCGTTTCCCCGTGAAAGGAAGGATGCATAAATGGACACTTTGCGGCCTATCCTACCCTGATCCTACCCCATAAGTCATTGCGCGCCGGTGACGACAGCATTTTTAGTGCAGCATTTGGTAGCCTTCAGTTCAAATTCAAATTTTCAACTTTTGCGTTTTAAAAATACAACAACCGTTCGTTTTATATGTATATAAGGAAACACGAATGGACGCAAATTTGCACGGACCCAAGACTATCAAAGTTTTCTACAAATAGCCTACATTAGGCCATTTGAAATATTTAATAAGGTCCATAGCCTACTTTTGCGTCCATTCATTTTTCGTTTTTAACCCGTAATTGAAAAACAAAAACGAACGGTTGTTGTAGCTATTTTTAAAACTCAAAGTTGGACACCAAAATTTGAATTTGAACTGGCTACACAAATTTGCTGCGCTAAAAAATAAAAATTGTTTATGACTTTTTGCCCCTTTATTAAACATGTAAAATACTCACAAATTAATATGGGAAAAAAAATCGATTTTACTGGTTTTCTAAGGCCAAATTAGAACCTGGAAATTATATTTTTCCCGCAGTGCTGAATGAGCTCCCATACAGAGAGATGATTTATAAGCTAATGATAATAAATGTGTCTGAAAAATAACGAGCTATTTTAATTGTTCGTTTAAAAGTGGACATTTCAAGCTTTATATGTAGCCTATATTTTGTTTCAGTTCATTTATGAGTTCAACCAGTTCACGGAGATCATGAAAGCGCGCCTGATTGTTTTATTTTATTTTACAAAAGCACAACGTTTTCTTGTTAGTTTGGACAAATAAAAGTAGTTGCAAATGATGTAGCCTATTATTCTTTTCTGTATGACCAGAAATGATAGAGTAGCCTATTTTAAGTTGTTTCCACTGTTGATAGGAAAATGCAAGTGTTCGCGCCCGTGCCTCCGCAATGCTCCACACTTGGATATGGGTCAAAATATTGTTTTTATTTGTGATAATCTTAGCCCTGTATTATTATTGTCTAACCTGTATTATGACTGACATTTGACGAATTGCTTGTTCCTTTTTTGGATAAAAGCGCCTTCTAAATATGTAGCCTAAATGTAATAATAATAACATTATTATCATTTGCGTTTAGGCTATAACTATAAATGAGTTCACTGAAGACAGTAATATGTTTATCATAAAATAATTTATGAATGTTTTATTTTTATATAATCTTGTGTTTGTGTTAGGTAATATTTCTTTTTTATAGGCTATGTGAAACCTTTATTTTTTTAATTTTTTTGCTTATTCTATAATACTGAGCTTTTTCCTCCCCAAAAAAAGGACTTTAAAGATACAAGTAGCCTAAATGTCGTTTTTTAAAGAAAATTCAAGAAATTATCCATTTTAAAAAATTAAGTTTAAACATAATGAAATATATCCCGCACCTAAACGGGTGGTCTGGTCGGCACAGACTGGGGGAGAGGCCACAAATGCGTGAGTAGAGTTTACAAACCCGTGGGAACGGATTGTGAATGCGTGGGCACGGTTTATGAATTTTTGGGTAGGCCGACAGATTGCAAATTCTGAGAGCGCGGATTAACTCGTATAGGCTACGGTTTAATCCGTGTGCACGATTTGTTAAACCGAGGGAACGGTTTAATAATTCGTGAGTACAGTTTATAAACGGTAACGGATTAAAAAAACCTTCATTGTTTTTTTCCCCACAGAAGACTTCCCGGGCTCCGTATTACGGGGTTGAAAACCTGCACCGTAAATATATTCACCATGGTCCATTTATGTACATAATAAAAAGAATACAGCTTGAACCACACACGTGTGTGTTCATATTTCATTTTCAATGAAATATGAAAAGAAATGAAAACGTACATAGGTATATATATATATATATATATATATATATGCCTATGTATGTTTTCATTTCATATATATATATATATATATATATATATGAAATGAAAACATACATAGGCATATATATATATGTATGTTTTCATTTCATATATATATATATATATATATATATATATTCATATTTCATTACATTATTTACGTAAATTAACTCCCAATACTTGAACAGTTTAAAGTGTCCACCATGTCCTCCAGTAAAATATAAAACATAAAAATGACAATAGCCAATTCTGGCTCCATAGCTGTTTACTCAATTATAACAAATGAATGATCAGGATGGCAGCTGTACTCTCGCACCGTTGCTTGGCGCCAGGAGCGGTAATCGGGAACACCTGGATGCGCAATTAGAAAATCCTACGAAGGCTACATGGTGCGTCCTTCGAAGGACGAATAGGCTGCATCCTTCGAAGTCTGCGGCCTTCGGAGGATGCAGCCTTCACATTGGGACACAGCTTACGTCTGCTCACACTGACTACACAACATCAATTTGGTAACAGCACCACCAATTGGTCAAAAGTGATAAGCAATTTAATCATATTACATGTGATTGTATTTGTGAAAAAAAAAAAAAATCAGCCATTTTGAATAAAATAATCTAAAAACATCTTAATTATTGTTGCATTTTTTTCTGAAGCTCCCAACCATGTTGCATGGTCTCATTGTTTCTTTTTTGTGCTTGGCCCGGATAATTGCTGCTTGCAGCTATATTTATTATTATTATTAAAATTAATCATTGTTATTAGAAATTATTTGGCATGTTTTCAGATAATTTTTCATTTTTATATAGTTGACATATAGTCTTTTAATAAGTACTGACTTTATGTCCATGTTCTTTTCCTCTCTAGGATGACACTCTGTTATGTTAGTGACCACTGGGCGCAGTACATCAGCCTGACAGGTGTGAGTAGAACCACAATGCAGGAACAGTCGTTTTCAATGGAGAAGCTGCAGGTGGAGTTTGACCATCTCTTCCTGAGAGCAGTGCTTCATGTGCTCAAGGCCAAGAGGTATAGAATAATGCTATTATTCTACGTAGTCCATTTAATGTCTAATAATGTCTATTTTACTAACACTTTATTGGTTTACAGACTGGGCATATGGCTGTTCATGTCTGAGATGCCGTATGGCACGTTATCCAGCTGCATGCTGTGGAAGATCTTCTACATTATGCAGTGTGCAGAGATGGATGGTCTGGAGAAGCTCAGCTGTAGCCTGAGTGCTGAGGACTGTATCCGGAGACTCAGAGGTGAGATGCCAAGCACATCTGATGCTAGAAAAACACAAGAGAATAGTTTACTAGTTCAAAGCTGCTCACTTTATTTTATTTTTATATTAAAATGATTGTTTTTGTCTTATTTAAAATAATTTGAAGCCATTTGTGGTCCCCCTTTGGAAGTGTGCTGATGCCCCCTAGTGGGTCACTGTCCCCTGGTTGAGGACCATGGGTTTAGAGCAAAAACACTTATTGTGTGTTTATGTATGTCCAGAACCAAGCCATCAGGAAAAGTTTCAGCTCTGGCTGTCAGAGATAAACAGCTCGGATGGAATCTGCCTGTTGACAACGTTTGCACACATGGCCCAGCCCAGACGCACCGACGTAGACCCTGAGTTTGTCAGGAACATAGTGCTAGACATATACGAGGTGATTTGACTTTTTCCCCCCAACATTTTACTGAAGCACAAAAAAACATCTTATCATGACATCATCCAGGTGTTATAAATGCAATAAATGTGTGATTACTCTTTGCTCGAGGTGTCCTATGTTAGTATCGCCACCCGTGAGATCTTCTCTAAAGTTGGGCGGGAGTTGTTGGCGGCTGTAGCAACTGCTCACCCTCACATAATCTCTGTGTTGTTGGAGAGACTGAGAGAGACCATAGAGAAAGTGGGCATGGTGAGTGATTCTTCAAAAACACAAGAACTTCATTTCTAAATTTCTGTAGTAACTGGATGATCAGAGACCGATAAAGAGTGACAATTGAGCATGTAACACTTGTTATGGAAATTTAAATTTTACATTTGTTATATGAGTTTCTATCGAACCTTCAATGTATGTTCTAAATTCACTCTCAGCAGATACTGCAAATGAATGTCGCATGATCTGGCCATATGCAGAGTGATAATGTCTGTGGAAAATTACTGACAGGCAAGGCCATAGAAAACAGCCTTGGAAAGAACAGTATAAAGATTGGCCCGACCTGTGTTATGTGTGTCACTCCTTGCATGGGCAACTGTGTATGGACTGAACCTATTTGTTCTTGCAAGAATAAATACTTTTCTTTTTACTAATTTGACTCTGACTGTCTCTTATGCAGTGATGTCTGTTTAATGAATTTTTGCCACAACACACTTCTAAACAGAACAAAATACAGGATCTGAAGATACATTTTTGTATTGTCTATTGCCACAAAAAATGTCTTTTATATCAGCAAATACTGATAATTATGATTATCTGTCCAGGTGTCACTCTACCTGTTCAAGGAGTTGCCCCTGCACTTGTGGATGCCAGCTCAAGCTGAGGTGGGGTTGATCCGAGATTGGCTTTTGAACTTCAGTCTCTCTGCTGTGGAGAACAGATTAGCCTGCATCATACTAGAGGGCCTCAACTGGGGATTTCAGCCTGTGAGTCTCAGCTATGATTATTGAAACATAAGTACTGATTTATCATCATAAAATGTGTCCAGTTTCTATGCTATTTTGTGTTTTTTATAAAGTGTTAATACAACTTTCTGTTTTGTCCACAGAATGGTTGCCTCATTTTACCAGCGTCTTTGCACAGTGAAGTCGCCCTGTTGGGGATTGAGGCATATCAAAAATATCTCACAGACAAGCCATATGGTGGCATATTATCAGAAGGCATCAAACAGGTATGAAATAAGGTGGCTACATATCATGCCTATTAATCAACACTGATTGTCATTCATTGACTTCTGCAGATTAATAAGCTTCCTCAACAGTTTTAAAAAGAAATTTGTTGTACGTTTTATGGCTTTGTTTTGGGGGACTAATGGAGACCATATCAGTCTATATAAAATATCTAGTTTGCACTGGTTCACCTCTATTCATCAGCTGAAATAATAGCCAAAAGTTGAATCAGCCACTTATAGTTGATAGTTAACAATTTCCCTCAAAGAATGATAATTTTCTTACTAGTGCTAGCTCACTTTTGCTGCGTGATAACTGTCTGCAGGTGTCTTACCTGGCTAACGTGGTGCGGCTTGGCCAGACACTAGAATCCTCCTTTAACCAGTGGGCCTGGGACCTGGTTCTGAGGCTAAAGCTCCATGCCAATGAAAGAAGTCCTCAGGATGCCTGGTGCCCGCTTCCCTCTTCCAGCGCCCCCAGTGTGCCTGAGATCACAGACTCTCCCATCATGCACCCTGTTTTCAAGGCAGTCAAAGCGGGCATCCCTATTGGCTGTTTTCTGGCTATTGACATGACAACCATTGGGCACAGGTTTGGAAGGAATATTACAACTCGTGTAGTGTAGTGACCATCGACTGACTCGTTCATCATCAGTAACATTCAAGGCTGGATGAAAGTCCAAGTCTAGTAACATGAATTAATTTGAAATGTTTTTCATGACAGTTTGGAGAAGCTTTGCAGTGATGGAATACCTCTGCTGAAGACTCTGGTTCAGTCCCGTCATCTCAAAGCTGTAGTGCATATACTGGAAAACATCCTTCCTTTGGTCTACCACTGCCAGTTCTATCTGCTCAAGAATGAACAGTTAAGAACATTTATGCTTAAATATTTTTCACTTGCTGTCAGACTTTACTGCAGCCTTGGCAAAGTGTATAATTTACTTTACAGCATAAATAATGAATTAATGATGCTGTAGTTATGTAAGAAATACCAATGCTTTCCTTCTAATATCAATCAGGTTTCTGAGCTGTATCCAGCTCTTCTTGCAGCTGGATAGTGGGGCTCAGGGTGTGACCCAGCAGGTCACACAGAAGGTGGCCCAGCATCTGATTGGCACCTCTACATGTGAGAACATAAAACTTCTCAACAGTGTGATCCAGGTATGATTTTGTGTTGATTATCTATGTATACTGGACACTTGTTGCTCTGTTTCCTTTACTACCCAATCCAACTCCCCCATTGAAAAATATACAGTACCGTTCAAATGTTTGATGTCTGTAAGATTCTAAGTCGCTTTGAAATATTGTGAAATGTTATTAGAATTTAAAGTAACTGGTTTAAATTTTAGAGGGGTCATCGGATGCCCATTTTCCACAAGTTGGTATGATTCTCTAGGGTCTTCATGTAAAGTTTGTAACACTTTGGTTAAAATTACTCAATTTGTTGTGTAAAACAACACCCTTTTACCTCCTCAAAAACAACTTTGTTCACAGCGACCCGTTTCGGCGCATGTCTCTTTAAATGATAATGAGCAACTGCTCACCCCACCCCTCTCTTCCGTGGGGCGTGTCAACAGAAGACATTAACCCTCATGTGGTGTTCAAAACCCTATAACACCTGTGGTGTTCCCGGTCAAAAATGACCGGCCCATAAAAAAAAACTTATAAATCACTCATTATACCATATTTTCACCCAATCTTGGATTCAATCTTTTTGTCAACATGTTCTCTTTCAATTAGGACTGGTTTTATATTTTGATTTGCATCTGAATAATCATAAGCCTCATTTATTTGAGAGTAGGCATCTCATTTTTTGAGTAAAAAACAAATAATTTATGAGTAAATTTGGAAATATGAGGGAAAAAAAATGAAAAAAATGGCTACTGTTGATCACCCTAGTCTACTCTAATGTTTCACCAGGAATTTTGTTTTGAAACTTTTGTTTTGTAAAAAATATGGCACATAGTCACACTTGTGGTGTTCCCGGTCAAAAATGACCGGCCTATAAAAAATAGCTTATAAATCACTCATTATAACATAATTTCACCCAATCTTGGATTCAATCTTTTTTGTCAACTTGTTCACTTTCAATTAGGACTGGTTTTATATTTCTGTTCCTCAGAAATCAGTCCCTCAGAAATCATTCTAATATGCTAATTAGATTTTTTTTTCCAGATTCTTTGATGAATAGAAATAAATAAAAAAACAGCATTTTTTATTTTTTTTTATTTTATACAAATCTTTTTTTAACTTTAATGTCTTTACTGTCACTTTTTATACATTTGATGCATCTTTGCTGAATAAAAATATTAATTTCTTTCAAAAACATCTTACTGACACCAAACCTTAGAACGGTAGTGTACAGTATACATAAAATAATGAACATTTTAAATACAAAACCTTAAAATTCTTTATGGATCATGAGATGATCTTATTGTCCTGCAGGCTCATATTCTGGAGAGCTCAAGGCCCGGGCGTGTTGGTGCAGTAGCTGTTCTTGAGTTCTGGCTTCAGGTTTTGACTGAACAGAACCTCTGGCATCGAGACAGAGCTGTTCTCTACCTTCTGGACCACCTGTGCCGTGCTGCATTTCTTCACCAACAAGAGGAATGTCTCCAGAAACTTCTCTACCAACAACACAAGGTTTTTCATTCTTGGCTGATGTTTAAACAGCCGCCTTCTAACAAATGGGTGAAGTAAAGCAAATTATTGACAAATGGTTTTGTATGGTGTTTTTTTGGATTTCCCTTTTAGAGTGCATTAGGTTATCATGGAGACAAAGGTTTGCTCTCATCTCTAATGGGCTGGATAGTGGCAGGAAATGTTACTCCATCCTTCATTGAGGGCAATTCTCTCACAGGAGAGGTATGTGCAGGTTATTACTTATATGGCACATCTTGATCTAATTACTCTTAGGGTGCTTTCACAATAGCACTTTTGGTTTATAGCACGTCGATTTTCCGAACTCTGAGGCTGCTTAAAAAGGGAAGTCTGGGGTACTGTTCATGTGAACTCTGGTACTGTTCGCTCCTGATATGAATGCAATCATACTAAATCTCTCAATCTAAATCGCTATGCATTTTGCCACCCTCTGCGTTATCGTTAGTAAGCAACAGGTGTGAAAAGCTGCTGTTTTGATGACTCAAACACACCTCGGCTCAGACCCAAATCATTTAATGTGAATACAATCCGGCCAGGGGAGGGGGGGAGCAATCGAACTCTGGTTTGGCCCAGGAAATTGAACCAAGTGTGAAAGCACCCTTAGTAATAATGTCCCTCTCCGTGTTTTTTGTCTCAAGGTGTGGTTTGCTTGGTTGGTCCTAAACATGGAGACAATGTTCGAGGAAGATTCTCAGCTGCGACGTTGTGTGGAGCATGAGCTCCTCTCAAACTCTGCTTGCACACCAGATCAGGCTCTGAAGGTACACTTTGTTCTGCTCCAACCTTCTTCCCTTCAGTACAATTTACATGTGCAGTCCCATCAAAGAGAGTGTTTTGAGCACACCTGAAATGATCAGGGAATGTGAAAATTATTTAAAGGTTTCCTATTATGCTTTTCCAGATGTTCAACTTTAGTTAGTGTGTAATGTTGCTGTTTGAGCATAAAAAAAGATCTGCAAGGTTACAAAGTTCAAAGTCCACTCCAAAGGGAGATATTTAACACAATTCACTTTTCAAGAGCTAACAACGAACGACTTGTTTGGACTACAACACGATTTTTCCAGATCTTATGAAGTCACAATGTTACTCATTTAAATAATTTGTGCCCACGGAATACGCAAAAAAGGGGATGAGGCCTGGCTGAGCTGTGCTAGAGATGAAGAGTGACACTGTTCAAGAACATTATAACCCCAACGTTTATCTGTATGCTGCACATATTTATGGAGAACAGCTTTCTGTTTCTTTTGTAAGATGGTTCACCACTCCTTAGGAAAATTAACCATTGATTTGTGACCAATTAGTGTTTGTATTACCAGGGTTTTCCAACAAATATCCCGATTAAATGGTGGATAACATCGTATCTATCTATGTATAAGAAAATTACAAAAACACACCACTCTAAAACGTCCTATGTAATCTGTGCATGAAATCTGTTCTGCGTGATCCTCTTGTTCGCTAACATTGTCAGGGTCGAAGTGGTTTGAAATTGACGCCATCCTCAGTATTTACACTAGAGTAGAACTTGCAGTTATGGAGGGGCGAGACATAACGAAAATGAAAACCATTTGTTTTCTCTTTGTAAGCACTGCCAATCACATTTCACACATTTGTTGTCACATTTCGGAGGAAGGGGCTTCATCAGGGGCTGGCGTGTTCGAGCCAGACTGGGGAGAGAGGTGCTGTAATAATGTAAAATTTGAACAATTAAGCATAAAAACATATTCTAGAACACCCCAAAAACAAAATAAAGACTTCTTAAAACGGCATAAAAGGACCCCTTTAAAATTTTAATTTTTTCATTGCAGGTGGTCTTTTGAGTAAAACTTGCCAACTTGAAACATCATTCCTTTTGTTACGAAGCCCCTAAGGGGACATGGTGATGGAAAAAATGTTATCTGAGAAGCTTCCCAAACTCATATTCCATGTTCCCCTACTTATTTCATTGACGATCTTATTGGTGACATTATTAAAGGTGCAAAACGCAAGTCTCTGAGTTTTTGCAGAACTACGCCCCCTCTGGCGACAAGCGAAACTGCAACCAGAGTGGTGGCACTAGACAACATTTTTCTTTTCTTTACTTTACGTGGAGTTTGCGTTGGGGTTTGGAATGGACTACAAGCCGGTCTCTTTGAATCCATCTTCTACCTTTGACGCATGAGTTGTCTTCGCTGATGCGGAGAATGGCGGCTTATACACAAACCTGCGAGACATAGCCTGGTGAGCGTGAACGCGCATGACGTCACGCCCAGTCTCAAATCCGAGCCCGAATCCCTCTTATATATTTTACTGTACAGGATTATAGAGGCTCAGTGAGCAGAGAAGGGCTCATTCAGCCCATCAGGCAGTTCTTTAAGCATGTATAGGATAGAAAAACAGGTATTTTTAACATGAAAAGTTGCGCAATGCATCTTTAAATAGTAATTTCAAAGTGTAAAAAAAGTAACCATTAATCATTAATGACTGAAAAGATAATAGATATTCATCAGGTTATTTGGTTTGAGATCCCTGTAAACTGCAATAAACATACATTTGTTTTCGTTTTGTCAGAAAGCCCAGGTGCGCCTCAAGCTTCAGGTCGTCCCGTCCCTGCAGAGGTTGATGATCTATCGCTGGGCTCAACAAGCTTTAGCTACCCCTGCTGATCATCCACTACTGCCTTTAGTGTGGCAGAAATTCCTCCAACTTTACCTCCGCCAACCTGGACCAGAGTTTGGGTACGTTAAACATGGAGACTTTCTATCCTTTTTAGATAACTGTTATTTAGTACCTATTGTTTTGCTAAGTTTTAAATTATCTGGCTCCTTTAAGTGAAGACTTCCAAACTTTACATATCACCATGCTATTTCAGTTCAAGTCTAGTTGTTAAAAAG
This sequence comes from Semotilus atromaculatus, assembly GCA_031834385.1. NCBI lineage: Eukaryota > Metazoa > Chordata > Actinopteri > Cypriniformes > Leuciscidae > Semotilus > Semotilus atromaculatus. The sequence continues at coordinate 5,757,001 of JAULUF010000035.1, forward strand.
TGCATGCTGTATTCAACTGAATCTGTTCACACCCTCTTTCCTTCTGACTCATGAGAATAATGTTCTCATGAAGCTTTTTCACTAACATAACTCTCTTTTGTCTATTATGTTTTTGTACAATGTCACAGATGCATTTCACTTCCTGTGTTTGTCAATATAAGATTATTTTGTACCTGGAAAATGTCAATTTTATTACATCCGATCAAACCGATATTTTATGAATTTTTTTTATTTATAATGATGTGACCCACTTGGGGTTTTAATTTGCAGTAATGACTGTATACTTTACATTACTTAAAGTAATGTATAATATTTGTGAGTTGTGAACTGCATATGTGGTACAGTTTATATGATTATAAGTATTTCTGAACCCTTGTTCAGAAACTTGTCTCTGAACCCTTGAAATCCTTGTTGTTTATCAGGCTGGAGGTGAAAGGTTGTATTGGGAGGTGTTATTTCCAAAGTGCGGCCCATCTCTCCTTGCTGAAGAGCCTCAGACAGCGGCTGGTTGAGGTGTCTGACTTCCATCATGCTGCTAGCAAGGCTCTGAAAGTTCCCTCCTCGAAAGGTGAATCCAGTGATGGTTTGCTCACCCCCGGGACGCCCATCACCCAGTACATGACCTCTCCTGAGCTGCACACTGAGCTCGTGCGGTAATGTCCAGTGTTTTATTCTCTCAACAGCCATTATTCTGTTTAATTTCTTCATTTCATTTCATTTAGCTGACGCTTTTATCCAAAGCGACTTACAATTGCTATATATGTCAGAGGTCGCACGCCTCTGGAGCAACTAGGGGTTAAGTGTCTTGCTCAGGGACACATTGGTACTGTTGAGTTGAATGTCCTATTGAGTGTTGAGTGATTATGACATCATTAAGAAACTTGATATTGTTTCCAAGCTGTGACTCCTGCTATGTTTTTATTTATGTCAAGTTACAATATAAAGATATATATAAAAAAAAAAAAAAATTTAATGTCAAACTCTATTATTGTTCAGGCTCTTCACTGTGTTTGCTTTGTGGTTGGATGATGAAAACCTTCAGAAGCAGGAAATTTTCTTGCCCTCTTTGCCAAAGCAGTATGATACCCATCGCCTAGCCAAAATCATGCAGCGCCAGCAGGTGAGGATTTGTTTAAACCTATGTTTTGGTCTTTGAGAGGACTGTGAACCATCAAATGGATTTAGTAGATTATTTTGAATAAAAATGTTATTTAAAACAATCCCTTCCAATTTAAATATAAAATATCAAGCTACATATTTAACAAATCTACATTAATAAGATTATTGTAATGTTTTTGGAAGAAGTCTCTTATGCTCACCAAAACTGCATTTATTTGATCAAATATACGGCAAAAACTGAATTGACACAAAACATTATGAAAAATAAATTGAAGCCAGGTCTGTGTCAATTCACCTTAAGGAGGTGTGGATGGAGCATGTGGACATTGAGCGAGTCCAGCATGAGCTGCAGGAAGTGCTCGGTCTGTGGTCAAAGGTCAAGGGTGAACCCGTACTTTCCCAGAACACCAACTCCAACTTTATTGACTTCATCAATCCTCTGGCTGGTACTGAGCCCACTTTCCACTAATAACCATATTCTGATATCTAGACTCTCTACTTTATAAGTCAAAATATGAGGGAATGCTACAGTTGTTTGCATCAGGCATATTTAAATTAAAAAGCAAGAGTCAGGTGCTGCATTTATCTCACAACAAGCCCCTTTTCAACATATTCAAGTTATAGTTTTGTATAATAAAAAAAGATGTTAACATATTTTTTGCTGTTGGATATGTGGAGCTCAGGTCACAGTTTGCTGTACAGATTAATTGAACAGCATTTGGTACCTTTTTCAATAAATAATATCTTCCTTAACTATTCTTTTGCAGCAAGGGAACGTATTCTCACTCACCTGAGAAAGCATGTTGCCCCCCAGGGGGCGCTGTTGCTCATGCCTATGAAAGCTCCAGTGCCTGACATTCCCACTGAGAGTCTGTCTGATGAGAAAATTTCAACTGCCTTAATTCAGGAAGACCTTGCTAAGCTCCAACATCAAGCCAAGTAAGACTCAATACATGAGCACTTACTTAGTCGTTTTGAAGCATTTATTGGTTGATGTCAAAACTCACTTAAGATACACTTAAGATTAAATCTCCAGTGATTAATAACTGGAGCCGCTCAAATTACTCAATGATCAGCTGTATTGCTGAATTATGTTGTAAATCATGACTGTCCTCTTCTCAGGTTGGCAACGGTCCGGGAGACGCAGCAAGTCGCTCTAGACAATGAACTTTTGGAGGTGTTGCCTCAGCTCTACATAAACCGAGAAGACCAGCTTTCAATGCAGTTAGAGTGCCGTGGCAAAGGTGGACAGCCCTGCCAGGGACCCGCACATGTCACTGTTAAGGTGAACACATATATCTGTTATTTCTGTACTTCTGCTCTGTGCTATTCGTAAGGTGTGCTTTTTTAACTTGTTAAAAGGTTTTACATATAAAGAAATGAGTACATTTGAAACTATATTTAAAATTATGTACAATCACATGAGATGAAAACTTTAGTCATTTTAAGGAGCCAAATTAAAAAAAAATTTATGGCAGGGGTGCCTAATCCTGTTCTTGGAGATCTAACTTCCTGCAGAGTTCAGCTCAAACACAAAACACAACTGAAGCCCATAGTATACTTCGGTCATCCACGTCCGTGCATCGTTCGCATGACATAATTTTCATCATCAGGAGGGTCCGCGGTCGTCCGCACACCCCATCTTCATGAAACCCAATTTTTGTGACCGGACGTACGGTGCGTGTACAACAGCACATGTGCGAGTGACTTGAGCGCTCAAACAAAATCCACTAGCTCACGGCCAAAGGAGCATACTTTGAAAGGCTTGCGTACTCAACTGTGCGCCATGTTGAAATCACATGACCCACTAAACACTTTATCGTGGTAACCCCCATATTATTGGACACTTTTGATTGTGTAATTATTAATTAATCATGACTGACTGCAATTAGCATATTTATACAGAGGCAATGGTAACTGAAAACTCTAAGCCACATCCGCTTGCATCCACGCCAATAGGTGTCCTTGAAGAATGGAGCGGGTCCAATAAGTCCATGATGACTTTTTATTTTTTTAAGTAAATATATATATATATATATATATATATATATATATATATATATATATATATATATATATATATATATTCTCTCCCTTTCATTGTTTGTTGCAGTACTCAACAATGCACAAACTGGATCCAGTGCAGAATCAGATCCAGTGCCTGAAGAGTGATATTAAACAGCTACTGGCTGATGGAATCAAAGCTCCTCCTCAATGTCTGGCTGAGGCGGCCGTGCACACAGAGAACTTTATCACGTCAGTAGCCACTCAACTCATTTTCTATGCTTTCTAAAGTTGTGTCACTAAATGTAAACATCACGTTTTCTTGTTTAGGGCTTTGGTTAATGTTTACAAACTAAATACATCCCCTGGCATACTGAAAGTGGGCATCGCTGCATTCTATCAGATAGTGTCCTTTGTTTGTGAGGACACACAGAGACATCCACCCACTCGCCAGTTCTTCACGTCCTGTATTGAGATCCTGGGTCAGGTATCGTTTTCAGGAGAACTTTGTTACATTATTTCAGCCTTAATTTCAAAACTTGAGGATGTTTTCTGAAATTATGTTTCATTTACTTTTTTTTTTCTCTCTCTCTCTCTCTTTTTCACGTGAATCACTTCTCAAAGTTTCTCAAAGTTTACAGCTCTGTCTTACCTATTTTATGTAATACAGACTATATAAATTGTGTCTTTGACTGAAGGTTTTCATCCGGGACGTCCGATCAGAATGTAAACACATGCTGAAGACCATCCTGCTCAACAGACACCTATGTAACCTACTCTCACCGTACTTCACCCCAAACGCCTCCCCTGCAGAGCTGGTCTCTCTGTACGAGGAAGTGGTCAACACCCTTCACTCAGACAGCGGTGATGTCATATTCATGCTCCTCACAAAAGTAATTCGCCTTCATTGAATTATGCTTTCAATGTTTGTCAGACAAGTTGCATTTGAAATTATTATGTGATACAAAATAATTCCCACTCCATTTGGAGGAATAACTGTTTTGTTCATAATTATGTGAAATAGTGCTGTCATATCCATTAATAGGATTTTGTTAGCCTATTCCTAAACTATTCCTGTTTTTGTGTAGAAATAGTGTTTGCATCAAAACAGTCTCATTTAATTGTATAATATTTTTGCTGGATCCTTCCTGTGGCCCTCTGAGACTTTGATTGCTCTACTTTTTGCTCTTGAATGTGCAGCTCATATTTGCATATAATAATCTGTTCTGTGCTTCTAGTTTGACTTGACTCAGTGGCTGTCGGCGACGCAGCCTCTGTTCTCTGAGCGTAGCCGGCTGATGGCAATCATCCATCAGGCTCTGTGCACCTGTGGGCTGGAACCTGAGGCAGAAGTCCTCATGCCCTTCAACATCTTCTGCAAGCACTGGACTGAACTGCTGCTTTACCAGTTTCCAGACCACTACAGTGACTTTCTTCGTCTGCTCATGCAGAGTATGACTTCCCTTTTCTTTGACCTTGACAAATTAGTTTTTTGGATTTGGTTGGGTCTATGTTGTATTCTCTCATTTAATTACCTCAGACAAATTACTTGCAAATCTCAGATTTTCGGGTCACGATCATTAATTTTTGTGATTGTATTTGCATTAGACCTTATGCTGCGTAGTATCAAATTTCTATAAAAGTTTTGTTGCAAAATATTATTATTTGCTAAACCACATGTATATGTATGCAGACTAAGTATATATCAGTCCAGACCTGCATTTGTAGATTTGATTATCTATGGATTTCTGTCAAAGTAGTTTTTCATGTGACTTAAGGCTGATTTATACTTCTGCGTCGGACCTACGCCGGTGCCTCTACGCTGTAGACTACGCGTTGGTTTTCATTTATACTTCTGCATCGTTGTCCGCGTTTACGCGCAATTACACATGCAGAGGGAGCATTTGAAACCCGAGGGAGGGGTTCTAGCAGACCAATCACAGCGCTTGCGTCCGCGTAGAATTGACGCGTTGTTACGTTTTTGGAGTGGTGCACGTCAGGGTACGCCGTAGGGTACGCGTGCTACTCACAGCCACGGCGTAAGTTCGACGCAGAAGTATAAATTGGGCTTAAGTGTCCTGCTTTCACCTTGTTTTAGTAGTTTGCCATGATGTTTCTTTTCATAATTCATAAACATTCAATGTAAATGTCAAAGATTACTTACGAAGAGTTTGCTATAATTGAAAATGTACTTTAAATAATTTACAAAAATGCAATTTCTCCTTGTAAAAATTGACATTGTTCACTTTCCTGCAGGCTCTTCTGAGCAGCTTCTCAGTCCAGACTGTTGGAGAACTTCACTAAGAGTGCTGGGCTGTTCTCCTCATCCTAAGATGAAGACAAACAAACCCCGCTCCATCCTTCTTTCTCCTCAACAGGTAACACAAACCACTCTAATTTTAAATTATTTCTTTGACATGCAAGAAATATTTAAACTGGCATACTCTATTTGTGTTAAATACTTTGAACTGAAACAGAGCATTACAAAAATATAATGTTTTTTTAGGTGGATGAAACAATCGAGTGGCTTTCAAAGTTCTTCCTGAAGCTCCGTCTGTCTAATGCGGACTTCAGGAGCTTTGGTCTTCTCTCAAAATGGGGGCCGTACATTGAGGAAGTCAAGGTGTTTTGTGAAGATCTGATTACTTACGTCATTTATCTGGAATTAAACAATTGCAGCAAAGAACCAGTAGGAAGTCCAAAACTGGTCAAAGGTACAGATTTATATTTCTTTGTTGTGCTTTGCAACTATATATTTACAACTATATAGATATAGTATATATCTATCAACTATATAAATACACTATCGTTAAAAATGTTGAGGTCCGTAATATTTTTTACAAAATTAATACTTTTATTCATTAAGGACATTTTAAATTGATCAAAAGTAACAGCAAATACATTTATATTATAATGTTATAACATATTCAAATAAATGAACTTCTTCTGAAGTTTCTATTCATCAAAGAATTCTAAAAATGAAAGTATCACTTGTTTCCACAAAAATAATATGCAGCACAACTGTTTTCAACATTGATTCAAAATAATAAGAAAATATTTTTATATTAGAATGATTTCTGAAGGATCATGTGACACTGAAGACTAAAGTAATGATGCTGAAAATTCAGCTTTTCCATGACAGGAATACATTTTTAAATTTGATTTTAGAATTTGATTTTAAAATATATTAAAATAGAAAACAGTTATTTTTCAATTGTAATGATATTTCACAATATTATTGTTTTACTGATACTTTAATCAAATAAATGCAGAAATAAAATTTTAAATAAAAGGCATGATGTGAATAGTAACTATTTGTACAATCAATTTTTTTTTATATTATATCCTTTTCTCCTTAATGTAGCTCTTGAGAACCTGCATGCAAAAATCGCCAAACTCTTTAAACCATGGATTCTGGTCCTTGAAACTGACAACACTAGGTATGCTTTGATGTGGCTCAGTGGTTTGGTTATAATAACGCTGATGACAGAAGTGATGAGTAACAACTCTCTTGTGTGTGTCACAGTCATCCCCGCTGTTCTCCTTGGCTTGAATCTGAAGCCGCAGCTGCAACAAGCTTAGTGAGCTTATATGCCTGCTTGGTGGAGACTTTACATGAGAAATTCAAAGGTAAACATCCTCAGAGAACAGAAAAACACACGAGTCATGATTCATTCAGACGTTTTTGTTCAATTATATATTTTTTACCATTAATTTCTTGTGATCAGAGTTCGTTTGTAAATCCATGTTTTTGTTGCAGATCGCTTGTTGCCAGGACAAAGAGGGGCTCTGTGGCTTCATCTCATGCATTACTGTGAGACCTGCACATCTCCCAAGATGCCAGAGTACCTGCTGTACACCTACCACACTGAGTACAGCCGTTTGCCATGGAAGGACCTGCATCCAGATCAGACACTAATGAACCAGTTTTTCAATGTGAGAGACTTTAAAATCTCATGTATTACTTGAGCTTGGTTGAGGGTCTCTAGAATTTTGAGGAGTGTTGTGTGATGTTTCAAAACCATCTAGACCTATACACACTACCATTCAGACATTTGGAGTCTCTGATGGTGGGTTTTAATCCTTCTAAGGTTTAAACAGGCTCACTCATACAAACTGGATACTTTAATAGATCATTGTCAATAAATAAATTTCATGATGTTCAGGTGGAGCGGGGAAGTCCAAAGAGTTGTTTCCTGTTTATGGGAGAGCTGCTGTGTGAGGTGAACTGGGTCAGTGTATTGATTGACTCTCTCAGCCCCCAGCTGAACCCCTCAGCTCAGACGATGGTGGTCTCTGTCCTCTACCTGATGGTGTTTCTGGCCAAAGAGGATCTCAGCAAACCTGTGAGTGGTCACCTATTTACCCTAATCATCTTCAACGGTGTCTATTAGTGGTTAATGTATTGTGGTTTACTTCTACAGGAGTCTCCTGTCATCACTCTACTGGACCAATCAGCTTCTCTGCCTTGGCACCTAGTGGATTTTCCTTCTTATCAAAATGTAATGCTCTATGTTAGCACACATTACCCAGCATCCCTTGTTCTCAGTAATGACACTTCTTCGCTACAAGTCATCAGATTGCTTAGAATGGCTGCTGGATTTGCGCCGACCACACAAGTGTTACATCATAAGGTTAGATGACACATTACTGTAAAATCCATGTTTGCATACTGTACATTAGTGAAACGTATAACTACATCTTTACAGCATCATGATGTGCTGCTGCTGTGTGTTTTGTGTCTGTTAGGACATGACTTTAAAGTGCCAAGCCTTCCTTCATCTAATGGTGCAGTTTCTGACCTCTCTGGATCAAAATGGGCAAATCAGTCTTGCATCTCTAGAGACAGAAATGGAGAAATTACTGGAGGACATTGTCATTTTCAACCCTCCTGGTGAGGAGAAAGTTTCATTGCTATTTCACATTCATTTTCTTGTCCCTCAGCAGGTGACTCGAGAATACTGCACAAGCGTAATTTTTAGTTCTCTGTACCACTGGGTCATATTGGAATAAAAGCAGTTGTTTGCCTCAGAAGTGCTTAGGCTGTGTTCACACTGCACACAGTTCTGGATTGTTTTTCAGATCCAGTCTTTTAGATTGATTTATTGTCATTTAGAAGATGACAAAATCAGATCAGTTTGTTCATTCATTACCCAGTGCATCGGTTGCCATATGACATAGGAATTTGCACAATCCCCAGATTGGGGGAAAAAAGTAAGAAACGAGTGTATTCAGACAGATATAGGCACTACTCTGCATTATGAATGCAGCTCTTGCCAAAAACTTTTGAAAAATTATCTACTGTTTGTATGCTTGAGTATGCCAATTAACTCTTTGGCATGCTAGAGAATGCTAGATATTTCTAGCATATATATATATACATACATAATTTGTGCAGTAATCTCTGAATTAGCCCTAGTGTCTGTTCACTTTCCATGCTAAACCTGAAATTCGATTTTACCATTCAAACCTTTTTATTTGAATTCAAACCAAATACAAATGTAGTTTGTAATTTATTTATTTATTTATTTTTAAACTATATTTTTTATGCTGTTTAGACTACAAAAAGCTTTAAATGGGTTTCAGTCACACTTAAAAAAAAAAGTTTATTCCGTCTGAAGCCTGAGAGTTTAATTCTGAATAATATAAGGGGTATAAAATGGAGAATCCTTGGTCAAATTTGACAAAGATTTATATTAATCTAGTGTGTCAATTTCTGATTTCTAGCATTTGTTCAATTATCTTACATCCCAAGGCTGATTTGAACTTTTAACAGGCTACACAACAGTCTCTTATGCTCACCAAAGCAGTATTTATTTAAATAAATAAAAATGTTGTATTGTGAAACATCATTACAGTTTTAAATTACTTTTTACTATTTTTATATATTTTAAAATGTAATTTATTTCTGTGATGACAAATCTAAATTTTCAGCATAATTCCAGTCTTGAGTGTCACATGATCCTTCAAAAATAATTCTAATATGCTGATTTTGTGCTCAAGAAACATTTCTTATTATTGCCCAAACAGTTGAGCTGCTTATATCTGCAGAAAGCTGGAACACATAACAGGTTGAACTGATCTTAATGTGTTTCATCCTCGCATTCAGAGACAGACCTCCAGCAGCGGCACATGGCCACCTGCAGTCTGTTTGCTGAGATGCTGACTCTTCTGAATGAAGCTGGCATGTCTACAGCAGAGGGACTCGGGACTAAACTCCACTCCTGGGTGGAAAAGCGAGCTCGGGGTCCTTTGGTTCTCCCCCTGCTAACTGCTGCGTGCAGATGCCTGGCCTCAGTGCGTCATATGACACACACCACTGAGGCCTGTATTCTCTCCTACTTCACTGACGGTAATAATAGCTCGTACTTGTTCTGGACTTAGTCACATATTTTAAATGTTCTGTCTGCGTAAGCCTTTAGGAATTATTCCTCTCCCTAATCACAATGTTAGGACCATAAAAGCAAACCTCTGGGCTGAATCAAAACATTTGCATGTTTTTCTATTACAGTACCATTAAAGAGTACCATTTAGTTTCTTATAAAACTGTCTAAAATGTCCACGTCTTCTACTAGCATCTTGTGTGTCTCTCTCAGGTGGGTGTGCTGATCAGTACTCTGGTTGGGGGCCCATCCTGGTCTCTCTTCAGGTTCCTGAGCTGACTGTTGAGGACTTCATCCAGGAAAGCCTGAGCCTGGGCAGTTACCTCACACTGTACGTCTACATCCTCCAGAGGCTCAACCTAGAGCAAACCATCCTGAATGAGAAGAAGACCTTAGTGCTGCTCAACACGTGGATCAGTCAGGTCTTCCCTAGGTAACGTGCACTTTATCACATATAGTGGCATTGTGTTCTTTCACATCTTGAAGGACGCATGCAAAAAAACTGACTGGAAGCAGTGTAGGATTGCAGAGTTAGTAAATGACTTCCCTTTTACCTTTAGTGCTTATTGTGGGACTATTTCAGGGTCCCCTCATGTCCTTAAAAAAAAGTCTTAATTTGTTTTTTACATCAAATTTAAGGTTAGTATACAGTGTTGTAAATGTTAACCGGAGGATCGATTAGAGGCTAATCTGCATTCAAAAAAGGTAGAATAATATATGTAATATGTATTATATGTAATCATTATATTTATCATTTTGACATCCCTTTTATTTAAAACAAAAAATGGTTTAAAGGCTGAAATGTGAGGTTTATAATTTTATTTTTTTTAAAATATATATATATTTTTTACAGTCATTTTATAGTTTAAGATGTTACCTTAAACATTACCCCCCCCCCCCCGATTAATTACACAATAATATTCATATTAATAATTGAATATATATATATAAATAATATTTTTAAAACCCTGCAGATAGCCTTGTATTCATGACCTAAGTGAGTGTGTTGTCTGTTCCTGCAGTGGTCCAGCTGATGAGGCAAAGCTGTTTTTATGGTGGCATAAGTTCTTGGAGCTTCTGCAGATCCAGGTGGACCAAGAGGACACCTGCACACTTGACACTCTGATTCTCACCTTAATGGCGTTCCAGAACCGTCTGGCCCAGCTTGGTGAAGAAAGACTGAACTCAGGCATTCTGGGAGCCATCGGCCTTGGGAGGAAATCGCCCCTTTCTAGCAGGTGAGAGAAGTTTCAATACTTTTGTTGAAATACTGCTAGAAGTAGAATTTTGGTTTGACTTCCAGATCGGAAGTAAAAGGTAACTGCTCTCCATTAAAGCTCATGAAAGTTGAATTGTGTGAATTGCATGCCTCACAATTTCATTTCTTACTGTATTTCAGGTTTCGGGTTGTGGCGCGCAGCATGTCAGCATTTCTCCTGGTTCAGGTGCCCTCAGAGAATCAGCTGCGTCTTCATCAGGGCACAGACCTGCAGCTCTCAGCTAAAGCCCAACAGGTAAGTCTTTCCAGGGAATGGGATAAAAGTGTGATGTCATCAACAGGCAAGACGTAAAAATTAGTGCATCAGGTTGATTTCTGCTACGGGGGTTATTCATGTACGTTACATGTGCAGCAGCAGCATATGCTCACAGCAATATCTGTGAATGTATTGGCAGTAGCAAGTCTCAGTTCTTGCTCTGCAGCAGCAGCAGCAGCAGCGTAACAGATCTATTCCGCCAAGACCAATTACATTAACATTGCTGTATTTATTACCATTACCATGCCAATCTCTCAGAGAGTTGTCATGACAGAAATACAATTAATATAATATCAAATTTTCTGTTTTTAGGGAAATTTAGGAAGTTTAAACAAGTTGTTGTGAGGCTTTCTGATGGTTAGAAGGGGATATGTTTTAGATATTTGATGATTATTTGTTATAGTACAAGCAAATGGTATTGTTCTGTACCTTGAATGTTTACTCTCTGTCTTCAGGCCTTATCTGTACTGGAGGCGATGCTGAGTAATAAGCAGTATTCAGAGCTGCATGTGTCTGTGAACCAGGCCTGTCAGTTCATCAAGTACCCAGATCATTGTCTGCGTGACAGCAAAAGCCTTTTGACCCTGCTGGTCAATGCGCTCTACACTGACCTGCATTACCTGGACATCATCCGTTAGTTATAACCTCAAAACAAGATTCAACGCCTGCTGTCAAGCTCTGTGAAACCCTCCAAAAACTCCTGGAGAACAACTATAACTCCAGATGTGACAATAGAGCGCTCTTTGTTGAGAATCAATGCAATGAGCTTCTCACATTAAACCCTCTAAGGTGTTTTCTGGAAAAGGACAGAATAGCGAGGAATGCATTAAAATCATGATTTTAGACACTGAGACAGTGGTCATTTTTTAAACTGTGTTTTTAATGTTATAAAAAACAGTACACACATTTTCTTTCGTTCGCACAGTATGTTGCTTGCCCTTTTTTTCTAAAATGGCATCCTTTAAAGGTTTGGTTCACCCAAAAATGAAAATTCTGTCATTAATTACTCACCCTCATGTTATTCCAAACCTGTTAGACTTTCGTTCATCTTCGGAACACTAATGAAGATATTTTTGATGAAATCTGAGAGCTTTCTGACCCCACATAGGCTGCAACGCAACTGACACTTTGACGCTTCAAAAAGTTAATAAAGAGATCAACAAATCCATATGAATTGAGTGGTTTAGTCAGAATTTTCAGAAGATACATGATTGCTTTATATGATGACAGATTTACTTTAGGCTTTTATTCACATATATATAAACATTCATCAACTCACAGATCAGTTGTGGTAAACGGAAGCTCAAGCATGTTCGCTTGACGTGCAAGAACCAATGAGGTTCATTCTCATGTGTTACGCAGCAACCAATGAGGTTTGTATTCGTGTGTTGCGCAGCAGTTTGACCTTCATCAACAGGTTTGTTCTCGTGCGTGAAGCAGGTTTGGTTGAGCTTCTGTTTATGTTCGCTGATCAATGTTTATATGTGAGTAAAAGCCTAAATTAAATATGCTCATCAAATACGTAAAGCGATCGAGTCTCTTCATAAATCTTGGACTAAACCGCTTAATTAAGATTACTTTTAGGATGTCTCTATGAAATTTTTGAAGCGTCAAAATGGTAGTTGCTAAGCTGTCAACGGAGGGACAGAAATCTCTCAGATTTCATCAAAAAGATCTTCATTTGTTTTCAGAAGATGAACAAAAGTCTTACGGGTTTGGAACAACATGCGGGTGAATAAAAGATGACAGAATTTTCATTTTTGGGTGATCTAACCTTTTAAGGAAGTGTTTCTCAACTCCAGTCTTCGGGACTCATCTATCAGAAAGTTTTAGATGTCTCTCACTAATTAAAACACCGGAATGAACCCATCAGCTTGTTAGTTAGTTAAATGGAGAGCTATCTTAAACATTCTGGAGGGTGGTTCAGAAGTTGAGAAGTATCCAAAGTTTCAGCTTTTCAGACCAGAAATAACACACACAAGCAAACGTGCATATTGTTTATAGTCTCATAATAATATTGTAGTCATTTATATAATTTATCTTGGAGTGGTGAGGGTTTTATGAAGCATGTATGATGATGTTTTGGACCTCCCATGCTGCAGGAGTTTTGGTGAAATCTGATGATTATCAACTGAATCACAGTCGCAGAGTTTCTATACCTCATTTAGTATTTTTCTCCCATTTGATTTGCACAACAAATATGCTGGTGATTTTACAAAATATATTTTATTTTGGTTTCTTTTTTTTTGTGAATTTTTGTTTTTGTAATGCGCTTTTTAAAAAGTGCATTCCTTATGAGCTCATGCAAATAAATCAATAATGGTTGGTTATCTACATTTCGATGTGAAGAAGTGAATGTTAGAGGCTCATCTTTCTCACTGTTATCTTTTTATTGTTCGTATGGAGTGTAAACTTTTGGTCTGGCCAACAATGTGCAAACAACATGAACTGCTCCAGCATGTGATATGCCTGATAAGTGCACTTAATTTTTAAATACAGAAGTGCTCCGTTAAAGAAAATTCACAATTTTGACATCAAACATTCCTTTCTCCTTTTAAAAACTTTGTTTCTTCACAGAAAAATGGCTGTTATTATATCCTATAGGCATATGAGATTGAATGAATGTGCTTACTGCTGTATTTGTTTAGGTGTATAATAATAATTTTAGAACTAATATTAATTTGAAAATCTATTTCTGCTATTCTATTGCCAGCATGCCAGTATTGCCATATTTGGTTTCTGTTTTTATTGACTAAAGATTTTAAGTCAGCACTTCTGGAGATTCACTGCATGCTTTTATTATACAGTCAGAGGTCATTTTCTATACTTTCTCATACCACAGAATTCACTGGTTTCCATAATACTGCAGCAGAAACACATGTTTAGATCCTCCCCAGACTAACCGATGCTCAAATTATAAAATACAATTAATATGTATGTATTGCCATTGTCATGCATTGAGCATGACGTGTATAATGTTAAAAAAAAAACGCAAGCAGAACAACTATTAAAATAACCTGGACACTTGTATAAATGTACAATGAAAAGAAGTTGCATTGAACATGACTTGCCTTAAAAAAAAATTCTATGTGACTGTGTTCCTCTTGTGCCATGATTGTCATCATTTACAAAATACTGTCAAATTATTTGTCATGTACATGTAAATGTAAATGATAACCAAGGTCAATAATACCTAAAATCGAAGGAAAAGTGTATGTATGATCTCCTTCCCTTAACTTACTGACCTGAAAACATTATCTGCACAGTATGCATTGCCTCAACTACAAGTCCATCTGTAAGGGAAAGCCATATTAATGTGACAAAATGGTATCGGTCAGTGGTACCCTTTTGAGGCTGTGTAAGTGTAAAATCACATCCCAGGATATGGCGGTTACCATGGCGATCTCATCCACTTTAATAGATGCTACAGAGGGAGTGTTATCAGGGTACACAGACAGCAGATGGGACACTGAGATGTGGCATGCTAGTGTCTTTTCTTATGTTTAGCTGTTAATGCATTCTTTCACATCTAAGCCAGAATGACACGCTAGAGCATCTGTGAATAGTAGCTGTGCAGCTGCATGTATGTACATATTATAAAAGTAAACAAAAGAGAATAAAAAATGCATATGCTGCGAGTTCTGCATCAACTCCCAATTGGCACTAGTGTTAACATTTAAGATCTGAAGTTTGCTATAACAGTGTTGTTTATGTTCTCAAAACCGTGATACAAACAAATAGTAGCTTATGGTGATCTGACCGTGTGCCATCAACTTGTGAAGCTTGTATCTAGTGTGGTGCCAGCTGGACTTCTGACACTTCTCCTACAGTCTACCACATTTAATTACATATCTCACTTCATTTATTTATTTATTTATTTATTTATTACCAGTCTTGTAGCTGTGCTCTGCAGCCGTATATATCAAAACACCCATTTGTAACGAATGATGCCTTAAAATTAAGACTTTTTCTAGGTTTAGTAAGACAGAACCACGCACAAACTTCATCCATAATTGGGAAAATAAGAAGTTAGATGGAATTGTCAAGTCCACATACTTTTTGTATGTTAAGTCAACTGATAATTTTTTTACAGTGTGGTGGTTTTCTCATCTCCACAGTGTAAATGTCTGGAGGGAACTGTAGCAGCGCTAAAGGCCTGTGAGTGTGTGCGGCTGTCTGAGGTAAAAGCGGCTGAGAGACTTTAATAAGCTGACCTCGTCTGAAACCTAAGATACTCAACATCCACTCTCTCTATCACAGTCACCTTATTTCAACCTTCAATCACATTCTAGATGAAGACTGTGACTGAAAGATTTCTGACACAGTGGAGTGGACACTCTTTCTGGCTTAGGATGAAATACATGATATGGACATTTGAGTTTATGTTTAGCCTACTTGTAAAAGCCATAGAGGTTCTTCTGACAAATGCATAGAATTAAAGTCATGTGAAAAAGAAAGTTCACCCTTTTGAATAGAATATAGTTTTATACGTACATAATAAAAAATCATAATAACAACACATGACTACAGGCCTCAGTTAACATGTTAAACGGTCGTAGCAGTACAATTAGAAAAAAATGGGACAAGTATGGCATGTTTGGAAGGGTCACTATATGAAAGCTTCTCTCTTAAAAACACGGCTTAGGTTTGCAAGGTTGCATCTGAGGAAACCTGAAAACTTCTGGAACAATGTCCTTTGGACAGATGAGACCAAAGTGGAGATGCTTGGCCATAATGCACAGCACCACGGCCCAGTCAAAGGACCTTAAGCTGTGTATAAACAAATGCCCCCATACCTCAATGAACTGAAGCCATGTTGTAAAAAAGAGTGGGACAAAATTATTTTACAATGATGTGAGAGACTGATACTGTCTTACAGAAAATTATTACTTTAAGTTATTGCTGCTAAAGGTGGTTTTTAAGCTATTAAAACATGGGGTGCACTTTGTCACACATGGCATCTCCATTTTGGCTTTATTTTTGTTAAATAAGTAATGACACGGTGTAATATATCATTAGTTGATGTTCATCTGAGGTTGTATTTACCTAGTTTTAAGACCTGCTAAAGACCAGATGATTTTTCAATATGTCCTGATATGTAATAACATTCAATTCAAAAGGGTGTACTTTCTTTTTCACGTGACGTATATGTTATAAAGTCAAGCCTCAAAGATTATTGCTGTTTGACTGGTAAATTATATTATATTATAGAAACAATAAATCCTGCGCTGAAAACTGGGACTGCATTGCACTTACACGGGAGATCCTATCTGCAATACAGCACTAATGGAACACATGACTTATGAGGATTAACTGCCAGTTGTTCGTGATGGATCTCTTTTAATATAACAGCCAACTTTAGTCGCCACATTTCCATTATTAAGTCTGACAAGCCTTCATTCCTTAAAAAAGCATTCCTTCTATGGGTTCACAACCCTCTTTGTAGACTTGTTTCTGACGGATTTACTTATAAGTGTATTGGACAAAAGTTTGACAGTGCTGGAAAAGCAGCAGTGAGTCTGAGTCATCGTGCTGTTTTAGCAGAGGGACAGCGAGCGCCAGGAGTGAGAACGAGAACATGGCTCAGAATTTCCACTTGCATTTATGGGACTTCCACTCTATCATTGTAGCCTCTATATTATTACCAGAGAAAACTTTCTTTTCTAAGTACTTACTCTGTAACTTGGTTTTAAGTGTCAGTGAAATGACATGAACAAGTGACACTTTTTAATAATAGCATATACTGTGAGTCTTGTGTGAGTCTACTGTGAGTCATATACTGTGAGATTTCATGTAAAATCCCTATGGGGGGGTCTCCATCACAAACGGTTACATGAGCAGACATTCACCTCATAGAAACAGAATGTAATTCTATAAATGAGTTTTGAAATAGATATTGCTCTGCACAAATATTTAACTAATACCAGTAGGCTATCAGAGATAGAAGTTGTGTCATCAACTTGTTTCTGAAGTTCCGATGCAAACAGATTTCAGTTAGGCTATATTTGCCAAGCAGGATTTTGTATTTGTGTGTATTTCTCATCGATTTGATAATGACAGGGATAAGAATCTCTCAGTCTCTGCCACATTTTCAGCTGAATTATGGGGGTAGAATATACAGTGAGGAAAATAAGTATTTGAACAATTCAATTCAAATTTATTTGTATAGCGCTTTTCACAATACACATTGTTTCAAAGCAGCTTTACAGAAAGTGCATTAGAAATGTACATAGAAAAATACAGTTAGTTAATCATGTATTAATTTAGGGCATAACATATCGCCGGCGTTGAGTCGTCTCTTCACAGGCGTCGAGTCGTCTCTCCACAGGTGTTTAGTCGTCTCATCACAGGCATTTTGTCGTCTCATCACAGGTGTTGGGGCATCTGAAGTCTCCGTGAGAGGCTGGATACAAACTGGAGCTGACGAACGCTATTAACCTCGGGACTTGCGTCACGAGATAACAGCAGAAAGGCAGATGAGAAATAATTAGCATAGCTGATGTTCATAATATTAATGCATTCGATCTGATTCGGCAGTAGTACAAAAGGTAAGCATTATGTGAATGCTTGGTTAAAGAGATGCGTATTTAATCTAGTTTTAAACTGGGACAGCGAGTCTGAGCCTCGAACAATATCAAGAAGGCTATTCCAGAGTTTAGGAGCTAGATGTGAGAACGCCCTCCCTCCTTTAGTGGACTTAGATATCCTAGGAATGACCAGACACCCTGCTATTTTGCAAGTTCTCCCACTTAGAAATCATGGAGGGGTCTGAAATTGTCATCGTAGGTGGATGACCACTGTGAGAGACATAATCTAAAAAAAATCCAGAAATCACAATGTATGATTTTTTAAACTATTTATTTGTATGATACAGCTGCAAATAAGTATTTGAACACCTGAGAAAATCAATGTTAATATTTGGTACAGTAGCCTTTGTTTGCAATTACAGAGGTCAAACGTTTCCTGTAGTTTTTCACCAGGTTTGCACACAATGCATGAGGGATTTTGGCCCACTCCTCCACACAGATCTTCTCTAGATCAGTCAGGTTTCTGGGCTGTCGCTGAGAAACACGGAGTTTGAGCTCCCTCCAAAGATTCTCTATTGGGTTTAGGTCTGGAGACTGGCTAGGCCACGCCAGAACCTTGATATGCTTCTTACAGAGCCACTCCTTGGTTATCCTGGCTGTGTGCTTCGGGTCATTGTCATGTTGGAAGACCCAGCCTCGACCCATCTTCAATGCTCTAACTGAGGGAAGGAGGTTGTTCCCCAAAATCTCGCAATACATGGCCCCGGTCATCCTCTCCTTAATACAGTGCAGTCGCCCTGTCCCATGTGCAGAAAAACACCCCCAAAGCATGATGCTACCACCCCCATGCTTCACAGTAGGGATGGTGTTCTTGGGATGGTACTCATCATTCTTCTTCCTCCAAACACGGTTAGTGGAATTATGACCAAAAAGTTATATTTTGGTCTCATCTGACCACATGACTTTCTCCCATGACTCCTCTGGATCATCCAAATGGTCATTGGCGAACTTAAGACGGGCCTTGACATGTGCTGGTTTAAGCAGGGGAACCTTCCGTGCCATGCATGATTTCAAACCATGACGTCTTAGTGTATTACCAACAGTAACCTTGGAAACGGTGGTCCCAGCTCTTTTCAGGTCATTGACCAGCTCCTCCCGTGTTGTTCTGGGCTGATTTCTCACCTTTCGTAGGATCATTGAGACCCCACAAGGTGAGATCTTGCATGGAGCCCCAGTCCGAGGGAGATTGACAGTCATGTTTAGCTTCTTCCATTTTCTAATGATTGCTCCAACAGTGGACCTTTTTCACCAAGCTGCTTGGCAATTTCCCCGTAGCCCTTTCCAGCCTTGTGGAGGTGTACAATTTTGTCTCTAGTGTCTTTGGACAGCTCTTTGGTCTTGGCCATGTTAGTAGTTGGATTCTTACTGATTTTATGGGGTGGACAGGGGTCTTTATGCAGCTAACGACCTCAAACAGGTGCATCTAATTTAGGATAATAAATGGAGTGGAGGAGGACATTTTAAAGGCAGACTAACAGGTCTTTGAGGGTCAGAATTCTAGCTGATAGACAGGTGTTCAAATACTTATTTGCAGCTGTATCATACAAATAAATAGTTAAAAAATATGTTGTGATTTCTGGATTTTTTTTTTTAGATTATGTCTCTCACAGTGGACATGCACCTACGATGACAATTTCAGACCATTCCATGATTTCCAAGTGGGAGAACTTGCAAAATAGCAGGGTGTTCAAATACTTATTTTCCTCACTGTACATTTTGTACAGTATAAAAAACAATTATGTCTATGGAGACTCCCCACAAAGATAGTGAACCAGACATGGTGTGTGTGTACGTGCGTGCGTGCGTATTTGTGCGCGTGTGTGCATGTGTTGGACACCATTCACCTATATTGTATAAAAAGAGAAGCTATAGGACATTCTGCTAGATAACTCCTTTCGTGTTCCACAATAGAAACAAAGCCACTTTGAGACAATATGAGGATGAGAAAATGCTGACAGATGTTTAAATTTTGGGTGGACTGTCTCTTTAAAAGTTAAGAGTAATATAGCGAAGGAAATCATCATTTACACTAAACTGTCTTATCTAATCTCCCTAATGATATAAACCACTGTTTTGTATTGTCCTGTATTGACAGATGTCATTGGTATCAGAAGACAATCAGTGACAGAGACTCAGATATAAATGGACTGTCTAGCTCCGGGTCCAGTTGTCATGGCTACTATTATGCTGTCTGATGCTAAAGTACATTTTGTGTGGGAAATTTTGTTCTGTTACCCAGTGTTCAAACCCAGCATGCGCTCTCTCTCTCTCTCTCTCTCTCTCTCTGTGTTCTCTCCATTTGTACAGACAGTGTTCTTGAGTATGACCAATAAATGACGTACATTGTGTCATACAGATGTTCCAGAAATAAGACGTTTTTTGGAAAAGAAAAAGCCTCCTCTTGTAGATATGCCCCAATAAATCAGTTAGTTGGATACGTGAGTGGGATTTAATTTATTTATTTGTTTAATCGTTAATTTGTTTAAAGTCATTTAATCGTTTAGTCACGTAGAGAAGAGCTGAGAGGTGTATGGACAGTGGAGGTACAATCTGTAGAGCCAGTTGCCATGGAGACACTTATCTAGCTGTGGGTCGGGGGTATTTCTGGATGGAGTAGTCCCTTTAGGGGAACCCTGGATGGACTGGGACAGAAAACTTGCTTATGACGGTCAAACTGTCCCCAGATGAATATTGAGAGTTTGGATTTAACTGTTCTCCCAACACCTGATGTCCAAATCTGTCATTGCAACTTACAATGAATAAAAACAACAAATCTTCAACTCAGACCCTTCTTCTTAAACCTCATGTAAGGGGTTAAATGACTATCAGTAATATGGCAGAGTCACTGCACTTAAGTTGTCGCCTGTGGGAGGTTCTGAGTCACTCAATCATTTACATTTCTCCTCCACACTCCAAAACTCTGATGATGATTCAGGTGCACTTATTCCCAGCAGTCCACCTCTTTCAGCCACTCTTCATTTCTGTCTATTTAAAGATATCAGCTACCTTCATACAAAATGATCAAGACATGGGGATTCTGTTCACTCAAATAATCTATAGATATATATATATATACTGTATGACTTTCTTTCTTCTGTACGAAACTCTTTATGAGCAATATCTGTCTGCATGCTTTCAAAAAGCACAAATCCCGACTCTCTGAGCATTGCATAACTTGGATTGACTTCAGTGTAAATATAGTTTTAGAAATATTCAGAAGCAGCTAATAGACCAATTTCGAGCCTACGTCACAGTTACGTCACAGCGTTAGCTGGTGGCAAAACGAACGGAAAACTGGAGGCGGCCAACACAAACCAGCACAGATTCCCATAGCACCTCACTGCAGTACACGAGATACAGGGGGCGGAGTCGGATCCAGATCAGGGGGTGGAGTTGGGTAGGTTTAGGGGTGGGTTTAGGGATCAGGGGGTGGAGCTGGGTAGGTTCAGGTGGGAGGAGTTGGATCTGGATCCGACTCCTCCCCGTGGATTTCATGTTCTGCAGTGAGGACCATCTCCAGATTCGGCTACATAATGAGTTTAAATTATTATTATTGTTATTAAATGTCATCTTGTTGTGTTGTTGGGTGAAAGAATCGATGAAAAAATAACTTTTATTAAATTAAATAAAATTTTTATTTCTAGTAAATATTCACATCATTAAAATTATACCGTAATGTCACGGTATAATGGTAATGTTAATCCTGTCAGATCGTCCATCCATTGAGTGAGTGAGTGAAATTGGGTCAACCAATCTGCGTCCGTTAAAATTAACTTATGCAAATAACAATCGCGGTCCTAGACAGTGAGTGACTTTGCACATTAAGATAAAATCGGATTTTCTCCCGTCATTGTTAAAAAACAAGCTAACAAAACTTGCAAACTAACGTTACTGAAGCGGCCAGAGGGATCGTTCTGCCACCACCTAAGCTCCGCCCACAAAAAAAAAAAAACGTTTACCAACTGAAAATTGGTCTATAGATTTAAACAGTTCAGAATGTGATGAGGGGAAAATCCAAGGGTGCCTTGGATGTTAACTTATGTAATAGCGTTCCTGAATATAGAGCCTGTACGCAAAGGAGGCTGAATGCCATACCAGACATCAGTGGAGAGTCTCGTCCCCTGCTGTGTTAATGTAAAGCCTGATCTGGGACCAGACAGCTGTATCGAGCACTGTTATTCAAAGAGACTGGGGCCAGTTGCATCTTAAGATTTAGTATGACCCACTATTTAGTCAAGGGGCAGTCCGTCTTAATTTTATTGAATTAGACCAATCTATGTTTTTATGTAACTGACTTAAAAAAGTTATGAACAGTCAAAAAAAAAAAAAAAAAAAGAAGATATTTGATGACTAACTCATAAGACCAGTCTTGGTGTTTTGCAAGGCGGTAAGGAGCGCATGCTTGGAGGTGGAGAGGGGCATAAAAGCAGTAGAAAACACTGTGCATACTGCATCATCTCACGATATAGCCTACATGTTTGACAAAGCTCTTTTTCTCTCCGCCTTCCTCAAAATCAAATTCTCATTTGTCAAATACACAATGTTACTCTATGTTAAAAGTACACACTCCAGATATATTACTGTACATTTACATGTACTTACATTTGGTAATATTTTAAACAAATTTATTTGGTGAAAAATATCTGTATGAGTTTGTCAAATACACAATGTTACTCTATGTTAAAAGTACACACTCCAGATATATTACTGTACATTTACATGTACTTACATGTGGTAATATTTTAAACAAATTTATTTGGTGAAAAATAGCTGTATGAGTGTGTACTATTAGTCCATACAAAATTATGTCAAATTTTAATCATTTAATTAATTTCCCTTCTGGAAATTCTGGAGATGGACTTGCTTGAAGGGATTTATTTGTGGATTTATTGGGCGGGGCCTATGCAGATTGTGGGCGTGGTCAAATGAATAGAGTAGAATGTCATGCAGCTCTAACCGGCAGACAGCTAAAGGATATTTTCACACGGTAAGCTCGATCGGTTTTCATTTCTGTATGCCTTCACAAATACAAGTGAAACACATATCAAGAATGTGATTGACAGCATAAGTTATCATTTTCTGTAAGATTTCACATTGAGGTTTTGAAGGCTAGTCTGCTTTAAAAAACTTTAACGTTAGTCTTGTCGGAGAGAATTTGGCATCTTCAGTAGCTCTCAACGAGAATTAAAATACCATTTCGGTTTCTAATTAATAGTAATGATTAATACTGATACAATAACTGTAAATATGTCATAGTTCAAGGACTGTTATCAGCTTCAGGCTTTTGAATTTGTATGGTCTTTACTTTTATGAAAGTGCGTGCGTTTCAAAACCTCGCTGCCTGCTGCTTAGAAAGCTCAGAAGGATTTGAGACACTGCCAGTATTGATTTCATTTTTATGCTTGCGTCTAATTTAAGGATGTTGTCTAAATCGCACCCCGGTGTGCACACTCTGCAGAGCCTCTATAAATTAGCTGCATGCTGGTGCAGACGCGGATAATCCAACATCTATTTTTATGCGAAAAATACATAAAGAGGTCAGGCTTGCTTGTCTAACTGACGTCAGTGATATCACTCAGTCACCAGTCGTCCGTTATTTTTTCATTGGTGGTCAGCGACAGCGTGACATCATTAAATACCGGAGAGAGGAATACCGGGAGACCTCAGAGGTTTTGATTTAGGGATGAGGATTTCCTGTCGGATGCGGCAAACCGGCATTATTAATCTGCAGATATTGTAACTGGTGAGCTTTAATGAAATTGTCTGTAATCTGTCGAAGGGTATAGGTAGGTAACGTTATAGGGATGTGTGTATTTTTGAACCGTTTTGTCTCTGTTAAACGGAAAATAGACCAAACAAGCAAATAGCCCAAATGCAACATGACACTTTTTAAACGCATGCGAAACTGCTATGCTGAACAAAGTCTTTGTTAGTGTTTCTCGAGCTGTTTCTTTCTGCAGTGCCGCCCAAACGATATGCTTTACGCTCAAATGGTCAAGGGCTTCTCTTAGCGCGATACAATTTTCAAATAGCCTTCGTCTGTGTACTGCATGCTGTGTAGCACTCTTGTCCACTATATGAAACACATGATAGTAGAATATTGCTGTATTTATGATATAACATTTATAATATTACGATATTTATGTGTAGGCTACTGCTTGTGTTTTTATGACTATCGTGGACACTGACTGATTGCAGCAAAAGCTCTGCATAAGTAGGCTGATATCCAACGAGCTGAAGTGCTGCTGTTCTTCATATCAGCATGACTGAAAAAAATGCCGTATAGACTGTGCGTTTGATATTAGGCTACTTATCAGTTCGTTAAAAACGAATCAATTTCAAATAGCCTACTTTACATTTAAAATACAAATTGGCCAATTAATTAGTATATTTCAGATTTTTTTCAGAATTTAGCCATATTTTATTTTCGTTTTTTCCCATTTAAATTGTATTTTTCCCATCTTAAAATGAAGGGACCACTCACTCTATCTATCTATCTATCTATCTATCTATCTATCTATCTATCTATCTATCTATCTATCTATCTATCTATCTATCTATCATGGACCCCTCATTTCAATACTTTACATTTAAAACACAAATTGTGTTTTAAATGTAAAGTATTTGATACAGCTGATGCTTGTTAACCGATAAAATTATGTTTAACTAGAATTAAATTCGAATGGATAAGTGTCTTAGACCCATTAAAAATACCTACATTTGTTTTGTTCTGTTTTATGCAAATAGCAGCATAAACAACAGAACATGAGGATTCACACACTTAAAATACTAATCTCACTTAATTAGGTCAACAGATTAACAAAAATAAAGAAAAAACTGCGACAAGTAGCCTAAGTTTGGAGTTTCCATACATTTTTGTGACGCACACACTCCACTAACTTCAAGGAAAGGAAACTGAAATGGCAGAAAGCGGCATCCTGTTTGTTTTCTTTATTTCACAAAAGTACAATGTTTTTTTTTTTTATTGTGAGTGTACAAAAATAAAAATAGACCCTACAGTTTAAAGTGATGTGTGTATGACCATAAATGAAAGAGAGTTTTTTGTCATTTCCGCTGTTATAATGAGAAAAAATTAATTGTCATTGTGCAGATTTGTGTCATAGAAGTCTCACTAATTTAGTCCAGTGATGAAATAATGTGTCCTGGAAATGTGAAGCCTCAGGTGCTGCTTCATTCGCTGTCTCCTCGTGGAAAGGTGAAGTAGGCACATATGTAGATGGCACTTTTTCTCCTTCTTGCTCATCTTTCCATGATTTATTGAAAAAGCATAATAATGAACTTTGTGCACCCACCACTGTCACCGCATGCTAATTGACTCTCACGCGCAAAGAAAGTTACAGGCTATGCACAACACGTTAACCAAATCAATAAGTTTGAAAATAGCGACTGTTGCTTTTTACCACACTGCATTGGTTATTTTATTGGTTATCTTGTTTATTTTCACCTTTGTTTTGTAGAGAGCTTGGGGTGGTTCTGGAAGGACTCTATCTGTAAATTAAAGCCATGGGGAAGGATTACTATAAGATCCTTGGCATACCTGCAGGATCTAATGAAGATGAAATCAAAAAAGCCTACAGGAGGATGGCTCTAAAGTTTCATCCAGACAAAAACAAGGATCCTAATGCTGAAGAGAAGTTTAAGGAGATAGCAGAGGCATATGAAGTTCTGAGTGACCCAAAGAAGAGAGTGATCTATGACCAGTATGGTGAGGATGGTGAGTATGTTTTGTTCCATATACAAAAGAACTACAGCCAAACATCTAAGCACCTCATCAGATTCTAGGCTATGACTTTATTGGGGCATTACCAGTTTTCTGGAAACAATAGTTATCTTTTTTTTTTACAATTTGATAACCATTATATAGCCAGCTTTAAGTTGAAAGTTTCACACGTGTAATTTAGAAGTGGTGTTAGCATCACTTTTTACCCAGGTTATGACACCGCAAATATGCAAATAAGAACGTAAACCCAGGGTTTAGGAATTAACAGTGTGAAATTTGGATTATAAATACGTAGGGTTTATTGTTAACCTCAGGTTAGTGTGAATTGTGAAACAAGCAGTGTTGGGCAAGTTACTTTTAAAAAGTAATTAGTTACAGTTACTAGTTACTTCTTCCAAAAAGTAATTAAATTAGTTACTCAGTTACAAATTTGAAAAGTAACTAGTTACTTAAGAAAGTAACTATTGCGTTACTTTCAAGTAAAATTTAATTTTAAATGCTCAAATGTGACCCCACCTCTACCCCTCTTTACTGGAACTTAAAATACATGTGCATGTTCAATTATTTATGATAAATCTGAATATTATAATGAAATGGACACTTAATACAATACATTATTAACAGAAACATGAAACATTGTACACACATCTAAAAAAAAAATGTTGCTGTGGGACAAAGTGAGACTAGCCTTTCAAAGTTCCTTTCATTTCTTGAAGGAAAAAGTAATGTCTATACTTCCATTTAGAGAAGGCTACTTTTGGATTATTTGGGCTCGTCGCCATACCTGTCTCTCGTTGACTGACTGGCTTGTGTTGTTCCTTGTGTGTCCTGTCCTGTCCTTGTGTGTCCTATGTGTTATGATGGGTCGTAATTCATGAGCGTTAGCCGTTAGTGATGATGGGTCGTTCGCTAATGAGCGTTAGTGATGATGGATCGACTCGTTCGCGAATGAGCTTTTGATGGGTCGTTCGCGATTCGCGAATGAGCCGACTCTAAGAGCCGGCTCTTTTAGGTGAACGTCGGGAGCTGGCTCGCATATCTGATGAGCCGACTCTATTTTTACAAATTTAGCCTATAGAAATTAAATAATTATGTAATAAAAATTGAAATATTATAGTCAGTCATTTAAAGAGCCGTTTGTGAGCCAAAAGAGCCGGCTCTTTTCAGTGAGCGGAGCCGAATGCCCTATCACTACTATGCGTGCTTTCGAACACCCGCCCAACTCTACCTCTGATTGGCTTACAATGACATTTTACTCTACCTCAGCCAATCGTCAGCATTTATGTGCTTGTCTCGTGCTCTGCCCACTAACCAAGGAAGAACAGTAAAAAAAGTATTTGCCTCTCGCTCAGAGATCTAGTTGGTCTGATGAAAAAAAACCCAGCTTCATCAGTTATAGTAACGCGCCACATTTTTTGGCAGTAACGGTAACGGCGTTATTAAGATGAGAAGAGTAATCAATAAGATTACTCGTTACTGGAAAAAGTAATGCCGTTAAGTTATTCCCATCACTGGAAACAAGATAATTTAGGATTCAGTTTTTGCAGGGTTTAGATTGACCCACTATTTCAAGTGTAAAAAGCCCTATTAATTATTATTTTGAGTTAGTGAGACCAGCAGGGGGTCAGATGGGGACACTATACTGTCAAAAAGCAATGTCCTTCAGATGAGACATTAAACTGAGGTCCTGACTCTCTGTGGTGTAAAAAAAAAAATAATTCCCTGTATGCTCTTCGTAAAATAGAAGGGGTGTAACCCTGGCATCCTGGCCAACTTTGCCCATAGGCCTGTCCCTTCTAATCATCCCCATATACTGATTGGCTTCATCACTCCCTCTCCACCAGTAAACTGGTGTGTGGTGGGCGTTCTGGCGCAGTATAGCTGCCGTTGCATCATCCACGTGGATGCTGCACATCGGTGGTGGTTGAGGAGATTCCCCCCTCCCTATATAAGCAGCACTATATACAAATTTAACACATTATTAGTAAGTGCAAATTAAAATTCGTTTAGGGGTAAAACGGAGTTCGAAAAACGTGAGCAGCCGTGCTGTAGGGGTGTAACAATACATCGATATGGATCGATACATCGATCAAACATCTGACGATACGATGCATCGATGCCACACATAAAGTATCGATATACTGTACCTTTATTTTGACACTCTCCACATCCTCACGTAACTTTTCTCAGCTGAAATAGACGCTTGACAAGATTGACTGAACCCTTTGTCACAAAAGCCGGTATTTTCCACTGTCAAGGAATCGCGAGTTCATGTTTTACAGCAGAAACGACAAGCACCCTTGTTTGTGAACACAACTCGAAAAGTCTGTTTTAGCGAATCAGTGCTCAGTATTCAGGTCATGTGACAAAGTTGCAAGTCACTTTGAAAAGACGCGCTAGCTGAGAGGAGTTTCGTCAAAGCTGACTAAAAGTGATCGAGGATGGAGTTCAACGAACTTGATGAACCAGACAGTGATATCTTCGGGGCGTAAAAGGAGAATAAAATCGGCAACTTTTTCACAGAATCTTGCTAAAACTGTTAGTGGTAAGGGAAAACCTCTCTGTGTTGCAGGTACGTTAATCACAACAACAAAGTTTGACTGGCGTCTATGTCAGCTGAGGAGATTAACGTTAGCCTACATTAACTACATAAACACATTAAAGTGTTTTATTATAGGCTATCATAGCAATTACTTGGCTTTGTGTAACTCTGAAACATGAAATGTGGAGTTATCTGCTTTCGCCACACACAAAAAATATAGGCCTATATATAAAAAAATACTTTCAATGAACTTTCATTTTATAAGTTACCTGGATTTTTTTTTGTTATTAGCCTATTACTTAATCAAAACAACCCAGCTGCAGTTTGATTGATATTCAAATGCACAAAAAAAAAAAAAAAAAAACATGATATATGAAAATGAAGTTAATTTGCAACAACAGAGAACTCCGTTCTTGTTCATGTTTTTTGTTTTTTTTACTTGTAACTTGTAACAAACAACTTAATGTCCCAATTGGGAGAGGGTGTGCAATTTTTAAAGAGTTTAATTAAACTTTCATGATAGACATTTTTGCATGGATTTGTGAGTTAATAACCATAACTGGTTGTGTGCACTTGGCACATAATATCTAAATATCTATAAATATCGGAAAATTTAATCGAATCGTAATCGTATCGCAGAATTTTTTGAGGTATCGGCAAATATCGTATTGCTGGCTGAGAGAACTGATATCGTATCGTATCGTGATGAACTGTCCGATTTACACCCCTAGTATACTGTTATCAAACATCTGATGCCGCCCACATTGCTGAGAGTTATATGCTGTGCGCTTTCCTTTCAATAAAATACACAACAACAAAATTGAGAAAACAGCAAGCATTTTAATAAAGCATCTGATTATAGCAACGTGGTTATGTTTGCACGAGCTCTACGACACTCCAGTGAAGTCAAGTCACTTTTATTTATATATCGCTTTATAAACTAAATAGCATAAAATCAAGCAGCATTACTGTATTAAACATTAAAACCACTGTCAGTGTCTTATTTCATCAGAAGTACAACTGCATTTTTCTACTATAAAGCAGCTCTCCAGTGTGTTCATTTTTACTCACAGACGTCTGACCTCGACTGGCTGCACAGGAAAAAATTAACCAGAAAAGATTTGCTAATACGAATGTTTTAGCAGCCGGAGTGAACTTTTCCGGAAAGTTCGATTTGTCAAGCTGTTTTGGACTCCAAAAAACGTAGTTTCGACCTGATTTTGTTCCGCTCTTCGATTTAGCTTGAAGTATATCAGGGGACAAGATCCTTATGCTTGCTGTGGTAGTCGTTATTAATGGCATTATGCGGTGTTCGTTACACACTGATCAAGTTACTTGGCTACCACAGCACCACCTCCACTCGTTTTCCTTTTTTTATAGAAATAAAAAACATTTAGTTCAGTTGGAAAGAGTTGACAAATATCTGATCTTGTAAAATGTGCAGTCAGTACCGCCACTATACATAGAGTGTGCGTGTTTGTGAATTTGATCTCAAGCGGCTACCTGATGCCCGCAAATTATCTGCCTCTACACAGAGTACTTGTGATCGCGAAAGTAAAAAGCAGCGCTCCCCCTCTCCGGTGTTAATTACCAGTGTGAAAAGTTCCAAATCATTGGTCTAAAATAGTGGATTGTACTTCAACATATTTTTTCTAAGGAAACATTACAGATGCTACAACAAGACTTCATGGACCCAGGCACAGTTTTTTGTTTATACCAGATAGGACAACCCTTAAAAGGATCTTGCCGTGGCTGATGTGGATAGACCACTGTTCTTTACACACTGTCAGTGCAACTCTACCACCTCTGCTTTTTCCCAACAATCAAAATAACTCCTTCACACTGCAGGATGATGCAGAAAAGTTCTCTGACTAATGCAAGGACTATACACATGGCACTGTTCCAAAATAAGAAAAATGTCTGTGAAAACAAAGAAGAATTTCAAATGTTCCCACTTATGCCAACTCCAGGCTAGATGCCAAACTAAGCATCGTTGCACTGAGTAGTACACCTTTGCCAATTCCTCCTTCACTGAAGTTACTCCTGAATTTTGCAAGGACTCCCTTTATGTTTTTAGAGTCTTTGCATAAATTCTTTCTGTGCACCATGGCGTGGTTCAATATTGCTTGTAAAAAGAGCCAGTGGGTTCCCTCAAAAGGCTGTGGTAGCAGCAGAGAGCTTATTTGGCTCTATTAACACATTGAAAAATTATGTTTTTAAATCTATATTTTAAGATATGAATCTGTTATTCCCAAATGACCCATGATTTTTAAGTTAATCTTGATCGTTATATCTTTATGAGTACTGTCTATAGAAAAAAAAACGAACCGGATTGGTGCTTGCTACGCGGAGCTGCGACAGCGAATGCCCAGAGCTCCCACTCAGCTAAAACGGCAGCAATGGGGGCATAACATAAAGAGCGTTTTTGTGTGTGTGGCAAGCTGTAGTCTCGCGCTGAAGTCTCGCTCCTCCCACCTGGACACTATTTACCTTTCCCGGCTACAACCGAGATCACGGGACTTCAGCGCGAGTCCAGGTGGGAGGAGCGAGACTTCAGCGCGAGACTACAGCTTGCCGTCTAAAACACTATTTAAACCATGGCTAAGTTGCTAAACGCATCTTGTTCACAGGTAAGGCCCCTGTTCATGTTGGACAGACATTTTAATTGCATTTTGTGTCTGTTAAGAGGCACAAAAACGCTCTTTATGTATATGCCCCCAGAGCTGCCGTTATAGCTGAGTGGGAGCTCTGGGCATTCGCGGTCGCAGCTCCGCGTCGCAAGCACCAATCCGGTTCGTTTTTTTTTCTATAGACAGTACTCACAAAGGTCTAACGATCATGATGAACTTAAAAATTGCCCGGAGTTCTCCTTTAATAACCATCCCCTCATTAGCTGTTTTGGCCTGAGGAGTTCGTTGGAATTGCAAATAATTAAATGAAAACATGTTTTATAAGATGTCCGCATTAAGTATAGAGTTGAAGATTGCAAGATGAGTTGAAGTTACAAAAATGAGTCAGCTTGTGGCCTGGTAGTTAGGAGTGCATTTGTTACAAGCCATCAATCATCCACCATAACACATGGATGTTAATGTTTTTTTAACAGAACTGAAAAACAGTCAAAAAAGTTTATTTTTGTTTGATCGTAATTTACCTGGTCTTTTTATACCTCTGTTTTTGTGCAGAGGAATGTTTTACAGTAAAAATCATAACACAGTTCAGACACCTGAGCTTAGAGAACACATATTCACAGTGCTATGGCCTTCCACTCATACAGGATCATTAGTTCCTCAGAATTTGTACTAGTTCTTTTCAGTCCATTTTTAAGAACCAGGCCACTAAGTGAAGCCAGCTAGAAATGTAGAAGACTCTTTAATTGTTTAAGAGAGCATTTCTGTTCTTTGCCCAGCAATTTGAATCCATTATTTTTGTAACCAAACTGAGAGGGGGTGGAGAAAAGAGAGAAAGAAAGACTTGGAAGGTCTTCTGTTGAGCTTTACACCTCAAAATGGTGATGTGTAAACAGTTTCAGACTAAATCAAATTCTATTCCATGCTACGTCCTGGAGTAGACTAGTACTTGATAATTGTCCAGTAGGACTATACAATTAACTCAGTTTCCAATTATAGTGTGTCTGTGTAGAGCTGTCAACATAATTCAGAAGTGGACTACTCAGTATTTTCAGAGTTTTTTTTGTGTGTGTGGCTATTTCACTTTTTGACTATTTCAAATAATTGTCATACAAATAAATAGACTGTCCACTTAGTAATGTCAAGGGAATGAGTCAAAGAATCATTTTTGAATTGGCATACATTGGTATGGTATTGGTAAAGAGGCCCAACTGGGCTGTGTGTCAATGTTTTTTGTCAATGTGTAAAAGAAATACACTTTACATTAAGGAATCTACATTTATACAATCTTGAATTCTTTAAATATAGTATGCAGTAGGCATTTAAAAAAAAAAGATTCAGAAATATCATAATTGAAAGAGTTTCTTAACCTTGAAATGGTCACAGAAGATGCTCACCTGTGGAATTGGGCAGAACTTAAAATAACAAAGTAAATGCAGAAAACTCTAATAAATTGTCCCCCCTGTGTATTTCCATTCAGGTTTGAAAACAGGTGGCACAGGCTCATCTAGTGGACAAGGGACTACATATCACTACACCTTCCATGGTGATCCACATGCCACCTTTGCTTCTTTCTTTGGAGGCTCCAACCCCTTCGATATATTCTTTGGCTCTGGACGCCAGCGAGGAACCACTAATGGCTTTGCAGACCATGGTGACCATGACAAGGACATTGAAATGGATGGAGATGATGATCCTTTCAGTTCCTTCAGCCACTTTGGCTTCAATGGTATCAACGGTTTTCATCATGGTGGAGGTCGAAGACATCGTAATGAGCCCCTTCATGGTGGCCGGAGGAAAGTACAGGACCCTCCGGTAGTACATGAGCTTAAAGTGTCTCTAGAAGAGATCTTCCACGGATGTACCAAGCGGATGCGAATCACTCGCAGACGGCTGAACCCAGATGGAAGGACAATGAGGACAGAGGACAAGATCCTTAACATTGTCATCAAGAGAGGCTGGAAGGAAGGGACCAAGATCACCTTCCCCAAAGAGGGTGATGAGACACCTGAGAACATTCCAGCTGATATTGCATTTGTGCTCAAGGACAAAGGGCACCCACTCTTCAAAAGGGATGGCTCTAATATCATTTACACAGCCAAGATTGGTCTTAAGGAGGTATGTGCTCTTAAATCTTCACTGTTTTGACAATCAGTTTACAGTCAATTTGTTTTTTTCCCCATGTATTTTTACCCACAATGTATTGCAATGTTTCCAAACCCTGTTACTGGAGGAAAACCAACAGTACACATTTTGGATGTCTTCCTTATTTTACCAAAATGTGTAGTGTTGGTGTGCCTCAAGGAGCAGGGTTGGAAAACACTAGCTATGATTCCTTTCAAAGTTATGAATTTAACTTAACAAAATATCATTGGTACAAAATAACTGTATGAAAAATGGAAGTTGCTACTATCGGGGAAGCCACTGTGGCTCTTTTTTCCTACATCATAAATTACTTTTATCTTGGAGCCACAGACGAAACTGTCTGTCATAATTGCTGTCCTGTCATCATGCATTTGGATACCTGGGGCCTCATGTATCAATCTTGCGTACGCACAAAAACTTTGCGTACGACAGCTTTCATGCTCACAGTCGGATGTACTAAGAGTGAAATTAACGCGAGAATGTGCATTCCTCCACCGTCCACGCCAATTTCATGTCTGGCGTACGTACATTTCTCATTGTTTTTGTCCGTTGGTGACTCTTACAGGCAATGAAGTGAAGTTGCAAACATTACACAACAAATTGTTCTACAAGTCTATCGCACCACCACCTGTGGGAAGCATTGCTGTTAATTTGCAATTTATAAAATAATTGTCATATATTGTCACACAAGCCTTAAGGGAATATTCTATCAATTATGTAATTAAGTAAGAACATATAAAAGCATATGCAAATTGATACAACCCTTAAGTCTATAAATAAAATAAAATATAATATTAATTAATATATAATATAAAATTATATATATATATATATAATATATATAATAATTTATATAATAATAATAATAATACCGCTTTGACGGCATCAGCCAAACTCTCCCACTCATATTTTTTCCTTTTGTTATTAATTCCGGAGGACAAAGTTCCAAATAAAATATTTTTTCTCGTTTCTACCTCCGATAGTAGCACCTCCAATTCACTTTCTGTAAAGTTTCGTTTCTTGCCGCTTGCTTTAGCCATTTTCTTACTGCTTTCTTTTGCCAAAGTGGACTCATTACCATATTTAATTGGTTTAATTAAAGGGGGAGACTGGGTGGGGCGTTGTGCTCGTGCATGTGTGCTCAATTTTACGTTAATTGGGATGTACAAAGAGAATATGCGCGGGATCCTTCGTACGCAGAGATTCATACATCTGTTGTTTTTTTTGTGCGTATGCACATTTACACTTCTGGGGAGGTCATTATACCAAATCATTCTGGTGACAGTCTTTGGCTCAGACATTTCAGGGGCCTCATTTATAACCGTTGCGTACGCACAAAACAGGCCCTGAAAGAGGCGTACGCCACTTACGACGCATAAGTTTAGATTTATAAAAACAAATTTGGCGGGAAGATTTGTGCACCCGCACGCAAACTCTGACCCATGCGTACGAATGTTTTGGAGATGAAGCAGTTTGGCGACAGCGATGGTGAGCTGGAGTTAAATCTTTTGGTCACTTTTAGACAGAAATTCTAAAGAAAATGATACATATACAGAAAGATAATACAAATATGATTTCACTCACCAAGCCTATCACTTGAAGAAAATATCCATCCCTTCTTAAATGTCCGCGCCAGCGAGCGCTTTGGGCCGTTTGTGAAACTAACGCATATAGCTTATCTACCGGCAGATCTTCATTATGAGTCCTAATCATAAAAACACTGCACAATAACAGTTTAAATAAATAAAATAATTATTTAAACTATGTTTTACTTAAATGAGTTAAACACTTAAACTAGGTACATGAAATCATTACTGAGAAGTTACAAAAAAAATAGATATTCAATAAATAGAAATATATGTTGTGGATGCGATGCTTTTGAACACGTTTCCTCTGGCATGCTGTGTTTTAATGTTTTAACTACAGAGATAATTGCTTATCATGATAATAGCAGATTGTCTGAGAAAATAGTTTCGTGCAAATAATGTGTTCAAATAATCTGTTTCCATTAAAAATATAAATCAATTACAAATACTATTTGGCCAGTGGAAAAGATTGAGAAAAACTTTCTCTGAAATGTATTTTACACTATTTGATTTATGTATTCAAAAACTAGGATAGGATAGGCCACTAATGATTTTTATTAATGTAATGTGACGGCACATGCGTATTTTATATTTTCCTAATGTCTTGTACCGTTAAACATATCACGTGGATGAATAATCATACGCAAATGATATGCAGATGAGGATTTGCATAGTAAATCTAGGCGTTGTAAGCTCCATTTATGGTTATTTCGGGGTGGAGACGCATGTGCGCATAATCTTCCGCTGACTGGGATTTATAAAGTGAATTCTGCGCAGGTTTTGGCTTATGCACGCTTTTATAAGTCTGAATATTTTTTGCCGTATGCCATTTTTGCCTTTCCGGCGCACATACACTTTAAGTAAGGATCCTACGCACAGTTTTATAAATGAGGCCCCAGATCACACCAATATTTGGGATGCTGTACAATGAAATTGGTCCGCTGGTTAGACCAGTTATCCAATCACATTCACTGTTGACTTTTTTTGTTGCGCATAGAGGGATTTATTCGGTAATGTGTTTGCACTGTAGTTTATGAGCATGTCTTCTCATTGGATAAAAAAATATCCGCCTCAATTGAGTGCACATGTATTTTTTGCGCATTCTTAGAACTTAAGCTTATCTTGGCATTTCCATCCAGCGGTTTTTTATGCGATATTCCAAAATGTGCATAAAATAGGTGGATCTCTACTGATATTTTGCTTATTGGCCAGAAATTCAATATTGTGCATCCCTAATTGACAGTCTGTTTTTTGCACTTGTGGGCTTTTTCCCACTATTCCTTAACATTCCCTTACTGGCCGTCAAAGCAGACTGGGTTGTTTTATCAGTTGGCTTCTGTAGCCCAAGAATAGACAGACCCAGACTTAGATTAGACAGGTTTACGACAGTCTCTACAATGGACTACAACCTTTGGTCTTTGTGCCCTCATTAACATGGACTTAAAGGGTAAATTAATGGGCTTCATTTGTTATCAAACCCCACTTAAAAATAAGTGCTGACCTTGTTAACCTGCACTGCTGCTAAATTTGGCTGCATTATTCTCCCAACTCAAACCATTGGTAGTTTTATTTTCCTGCAATGTCTGTGACTAGGGCTGCAAAATATTGTTTCAGCATCAACATCATGATGTGTGCATCTGTGATAGATAGATAGATAGATAGATAGATAGTCACATAAGTAGGAAACATATAGTTGATTCATACGGACCAGGCCCCACAGTTCAGAACGCATGTGAGTCGCGGATTAATAGCAAAGTTTAACCATCATAGAGTGAAACTATTATTTGCATGCTTGACTGTCAGTTTAAACATTCAAATGAGTTTAAAGCATTCAAGCACAAAAGGTGCAAAAGAAAATTCTCAATTCGGAACTTGGGCGCTGGTGTCTGTGTGCTCACACAGAGCCGCCCAGACAGCAACACTGAATTCAGTTCTCTTTCTCATAGTATAGTGTTTGAACCAACACATATGTGCAAAATTGTATCCTAGTTAAAACACTTGTCTTAAGTGAAATTAAACAATTGAGAAAGAAAACAAATGAGATGATCATTAGGCTATATTGAATCCGTGCATTAGGTCTTAAAGTGACAGCAGCCTGCAATAGGCTACTTAAGATACACAACTATGTCATTAAAGTTGTAAAAAAAAAATTAACAAAAACTTGCATCACAGTAAGTGGTAACTAAACTAAACATTTGGTAACTAAACAGAATTTCATTGTTTATTGACAACATTTTACAATGTTTACATTTGCACATCTAAGCTTGTGATTTGATCGGAATCTTGATTCAATATTGATTCATTTGGATAAATATTTGGTACAGTAGCTACATTTTAATTTCTCAAATATCTCAAAGCAGTAAACATACAGGGAGCCCTGTATGCTGGTATTAAAAATTGATTAACAATTCAAATTAATATAATGCGTTTTTTATAATAATAATGTTATAATATTTTAATGATATGACTAAAAATATTATTAATCGATCTGTCACATCACATCACATTTTTGTAATGATATTTCATCATAAAATTGACCGAATTTGAAAGCTGAGACTTTTTAAAGTAACCTGCCATGTCTGTCGGTGTTAGTAGCTGCGTTTCCATTACAGATTTGCGCAAAACTTTTGCGCTATTTTCCAAACTATTTTTTGTTTCATTGTCTTGATAAATTGTGGCATTTCTTTGTTTGGGTAAAGTATTACGGGAATACTGGATTCTATTCAAATTCAATTACCCTTAAAGGCATACTATGCAGGAATTTTACCTTAATATAACAGCTTCAAAGTAATTTCGGTGGTAAACAAACTCATAATAGGGCGAATCATCCTGATAGTAAAGCTTCGGGGGGTCGCCGCTGGAAATACCAGCAATGCAAGTCTGAGAGGGGCGCCCCTGACAAATCTCGCGAGAATCGCGACTTGCTTTCCGGCAACGACGTCACACACAACAACAACATATGAAGCACGAAGACACTTGCGCTCATTTCAGATGATGGAAAAAGCAAAGAAAACGCGGTAGGAAGAAAGTAGGAAAAGGAAGGCTTTCACTCGTTGGCGCAAGTTAAAAAGTAGCACTGGATGCAACAGCGATGCTGACCTGGCGATCTTGTTGATGGACTAGTAAGTAAATATCTTACTTGTAAACTTGTTTGCGTTCTATGTTGTATGTTGTTGCGCAACTTGCGCTTGCTTGTAGTATGTCATTGTTTTTATGATGCTGTCATTCATTCATTGGTGATAATTAGACCAGTCCAATAATTTCCATATGTTTAGCTAGATTTCGATTATCATATTTTGCGTTATACTGTATGTTTTATTGCCTAGCTTGCCGCACAGCGCTGTTGACGTTGATTCCTGCGATTATCATGAGAACAGTTGTCAATATCTCACATAATTATCTAGTGTAAACGAGCACAATTTTCAAACTATTATGATAAATTGCTATAATCATGTCTAATGACATCATAACAGCCAATGTTATGAAATAATGCGACGTACATTTAACTTTATTGATGTCATCAGGCATTTTGTAATGTTTACATTACAATCAAAAAACATAAATGAAATTATACATTAGGCCTAGACTATAGGCTATTTATTTGTGATTTAGCTGCAATCATGTAAAAACGTTATAAGCTGCCAAACGCAATAGGCTACTTTATTATTATAAAGTAGTCTAACACTTATATTATATTATAAGACATATTATCCGATTTTGTAGACTATGCAGTATATGCAATAGCCCAATATTTTTATGAAATCGTGAAACATTACCTGGTCAATATCTTCGGTGTCTTGTGCCTGTTCCATGACCAACGCTACTATCCTACCGAACAGGGATGGAAATTAGCACCCGCCACCAGCCAAATGCGGGTGATTTTGTGTTGTTGCGGGTAAACTCGCCTCACCTACCGGCCACCGTGGCGAGTAAATAAAAATAACATCATGCAACGTTCGTCTGTTAGGACAAATTAGTTTGAATAAACGAGCAGACACTGATTAGCAAGACAACTAGCAGTGAATGTGCTTTCCATTAAATTAATCACACACACAGTAAACAAATCCTTAACAAAAAAAACAAAACAAAAAAACAGGGCTATTCTGGTGGGTGCGGTGATGCTGTAGTGACGCGTTCATGTAAGGGTGGCGCTGCCAATAAAGCTCCTAAAATCTGTCACAAAAAACAGGTAAAAGTAATGATTATGAATATGTAAACTATAGCAAGGAGATATTTTAATTATTTATTAATAAACAAGTATTTTCTTTGTCCGTGTCAGTTGCAAAGATGAAGTTGACGATGCTGATCGTGATCTTCGCAGTAGTGAACGCGCCAGAGAGAAATGCACATTTCATACGAATTGCATAAGCAGAGAGCAGTCCGTGTCTGTTTTCTTTCGTTTTGAATTGTTCTGTTTAAAAGTAGACATGTCTGTCTGTGAGGCTAGGCTACCTTATACGCTGAGTTTCGGTTCATTTATGAGACGAGCTCCAGTTCACGCGCCGGCGCCTCCGTTTCGTGATTATCTACCGTCTGCTATATTTAATTATTATTTATTAAATCCAGGCAATTGGTTGATGAAACATTGATTAAAATTAAGATACAATTAATACAAAACGAAATTCACTTTAAAGAAAGGTTTTGTGCTTTCTGTCTCTGTGAAAGTTTTAAAGCATCTTTTAGTGCCGCTTTCACAGTGGTCACGTCTGTAACATTGTTTTTTCCTCATATGGGAACTGAAATGAATATCAGTTCATGGTTTGTGTGTGTAGGCTATACGAGAGAAAGAGAAAATGTCAGTATTTCATTGAGACTTGAGATTAAATAAACTGCTTTAAGTATTGTAGATATTGTAGTATTAATTTTCACATGCAGTTACACATTGTCGGTTAAAAACAAGAAAGTGGCTGGTAAAAACATTGAGTGGCTGGTAGATTTTGAAATCCACCAGTCACAGTGGCCGGTGGACAAAAAAGTTAATTTCCATCCCTGCTACCGAACAGGTACCGGTGTACAGGGTGGGGGTTGTATTTACGACAGTGCAAGTATTGCACAGCGACTCTAGGGGTCGCTGTTTGACAAAAACACAATTTCTGCATAGTATGCCTTTAAAATTGCGAACTAAAAAATACGCCCAATGGAATCAGGTCAATTTCGTATCGCCAAATTTTTTTTTACGCTCACATGAGGGGGTTTTTCAGGCAATTCAAAAAAGGAATATTTTGCAAAACTGCAATGGAAACGGTTTTTGCTCATTTACATTGACATAGATGGCGTGGTATGTTTGGTCAGAAGACGAGACCGAGTTTAAACATTAAACTCATA
Source organism: Semotilus atromaculatus (assembly GCA_031834385.1). Lineage (NCBI taxonomy): Eukaryota > Metazoa > Chordata > Actinopteri > Cypriniformes > Leuciscidae > Semotilus > Semotilus atromaculatus. The sequence goes on from JAULUF010000035.1 coordinate 5,796,595, forward strand.
AAAGACAAAAGTATTACGGGAATACTGGATTCTAGACAACAAAGAAATGCCACAATTTATCAAGACCTTGAAGCAGATAGGAGGGAGAAACACCTCATATTTGCCGCTCCCAAGTATAGTATAAGGGTCTTTCCTTGCCATTAATGCTTGGATAACATCCCCACGTCTCCTTCCATTAAAAACAATGGCTAGTGTGGTGGCTGGGATATACAAAAACCTACCAAAATCCATTGCTATAATTTTTGAAATTACGTTTTAGTTGCATAACATCGGTTAATGGAAACCGCCATTTTTTTCCCAATATAGTGCAGCCTACCATATATCTGTGACCTTCCATTTCATTATGAAACATATTAATATTATTGTATAATGTGGGTAAATGTACCTGAGCATGCCCAGTGTTAATCTACCATAGCTTTAGGACTCAATAGAACAAAATCATGCTTGGTGACTGTAGTCTCTCCATGGCTCAAAGTCATTGCTGATTTACTCTCTCCCACTTCAGTGTGAGAGCACAGGAATGTCATGGTGCAGTGTCATACGCCAAAGCAGAGTCCTTACTTTGAAAAAGCGAGTTGAACTCGCCTTGAAGAGTTGAACCGCACATATTAAATTGCCATGTGACAGAGCCAAGCATGGTTTTTCGGGTTTCACATGGAACATTTAATTTTCACGCCTGGAACCAGAAAAGTATTGCTGATAATATAGTTTGTTAACAATAAACAAGTAAATAAAAAACAATCATAACTGGAATTGGAAAGTTCGATTTTTGTGACTTGTATTTCTGTTGTGTATCGTAGCATACTGTAGTTTGTGTTTTCTTTTTATCATAAAAGTTCAGTAGTGTATGACAGCTCATATTAGAGTCACTGATGCAGTGCTAGCCTGAAGGGATCCAATAAAAACCTCAACAAAAATTCAGCCCCAAGTAATTAAATGCTGGAACATGATACTTTTTTAATCAGAACAATAATTTAAATATTCTATTGATGTTGCCTAGATGTAATGCGATTTTCATGGGCTGACCCACTGAGGATAATAACCACAGTAACTGCATATTTATTAGTCTAGTGACCTAGAAAACCACAGTCAGTTAATACTTCATAGTGACATCAGCAGAAATAGCCTTAATGTCAGTCTTGAATGACCATGAAGTGTTTCAGAGCACTACTGTCATTAACGGTAAAGATATTTTCATGTCTTCCCGTTAACTTTTGACAACTTTTACCTTGGCAGCTGAGCCAAGGCAGTCAGCTGTCAGCTGTTTCAAACAATAATGTGTCCGTTAGATTTCCAGCTCTACAGCGTAGGTTCCTTTGCCTAACACAGCATTTTGACTTTGTAATATGTCAAGTTACCACAGATTTGAATATCTGAAAAGATTTACAATGTCTGTCTTAAATGAGGGCTATTTTCTGAGATGTTTTCATAGCATTGATTTACTTTTAAAGGTCTTCCTCATTAAATGCCCAGAAAGAAACTTGATAAGTGCCAATGAACATCACAAACTGTTTTGCCATCTGGTATCATCTTATGCAAACTGATGGCAACTCGCCACACAAATTTTCATCTGCCTGTTTATTGTAGATGCATTCACAGGACAGATTTTGCATGGATATAACCTGTTCTCATAGGCACATTGTCTTCATTTTTAAAATGTTCATTTAGAGATGCTCTTAGTGGAACCCCAAGGCACTGCTTTAATTAGAGCTCTGAGCTTCTTTAATTGCCTGCTGGTAAAGACCATGGGTTTGTACAAGAGCAAGACAGCTATAAGGTCCTTGTCTGCTGGTAATTTCCATACCCAATTCACCTAGTAATTACTCATCAGCAGTACTAAAGAGCCCTGTTAGCAGCGATGCTGAGGAAACGCAAGGCCACGTGATGATATCTGTATGATGATGCTGGATTATTCAAGACAGCTCTAAATGTAATCTGCATTCAGTAATTCTTTACACTGATACTAGTGAGTTTTAGAGAGAGTTCAATGCGCTAATTAAATCCCTTTTACCCGTCCAACAAAAATAGAAGCAATTTGGGTATTGTGGCGGAGCTGAAACATTACAAGAACAAATTAAATCATTAAATCAAGGTCGTCTCCACCCATTTCCGTTGTCATGTGGGGAAAAAGGAAATGAGGTTATCACATAAAAGGAGGAATTTACACTGAGGGTGGGGGAGGAGAAAGTGTTGAAAGAGACGTGAAGATTGTTGTTAAGAGTGCGATTTGTCGAGGTGAGAACCAAAAAGCCTCAATACAAGTCGAACGCCAACTGAAAGTAACCACATGAACGAACTGCCAGAGATGGGAGTAAGTCACTAAATGCAAGTCTCAAGTCAAGTCCAAGTCTTAACATGGAAAGTCAAAGTCAAGTCAAGTCATTCTGTTGTAAGGGTCAAGTCAAGTCATACTCTTTGTCAAGTCAAGTCAAGTCGCAACTTAGTCATCAAGTCATAACAAGTCGCACACAGGCTAGTTTTAAAAAAAAAATAACTCTAGGACTTTTATTACTTATTTAGACACAGAGGGCTGATGGGTTACAAAAATAAATAAATAAACTTGTGTGAAATAAATAAAATATCGTTAAGAAGCACTTTAAATGCTCTAAAATAAAAATAAATTAAATGAACACAAGTAAACAAGAATTAATAAAACTTTCCCATCTTGTGCAGTAAAAACGTCCCTGTCCCTCCACTATCATCCTAAAAGCTCTGTTTTAGCAGCCATTAGCTGAGATTGACCGAGGTGCACATTTGAACATTACATAGTAGGTTTTTGACAGGCACGGGATAACACACCTGTGGTGAATGTGGACCTCAAGTTAACATTATATCGCTAGCTGTTTGATTTAAGTTGGAAGTAGATAGTTACCACAGAAAACCTCATGTTTGAAAACTAGCAAAACCTTTGCTTTGACACAGTGACCAACCAACCACTGAAGCCTTGTTTATACTCAACGCGTCCGCATGAGCGTGAAGGTGCGCGCGGCAAAAATGACGTCATTGCGGTGTGGGCGGTCGCGCGTGTTGGGTGCGCAAGACCCCATTTCGCTTGCCGGTGTGCACACCACGGCACTTTTTGTAACATCGCGCGCGGCTCCGCATCCGAAGATGAACGACTTCGAGCCGCATCTGGCCGAGCATGTATCTCACTGCACCGGCACCCATTTTGTGCGTCTTAAATTAGTTTCTTACATTTACAAAATGAACCTATAGCAGACATAAGCCATTTTAATAACAATAAAGTTCCATGTTTTATAAAATGTCCATGAAACTTAATTAAATGTTTAGTGCAATAATAAAATATTTAAGAGATCGTTAATTGAGTTGTATGAAATACATAGGCCTACATGTTTTTATATCCACATATTTTCTTCTAATATTACTGAAGTAATAATCTCAGGGTTTACTGGATTTTACACGATTCTTTTTGTAGTGTAATGTACTAATATAAACATTGTCACATGTGGACCTTTCTTCTCACGTTGATTCCTGATAGTTAAGAGGACAATTACTTCAGTCGCCCCCTGTCGTTTCACAGAATAGCACAACGCCGAGCGCGTCAAGTATAAACGCCTCGTCCGTTTGGGGAGGTGCGCGCGCAATCAGCGGAGACTCGCGCTCATGCGGACGCGTCGAGTATAAACAAGGCTTTACTTCTCGCTGTGCGAATATTTTCCACAAGTCATTTAAAGTAAATAGGCACAAGTCCGAGTCAAGTCTAAAGTCACAAGGAGCAAGTCTGAAGTCAAGTCGAGTCTTTTCAGAGATCTAGTCAAGTAAGTCTCAAGTCCAGAAAATTGCGACTCGAGTCTGACTCGAGTCAAGTCATATGACTCGAGTCTCCCACCTCTGAGAACTGCTGGTAATTGGACTGCTTTCGCACCCAACATCTGTGGTCAAGAGGGATCATTTGAAATCTTTTCCACCTTTGGCAGATCATCAGATTATAGTGACCCTCTGTTATATTTAACCAGATGTCTCGACTTTATGGCATTACACCCCTTAGAGGATACAGACATTCTGGCAACCTTTCGCACTGTCCTTTAAGGAACAGCACGGGACTGGTGGGAAGTGGCTAGATCCTCTGTTAGAGTTGGAATCCGCATTTCTCGCAGCATTTCTTTCTGAGGATTATGAAGACGAGCTAGCTGAGCGTGTCCGCACCCGAATTCAATGGTAAAATGAGTCCATTAGAGATTTCGCTTTCACTTACAGAGCTCTATGCAAGCGCTGGAAACCTTCACTGACAGTATGAGTTAGTTAAAATGATATTAAAAAACATTAAACCATACCTTGCTAGTCAACTTCGCAGCAGAGTAAGTACAGTGGATGAACTGGCAAAACTTATGAATCAACTAGAAAAAGACTATGTTCATCAGTTGCATTATGAAGGGCCGTCCAATGCTGAAGATGTAAAGGTCAGCATCCACCTGGAAACTGTCCACAATACTCCACTTCACCTTTCACATCGCCTCAAAGTCCTTTTCATCCTGCAGGAAACAGAACCTGCATCCTCTGATCCACTCCGGACTTGGGCTTTTGGTCCACTCTACTTGGCAAATGGTGAGACCGCTGTACCTGTAGGATGGACAAATATCGAAATAACACTCCATAACCAAGTTTTTTCCCTACCGGCAGCCAACCTTTCTACTAAAGCTCTAGCGTACTCTGTGGTCTTAGGATTGGATTTTATATTCACCAGTGGTCAATGTCACAGATGGAAAATATTCTTTCAAGTCAATTCCCAACAAGAATGATCTTTTTCAGCCTGGACAAGCTAGTATTCCCGCTAGATGTATCCAGCATCTGGAAAAGAAAGCACAACATAAAAATGCAGAGAGAACTCTCACATTGTTCAGTTCTATTCCTCCACAGCAAATGCCATGGATGGTGTCCCAGTCACCAGATAATCTGGATGAAAAAACTTTAATGAAAACCCTGGTAGACACAGCACACTTACCACCCGAGGGAAAGTGCCAAATGCTCCACCTCTTAGAGAATAGTCCTCAAGTCTGTACCCTCCAGCTGGGAAGAACAACAGTACTCCAGCATTGTCTTTATACTGTCCATCCTGTACCCATCAAACAGCATCCATACAGATTAACACCAGAGACTCTGACTCAGACTCTGACTTTTCCTAAATATGTGTATATTTTTATATTGTATATTCCGCCATCAACGCGCACATATTGTTCAAGAAGTGCACAAATGAGCAAGTTTCTCAGAGGGACTTCATCACGCAACTGGCAAGCGAACTTCGCTCCGACCACATGAAATCAAAAGACACACAACTGGTGGTGCGAGAGCCAGGACCAGGGCAGGAGCAGCAGGAGATGGAGAGAAGGAGGCAGTGCCAAGTAAGGAGGAACTGCAAAAAAAATAAAACCATGGAGACATGTGCCAAATGTCACAAAGCAGTGTGTGGGAGCTGCACACGAAATGCGGTGTTTGTGTGGACTGTGCGTAAGCGTTAGTGAATGATGCGGGGTTTTTTTGCACCGTTCAAATAAACCCGTTATTACTACCTATCGTAACATTGTATATCCATTTATTTTTAGATTTTGTATTGATTATTGAACATATTTACAAACAGGGCTGTTTGTAAATGGTATGGTATGAAGCTTGGTATGGTATGACCATTGTAAATGGGCATGGTATGAAGCTTTGACGTTTCCTATCTTTTTTGCATGTCTATTCATGTGGTGAGTGTGGTGAAAAATATATTTTTGACGCAAAGCTTTCCTTACATTTCCTTAGACCTGTCGGGGCAATCTTTCTTTTGTGCTTGTTTTAAGGGTGATGACGTTATAACATGACGACAGGAATTAAAAGCATCATTGGAAAACTTAAAGAGAAAGGTTAAAATGTAGATATGACATGACAAAAATTATGTTCATTACGGCCATATGAACGTCAAAGTATGAACGGTCAGAAGGAGGGCCAGTGCTATCACTGAGAGAGATGCCTATCCTCTGCCTAATATCACAGAGATCTTGGAATCCCTCTCCGGTGCAGGTATTTTCTCCAGCATCGACCTCAACAGTGGGTACTGGCAGATGACAATGGAACCTGAGAGCAAGTCCAAGACTGCATTCATCACTCCATCTGGGTTATACCAATTTAATGTCATGCCGTTTGGGCTGAAGAATGCTCCAGTGACATTTCAGCGATTAATGGAGACTGTCTTAGGTGAACTGCAAAGAAGAATGTTTTTTGTGTATGTTGATGATATTATAATTTATTCACCCTCTGTCACCCAACACTTCTATGATCTTCAGACTGTCTTTGACCGATTGCACACAGCCAGTTTAACCATAAACCTAAAAAAATTCTGCCTTCATGAGTTGATATTTCTGGGACATGTGGTAAACACAAAAGGCATCTCGGCTGACCCCAACAAAGTAGTTGGGGTCAGCCTCCCCAGTAGTTCGCTCCTACCCTGTTCCCAAGAACCTTAAAGGGGACATATCATGCTAAATCGACTTTTTTAGCCCTTAAATGCCTTTTGTTGTATATTTGGAGTGTTTATAAGTACAGAAAAGTTGAAATTAGTCTCTTCAGGAACTTCGTTGATATCTTTACATTCTGTTTTGGTCACATTTTTCAACCGGTTTCGATTTTTCTGTAATCTATGACGTTTTTTGAACTATTACGTCACAGTATTTGCAGCGGAACTGCCAAATAAGGACATCGACTTCCGGCCCAACACTTCGAGCAATCTGCCATTTTTATTTCTCGCTGCAATTTTGTAGTCCAAGTTCAAGGATGCAGAAGTTACGAGAGGGTACGTCAAAATGTTCGGTTGTTGGATGTAGTAACCCACACGCTTCATTACACCATCTCCCAGCATCAGAACCTCTTCGAAGTGCCTGGTTGAGTTTTATTTTTCACAGAAATGTACCCACATCTGTGGGTAAAGTCATTTTTGTGTGCGCGAAGCACTTCAATGATAACTAACGTTAGTTCAGCAACCTCTGCCAGTATAAAGAAGGATTTGCCGATAGACTTAGTCTGAGTGAGGGCTAAATTCCTTCTATCTTTGGAGACGACGAACAGAGCACTTCGGTAAGCTGTAAATAACGTTAATAAAAATAAAGTACTACTTTCTTAAAACACGGTGGTCATGGTTTAACAGTTGTCTTGTTAGTGTGCTTGTTTTAACAAGAGAAACAATCGTTAGTGTTAATAAATAGTCGTTGTAAAACATGCAGTATTGAAGTAGTGGGCATGGATGGAGAAGTTACTGTAAATACAGTAACACACCATTGCGATACATCCATATGAAGACGTTGTTCTGCAGGTTCGTCGTCTTTATTTTCATCTCGCTCCGACTCTGGCTCGAACATGTAAGGCTTGATGGACAAGTCTTCCGTTGTTGACATTTTGTTAATAACGTGTGGAATAAAACGTTTCTGTGCCGCTAGATAATCGGATCTCTGCTATCAAACTACAAAAATGTCCGAACGGGGTGGAGTTGAACCGAGTGTCACCTCTGCAGCCTGGATTTAAAGAGACCGCACCAAAACGAGTTGCTCTCAGACGCACATCAGAAAAGGGGTAGAAAAGGGGCCTGTGGAGCTATAATAATGAGGAATTCAGACCCAAGCATTGCAGTTCCGTTTTATATAGACCACAAATGTATGATTTAAATGCATGATATGTACCCTTTAAAGAAGTTCAATGATTTCTCGGGTTGGGGGGATGGTATAGGTTTGTGCCCAATTTCTCTCAGATAGCTGAACCTATAAATGCTTTGAAGAAAAAGGGACGTCAATTCCAGTGGTCACCACAGTGTCAACAATCCTTTGAGAAATTGAAGACATGTCTCACCTCACCCCCCATCCTGGGTCATCCAGACCTTCAGCTTCCTTTTGTTGTCTATACTGATGCCAATGACTCAGGACTCGGTGCAGTGTTGACACAAAGAAAAACACATGGCTTGGAAGAAGTCATAGCTTATGGCAGCCGAACGTTAACCAAAACTGAGATTAATTATTCGGCTATGGATCATTCAGCTCTACAGTGGGTCATGAATTACACAAAAACCACAGGGCGACTAAATCCGTTGGGCAAAAATTTGACTTTGTGGTTGAGTATCGAAAAGGAAAACTCAATGTAGCACCAGATGCGTTATCCCGAATGTATTCCGTACCTGGATGCCATTTATATTCCAATCGGAAGGAGGACTTTGGATTTCCAATTTAGGAGACATCTGGAAAGGAACAGCATAAAGATCTGGTAATTACCAAACTATTTCAGTCACTAGCCGACAATGATTCCTCTATGCAAGACCAATATGAAGTAATTGAAGACAAGCTGTATCATCAAACTCATCTGACTAATGGGCAAGTACATTACAGAATCTATGTCCCGGCCACCCTTGTCCCAAATATTCTACAGCATTACCATGCGCATCCCTTAAGTGGTCATTTAGGAATTTACAAAACTTACCAGAGAGTGTGTCATGTCGCTTTTTGGCCCTCCATTTGGACATCTGTAAAAGAATATTTAAAAAGGTGCATGAAATGCCAGACCTTGAAAAATGAGAGCCGCAAACCTGCTGGGAAAATTCAACAGACCACCACCAGTCGTCCAAACGAGATGTTGGGAGTAGATATCATGGGTCCACTGCCTCGCAGTTCCCACCAACATGAATATCTACCAGTGTTTGTGGATTACTATTCCCGGTGGGTTAACTGTTCCCCTTGCGAAAGGCCACTGCTCAGACTGTTGCTTCACACCTCAGAGAAGAAATCCTCACCCGATGGTGGGTTCCTGGTTTCATCCTGTCTGGCCGAGGCACACAGTTCACATCAGCCGTCTTTCAGGACACCTATGCAAAATGGAAAGTCACCCAGAAGATGACTACTGCATACCACCCTCAGACAAACCTAACCGAACGAGTGAACAGAACATTAAAACAGATGATTTCAGCATATATGGATGACAATCATAAAAAATGGGACCCACACCTACCTGAGCTATGGTTTGCCATTAATTCAGCGGTACAAGAAACCATCGTTATATCTCCAGCCGAGCTTCAACTTAGAGAAAATTACAGGGTCCAATGGACAAGCTGCTGCATGGGCAAAATCTTGCTCCAACTGCTCCATCTTACGATATCACAGAACATCTGTCCAAGTTGCAAGCTAGAGTAGAGCTTAGATCGGGCCCAAAAAATCAAGCCCGACCCGACCCGAGCCCGTGCATGTTGTGTCCGAGCCCGGCCCGGCCCGACACATTAACTCTGATTATGAGCCCGAGCCCGATTTAAACCCGACCATTTTTAATACGTGGGCCGTTATAACCGGGGGCGACGCAGGTTTTTTAACGCAGGTGCTGAAAGGGTGCTAGACCATATACAGGGGGGAGCTGCGCAATTTTATATATATATATATATATATATATATATATATATATATATATATATATATATTCGATTCAATTCGGTGACAAGCGTCCCGAGAATTGATTTAATTTATGATGAGATGCTCCAGTTCACGTGGTGACCGCGGCTCGCCGGCGCCTCCATGTCATGATTATTGTCTGTTATACTTGCTTCTTATTTTTTTAAATCCAGGCAATTGGTTGATGATAAACTTATTAAAATTAAGATACAATTTATACAAAACGAAATTCACTTTAAAGAAAGGCTTTATTCAAAACAAAACGTAATGAAGTGGTCAAAATCATGCCTGCCCTGTACCACTCTCTCCCGATATTGCGCATCCTCCTATAGCCTACTCTGTTATATTCACAGAGTACTGTGAGTACTTCACAGAGTCTGTTACTTTCATAATCAACATGGAAAAAAATAACATTATAATATTTTAATTTTAACTAAAAATGAAACTAAATGCGCTTATTTAATGGCTACAACACGACGCTCTTTGTACAAATTGCTGCACAGTGCACATTCATTTAATTCTGAATTTTGCACATAAGTTGAAAGGCATATTGACTTTATTGCGTGCATTTAATTTGTATCTTTATGAATAATGTAACAAGGACGAAGCATAAACTGCGTTGTTTATTTATTCAGAATCGAATGGATCGCGAATGGATCCGAATGAAGAAACGTAAAAAAAAAAAAAAAAAGGTTCCATACCTCCGACTTTACTTCATACTTTCTCAGTTAATTATCCTGTTTTCATTTTTTTCTTTACTTCTTCAAGCTCCATTTTGCACTTAACTTAAGATACACAATACAGCACAGCGTGCGAGAGTGGAGGAGATGCTGCGCGTGACACGTGACGTGCTTGATCAAGGGCCCGACCCGACCCGACCCGAGCATAGTGGCGGGAAATATCGGCCCGGCCCGGCCCGCGGGTCGGGTCGGGTCGGGTCGGGCTCGGGCTCGGGCAGAGAATCTAAGCTCTAAGCTAGAGGCAAAGAATACACCAAAAAAGCATCAGTAAGACAGCTCCGTAGCTACAACAAGACCCGAAGAAATGTCTTCTACAAAAAAAAAGATTGTGTATGGGTGAGAAATTTCCCGCAATCAAGTGCACTTCACCATTTTTGTGCTAAACTTGCCAACAAATGGAAAGGTCCCTACAGAATAATAAAACAGCTGGGACCACTGAATTATCGTGTGGCATTAGAAGACACAGGTGAGGATGTGCGTACCGTTCATGTATGTAACTTGAAGCCATGTTTTCCTACCGCTGATGAGTTAAACCACCTGGGAAAATTTTGGAAATTTTCCACGAATCCACTGACAAAGATTAGGAGTTTCTTGGTTTCTGACAATGCTACCCTTTAAACAACCTGGGGTTGTTTTTATCCAGGGGGAGGAGTGTGGCGGAGCTGAAACATTACAAGAACAAATTAAATCATTAAATCAAGGTCGTCTCCGCCCATTTTCGTTGCAAAGTGGGGAAAAAGGAAATGAGGTTATCACATAAAAGGAGGAATTTATACTGAAGGTGGGGGAGGAGAAAGTGTTGAAAGAAACGTGAAGAGACGTTAAGAGTGCGATTTGTCGAGGTGAGAACCGAAAAGCCTCAATACAAGTCGAACGCCAACTGAAAGTAACCACATGAACGAACTGCTGGTAGTTGGACGGTGGAATATTAAATGAAAAGGAAGGTGTTGTTTTCACTTACCTGGGTGGTGGTTACAATCCAAAAGAAGTTCACTATTGCTGAAGGTTGCTGGATACGTGGCTGGTCTTTCCCCCAACACTCATACAATTCACCTCTGCACTTTCCACACCCGGGTTCCTCACAAACTAAGCAGTGAGTAACATTTTTATTTTATTTTTTATTTTACTCGGTTTGCTTTTGTGTTTTTGATTTTTGCCACAAAACAAAAATTGACATTACGTTATATCGTTATATTACGATAGCAGTAAGGTCTCATGGTAACATACAGGGCATCAGATTAAACACCACAGATATAAGAATTTCTTTATACGCAGACGATGTCATATTATACCTAACAAAGTTGGCTCACTCACACCTTCCCTAATAAAACTTCTTTCAACTTTTGGTAACTTTTCTGGCTATAAAGTCAATCAATCTAAATCCTGTATTCTTTTATTGAATAAGGATGATAGTCAACTATCAGCTCTTGCTCATTTTAATGTAGTAGACTCTTTCACGTATTTAGGAATTAAAATCACAGCTAATATAGATAATATATCTTCTGTAAATTACCAACCCCTTTTAAATGACATCTCCAAATTCATAGACAGATGGAGAACTCTACTTTTATCTTTAATTGGACGTATTAACGCAATAAAAATGACCGTATTACCAAAAATATTGTACCTCTTTCAAAATATTTCTCTGTGTCCTCCATCCTCCTTTTTTACGTTACTTCGGAAACTATTCACTGATTTCATCTGGAATAATAAAAGAGAGCGTGTTCGTCTGTCATTGTTATATTTATCGTACAATAAAGGTGGTCTTCAATTTCCTAATTTACAGTGTTATTATTGGGCAGCACAATTGCGTTCTACTTTATACCATTTTTCTTCTGAAGCCCCCCCAACATGGCAGGACATTGAATCTTCAATTATAAAGTCAAAATTACCACTTAATCTTTATCTTTATTCGACAAATATCAAAGCTCTCAGAAAAGGCAAGGATATTATATCTCATAACCCTATTCTCATTAATACAATTAAAGTATATAGGTCAGTCAAATACTTTATCATGTTTTACCCCAATATGGGGTAATGAGAGTTTCAAACCAACTACATCGGACCCAGGATTTAAACTATGGTATGATAAAGGGCTGCAAAAAATTTAGGATTTTTATAAAGGAAATTACTTAATGTCTTTTGCGGAGATTGTAGCACAGTTTGATATTCCCAAAAAACATTTCTTTAAATTCCTTCAGTTTCATCCCACCAAGGTACAAAGCTTACAATACCCACTAAGACTTCTTTTGAGATTTTATTATCAAAGTCTACCCAATCTAAAGGTTTAATATCGATGTTTTATAAACTGTTAGAGTCATACTCTAAAGAATCTTCAGAATCCAAACTGGTCTTATGGAGAGAAGAGTTAAAAATGAACATATCCTTAGATATAGGGGAAAATATATGTATGAAAGCTCAATCACAAACTATTAACAGTAATCTCAAATTAATACAGTACAACTGGATTATGAGAACGTATTTTACTCCAGTTAGGTTAAATAAAATGAATGCGAATTTTCCAGACACATGCATTAAATGCTCAACTGATAAAGGCACATTGTTGCACTGCATGTGGAGTTGTCCTATTGTGCACGAGTTTTGGAAAGAGGTAATTTTATTTTGGGGATTTTACCGAAGAATTTGGTGCATTGTAGAAGCACTCACAGATTCATTGATATCTGTATACTTCAAGCAAAGCGTTTAATAGCTATGTATTGGCAGAAAGTGGAAAAGCCACCTATTGTACAGTGGATCAATAATATGTCCTTTTGTTTGTCAATAGAAAATATTACATACATTTTGAAAGGTAAATTGTCTCTTTTTTAAGAGTATTTGGAAACCCTTTATGTCCTTTTATTTCAAATTCTGATTTCAATAATATAATGAATGAGGTAGAAAGAGATAAAATAACTTGATTCTCAACCTATTCTCACTTGCATGTTATTACTAGTAAATCATTAATCATTTACTATTTTTCCTAAATTACTCCCTCATATCATGATTTGCTTCTCTTGTATGCTTGATTACTTCCAACTAATGTGTAGCTATCCTATTTGACCTGTGCCTGGTTTTTTTGTTTTGTTTTTATATATATATATATATATATATATATATATATTCTTATTTTTTTGATACAATATTATTATTATTATTATTATTTTATTATTTCTTATTTTATTTATTATTATTATTTTATTTATTTATTATTATTATTATTATTATGTAAAAGAGATCCAACCTTTTAATGTACGTTATTGTTGTATTGTACTGGCATAAGCTGTTGTATCTCAATAAACAAAGTATTTCCGAAAAAGAGAGTGCTAACTAAATTGTTAGGGCTTTAAATTTTGAGAATAGTTGCATTTGACTAACTTTTTGCCTGTGTCATCGTTGACATACTTATGGAATGATCTCCTTGCCTAGTGGGTTTGCTAATGTAGATGTAGCCTATATTTTTCACTTGTGGTAATGTTCTGCAAACTTCGTACTGGTGCAAATGTCCAGATCAGTGACAAACCTCTTTGTCACACCTAGCTGTAGACCATAAAAGAACTTGTTTCATTTCCAATCTCCTTTAACGAGACTATGTTTGGGAAACATCATCATTAGCCAGAGTCAAGGAGATGCCTGGCACCTTGTCATGTTTAACTGTTTTGTGAGAGTATCAGCTACTCCCTTCTTTCCATGAATCCCCCGTCTCCCATCCCCCCAGCCCACACTACTGCTGTCTGTAGGAAGGAGCTGATGTCATTGCGAACACATTTTCTTGTCCCTTGAGGCAGCTGCTAAGCAGAGCTGTCTGGCAATGTTTGTGCTTGGTATTCACAGAAAGTTCATGAAATGTTCTTCCTGCATAAGCTCACATGCAATAACCGCAGGCTTTTCACTGCATACATTTAAGCTTTAATCTTTAAAGTCTCGACTTAATCCATTTTGTTTTTAATATCCTGATATTTAACAGTGAGGAACTTCAGCTCTGTCGGAAGATGAAAATGAACTAAATCTGACATAAATACTAATAATATAATAATCCTATCAATTACATTTGTAAACTGTCTTAGCAGCTATATTTATTATTACTATTTTTACTAAAATCTGTATTCTTTTATCCGATGGTCCAGTGGGGTTCTTAAAGTAGCCCATCCATAATGGAAAGCGTGGCAAATCTACATTCTCACATTGCAGGATTATATGAACCAGTGAAGTCATAAATTCTTTAATTATTTTAGGTAATAACTTTTAGAAAGAGCTCAGAGTATGCCACTAGCATCTCACTAACATCATGAATGCAATGCAGTGCACTCAAGTTAAAATATTCTCAACATCTAAATCATGTCACAAAATATTCTGTATCTAAGATTGCTTCCGCTTCAATTTGATTTTACTTTTTTAAATTTTTTTATTTTACTTTTATTCACTCAACAGATAATTGAATCCAAAGCAATGTACAAATGGGGACATTATTGTGATATTATGGTTTGTGTGTACAGTACACTGATAAAAAGGATCCTGTGGTGAAGTAAATGCTACAAAAAACAAACAAATGTAATTTCTACATGAAGTTAGTTCAGGCAAGAATTTAAAGAAACAAAGTAAATTTCTCAGGACCCCTGAGCTCACAGAACAAGCCAGAAAACCAAATATATATAACAGACCAGACACCGTCGGGTCTAGAATAATATATAAGAGTCAGTAACAAAACCAACATAATATACTAACAAAACCAGACACTGTTGGGATTATTAGTATAGGAAAATATAACCGCCCAAAGCGGGTTTTATATATATGTGTATGTGATTGTGAACCGTAACATTTGTAGACAAGACCGGACACATACCTTAATCATACCGAAAGCACCTTCGCCTGCAGGGAAGGCACCTCCATAATATGGCGAGGACGAGGACCAGCCGGCCGCATCACAAATATCTTGAATGGGAAAGCCAGATGACCAAGCCCATGATGAGGCCATGCCTCTGGTCGAATGGGCCTTGATACCTATAGGGCAAACCTGACCCGCTGAGGTATAAGCCATAGAAATGGCATCCACTATTCATCTAGTCAGCCTTTGCTTAGTAACTGGATCACCCTTAGATCGGCCTCCAAAGCAGACAAAAAGCTGTTCTGATTGTCTAAAAGACGCAGAACGCTCCAGATAGATTCTAGGCGCTCTGACAGGGCAGAGAAGATTAACCTCCCCATCCTCGGCCGAAAGGGGAAGGGCTAATAATGTAATAACCTGTGCTCTGAACGGTGTTGAGAGCACTTTGGGACATAACCATGCCTGGGTTTGAGGATGACTCTGGAGTCATCTGGTCCAAACTCTAAACATGAAGGGCTCACAAAGAGAGCCTGCAGATCTCCCACTCGCTTGATAGATGCCAATGCCAACAGGAGAGCAGTCTTTAGCGAGAGAGGTTTTAGATCAACCGACTGGAGCGGTTCAAGAGGCGGACCCTTTAGAGCCCCAAGGACCATGGAGAGGTCACAAGGCGGCACAGAAGGAGGTCTGGAGGGTTTAATCCTCTTAGAAACCATACCACCGGGTCGTTTCTTCCTAGTGATTGGCCAGCCACCAGAGCATGATGTGCTGCAACTGCAAGGGCTGCCACATACACTTTGAGCGTGGACGGGGAGTGGCCCGCATCCAACAGCTCCTGCAGGAAGGAGAGTACCACAGATACCTCACATGAGTCCGGGTCAACACGATTTTTCGAGCACCAGCTGGAAAAACCCGACCATTTCAAAGCTTGATCAAAAGGTTGATTTCGGCCTCGCCGAACACCCTCCATATCAGACTGACCGTCTGTGAGTTCAGGGACCACTCACTTAGGGGAGTGTTGCCCCGTGAGGGCATATCTGCACGCAAATTCTGGACGCCAGGGATATGCACTGCTCTCAGAGAGCTCAGATTGGTCTGTGCCCATAAGAGGAGGTCTCTCGCCATAGCATGCAGGTTGCCTGACCTGATGCCACCCTGGCGATTTATGTAGGCCACCACTGACATGTTGTCCGTGCGGACTAAGACGTGGTGACCTCTGAGGCTTAACAGAAATGCTTTCAGGGCCAAACCAACTGCTTTCATTTCCAGACAGTTGATATGTAAGCTCTGCTCCGTGCTCAACCAGAGGCCGGAGGCAGGCTTTCCCACGTGCAGCGCTCCCCAACCCATGGTCACACCCATGTGGTACCAGTCCTGAGCCCGCCAGGGAATCAGGGTTCTTAAACAACCATGATTCACCATGATGCACAGGCTGCCTGACTGCCATGCATGGCACACGGCGTGTCAGCCAGTGCTGCAGCGGGCGCATGCGCAGGAATCCCATACGGAGTACTGACGATGCTGCTGCCATGAGACCAAGAAGTTTCAGAAATTTCTTTAGGGGCTCTCGTGTGGGCCGCGCCGTCATCGTCACAGAGTCTAAAACTGTGCCCTGAAAGACCACACTCTGGCTGGGGGTCAGTTTGCTCTTGGTCACATTGATTGTGAGACCCAGGCATTCGAAATGGCCGAGAATCAAATCCCTGTGAGCTAGTAGCTCGTTTCTCGACTGTGCCAGCACCAGCCAGTCGTCGCGCAAGAGGCGGTTTGTCGTCCCAAAGGATAGCTAGCCGCGAGTGCATTATGTAATTAATTATGACAGAACAGGCATACTCTCGCAGAGAGAGCAGCCTCCAGCATAGAGTGTGGTTCAGCATGGGGGGTTCCCAGGCTTGTGACGCACTTTGTGTGCCCGTAGGCCTCGTGCAGATGCATCCGCACGTGGTACAAGATGAGCGAGGCATTTGAAATAACGCCTCGCACACTTAAACACAGAATATACAATAGAAAGAATATTGCGTCGTCGCCGGATAGCCACAGGTGAGACGGCGTCAGAAGAAAACGGCTGAGAAGGCGTAGTCTGCTGAGATGATGCTCGCTCAGGCTGAAGAGCTTGTTCAACGGCGAAAGGCATAGTAAAACAGTCAGAGACATGCAGTTGTCGTTGGAGTAAAATCTGCTATAATGGCGAATTCGGGGGAATATTATAGGCTAATGCCGAGTTCAGACTGCACGATTTTTTAAAGTAGTCGTGTCACTGTTCTTTTCACACTGCATGACTATCTTGGCCAGCATTCAGTCATTGCTGTGTTCACACTGAACGATGGATCGGCGACAGGAGGTTTCACACTGCATGTCTTTACAAGTGGAAGAATCGCTGACAACTGTTTTGCACGCAAACTACGTTTCACAACCAAACACACGCGAGAAGTGTAAGAAAATAACGCAAGACCACGCGTGCGTGAGACCGGAGTTCTCGCGCGAGACTCAAATTGTTATTAAAAATGATAGCCTGCAAGAAGCTTGCGATCCCAATCTGTGAGCTGATTTGCAGCGAAAAGGAGAGAAAAAAATAAGATTATGCAGGAGGAAATGGTTGGGGAGACGAGATCAACTTGCTGAGCTCTGAGCAAGGATTGTGTGTTCTACAAAGAGAGTTGGGGGTAAAGAAATAATTTTGCAATGTGCTGCTGGTCAAGCAATATGTAGGCTACTTTGTTTCTGTTTGATATACTTGTAAATATATCTATTAAAATACTGATATTCTGGTCTATATCTCCTCCCCGAACTCCCCGCTGCTCTGTATCTTGCTCTCTCATTGGCTGTCGGTCATCGCCCGATGTAGTTTTCAGTCAGAACACTTTCACACAGCAGGATTTTGAATCGCCGACAGGTCCAGATATTTAGCATGCCAAATATCTCACGGGCGTCGGCGACTCGTCTGTGATTCTCTCAGATCGCGTCTTTGCTCATTCACACTGCTTGATTGTCACTCGCGTGAACGAGCACCGATTTGCCTGTGATTTCGGGCATTTGTCAGCGATTTCTCAAAACCTGTCGGCGAGCCAAAATCGGGGCTAAAATCGTGCAGTCTGAACTCGGCATTAGGCCACGCACGCCCGCGCCATTGGATGTCCAGTTGACGCAGCACAGTATGAGCGAGCCAGACGCTCAATGTGCTAGCTGTGCAGCTGCAAATGCGTTTTACATATAGGCTTCAGTAAATTGATAGCTACGCAATACGAAGTGACCGTTCGAAAGGGAACTAAGTTCCACCAGTGTGTGTGACAACTACATTATTTATATTCTGCAGATATTGAGTAGTAAATTCATCTAATTTCATGTTTCTAAGTAAATCGTACAATTTTAAATCATGGCTTAATTCAGTGTGATATTGTTTGAGTAAAATGTACAGACAGAGAGTGAGCAAAATGTACTTAAAACAGAGCATTGCACGATACACTTAAAATGATTAAGTGGAAATTACTCAACAAAATCTAATTGGCCCAGGTAAATGTACTTATCCTCAGTTAAGTAGATTTTACTTAACTCTAAATGTTAAATTAAAGCTACAGTCCGCAGTTTTTCCTCTTTGTCACCATCTCTGTTCGAAATCTGCAATTGCAGTTATTTGCGGAATTATCAACTTTACGTGGGTTGTAAATCGGCATGAAACAGCGCGGATGAACACAGTGTTTTGAGGCGAGTGCTGCTGTCAGTCACCGCGCTGTGTGGATACTGTCATTCAGAATCACAGATTCACTTTTTGAAAGTTTGACCGACATAAGAATTTTCACCAGAAAATATCTTCTGAACAAGTAAGTAACATCCATTTTTGTTCTGATCAACTAAGGGGGAAAAAGCATTCGACATGATAAGCGATCGTTAGATTTAATCAACGCAATTTACAGGAACCGTGCAAATTATAGCCTACTTTGTTCTCAAATTGTTCATGTTAACAACATCAGGATTGCGTGACTAACGTTGCATTTAATGTGTTTTATTACCTGTGTAGTTCAGAATTCATATTCTCCATAATAGCTAAACGAGAAAGGCACAACAAGGAAACTCCATAACTGTGTGAATTAAGAAAACAGTGCTACTGTTACACGATTGAACTATTGAAATGTCTTACTTGTTAAGCAGAAAAAAGTGGTCTATTCTTCCGTTTTGAACTCTTCAAAACACGGAGTTCACGCACCTTTCAAAAGTCCCGCTGATGTTTATCCTTGTGTTCGCATGAGACGGTTAATTTCTTTCTCTTTCTCTAGCCACCTTAAATCCGAAGTACGAAGTCTTTTGGGTTTTATAACTGGTGAATCTCCAGTTGACTCAGATGATTGTTGTTTGGATCTTTCTGGATCCGCCATAAGTTTAATTATGTAAAGTGCTGCGAGAAAAGCCTATACATCTCTACATCTCCTCAGACGCAGTATAGCTGGCAGCCGAAACTCTTTCTTTATGTGTACGGATGTGACGTAATGACGCAAAGACATGCTCGAATTTCCCGCGGAAACCCACCAGTACCACTGGAATTAAAATCATTATTACAAGCTAACCGGTTTGAATCTAGCTATGGCAAGCAGATAGATTTGAACACTGGCTGAAGATGTTTTTTTTTAAATAATTATTTTGGATTATTTTTAACTTAAAAAAATTACGGACAGCAGCTTTAATTTTAAAAATCTGCATTGATTAAGTACATTTTGCTTATCGGTTTTTTAAGGTTTGTTTTGAAAATTCTTCCTCTTTAACAATTTGAAAGTGTTCCATCTGTGCCTATGGACCTATGGAATCCTGCTTCAGTCTTTTACTTTATCCATAGCAACTTCTGATTTGGGAAATCACAATTTATGTCCTCAGCTGATTTTTCAGTTGCTTCATTAGCTGTGTGAAATGAGAGCAGTGGCCAGAATTAGCTTTCTGTGCACTCAGCTACCACACCACATCTGCAGCATCACACACACACACACACACACACACATGTTGTGTTTTCATGTTTTATGGGGACTTTCCATAGGCGTAATGGTTTTTATACTGTACAAACTATATATTCTGTCCCCTTACACTGCCCCTATCCCTAAACCTACCCATCACAGGAGACTATCTGCATTTTTACATTTTCAAACAACATTACTTTGTGTGATTTATAAGCTGATTTCCTCATGGGGACCAAAAAATGTCCCCACACGAACAAGGATTTCGGATATTGCCATCCTTGTGGGGACATTTTGTCCCCATAACGTAGGGTTTACCAGGCCACACACACACACACACACACACACACACACACACACACAACGCACACACATGCCCACTTTGAAACCATCCACGTCAGAAACTCCTGCAAAACGTTTTTAATCAAATGTGAATGAAGTTATTGAGTAGATAATTGTTGATAAAATACATTTATTTTGAAAAAAATAAATGAAACCAATTAATGACGAATTATTTATTTGTTTTTCATTTTTACTCTAATTGTATAATCAGAAAATTATGCTAATATTTGTTTTCTTAAAAAATTTTTATGGTGACAGCTAATACATTTATAATGTTGCAAAATAAATATTTTTCATATATATATGCACTATATAGTGCACTATATATATACTATATACTATATCTATACTGTACATGTGCTCTCTGTGCCTGTAACATCATAGAGGCATCTTACACTAGGTCTCTATGTGGCCATGTAGAGTTTGTGCTTAGGTGTTGAAATACCATCAGCGTCTCTTGTCCGCACTGACTTTGCTTTTTTGCTTTTTGATAGGCTTTGTGTGGCTGCACAGTGAACATTCCCACCATTGAAAACCGAGCCATCACATTGCCCTGCAACGATATCATCAAACCAGGTACAATCAAGAGACTGCGTGGAGAAGGCCTACCTTTCCCAAAAAATCCATCCCAACGCGGGGATTTGATAGTGGAGTTCCAGGTGCGCTTCCCAGACAGAATACCACCCCAGTCCAGAGAGATCATCAAACAGCACCTACCACAGTCCTAGAGGAGGTTCAGTGGATTCCCTTTATGCTTACATTTTTCAAACACACGGTTTCCTTAGAAATACAGACACTGAATCAAAGTTGGACAAATATGTCGCAAGGACCAGAGGCTCATTTGATATTTTGTTACAGTTTTAATTAACTTATTATAAATTTCACTGAACATGTGGAACGCCCAGAACTTTTGTTTTTTTAAATAATCCTTTATTATTTCCCCTTAGCAGGTTTTATTCTCTGTAATCAACATGTTGAAAGCAAACGGTTATAAAGAAAAACAAAATGACAGATTTTTTGGATGGAAGGTTAATATTTTTGGTGCACTGATGGACATGAGGACAATCCAAAACCAACCGGCTATTCTGAAATTTAATCTGTGTTATTTTGTAGCAGATGAAACTCTTTTCCATTGTAATAATCGTTAAGCTTGTTTTGAATGTTGATTATGTAAGACAACTTAAGTGTTGGAGACTTCTGGATTTTTGAGCACCAGCAGAGCCATTTGGTAACGATTTAAAAATATTTCCACTCTCTGACACATCTCTACTGGTGCTTTCTGGTAGTTTTTGAAGTACCAGGTACTGGCATTTCTGGTAAGCATTTAGTGATGTGATCAAGGGATTTTTTTAGGTCACAGAAATTTTGAGTGCCTTAACGTGGCAAACCAGCTGTTTTATTTTCATTAGCATTGACATAAGGGTATTATTGAAACAAATACTGTAATCAGATTAATTTGTCATTTCAGTACCCCAAAATAATGTATTGCAGTAACATCATTAAAGGGATAGTTTACGCCAAAAGGATAAATCGGTGATGTAGTCATTGTCACGGTGCTCGTAACATGTCATTGTTTCTGTGGAACACATGAGTGAGCTAGCAGAATGTCCAGGCTGTTTTTCTAGATGATGGTGACTGTGGTTGTCAGGCTATCTCTTACACCTTCCAAGTTGTATAATCATAACTGAAACAGACCAAAACTTAAGCCGCTATTATACCACTATGTGCTGCTGTGTGCCTCGCCTCGAGCGGTCTGTAAATAAAGAAATTGTGTGTTGTGGATTCACCAGCTCTGATTGCAAAAGAGAAATAAAAGTATATTGTAACAAAATAACAAAACAAATATAATCATCAGCAATATCTTATATATGTTCTATGTGTTTAGGTTTCAGTCATATTCGTCAATCCAAGTTATATTATACAATTATTTGGCACATCACACGTATCATACAAAACAAAAACAAAAATTTTGACCTAAACGGTCTTGGTCAAATGTCCTTAACATTTTATGATTTGGTCTGACAATTCTTTTTTTTTTTTTTTTATAAATTTTCCTTATAACAGTTATTCATTGTTTTATTATCTGAGAGCAGGAAAGTTTCATTGAAAAACAAATTCTGGTCTGTTCCTTTTGTCAGGATGTTTTCTTTTCTAATTTGACTGTCAAAACTCACTTAAATTGTATAGAAAAGAACAGCTGGGTCATTCTGCTAAATAACTCAATTTGTGTCCCATGGAAAAAAAAAGTATGTGGGCAAGATAATTGTTAAATAATCATTGAAGCTAATAGCTATTAAAAAATGCTAATTAGTTTATTTTAATATACACACCACCCGTACACTGGAAGAAACACAAGCATCCTCCAAAGTGCAGCATGATAGTCCCAGTATATTAAGATGAAAATATATTTTTTCATCCTATGAGCAAATGGAAGTGAATGAAAAACTCTGTTACCTAATGTTGATTAGTGTTTGAAGATTGGTCTGTGTGAAACTGAGAACTGTGATTTTTTTGGGAAATACAGATCTTCATTGTTCAGTAACCACAGCTACAATTATTGCAAACTTTTTTAATGAAGTTATTAGGGATAGATTTCTTTTCGAACAGCTTTTTACTACAACGGTTTCAGTATTTTACACTTTTAAATGTGTGCAATGTGAAATAAACTGCAATAGTTGTCT
The DNA here is from genome assembly GCA_031834385.1 of Semotilus atromaculatus. Lineage (NCBI taxonomy): Eukaryota > Metazoa > Chordata > Actinopteri > Cypriniformes > Leuciscidae > Semotilus > Semotilus atromaculatus. The sequence continues at coordinate 5,819,527 of JAULUF010000035.1, forward strand.
GTATTTTAGTTTAGATTTAAAGCACAGCCTCCTTTCAATGAATTTGTGATGTACGATCTTTCTACAGTAACAACAGCACTTGAGTAACAGTGTTTTCGATATAAGCAACAATTTTCACTTTTCCAGGGATCCATCTAGGATATCTCTTATACAACCATTACTCTGTCATTTCGTTATAACTGTATTTGGTGATACATTGAAAGTATGGAAGAACACAACCTTTTTAAAGACTGGTGTAAAATAGTTTCATTATGTACTCACAGGACTTTTGGACATCCAGTCACTGTTTTGAATTTGAATGTCAGATTTGAAATGTCTCATGTTTATGACTTTTGTCCTCATGTATAAATCACACACTGTGTGTGTGTGCGTGCGTGCGTGTGTGTGTGTGTGTGTGAGAGAGAGATGCTGTTGATGTTGACCTCTTTCATTTTTAATTGCTGCAGTTTACATTTTTGGTGCTTCATGGATGATTTACAAGAACAAGTAATAAACCAAGCATACTGACAGAAATGGAAATGGTTTCTGACTGAATGAATTGTAGACAGACTGACAGCTTTCCAAGTGACATGACGATGTTGGGCCCTCAAGGGAAACACATCTCAATACAAAATCAGAATGTTGACAACAAATCAACATTTGAACGTATTTATAGTTCCTATGGTATATGCATTCATACTGTAACAACTAGCAAAGGTTTTAACTCCACAGATCAATGCTGGACTACAGTTTTGAATTTCTTATTGTATTTAAAATAAATGTTATAGAAGTATATTTGGGGCAAACCGTTTGCTTTTATCTATTTTAAATACATTATGTAAAGTCTAAGTGACATGAATAGAGAATGTTTTTCATTATGCGGATATGTCTGAAAAATGGCTCATGCCACATCGCTTGACTCAGAAATGAATGATCCTCATCCCTCTGAAATTACCCAGTGAATCAGACCATTCTTATTCACCATGAATATTGGACTCTATCAACTTTGTCACACGAAAAGCATTATTTCACAAGTTAATTAACTAAAGCTGTTAATTTAATTATTTCTTCATAAAGTTGAAGTATGATGTGTACTGCTGACAAAGTACAAAATCTCTGTGATCATTAAGCATCAGTAAACATTGATGGTATATGGTACATGTCTCGATGGGTCTGATTATCTGTGTCACAGACATGATCTCTATTAACTGTGTGCATTCCTCTAAGTCTAATGGATCTGCCACTGTATGAGCTGAGAAATTAGCACTGATGTTCCACTCAGTTTTCTATGGAGTTCATGCAGTGCATGTAAATTACCTGGCCACCCTAAGACATTTTGGGATTATGTAAGCCTGTATAAACTACAAGCACAATAGAATTCAACAGTTCCTGTCCAGTATTTCAGTCGCCTGAATACTTTTATAAGCTTTTTTCTCAATTGGTTTTCCTTGGGGATTTGAAAAAAAGTCTTTGTTAAAGAGTTACCAAACCAATCATGTGAATCACAGCATTATTGCCCCTTTTTTCAGTAAAATTTTGTTTTTATCTCGCATTTTATGACTTCTTTGGTAGAGTCTGAGGACTCTCTTGACGGGTTTTTCTAATCACAGCATTATGAAATTTGATTTGAAGCAACAGTATTTGAAAATTGACCCTTTTCACATTTCCGAGTTTCTCAGAAGCGGAAGTTATCATAGTTGGGTAAACTTCTATAGTGGTGAATGAGAGATGACATTGAATATACTTTTTGTGTTCCCATTTGCTCAAATAGCAAAAGAAAACGCTGTAACAGTGTTTTCACAACTTTCAAAAAAAATGGAGAGAGATTGATAACGGATGTCAATTTATCTGCCACTCAGCAGCGTTAACTAATTTTTTTGTAATTTGATGCAAAGGTAAAATAATCAAAAAGTATAGTGTTATAAATGTACATACATTTAAATATATACAACAAGGAACTCCTGCACTATCAATACTTCCAAATGAGTATCAAAATTTTATTAGCAACGTTTCGGTCTTGTAATCATCCATTTAAAATGATCACATGACCAATCACCGTAAAGATCCATTTGTAATCAATTAAGCTCATTGAGACTTAATACATAATTAACACCACATCATCATAATATAAATTATGAATAATTATGTTTGTAACTGTTTATGATGCTGTGGTGTTAATTATGTATCCAGTCTCAGTGAGCTTAATTGATTACAAATGGATCTTTACGGTGATTGGTCATGTGATCATTTTAAATGGGATTGAGTTTGAATAGTTGTAGGCTATATATGGCTGATGAAGGTCGTGAGACCGAAACGTTGCTAATGAATTTTTTTTTAGCTTTTAAATAAAATAAAACACACTTTCGGATTTATCCGATGTCTTACTGAAATACAGTAAATTATCATCATTTGTGTAAAATCCCGAGTTTGTGTTTATTCACTGACCCTAATGGAAAAATGAAGAAGCATAAACGACTGATGTAAAATTAATATATAAAGGAATGAGCATTCTCATGCCTCAAGCGTCTACGTCAGTAAGATTGCTGTATTATAAACCAATAAAATCGGGTGTGGGCGGAGCGACACGTGTTGCCCCGCCTTAATGTGTGACCCCGCCCCAATCGTCCAGACTGCACTCTGGAGTTTCTTGAAAATTCCGTCAATGGTGGGAAAAGAGTTGAAAGGTAAATTGTTCTGTGTAAATGGCTCTTCAGAATGTTTTGTCAAAATTAGATTTTATTTAACTTTAATCACACCTTTCACATCATAATTTTATCAGAAAAATAATAGTTTCTGAAATTCACCTCCCATTGCCACATACCCAATGAGGTGTACAACCAACACTAGGCCTACCCACATGTATCACATCCGTTCAGAGAGTACCCTCACTTTAAAATTAGCCATTGGTGCTATTAGACTACCAGTGAGTTCACAATCAAGAATTTTCTTCAGGGGTTTGCAGGGTTTTCCCCTTTTGTAAGGTGACTAAGACATTTCTTCTGCCTGACCACATAAGGGAAGTGGAGTGGGCCTTGAGTCGAGCGCGCTGCCAGGTCACAACACTTGGAGCAGTCATGAGGCAGACAGTAATAATTCGTTGGCTCTATATTTAACCAGGAGGAGGGCTGTGACAGCTGAGAGCGCTAAACCTGAGCATGCCAGAATGTGACTGACTGTTTTGATATAGGCCACGTCTCCATTGTGAAAACATCCAGAATAAACAGATGCCGTTTCCTGACTCAAGTCATTTCATTAACTCCATTCCCCCCAAAGCCACACTGACAAGCAATGACATCAATGCTGTTTAGCAAGATTAAATGAAAAAAGATTGTCTGAGTGAATGTAGGTCTGAATGTTCATCAGATAGCTGTAGCTGTGTGCATGGCTTTCAGTTATTGTTCAAGCCTTTTAGGAAATGAGTAAACAAAGACTTTGACCTTAGGGTATAAATCTCTGTAACTGTGTCAGTCTAAGTCTGCATACTGGAAAGGTAAGATATGAACCAAATCTTTCATTCTGTTATGTCAAATGTTTTAATGGTAACGCTTCCTTTTACAGTCCAGTTACCCATGTACATACTATGTACTTATTTTAGTAATTACAATTACTGGTAAATAACTAGTACTAACCCTGAACCTACCCCTAAACCCACCCCTATTCCATGTACTTACCTTATATTAGCCAGTACTTTCTAGGTAAGTACACTGTAAGTACTGTACTGTAAAAGGAAGCGTTACCGTTTTAATTATGTCAAATGTTTAATTTGGAATGTTCATACAAGAAAAACACTACAAAAGTATTTTTTTTTATTGTATAAATAGTTCATTTGTGTTGAACTGTGTGCAGTTAGTTTTGTGTTCAGATACTGCTTATCTTAACAAATTAAATGACAATATAGAACCATTAATAATATGTATTTATCAGAATAATTATGTTTTTTTGTTTAGTTAGTCTAGTTTTATAATGAACAAAAATGATATTCAGGTCTGTAATTAGTTTGGCTACTCTGAAAATGTCTGCTTTTTGTTAGGAAAACGTGCTCTAATTAAAGCATGACAGAAACGATCACTCTCTCCACGGGTCAGCAGATCCCATCGGTGGGCCTAGGAACATGGAAAAGTGCCCCAGGACAGGTGTGTAAACCCTTTCCCACCCCATCATATGTCAGACAAACCAGACATTAGCTGTTCAAAATGTCAAAAACAGCCCAAAATTTTATTTCTGTACAGTATGTAATAGTATCATTTTCTTATTTCTCCATGTTTGTTAGCTTCTTTATTATGCATTGATTGTGTCAGAACTGGATTGGGTTGTGTCATACTGTAGGTGAAGCAGGCTGTTCTCGCAGCGTTAGACTGTGGCTACAGGCACATTGACTGCGCAGCGGCTTACGGCAATGAGCGAGAGGTCGGAGAGGCCCTGAATGAACTACTCGGAAAAGTACCTACAGATAAAACTATATACATAAAATACATAATTTAGCTATAAGTCGACAAGAAACTATCATCAATACAGCTCACCATCACATCCCACACATGAAATTTGTATTATGTATGACCATAGTCCCTGAGACGAGAAGACATTTTTGTGACCTCCAAGTTGTGGAACACTAAGCACCATCCAGATGATGTGGAGGAGGCCTGCAAAAGGTCTTTGTCAGATCTGAGGCTCTGTTATCTGGACCTGTATCTCATGCACTGGCCAATGGCCTTTGAGTAAGTCATTGTGTTTCCATACCATACCTAGCTCTTGAAGAGCAGAGCAATTTTTCTGAATTTCACCAACATACACTACCATTCAAATGTTTTTGAAATAGGTCTCTTATGCTGCATTTATTTGATCAAAAATACAGTAAAACAGTAATAATGTGAAATATTATTACAATTTAAAATAACTATATTTTATTTTATTAGGCTATATTTGTAAAATGTAATGTATTCCTTTGATGATAAAGCTGAATTTTCAGCATCATTACTCCAGTCTTCAGTGTCACATGATCCTTCAGAAATCGTTCTAATATTCTGATTTGGTGCTTAAGATCATTATTATTATTATCATTGTTAAAAACAGTAGTGCTGCTTAATATTTTTTTGTGAAAACCGATACTTTTTCAGGATTCTATTGACAGAATTTTTTTGTATCATCATAAATTCAGTTCAATTCACATTTATTTGTATAGCGCTTTACACAATACATATCATTTCAAACCATTGAATTATATTGAATTATAAATGCCTTTCCTGTCACTTTTGCTCAATTTAACAAAACCCTTGCGGAAGAAAATTATTAATTTCTTTAAAAAAAACCTTAAAAAAACGTACTGACCTCAAACTTTGAAACGGTAGTGCATCTGAACAGAATAAGTTTAGGTTGGGATAAAACTGTGCAAGAGAATCAATGAAACAAGGCTGTACAAGGTGTCTTGTGCAACCAAAAGAAGGAATCATTTCAGCTGAATGGTTTGATTGTTTCATGTATTTTTTCTTTCTTTCATGTTTTCAATATGGTTTCATGCATGCTACAAAATATTATAGATAGTGTGTTCTAAATACTTCCAGGAGAGGAGATGAGTTGATGCCGAAGCATCCTGATGGCACTATTCGGTATGATGACTCTCACTACAGAGACACATGGGCAGCCATGGAGAAGCTGGTGGACCAAGGGCTGGTAAAAGCCATTGGCTTGTCAAACTTCAATGCCAGACAGATTGATGACATTCTCAATGTTGCCAAACACAAGCCAGTGGTCAACCAGGTCTGCAAGAATGACAACTCCATAAGACTATGCATTCATTTGCCATTGACAACTTAGGCATTCAAAAGGCATTATTATTACACATCTTTATCTATATGGTAATACCTATCCTTTGACATGTAAACTAAAACCACTATAACTATTCTATTTTTTTTTTAATTTATAAATAATAAATACATATTTTGAATATTCATCATTTAAAATATTATAAAATGGCTTTTTTCTGTATTCTGTATACAATATTTTCAGGTGGAGTGCCATCCATACCTGGTTCAGACTAAGCTGGTATCTCACTGTTGGAGTCGAGGGCTGACAGTAACAGCATACAGTCCTCTGGGTTCTCCTGATCGTCCATGGGTCACATCTGGACAAGCCCGTCTGCTGGATGATCCAAGAGTGGTCGGTATGGGCAAGCACTATAACAAGAGTCCTGCTCAGGTCATCAACAGGTGAGGACGTTAAACAGATCCAAGAATAGGTTCACATTTACTGCTGAGAAGGTTTATATTAGTATTATTAGTGTATTTTTGAGCACATGTCCATTATGCACTTCTGGATTTGTTTTTGTCTCATAGATGGCACATACAGAGGGGTGTCGTTTGCATCCCCAAAAGTGTCACTCCATCCAGGATCAAACAGAACATTGAGGTAGGTTAACAAGACTTTAAACTTTGTTTTGTTTTTTCAATTTTAAAATACTTTTTCCTGCCCCATTTGAACATGCAGATAAAATAAGAGGTAGATTTTCCTGAAAAGCTGTGGCTCTTTGCTATGACCCTTTTCACATTTCCGGGTTTTTCAGAAGCGGAAGTCGTCATAGTTGGGTAAACTTCTGTAGAGAGTTTGAGAGAATATTAAATATTATATTAAAAAAATTAAAAACATTAAATATATATATATATATATATATATATATATATATATATATTAACAATTTGCTCAAATAGTAAAACAAAAACTCCCCAACAACAGTGTTTTCACAACTTTCAAAAAGAGGGGAAAAAATATTGATTACAGCAGTCAGAAGAGAGAAAGATGTAAATTCAACCGTCACTCCCACAGCCACGCTGTATTAGAAACACCCTCACAGCACCGTTAACAAGTCTTTTGTAATTTGACGCAAAAAGGTATTATGCTAAGTATAGTGTTATAAGTAAATGAACAGTAAAAAAAAAATGAAAATATAAAAAATATTAGGAGTCCATGAAAAGGATTTTTTTATTTGTTGGGTCATCCACACCAACCAATCAGAGCAACACTGACTCAACCAATGGCGGGAATTCGGGGCGGGGCTATGATTTTGTCCACCCAGTGGATGATGGGGGGTGTGTTCAGGAAACCTGTTTGAAAAGAAGGATTAATTATTTTTGTGCATCCATTTGGACATGCTTGTGACAGAAATTCAACACTTCTGCTTTAAAACCTTAATATTCATCCTCCTAGACATTCTCTACGTTTTAGCACACAGAGATTCACCTAAGCTCTCACATCTCAACTTTAATGCATGGGTTCTTTAACAACGAGTCTACACATAACCAAATTACTAAAATAATGCCTGGAGGGTTTAAGCTAGGTCAGTCATCAGCATTCTTGTTGTCAACAGAAGAGAGGGCATACAGAGACACCTGGAGGACAAGAACTGTAATGAGGAGAGAGCTAATGGGATTGAATATGGGATGAATATAGTATCAAAAAATGATTAACATGTGCAAGCACAATTATCAATGAACTTGATACATGTTGCAGAAATGTTTTATCCATGCCTTTCAACTTGCGTGTGCAAAATTCTAAATTGAATGAATGTGTAGCAATGTGTACAAATAGAGACAGTTTTGTGAATACAAATGTTTTCTTTTGTATTAGTGTATCATAATTTGTGCATGCAACAAAGAAGATGCATGTGCGGATCAGGTGACATGCGTGCATTCATTGAATGCTTTTCTGAGTCGATCTCATTTGCTTCATTTGGATTTTGAGACTTTTCTCAGACAGCTGTGTGTGGATCGTGCAAGGCGAAACCGGCAAAATGAAAGTCTCAAAATCCAGATGAATCATAGAATCGATTTAGAAACGAGTCGATGAATGCACGCGTCACCTCATCCTCAAATGCACATCTTACTTGTTGCATGCAGAAAAATTCTGGCCTACATTAATACAAAATTGAGGTTTTGTATTAACAACTATGTCTCTATTTGTACAAAATGCTGCACATTCATGTGATTCTGGATTTTGCACACACAAGTTGTATTGTATTAGTTTAAATGTAGCGACACACATTTGTGAATTTGTCAAATAAATGGGTAGTTGTGCACATTAATAATTAGCACCAGGCCTATTCATTTGTAGTTGTTTGTGTGTGGGTTGTGATATGCTTAAAAACAGCGAAAAGAAAGTCTCAAAATCCAAATGAATCAAATGAGATCGACTCAGAAAATAATTCAATGAATGCACGCGTCACCTGATCCGCACAATGCGCATATGCATCTTCTTTGTTGCATGCACAAATTATGATACACTAATACAAAAGAAAACATTTGTATTCACAAAAATGTCTCTATTTGTACACATTGCTACACATTCATTCAATTTAGAATTTTGCACACGCAAGTTGAAAGGCATGGATAAAACCTGCATCAAGTTCATTGATAATTGTGCTTGCACGTGTTAATCATTTTGATACTATATTCATCCCATAGTTTAAATGCTATGTTGTTTCAAATAAATTAAGCTCAATATTCAGTTAATGTCTTTCTTTCCACTTGCTCTCAAATTTTGCTCTTAATTGAGATTGGTTAAGAGACATGCAAACTGTCAAGGCACATTTTTTGAGAATTATGCTTGAATAAGGTTTGAGAGCTTCAGTGAAGATTATGTAAACGTTACATTGTTTACTTTTGCACACAGGTGTTTGATTTTAAATTATCGGATGAAGACATGAGGCTCATCGAATCCTTTAACAGGAACGAAAGGCTTATTGTTCCAACTATAATGGTAACTATGAACACTTAATCGCAAAAAAAAAAAAAAATCCTTACTGCATTGAAATGTCTATTGTGGCTGAAAAAGAGTTGTCACTCCACAGAAAGATGGACAAAAGGTTTGGAGAGATGCAGGACACCCACATTTTCCCTTCAGTGATCCATATTAACAGTGGGAATTTTTTTTTTTTTTTAATTGTAAACTTAAGATCTAAAGGTGACACGTTTAATATCAAAGTTATTTGAAATAAAAAGCTGCATTTAAATTGTTTCTTTAGAATTTATGTTGACCCCACCTAAGGTGTAATAGACATGGCATTTTATATGAAACCAAGTATTTAGCATATACAATCATTGCAAGTACATCGGTCATTGTCTGTACATGTGCACAGATCCCAAACTTCTAATTAAACACCACAAAATCAGGTCCATTTCGTGAATTTTATTTAACATTTTTCAAACTTGTAATACATTATATGCTACATTCATAAAAAAATGAAGTCATTAGCAATTATTTTTCTCTTTTTTTTCATTTTTTTTTTTATCATCCTTCCAACAGTCTAGCATTAAACCCCACCACTAAAGCCTTTCATATAGCTTGTGAAGTTAATGAAATCCCTATTGTGTATGGTTTTTACTAAAATTCAGCACCACCCACAGAATGTTAAGATCAAAGTTCTGAGAAATCATCCTTTCACAAACCAGAGCAAAACACAAGCAGCTACATGCTTTTCTCTATCAACAGAGGGGGGTGGACAGAAGGGGAACGAGGCGAATAAAAAACAAGGGAATGGACTTGAAAGGAGAAGCGGAAAATAAGAAACAAAAAGCACAGTCCTAAAAACCTGGGAATTTTTATTTTTCGTCTTTTGTACACAGAGGCCTGTACGAAGAGTGGCCTGTGAGGGTCAGCCATGTGGTCACATTTATCCATAAAGATCATCATCGTTGTCCTCATTGAAGACTGTGCCTCCGCCACCACCAGAGGAGCTCTGACTTGGTCCACTTCCTCCTTGGTTACTGGATGGGAATCTTAAATAATAATAATTAAAAAAATGAAAAATCTTAATGAAAGAAAACCAAAATGACAGCATCCTGACAATTTTAAACAGTTGATGGAACCCATTGACTTCCATAGAAAAAAAAAAAAGAAAAAAAAAGTCATTGGGGTCCATCAACTTGTTTGATTACCCATATTCTTCAAAATAGCTTGTGTTCAACAGATAATCAAAATTCTTAAAAGTTTGGAACAACTTGAGGGTGAGTAAATGACAATTCTCAACTCATTTTTGAGCAAACAACCACTATAATTTATCAAAAGCTGCCACTAAACACTATGATTTAAGAACCCACCTGAAACTACCAAAGCCTCTGCTTTGCTGCAGAGTCTGTGCGAACATCTCATATTTGCGGATGTCGTTATCACTGACAGAGCGGCGGGCAAAGCGCATGGCCTCCTCGAAATGGTCCTTCCTAATCTCAGGCACAGGGTCATCCTCCTCCACTTCCTGAATATACAAGATCAAACCAACCAACATGTTAGAAAATCAAAATGGCCATACCAATTTAAACGCAGGAACATAATCAAAACATGACATTACGCCATTATCCATTTCAATTTGCCGAATTTTGAAAAATTTCTGAATGGTGAAATCTCACCATTGCAGAAGGGTTGGTCTGCCTCTCGCGTTCCCGTCTGATCTCGTTCTCAATGGACTCCCGGATGGCCAGTTTACAGGCCCTCTGACAGATCTCAGTCAAATCAGCACCTGAAAAGCCATTGGTCATCTTGGCCAAGAAGTCCAGGTCCACATCCTACACAAGGACAATATTTAATACCAATTATTAAAATAACCCCCCCCCAAAAAAAAAACCATCCAACCTCACCTTTGAGATTGGAGACTTCCTGAGATTCGCTTTGAGAATGGAAATGCGAGACTTCTCATCAGGCAGTGGGATGTAGATAAGCTGGTCCAGTCGGCCAGGCCTGAGGATGGCAGGGTCAATGATGTCTGGTCTGTTGGTGGCCCCAATGATGAAGACGTTCTTCTTGCTGGACATACCATCCATTTCTGTGAGGATCTGGTTAATGACTCTGTCAGCTGCTCCACCACCATCACCAACGTTTCCACCACGAGCTTTAGCAATGGAGTCCAATTCATCGAAGAAGAGCACACAAGGAGCAGCTTGACGAGCCTGGACAAAGAGAGACCCAAAACCATTTTAAAATGCATCCTTAATTTACATGTCATAGTAGCTGAAAAAAAAAAAAAAAAAAAAAAAAAAAAAAAAAGACCAATACAAACCATAACAACTGAAAAGCAGATTTTCTTTCTTTCTTTTTTTACATTCAAAATCAAATAAACAGGATTGAGTTTGAAACTGCTTAGTCATAATTACAAGATCACATACCTTATCAAAGATTTCACGGACATTAGCCTCTGATTCTCCAAACCACATAGTGAGCAGTTCTGGGCCCTTGATTGAGATGAAGTTGGCCTGGCACTCATTGGCAATGGCCTTGGCCAGTAGGGTTTTACCACAACCTGGTGGTCCATAAAACAGCACACCCTTGGATGGGGTCATGCCAAACTTAAGGAATTTGTCTGGATGTTCCACTGGGTACTGAAAAGGATAGAACATTTAAGCATTTCAAAATTTAGCTGTGTGAACATTTTGTAGTCAACAAAACCAAAATAAGACTGTGCTCAGTACCTGCACCAGCTCCTGCAGCTCTCTCTTGACATCATCAAGACCACCAATATCCTCCCAGGTGATGTTGGGCACCTCCACTACGGTCTCTCTCAGGGCAGAGGGGTTGCTCTGGCTAAGAGCCCACTGTTAGTTAAAAGAGCAAAGCAATAAGGTCTTTTGTTTCTGAATGCATTTCTCACACTTAATTGGTTTGAATGTTGTAAGAGTTACTTAGATAAAGATCCTCACCCTAAAGTCATCCATTGTAACAGCCAAGGAGTTCATAACCTCTGCGTCGATGGTCTCATCCTCCAGATCGATGAGGTCCATTTTCTTACGGATGGCTTGCAGAGCAGCCTCTGAACAAAGGGCGGCCAGATCAGCACCCACATGGCCATGGGTTTCATTCGCCACCTGAAGACAAATGGAGGACGGTTTAAATAACATTAAAAAACTAAATTGAGTGAAAATGCACCTATGCACTCCTATTTGAAAGGGGCAATAGCCACAATGACTTGGTGGCCTAAATAAAACAAAACATTAAAAAGCCATAGTTTATTTAGTGTGCAATGGGACTCAAATCCCTGAGAGAGCGATATGTGTTGTATCGGTGAGCATTACATGTCAAATCTCTTACGAGTGGACACGAGAAAGTGAAAAATGGTGGACAGACACATCTACAGATATACGACCTGCACCATCGTGTTTAAGTATCAATCAACTTTGCCATTTGGCTTTTTTTTTTAACTCTAGACCATGAGGAAATATCGAATCATAATGCTTGTAGAATTGCAATACTTAGAATTACATACATATAACTTTTGCACGATGTTCTAATTTGAGTTTCACATGTATAATTGATGATTATGGCTTACGGCTTATGAAAACCACAAATTCAAAATCTCAGAAAATGTGAATATTACATGAAAACAATAAAAAAAAAAGATTTTAAATACAGAAATCTCAGCCCTCTGAAAAGTATAATCATGCATATGTATATAGTTATATATACTAAATATATTAGTTTCACCTTTTAATTTGAATTACTGAAATACATGAACTTTATCCCGATATTCACATTTTTCGAGTTTCACCTGTACACACACACGCACACAAGTATCGTGGTGTATCATCCCAGCCCTACTGATCAGTAATATCTCTATTCCACAGAGGAAGGGGAGGAAAAACAACATCTGAAAAACTGAAACATTAAAGACACGAGACATTCTGAATATGCCTTCTTTTTGGGGGGGGGTTGCATTTAAAATCCACTTGGCTCAAAATTCTGAGGGGGCAGACCTAATGCGCATGACGCTTCTGCCATTGCCTGCTTAAGGAGACCCAGTTTAAACAAAAATCAATCACTGAGCACTGAATGTTCTACCATTCTCTGAAACACACCTGCTCCAGATCAACATCATCAGCAAGCTTCATGTTCTTGGTGTGAATCTGAAGTATCTCAAGTCTTCCAGTAGCGTCTGGAATGCCGATGTCCACCTCTCTGTCAAAGCGACCTGAAATCAATTAATTGAGTCAGGACATCAGAACAAAATGTATGTTAATATCTGTGCAGTGCATGCAGCCAAAGAGCCTGAATATTAACTGGAAACATATTTGCTCAAGTGTTGCTTTGTAAAGAGACATCTCAGAGAACAAAGTGATCTCACCAAATCGCCTGAGAGCTGGGTCAATGCTGTTGGGTCTGTTAGTGGCTGCCATGACTATGACATGAGCCCTTTGTTTCAGTCCGTCCATCAAAGTGAGCAGCTGAGACACAATGCGCCTCTCCACCTCACCATGAGTCTGGGAAAACAGATGGAAAACCATTTAGAGAAACATCCCTTAAACATTCTTAAGCCGCCTTTCCACTGCACACGATTGTCCCATTTCGGCCCCTAGCGGCAGTCGCACGGAACTTTGAAATTGGTTGTGAGGCAACCATTACCCTCGGCTTATGCACCATGGTAAAACGAATGTAATGCATGTATGAATATATTCACACAAAACAAAATTACCCCCAATTCATCTAAAATAAAACATAGATTTTATAGAGCTAATACATAGTGATTTAATAATTCTGCCATAATTAACCACCATTTTACAGAAAGTGTTTAGAGAATAACGTTAAGTTGTTAATATAGCATTAAAGTGTGTAATATTGCTAATTCTAGCTAATATTCTAATCAAAATTTAGCGTTAAGTTTTGATTAGAATACATCACATCCGGTCAGCCAGTCGCAGATAGTCTAGCAGCAGAAGTTAAAAAATGTCAACGCATCCGAAGCTCATTTACGCATATGATCAGAACTCCACGCAGTTCCCATGCTACTCTCCATTGGAAAAGAATGACTTTCGGTCCAACAGCGGTCTTTGTCGTGTGCAGTGGAAAGGCGGCTATAAACACATCACACACCTCAGATCAGAGGTAATTTTAAAATAGGAAAACGCAAAAGCAGACTTTAACCATATTTGAATATTTTAAAAATTAGGTGCATGATAGTACATTTTTGGTTTATAGTAACATGAACAAACATTTATAGTAAATGCTAGTAGGGATTAGAAGTAAAGCAAGAGGAAATAAAGTGTTTACAACACTACGGCTGTCAAATTCAAATTTGAATAATCATCGAATTTAAAATAAAAATCGACATTCGAATGCAAAAATAGAGCATTAAAATTTTCGGTGTGCATCATGCAGCCTTATCAGTGGCGCACGAGATGTGATGACGTAAGAGTCATTGCTTTGTTAACCTATTGAGTTTGTTTAAAACATTGCAGAAATAGAAAAGCTTAATGCAGAGATCTTGTTTGAGTCACAACCGTAACCAACCAGTTAACACAGAATGCATTTTCTGCTCTGCTTTTCCATTGTTTTCTATGTAAAATATGCACTAGACTGACATCTTTGACCGTTGCACTCACGTCTTGCGCAAGAGACCCGCATGTTTAGAAAGCTATGTAAAGTTAAAAGAATTTCCACTTCTAAAAAAAGAAAAAAAGAAAAAAGTTTTCACTGCATCTCATGTTTTTAAACAAAAACGTACTGTGTGATCAGCTCTTTGGCTCAAATCATTAAACTATGCATAAATACATGATGCGGTTTTGCTCATAAGTGTTTATGCATTTTAAAACAAAATTATATTTTATTTATAAAATGTTAGGTTTATGTACTTTATGATTAATAAACAATGCACTTTATTCCCCATAGTTATTTTCATTGCAATTCATTGCAAAAAAAAACAATTTAAAGGGTCATAACATTTTTTGAGACACGAACAGATATGTAAAGGCTGCACACAATTCTAGGTCAGCAGTTTCTGAGTCCTTCTCTCGATTTATTCATGAGAATTAACTTTTATCCCAATCACTGTGCTTCATTACACATGGGATGAGAGTGGTTTCTGTCCGGAATGTCGTGATGAGTTTAACGCTCGCAACGCGGATCATGTACGGACCGGAGCAAGCGCATTTCAAGTTATGGACACATTTCATATACTCTAATGCTATAAATACGGACCAGCACCGTGTATGTGCAAGTCTTCTTCAAATGAAATATATGTGCTAATAATGTCTTTCGAAAAAGAGTAGGGGTGTAACCCTGGCATCATGGCCAAATTTGCCCATAGGCCTGTCCATCATGGCCTTCTAATCATCCCCATATACTGATTGGCTTCATCACTCTCTCCTCTCCACCAATAAGCTGGTGTGTGGTGGGCGTTCTGGCAGAATATGGCTGCCGTTGCATCATTCACGTGAATCGGTGGTGGTTAAGGAGATACATTTAACAACTCAAAGTAATGATTATTTGTGCAAAGCAACTGATGTGATTGCTTTTGTAATGATGAAAGATTATTAAATTCAGTCTTACCTTCTCTCTTTTGGGAGCAATGGCATCAAGTTCATCAATAAAGATGATGGCTGGTGCATTCTTCTCTGCTTCCTCAAAAGCTTTGCGCAAATTGCTCTCAGATTCACCAGCCAGTTTACTCATGATCTCAGGCCCTGGGACAATTAAAATCATTTACTTCAATTTTCCTCAGGGTCATACATTTGCACCGACACGCAAGCATAAAACAAAATCAAACGCTATTAAAATTAATTTAAATTGTGTTCTTGCATTCCCACCATTGATGAGGAAGAAGAATGCTCCAGTTTCATTTGCCACAGCACGAGCTATGAGTGTTTTTCCAGTTCCAGGGGGTCCATACAGCAGAATGCCACGGGGAGGCTAAAATAAATAAATAAATAAATAGATGATTTGTACCTCGGACTACAAACTCACAACACTTTAATGCGTTTAAGTCTCATAGTGCAGACAATTACCTTCACTCCAATAGCCTTAAAGAGAGCTGGGTGTCTAAGAGGCAGCTCTACCATTTCTTTGATTTGGGCGAGCTGTTTCCTGACCCCTCCAATGTCATCGTAACCCACCTCATTCAGAGACTCTTCCTCATCCTGCAAACAGGAGTGCAGACGCATTCATACACACTGTTCCTCCAAAACCCATTTTAAACCATGACAAAACTTAAACATCTACTCGCCTCTCTCTTGATAGGTTCCCCTTCACAGTGGATCACTGTGTCTGGGGCCACAATACAGTACGGGCTGGGGTCAGTCTCCACCACTTTGAACTCCACAGCACGCATGCCTCCTCTGACCAGGAAAATATCACCTATGGAAATCAAACCAAACCAATGTTATTGTCAATCACTGAAAAAAATATAACAATTGATGATTCACACACCAATTACACAAACTTTAGTGACTGAATTTCATGCCGATTTAGACAAACCACAAACTCTTTCTAGGTCCTTAAAGGTTTAATTCACCCAAAAATGAAAATTCTGTCATTAATTGTCTTCATGTTGTTCCAAACCCGTAAGACTTGTTCAACTTCGGAACACAAATGAAGATTTTTTTAATTAAATCGGAGAGATTTCAGTTTCTCCATTGGCAGCTATGCAACTACCACTTTGACGCTTCAAAAAGTTAATTAAGGGATCGTAAAACATGTAAAACACATGAATTGAGCGGTTTAGTTAAATTTTTTTGCAGACTATCATTTTATGATGAAAAAATGTAATTCACATATGAACATTCATCAACGCACACATCAGTTATGATAAACGGAAGCTCAAGCATGCTTGCTTGACGTGCAAGAACCAATGAGGTTCATTCTCGTGTTGCGAAGCACGTATGAGCTTCAGCAAGAACCAGTGATGTTTGTTCTCACGCTTCAAGCAGGTTCGGTTGAGCTTCTGTTTATGTGCACTGATCAATGTTTATATGTTAATAAAAGCCTAAATTAAATCTGTTAATCATAGTGATCGAGTCTCTTGAGAATGTCACTTTTGTGAAAAAATCCTGTTCGATTTTGGAGACATAAGTGTTCATTGAATCGATTGTAAAATCGATTTTCCATGTCTAAAGACGTTTCCATTTTCAACACCAAATATAGGCAAATCCACGGACAACTAACAGGCATTAGGACGAGTGCAAAGAGGGCGCTTGAGACGCGCACAAAGTCAGCAATATTTGATGATTTATTGGCGTGAAGTTTCGTGCACAATGACAAACAGGTGTGCAACATTCAGGGATTGAAATTAACACCTGCCAAATGCGGGTAAAAATGAACTTTGGCGGGTAACGCTGTCAAATCACGAGCCAATTTGGCGTGTTTCTAGGTTTACTCACTTTGCTGGGGAAGTTCGTGTAGCCAAAGCTGCGTGGATTAAGCGCAAATACGCAACTCGTGAGTCCTCTTTATGTATATTAAATACTGCGTATTGCGCAGAATCTGTGCATTTCTGGCTTGCTTGAACACACACGTCACTAAGCAACAAATAATGTTAAAATAGTTTCCCTATTTTTGTTTTCGAAACCTGTGTTTGGTCCGTCAAGTGACAGCCCTACTTGAGAACATTTGGACTAAACCACTCAATCGCGCTTATAAACACTACTTTATATGGAAGAGAAAAATAAAGGAATAAGGAAAATAAAATGTTATCAAAACTTTCTGAAGACAGTCAGTTACTTTTAGAGATACATTTCATATAAACCTAATCAGCAATTAATATTTATATTTTTCTTCCTAGTTTTCTATTTTGAGCATCGTGAACAGTGTGTTGTGCCTGGTACAGTATTTGCGTCTGTGTCCTCTTCTTTGCATCTGTCTTTAGCGTGTCCTGTCTCTGGCCTGTGATAACATCCTGTTTATAGATGTCGCAATATTTCCACACAAATGACACTTTGGGAAATTATTGCAAAGCAATAGAGATCAGCCAAAATAAAACTAAAAAACGGTTTATGGCTGGTCGACCGGTGAATAGCCCCTTTCGCACTGGGTAGTTCTAGGAACTAGGCACCAGGGTGGTTCCCCGAGACCTAAATGTTCCCCTAGGGCCGTTTTCCTGGTTGCATTCGTACTGTCAGTAGGAACTCTGAAGTGACGCAAGCCACACTTGTTGTGACTTTTGACGGCACTGAGAACGCCAGAGCCTGCAGCACTCCCATTCATTAGTTTACGATTTGTTTAACAGTCCTGTCCAATGCATTATTAGATAGAACTGTTATACAAAGAAAGTAGACCGTATATGAAAAAGTTTTAGTGTTTGCCATGTGGTTCATGCCCAATGTCGCAAGCTGAGCAGAAATACAAAATCATGTGTCGCTTGGTTCAAAGTTGCATTGGATTTTTGTAAAGGTTGAGAGATCCATCTATCACTGTTTTCCATGTTCGTAGAGTTAGTGGAGTAAATATATAGGCTATAATCTGTGTGTGTACACGTCTTTAGTTTTTTTTTAAATGGCGGGTACTGGTGTTTCACATACGTTTGGCCAATCAGTGTACACTTACGTCACTGGTAGTTCCTATTGTCCAGGTTTATTAGCCTACTCTGAAGTAGGAGCTAATTTTGTTAACCCAAAAAAATTTCTTAGAACAAAAATCATTCCTAGTTCCTGCAGTGACAACACGCCAAAAAGCGGGTACTTCCGCCAATAGTTCTAGGAACTATGAAAAGGTTCCTCTGGTGCGAAAGCCCCTAATCTAGTATGTGTGTATAAAATAATGCTTCAGTTTTTTTTTTTTTTCATGTTTTTGAAAGAAGAAACAAACATGAAAAGGTAACATTGTGAAATATTACAATTACTTTTTTTTTTTTATTCTCTAATGATTAGGCAGTTCAAAAGAACAGCATTTCTTTTAATTAAACATTTTGTTTAACAATGTAAATGTCACTTTTGATTATTTTAATGAGTCCCTATTAATTTCTTTCAAAATAAATCAAAATTACTGACCCCAAACTTTTGGATAGCAGCTAACATACATTTAAAAAAAAAAATTTTACATCTCACAATTATTCCAAAAGTGACCAGACTAAAAAAAACAAATCTCATTACTATTATAATGAACACTGGAGATAATAGTTACCTTTACGGATTGGCCGATAAGCCTCCAGGAAGTATGGCTTGAGATAGACCTCAAACAGATTGCCCGTGATGCCTTCTACCGTGTCATCAATTGGCAGAACGTGAATGCGCTTTCCATACTTCACATCTGGACATGGCTGAATACTGAAAAACAGAAAGAGGGACACATGAATGATCCATCCTGCATTTAATAGGAACATTTTTTAAATAACTAGTATTTGAGTCCTGTCAATCACAATAACACTCTAAAAAAAAAAAAAACTGTTGTAATGTTGTAACAAAATGTTGTAACATTACCAAGATCATTCAGCTAGCATATGCAATGAAAGTTTAAACAGAAAACAGTCTAACCTGATAACATCACCAAGGCGCACCCTGAGGTTGTTGCGGACCACCCTGTTCATGCGAACCTTTTCGTCAGAGCAGGTGTCATCGGACAGGACGATGCAAACAGTCTCCCTCCGTTTCTTGCCCTTCAACAGCACTGTGTCCCCCCTAAAGAGCTGGAGCTCATCCATCTTTGCCTGAAAAGTAATAAAAATGTGATAGGCAGATGCAAATGGACATTTTTATACATTTATAATCCGACTGAAGATTTTACCTGAGAGAGAGACACAACACTGTTGTCTTCATTGATGGATTCATCAACAATCAACCTATTTGGCCTGTTCTTCTGCTTCAGAATGGCAGTGGAAAGATCATCATTTTTGGATCTGTGTGGAAGAGGAAAATTTTAAAACAGTGGTTCTCAACCCTTTTCCCCCCTCAGAGGCCCCCCATATTACTTTAATTATGACAATACTGCTAGTTTTCAAGCACTGGGAGTGATGATGTTAAATGGTAAATAAATGGACTGCATTTATATAGCCCTTTCACAGACCCAATGGCCACCAAAGCGCTTTACATGTGTCACATACACCCATTCACACACCGACGGCGGTGTCAGCCATGCAAGGCGACATTCAGCTCGCCAGGAGCAGCTGGGGTTAGGTGTCTTGCTCATGTACACCTCAACACTTGGTCAGGTGAAACCGGGGATTGAACCACCAACCTTCCGGTTTGTAGACAACCTACATGAACCACTGCCGCCCCAGCCCAAATTTAGCATGATAAACTTTGCGATCTGGGATCACGATGCATGTTCTTAAGAAAACAAAAACGATTGCAAAACCTGTTATTGAGAAAACGTGTTTAGCATTTCAATTAAGTCTTTTTTTTTATATATAAAATTAAATGGTTTTGATTCATCCTTTGGCACCCTTGGTTCTCTGAGGCACTTCAGTAAAACAGAAAAGATGATGCTCGGTAGAATGACAGCCTCTCTCACAATTTGCTTTCACTGCATCCATTTTTCCTATAACCATTATATACCATTCCTATAACCAGCAAAAAAGGAACAAAATGGGTGTGACTAAAGAAGACTACTCATTTTCAGGTGAGCTGTCCCTTTAACAATGCTTGGCACATCACAGGTGGTAATCAGAGACAGATAGTTGCCATTTTCTTTCTTTCAGTATCACTTGAGGCAAAAGTGAAAGAATTTTTATTACGTAGCCCTTTCCTGTAGAAAGAATTTACATGACATATTAACCTGTCTGTTCCGAGAGAATAACACGATGTCTATGGACAAGTGCACGTCTGCTCACATGTAAAGTTACGTTTGTCAAGCTCAAGTTACTCTAGACTAGAGCTTTCCACAAAACACTGTACTGAAAGCCGTAATGATCCGCTAGATTTAGGCCGGGATGCGATCGTAAGCAAGGCCTTAGGGTAGCTGATCCCGCAGAATACAACAATTTAAGCTGTACAGTGGTTAATAAAAAATAAATAAAGGAAAAAGAAACTAAACCAAAACGGTTCTCAGACACGTCAATAGGCAGAGGCCAACAGCGCGTGTGTAAATAAGCTAACAATGAATGTAACGTTAACGTTACATCCTCGTAACGTTAGCTAACAGACAGCAAACGTTATATCTTTACATACTACTGAACCATACAATTAACTTCTCACACAAGTGTTAGTTTTAGTCGTATACACAACCTAGCCAAATAATGTTCAGGTTAGATGGAAGTATGATTTGTATTCCTCTCAGAGTGTGTGATGACGACGAGCGAGCTAGCAGCAGTTAGCCATCTCCAGTTGCCAATGACACAGCAAATGCTCCTGTGAGACACGTGAAGCACAAACCGCTGAAACAGTAACGTTAGTATTTACGTGCTTATAAAAGCTCTAGGGTCTGATACATTTATTATCTAACATTTTAAATGACAGATATTGTCAGCGGTTTTTTATCTGATGGCGGAAATATCTAGATCACGGGATTTGTCATCATCATCATCATCATCATCACCTGCTGCTGCTAACGTTATAAGTACAAAAACGATATGAAGCTTATTCGCGGTTTTACTGCAAAATAGAGAATTAATGTAACGTTAGTTTTTATTCTGTGTACCGACATGCTGGTTGTTTAACTGTGTTGTACGTGTTTTTGTTCCGAGCAGTCGCCGGTGATGCCGGTGGGCCGAAAGCCTCGATCATGGGAGATGACTCAGTCCGGTTAGCTTACATGCTAAACACAGCTGATCAGTCTCCTTAAAACTCCCGCGGAAGTTTTTATTGAGTAAAGAGAACGTAAGTATCTAATGATTAAAGATATTATATCAATTGACATGTAAACTCGGATGAGAAATCTGTAGCATGTAAACTCGCTCTTTTCATTGATCACCAATCATGATGCGTTCGTCTTTTAGCTTAACGGCTAACTGGCACTCAAAAGAAAACAAGACAACTATCAACAGACTAAATAACTCATCACTAAAATTGTACTTACTCTCCACCCGAAGCCATATTGCTTCTCCCGCAAAAAGATACAAAAAGCTGATGGGAATGAGTAGCTCTCTTAAATGACCGATTCCAACCTTCACACTAGCTTTTTACCTCTGCACTGGATTAGCCTGCTAACATCAACTCTGCGGAGAAAAGGTTTCCTCGCCCATTTTGAACGTTAAGCCAATCAGAGCACACGTCGCGATTTCTTGCGTTGGCCGATTGGCTGATCTTGGACCGACTGTGGAAGAGCTAAAACATCATTGGTGTCTTTCACGGTTCTTTGCGATTGGTTTATTTTCTGCTGCGTTGTGAATTGTCTCTTTTGGATTGGGAGTCTGATAAAGAGGTTACTCTGCTGAGCCGAAGTGTCAAAATGCCAACAACTCTATTGCCAAATGTTGCCCAACAGGTTAGGTAATCTCAAAAAGACACAAAACGCCAAAGATATGTCTCAGATAATATATTTAAAAAATGTTTTTAATGATAATTTAAATGAGCTGGAATGCAGAGCAATGTGGTGAATGTATATACTGTCATAATAAACAGGTGCGTAAGAAAAAAAAACGAATATTAAGGAAAAGTATATTTTTCATCAAGTTAAAGCAAGTGAATATATTAATATATTCTACACTCATAACACGTAAACTAAAATGTTACAAACATTTTTTAATGTAGATAATTATGGCCTATAGCAAAAAAAAAAACTTAAAAATATTAGAATATCTCATTTCGAGTTTGATTAAATTGTGTCTGTTGTATAGCCTGAGGAAGGCTCTTAAGCCGAAACATACTTTTTATGAGTTTGATTAAATAACAATTCATACAGTATAAAAATATATCTCTGTCTAGTTCAGTACACACAACCACAATCATAGGGAAGACTGCTGACTTGACAGTTGTCCAGAAGACGATCATCAACACCCTCCACAAGGAAGGTAAGCAACAGAAGGTCATTACTAAAAGGGCTGGCTGTTCGCAGAGCGCTGTATCGAAGCATAATTGAAGTTGAAGGGAACAGTGTGGCAGGAATAACCGCAGCCTTGAGAAGATTGTCAAGCAAAGCCCATTCAAGAACTTGGGAGACCTTCACAAGCAGTGGACTGAAGCTGGAGCCAGTGCACCAGAGACACAACACACAGATGTCTTCGGGAAATGGGCTACAACTGTCACATTCCTAGTACCAAGCCACTCCTGAGCCAGACATAACATCAGAAGCATCTTACCTGGACAAAGGAGAAAAATAACTGGACTGATGCTCAGTGGTCCAAAGTCCTCTTTTCAGATGAAAGAAAATGTTTCATTCCATTTGGAAATCAAAGTCTCATCAAGGTGATAATACACAGGGCAACTTTTCAAGGTCAAGGTCAAGTTTATTTGTATAGCACTTTTAAACAACACGAATGTTGACCAAAGTGCTTCACAGTGCAAGTACAGCTGCACATACAGATGGCACAACATTTCCAAAAATTCAAACCAAGAAAACATATATATATAAAACCTAGTAACAACAATAAAATAGACAACTCACATGCTATTTACAGAAATATATATAGCATTTAGATGCATCTCAGTATGCTTGTGCAAAAAGATACATTTTAGTCAAAGTTTAAAAAAAATTTAATGTAGGGGAGACTCTGATAGATAATGGAAGAGTATTCCATAATTTTGGCGCATAAACTGAGAAAGACCTATCGCCCTTTGTTTTTAGGCGGGTTTTAGGGACGATTAATAGTAACTTAGATGATGATCTAAGTGATCTCTGAGGAGAATATAAACTTAAAAGTTCAGATATATAAATCGGGGCCAAACCGTTTAAAGCTTTGAACACATAAGTTAAAACCTTAAAATCAATCCTCTGTTTCACGGGTAGCCAATGGAGAGAGGCCCGTATAGGTGTGATATGTTCCCTCTTTTTTGTCCCAGTAAGGAAGCGAGCTGCAGCATTTTGAACAAACTGTAAACGTGAAATTGATGATTGACTAATTCCAGCGTACAAAGCATTACAGTAATCGAGTCGTGAGGATATCAGAGCGTGAATTACTATCTCCAAATCTTTAAAAGTTAGAATATGCTTTAACTTACGAAGACACTTTAGTTGAAAAAAGCTGGCGCTAACTACAGAGTTTATTTGTTTATCAAAATTCATCTCATAGTCAAAAATGACCCCAAGATTTCTAACATGAGAGTTAACTATTAACTGCGAATTACTTAATAAAACACTGTATTTATCAATTTGAGTTTTAGAGCCAAACAGAATGACTTCTGTTTTCTTTTCATTCAATTGAAGAAATTTTTTGTCCATCCAGTCTCTGATATCCTTCAAACACGCTAACAAGGACGAGACAGATTCATTCCCAAAATCTAATGGTAAATAGAGTTGAGTATCATCTGCATAGATGTGATAGTTGATCTTGTAATGTTCGAAAATCCGGCGCAGAGGTAGCATGTAAAGAGAGAATAGAACTGGACCTAAAATGGAGCCCTGGGGCACCCCACAAGTTATTGGTACTGAGGATGAGGAAAATTCTCCAATTTCAACAGACAAGCTCCTATTTAAAAGATACGACTCGAACCACTGCAATGCATTTTCATGGATACCAACCTCATGTTTTAATCTCTGCAACAAAATAGAATGGTCCACAGTGTCAAAAGCTGCGCTTAGGTCTAACAAAACGAGGACTGCACGGTTTCCAGCGTCGACTGATATCAAGATATCATTCGTCACCAGGGGCGTGGTACCGGGGGGAAAAAGGGGACAGAGTACCCAGGGCCCGAGGCAGCGGGGGGGGCCCTTAGAAGTCGACGAGCTGAAGTTAAAAGTCCGTCGGAGAAGTCCGTCCGAAATTCCGTCTCCTCGCGCAGTAAGTCCATCCGTCCGTCCCGTTGGAGAAGTCGCACAGTCCTATCAAGATATCATTCGTCACCAGGGGCGTGGTACCGGGGGGAAAAAGGGGACAGAGTACCCAGGGCCCGAGGCAGCGGGGGGGGCCCTTAGAAGTCGACGAGCTGAAGTTAAAAGTCCGTCGGAGAAGTCCGTCCGAAATTCCGTCTCCTCGCGCAGTAAGTCCATCCGTCCGTCCCGTTGGAGAAGTCGCACAGTCCATAGTCACAGACTAGAAGAGGTGAGTAAAATATAAAAATTTTCAGATGAAGATGGTAAAATCTGGGACCTAATGCCATTTATTTTATCGATGAAGAAGCTACAAAACTTCTCACAGAGATCAGAACTTGGGACCAAACTAGATAAAATGGGAGGATTTAACACAGAATTTAGTGTGGAAAATAAGGATTTTGGACAATGAGAATTTTTTTCAATCAGGTTTGAGAAATAATTTGTGCCTAGATAATTGGATAATTGGTGCCCTGGATAATTCCACCGCTTCCTGATATTGAGTCAAACTGGCTTGCATAAGCTGATAATAAATTTCTAGTTTATCTCGTTTCCATCTTCTTTCTGCCCTTCTACAACATTTTCTAATAAATCTGATGTCTTCATTTAACCAAGGTTGCTTTTTTAATTTTTTGTTTGTTTTTACTTTTAACGGGGCAACTTCCTCCAACACCTCAGTACATGAAGCATTGAAATTAGTAACCAGACTCTCGACATCCAAACCTTGAGCTGCCAAATTTGTGCAACCGGCCGTCAAAGCTACAAACAAATCCTCAAAATTGGAAGCAGTAGCTGAGTTTATGGAGCGTACAAGAGAACTAGATGGCCGATATGCAGAGTCACATGAACTAGGAAAAACACTGTTAAACATAACAGGCCAATGATCAGACAGACTGGTATCACTTATACAAATGTCATTAATGAGGAAACCAGAGGATAACACAAGGTCAAGTATATGACCTAACTTGTGGGTTGGTCCAGATACTGATTGCTTCAGATTAAAAGAGTCCATTAGCTGTACAAACTCATTTACAAAAGGCTTTTTGAGCAATGTTGCTGGGCAATCTTGCCGAACGATTGTTGCTTGGCCACTTTCTCATTGAAAATGGGCAATACATTTCTTTCTGGATAATTTAGATCGGTCGTGGCCCTGTGTCTCATCTGGTTGCCCATTGACGGCAACATTGCTCAAAAAGTTGCCCTGTGTATCATCACCTTCAGAGTTTGGAGGAAAAGTGGAGAGGCACAGAATCCAAGTTGCTTGAAGTACAGTGTGAAGTTTCCAGTCGGTGATGATTTGAGATGCCATGTCTGCTGGTGGTGGTCCACTGTGTTTAGCAAGTCCAAAGTCAGCTGTCTACCAGGAGATTTTAGAGCTTCATGCTTCCATCTGCTGACAAGCTTTTTGGAGATGCTGATTTCCTTTTCCAGCAGGATGTCACACCTGCCCATAGTGCCAAAACTACTACCAACTGATTTGCTACGATGATATTACTGTGCTTGATTGGCCAGCCAACTCGTCTGACTTTGTCAAGAAAAAGATGATAAACAGACGAGCAGAAGGCCACTATCAAAGCATCCTTGGCTTCAATAACGGCTCAGCAGTGCCACAGGCTGATCGCCTCCGTGCCACACTACATTGATGCAGTAATTCATGCAAAAGGAGCCCTGACCAAGTATTGAGTCCATAAATGAACATTGTACTTTTCAGAACTTGAACATCTCTGTATTGTAAATCCTTTTTTTATTTATTTTATCTTAGGAAATATTCTAATATTTGGAGATCCTGGATTTTTTATATTATGAGCTGTAAGCCGTACTCATCGAAAATGCCACTTTTTGAATTAAATATACACTTTTCCATGATATTCAAAAAAAGGAATGCACCTATAATATACTTACATCATGTAAATTACATTGACTGTGCGGGTTGAAATAAGGAGCATGATATAACGATTAAATGAGATATTTTTAAATAAAAATAATTGTTTATACATTTCAAATCCTTTTCATTATAAATGTTGTTTTCTAGATAATAGATAAAAGGGTTTTATTTCCATTCCAAAAACAAGATGCTAAACAGAAAATCCCCAATACTTTAGACTTATTTTGTTTAGCATGTATAAAATACACAAAGAATTTGATTCCAGGCTTGATGCTTTCTCTTTTCATTCTTCTGACAAGTGGAATGCAACCTTGTTGGCAATGGTTGAACAAAATGTAAACCATTTTTCACAGGTGTCAACAAAAGCCATTGTAGCATGAAATCCTGCCCTCTGATTAGCACAACTCTGTAATTTTGTTTTAGGGATGACACTTCAGCTACAGTAGGGGTATTACTATGCTACATGGTTACATCTGGCAACAAGGAAATTAGACAACACAATTAAAACAGTCTTTCTTTGTATGTAGTTATGCACCGAACAGATGACATGTGGCGCAATTTATAATAGAGAGCATTCTCGTCTTATGTCATTACATTTTTGGCATGAATGTATTCGCCCATTTTCTTCTTCAAGTCAGTGAAGTCAAAAGCCGTGTCCTCTGGCCACGCCTGCAAATACAGCGGTAGGTTTCTGTAACGCAAGTAAAAAAAAAGACTGAACAATCATCACACCAGTTACAGAAATTCTGTTTGCAATGATGTGTGACTATCATGTGTAAAAGTCATAGTCTGACATATAACTTGTCCAATAGCTTACATTGATTTAGATGTATCTGAAGTACTATGGGCTTCTCTCCAGTTAGCTGATGCTTCCTCTTTACGATCAAGCCTCCACAAGACCTCAGTTAGCCACATTTTAGTATTCTTACAACCTAGTGAAATGCAATTCCACATGTGAATTTGAGAAGGACAGGGCAATGTATCAGACTAAGCACAATTAACTAGGCACAATTCACTATAATGACAGCATATCAGCTGAAAACCTGGTGTCATCTGGAGACTGAGATGAAGATCTCTCAGGGCCTCCTTCAATTGACCCCTTTCCAAAAAGCAGCGTCCTCTACCAGCTAGTGCTTGTCCTTTTGCTGCTTCCAAAGTCACCATTCTTTCAACCATTGCTTCAGTGTTTCCAAGATGTTTTTGTTTCCAGTCTAAAAGTTTGATGAAACCATGTAAGTAATGATACACGAAAGAAGAGAATAAAAAAAAGTCCACACATCAAATGTGGCTTCAGTAAGATAAAAATGGGAAAGCAGCTTCATCTCTTGAATGCAGATCTGTTATAAATAGATACTGGATGAGAACCCTAGGATAAAAATATTTGTGTATAGTTAATTATATCTGTAAGTCTGCGTTTTTCAACCTGGATGATACTTCACAAACAAAGAAAGACAAAGCTTAATATGATTCCGCAATCTAGAAATAAAGAAATGACTTACCTTTCTGTTTAATAAACACTTTCACCAGCTGATTAATCGCTCTTAAAGGAAAGAACAAGAGAGCATTTGCATAAAACATGATTTGCCAAAATGCCAACAAAGCTAGGTCCTGAATGAAACTCTCATCGCATCGTACCTTGTGAAGTTTGTAATAGCCTCTTTGGTGTCCTTCAGTTTCCAGTGGGCTTGTGCTTGAAGGAGATGGGCCGCACCAGCCCATAACACAAAGTCCACATTTTCAAGTATGACATCGGAATCAGATTTTTGTTTTTCAACAGCATCAAGTAGCAGCCTCTTGGGAATGAAGTCTAAAGTGCTAGTGGTGACCTCCTCGCAGACCACAAGAGCATCACTATACCTTTGAGCTTTCAACAAAGCAAATCCTGCTTCAAGGTAGACCACTGGGATTCTGGGAAAAGAAGTGCCATCCCCTGTGGATACCTGAAACACAGACAGGTTGTTGTCTCATATTTGATGAAGTTTGCGTCACTGATTAAGTTATTTTCCTCTTACTGTGGAGTTGCTTTGAAACAATATGTATTGCATAATAAAGCACTATATAAATAAAGGTGACTTTACTTGAATTAGTCACATCACTTTGTATGCGTTATTTCTGAATCTGATGCCTGAAAAAATGCAGTCCTTACAAGATCTTTGCCATCTGATTGCACGGACGCCAACAGATCAAGATAGTGCTCAACACCATCTGAAATACTGATTAACAAAAAATATATATATTTTGTTTAGAGGTTTAGTATTCTGTAAAAGTTTTTCTAAACCTGATTGAAATATTGATATTTGATAATCTACTCAAGCATTGGTCCTTTTTGAGGGATCACTTGCCTGCCATTGAACACACATGTGTGAGCCAAAGTGTGCAGAATCAGAGAGGAGGAAGGGACTCTGCTAATGAAGGTCATCTGTTCACCACCAAGCAGTGTAGCTGGAGAGACCAGTGAAGCACTAGATGAACTTTTATCAGCCTGCAGCTGGACTGCCTTTAAACAAAGCAAGAGAAAAGTATTATTTAACAAACACATTTTAAAATGACACTACTTAACATGCAGGAAATACATTCATTGGATTATTATGAAAGAATGTGAAACATCCTTTACTGTTTAAAGCGAAAGCAGTGAATATCAGCTGAAAACTCACTGCTACTTAAAATATGTTTTAGGTCTACTTTCTTGACGCTAGAAGACAGTCATGAGATATGGACCTTTGGTACTTATTTGTTTATTTATTGTTTTTAATATAGTATTAGTATAGTATTAGTAATGAGTTGTTATATGGCCAGTGTGAAGTAAGGACAGCAATGAATAATTTGTTATCATAGGCTGTTACTGATTTTGTGTAAATGCACCTTTCATACATGCTGTAAAGGTACATAAAATAATAATAATAAAAAAAATAATACATTGAATAATAATAAGCAAAAAAGTTGTGTGCAGAATGACTTACTGAGTAAAGAAGATGGAGGGCCTCAATTTCTGCCTTTGAATTGCCAAGCTGCCTGAACACCAGAGCACTTTGATAAAGTGCACTATGGCAAGCACAATCCACCTCCACAGCCTTCCGATAAAAGTGGAGAGCACAATGGGGCTGACCCTGCACGGACAGAAGAAACAGAGCCTCAAGAGACTACTTATGACCCACCACACATGAATCAGTTAAACAAACTCAATGAATCAAATATAATCAGGAACTGTTGGTTCAAGATTTGGTTTATTTAGGTCTATTAAGTTCAGCCCAGAGTTCACTGGATGGAGGATTGTAAAACAGAGCTTCTTACCAGTTTAGCAAAACTCTGGCCTGTAAGAGTGTGGATCTGTGCCAAGAGACTTCTGGGACTTGGGAGGCCTTTAGCCTGCTGAAAAGCCTCAAGGGCCTCAGAATATTTCTCCATCTTCATCTGTTCCACCCCTAAACCAAGGAACACATTTTAGAACTAATGGCAGTTCTACTACTTATTGTTTTAAATTGCAAAGAAATTTTAAATTACATCTATATTGTGTCTTACCTAAATACAATCTTTTATCATAAAACAGCACTTACTGTATATTTCTTCTACCTACATAATGTATAAATAATAAGTTAGTTCAGACGTTTCATACCTTGACATATCACAGTGCAGATGTGCAAAAGATCCTTGAGGTCCTTTGCTGCCATGGCAACCATTAGTGAGGAGTCTTCTTCCATGCTCAAAGCAAGGTTTCGTGTTTCTGTCAGTAGATTCACAGGTCCTGAATGCTCTCTCTGAGAGGAGATGAGAATGACATCAGTATAGAAGTCAAATATACATTCTTAAAATTAATAGGTTTCATCTTATTCTTCTTCTTAAAGTTTTTTTTATGTGTGATTATCTCTATGTATTAGTATTGCAAAACTGTGGTCATCAACCAGAGGGTCGGACGCTTCAGCAAACTTCCAAGGGGAGTCTTAACATTACATTTATAAAGATTATAAAAACAATACCTTGTGGTTAGTCCGTGTCAGAAGAGTAAGAATTCTCTCTAACTGACATTGCATGAGCCACAGCATCCACTGAATCAGCAGAAGCTTGTAGACATACGGCACAATGACTGATGTGCCAAAAGTCTGAAGAACAGCCTCCCACAACTTCACTGGATCAGAACTGGACACCGGAGATCCTGCAGCCTCTAAAGCTACAGAAAAACAGAAAGATGGAGGGAACATAAAACATACAGCATATAAATCATTAATAATACAAAAAATAATGCTTCAATTACCTCTTAATAATGTGCGGATGATAGTCTCCTCAACCTCACTGGGGTTGGAGAAACCCAACGAGAATAAAAACGTATTATATGAAACTGTCATTTCAAGTTTGAGTCGTTCAGTAGCTGCTGGTATTCCTGTGTAAACACAATATCGTTATGAACTTCTGTCAATATAACAATGCTGTACTGTAAGCCATCAAAAGTAACACAAGACAGTAACGTTACCTTGAATTTTCTGAAGCAGTTTAAGGCTTTCTGAACAGCATCGCTTCCGAACATCTTGACTTGGCTCATGGTTTACTTCGTTTTGCTGAAACGGTAAACGGTACGTGTATTTATGCGTAAGGTAACTTAATTTTACTGTAAACGATAAAAAAGTTATTTTGCTACAGTAAGTTACCTTCCAAGTCAATATTATGTTGTTATTCTCCTCACTCCATCTTTCAACTAAACAGGGAATAGCAGACATGTCAAATATTCGAAATGTAGGCAGTCAACAGATACCTAACATTTCATTGTGTACTTTATTAAGATTAAATCCAAGCTCATGCATATTTCGGAATCGTAATCAGTCAGTCCCCTTCCTCGTCTGGATTCGAACTTTCCCTCCTCCTCTAATTCTAAACAAATGATTAGTGATACAGCGCCACCTGCTGTTTGGGATGCACTAGTCTAAAACTCAATGTAATTTAAATCTAAAGAAATCGCACACTGTTAAGACCGTTCTAGTGATCATTTCTGTTGATTTCAAATGTCACAATTGTATTATTGTTAAAATAACATTGTTTGTTTAAATGCTTGATTGCTTATTTGTCAGCAGGCTATATCATCTCTGTGGGTCATTATATACCGGTAGTGCATTTTATTAGGTAGAGAAAATCGTGTTGAATCTTATGCCTTCACTGGTCTGTCCAGTAATCTCTGCGTAACAAAATAGCATTTCCCAACTTGTGCGTGTTTTAGACCACGGATAATGTTCTCTATCAGTGATATATACCTTATTCTGGGCAGCGACAAGACAGGTATGAAAGCGAGGCTGTGCCTGTGAGGGATAGAATTACCGTGTTTTAAATGGCTGAAGTGCCAAACCCTCTGGATGAGAACCACAGTTTTATACCTCATTTACAAACAGCGGAATCACAAACTCAGTATTTTTGCGTCTGTGATTTTTTTTTCTATCTGTGGACTTGTATCTGTGAATAGGCACATAGAGATAATCAACCCAAAACTTGGAAAAAAAAAAAAAAAAATAAACACTTTCTTGCCCCCATAAAAAAACCTCAAGACAAGCCTCTAGCCTGAAATGTTCTGTATGCACACACTAGGTATCCCCCAACAAGATTAAGCACTGTGACCCATCCAATTCCTACTCAGAAATTGACCCTAAAAGTGGAAGAATTTTGAAATGTTAATGTTATATGTTAACATAATACATTGAAATGTACTTTAGTCTAATGCAGTGTTTCTCAACCCTTTTTTTCTTCCTTTTTTTTTTTTTTGCCATGTATTGCACAGTTTTGATAGGCCTATGTAAAAAATCTCATTATGTAAAAATATTACAAAATTGTTTAAACATGCATTGCTTCAATTGGCATGTTATATTATGTGTGATATATGTGTCATATTTGATGCTGTTGGTGATAAAACAACACTGTCTTCGAAGTTAATATTGTGCCTTTTTATAGACATAGTCAGACACTTGCACGTGTCATTATAAAATTTACATTCTACGAAAAATGGAGGGGGGTGGAGTTATGAGGTTTGACTGACAGTTCGAGGAGCCAATGGAGTTAGGTTTAGTCACAGCCTCTTTTAAATGCTTTTTATATAAAGGATGACCAATAATTCATTTTATAAAACAAAATTGACAAAATAAAGAGATACAAGGTTTTGTCCGACAGCGTCATGATATTATAGGCTATTCTTATTAGTGTTATTGTTCGATATTTTTCCACGCCACACCTGATAACCTGTCATGGCACACTTGTGTCAAATATGGATTTAAAATGTTGAATAATAAAAATAAAAAAATCCATCTAATTTTTTGTGATGGGATAGTGTTATTGAGAAAGTAGCCTAATACAAATAAATACTAACAATATTGCCAAAAATTATAGACTGCACATTTTGTTAAATATTTAGTAGGCCTAAGTGATTCAGTGAAGTGCCAACGACAAATGCTTATGTATGATAGAAATAAAATAAAATAAAAATGTAATTCCAATGGGCATACCAAAGTATTTTGAAAAGCTTTTAACGTTTCATTTTGGTGAACCCACCACTTTAAAAAGTTTGGGGGCAGTTGCTGATGCCCCAGGAATGAATTGCTGAATCCCAGGAATGATCCACTCTTGCTGTTTTGTTCTGCGCTATTCACATATTTTGAAGAGCATCAACAGCTTATAGCACGAAAAGTCGAAATGGTCAAAAGAAATTTCAGACTGACTGAGGGATCTTTAATTTAGAAATCATTCATAAACCACATTTAGCCTTCTCATGCTTTAAGCTACAGGTCTTACTATAATAATGGACGCTCTTCAAAATATTGATTCTGTGTTTAAGTTTAAGTTTCATTCACAAATGAGAAGTCATGACATTACATGTTTTCATGCATGTGTGCAATTTTGATAACAAAATGTCTACCCAGAATTAAAGTGCTGCTACAAACTAGTAAAGTTGACTGCTGCCTTCACCACATCAGTTTATAATTAATATTATATGCTACCAGACATTTTGGCAAACTTTAAAACGATACGCTTTACAATGTAAAACAGAAACATAACAAAAATAAGCTACTTAAACGCTATTGGCTCGTTTAGCGTATCCTAACTACACCTCTATCAAATCATTGGCTGTGATCATAGCAAACAGCTAACACATGACATAAAACAATATAGACTATCAGTCACCGAATGGATGACTCCCTGATCAGTGCCCTGACTATTTAACTAGGGAGCTGATTGAGACGCACCCTCAGACACACGAATATTTCACAACACCGGTGTGGCGCAGTTTCTTTTTTCACTATTTTTTCCATTTATTTCCAAAAATGTACATGTAATATTTCAAACGATACAAATATTTCACATATAATACTCTAAAGAATTATATATCATCATAAAATATTAATAACATTTTAGCATCCGTATTTTATATGATGATGAAGGTTGAGGATAACATGTGTCGCAGTTTCTCCACAGCGGCTGAGCGAGCTGAGATGACGACACAGCTGTTCTACGATTGGCCGGATTCACCGATGACAACGATCACGTGTGTTTTGTGTTCATTCTGACACCTTCAGTTCCATTAATTCTCACAATTCTGTATTTTTTATTACAGTTAATACTCTTTTAATGTAGTCGCAATGTTATATTATGTCATGCTTATCAAAATAAAAAAACATAGCCCCCACTTAAATGGTATTTAAATAGTATATGTTGAAGTTTAATCTTGTACAAACAAACGCTGTATTAAGCTGTACATAAAGTATTGATGTCTCTCATTTAATTCAGCTGACACCGCACAGAGCGTCACTACGGGAAGCAAAAAGTGTCCGACTCCGTTTTCAGCTCCTCCCCGAGTCCGACTGCAAGCGGCAACTCTCCCCCGAACGGTTACATCCCTGCGCAACCGAAGTCGAGCACACCTTATGTGTCGCAGCATAAACTAAGATTCTACGTCACATTATCTCTCTTTCCCCCAGGTCCTCAAGCGGAGAGGAGCAGCGATCGCAGCGAGAGGCCGTCCTAGATTTGGGAGCCATTCGCAAAAATGGTATGATATTTCACCCCGTCATTTACCAGGGCATCATAAATATATGACTTAAGTTACAGCAACATTTGTGTATATTTAGGATGCATTTATTCAGTCATTTAGGCTATGCCATCTTTTTTATTCTGATGTCAATGACGTAATGATAACCTGCTAAGAAGATTCACGCGTTTATAGCAACCTTGAACATGAATTATACGCGCAACATTTAATTGATGTCTTTATTTTAAAATAGTCAGCAAAGAGAATGACGCATTGAAATATACATCTTTGTATTCGACGGGAGATCATAAAGTTCGTCATGTAACAGTTATACTACGCATATTTGAAAAGCACAACCGCATGCGGTTTGTTGGATCTTTGTTTTTAAGTGAAAGTAAGCCTCGTATTTTGGGATATGGCCCAACACAGTGCACGCGCACGCACTGGAATAACGTTACAGCGATATAAATAGCGCGTTCACGCCCCCACTGTTCTTTTCAATGCGCGTATTAAAGTTTCATGCGCAGAGATGGAGCAAGCCGTGCATGTGTGGATGGCTACTGGTTGGAAATAGTGTTATTATAGTGACGGGGCCGCTATGTTGTTGTTTTTGAGGGGCGAAACAACCCAACATTCTTATCAAGCTTAACAACTTGCTTATGGTTCCATCCACCCATTTTAATGCGCATTTTGGGATATCCTATAATCGCATCAAAAACTGCTGGATGGAGACGCAGAGATGCGCATAAATTAAAAAAATGTGCGTGAAAACTAATGCGCTCGCATAAGTCGGATACATGTTTTATTCGTTAAGAAGACATGCGCATAAACTACAATGGAAACACATTTACCGAGTAAATTCCTCGATGCGCATCAAAAAAGACATGTGATTTTGCTCGATGGTACATAACTGGACTAACAAGCGGAACGGTCTTTTTGCTCAGCATCTGAAATGGTGTTTTGGTTGTTGTGAAATGCCTGAGCAAGTATGTCGTTAAAGTGGTTCGATAGGCCTAATTACCTTCCTGAAGAACTCTCTTACATGACTGTGTTCCCAAACAGCATTATCCACCCCCGAAAGCAAGATAGATAACACGTTTATTGCTTTTGGCCTGCGCGCTCTGAGACGCAAGTAACTTGCACAGTGACTTCTCCCACTTTTATTTAGAGCCAGACAGTTTATCAGGAAGTGACGATTTTGTTCTCCTCGACTCACTGGTTGGAAACGGTGCTGTTTTTGCAAATGTTTATACGATATTTAAATTTTGCGCATAAGTTAAATTCGCAACTTTGGCTGAAAAAAAATAGGCTGAGTGTATCGCTAGGCAGCGCTGTGCTTCGGAGACAGCAGCAGCACCACAACAGTCAGCAGACACCCAGAAACTGCGCACTCATATGGTGCATGATGTGCTTCACTGCACTCTTATGATACATTTAAAAAGCGTTATTGAAATCAATAATTACTGTTATTGTATACTTAAGTAGGGTTGAAAGCATAATACATAGTAAATATTAGACATTCCACGTCACTTTACCATATACAGGTAAAACTAGGCATTTAAAATAGCTCTATTAGAACGGGCTATATTAGCTTAGGCTATTCAAATCATCACCATCACATTTGCATTTTGTTTAATTGTAATATTGTTTTAAATGTTAATTATTTTTCATATTTAATTCATTGTATATTACATCACATTGTTATGAATGTTAGCAGCATTATTTTAGTTTGGTGTCAATTTTGCCGTTAAAATAATTTTTTGAGAATATACAAACGTTTTTCAATTATCTCAACAGCTTTAAAACTACTGATATTGAGAAAAAAAATATTTATATGAAAGGTAAACCTAAAATGATGCCATAGTATTTTTATTTTTTCTGTTTTAGTCTGTTCATTTGTTTGGACGGTTATGTATAAACTTAAAAAAAGTGTATCGCTATACTCCACTTGATATTTTTGGGGGTTAAAGATAAAACAAAATAATATGTCTTATTTAAATGTACTACAAATTAATTCAAACTAAATAGGTTTTACAGAATAAAGTGGTATATGTCATGAATTTATCAACTTTTTTTAAAGGAAAAAATACACTTGGACACAAAAACATGCACATCATGTCACTGCCCTATAATTCAATGGCATATACAGTTCCAAATATGCAACTTTGGAATTTATTTTTTACTGTAAATTGAATCTAAAAAAACAAAAACATGCACAAGCTAGTTACTGTCACAGTTCCTTTTTTGTAGATTCCCATCCTCTAATGAGCCAGAGGCATTCATTTGTTTTGACATCACATATTGTCCCTCACCCACAAACACTTATATTTACTCCACAATCAACACTTGACAAACTTGTCTCTGTCCCTCAGGTGAACTTTACAGTAGACCAGATTCGGGGGATTATGGACAAAAAGTCCAACATCAGGAACATGTCTGTGATCGCCCATGTGGACCATGGCAAATCTACTCTCACTGATTCCTTGGTGTGCAAAGCTGGTATTATTGCTAATGCACGTGCAGGAGAGACCAGATTTACGGACACCAGAAAAGATGAACAAGAGAGATGTATCACCATAAAGTCAACGTAGGTATTCCTATTTAAAAAGTCACTATTTTATTATTAATCATATTGATGTCACAAGAGCTATTCTACAAAAAGTATTTGTCAGTAGGATGAATTTTAATATTATATGGATGAGATCTTTTCACAATCTATTGAACTTTTCCACCTTTTTTGACCAATAAAAAAGGTACTTTTATTGAACATGCACCACCATGCAAAATTTAGATGATTTTTTAATGTTTAAAAACAAGTCTGCATTTATGTGTTCAAAAATAGGATGAAATATTAATTTATTACACATTAAAATAACTTTAGATTTTTCAGCATCATTACTCCAGGTGTCAGTGTCCCATGATCCTTTATAAATAATTCTAATGATGATTTGCTGCTCAAAAAACATTTATTATTAGTGTTGAAAACAGTTGTGCTGCTTAGTTTTTTGTGGAAACAATTGATATATAGCCAATTTTTCCCAGGATATTTGACACATTTTTGTAATAATGTAAAAGTCTTTATAAAGCTATGTGTCTCTTTTCAAACAAATTCGTCAAAGGAAACACCAAAATGACTTTTCATAATCACTGAAACCCTTTACATGTATGTTTCCCTTACAGGGCTATCTCTCTGTATTATGAGCTGAGCGAGTATGACTCGGCTTTCATTAAGCAGTGTAAGGATGGTTCTGGCTTCCTCATCAACCTGATCGACTCACCAGGACATGTTGACTTCTCGTCTGAGGTGACGGCAGCTCTCAGAGTTACAGATGGTGCCCTTGTAGTGGTAGACTGCGTATCAGGTAAGGCAAAATCATATTCACACTTTTAGGATATCAAATTCACACTTCTGTTCTATAATTAAGGCACTATACTTTCACAGACATGCTTCAGGTGTTTTCAGAGGCAATTCCCTTAATGTAACAAGAACATTTAAACAGTATTTGTTAAACCATACAAATAGCTACATCATGAAACCTTAAGGGACACGATTTCTATGCCGGACCAAAATGTGATTTTAAAAAAAAAGTTGAAAGCTGACTTGTTCCACAGGTGTGTGTGTGCAGACTGAGACAGTCTTGAGACAAGCCATAGCAGAGCGCATCAAGCCTGTGTTGATGATGAACAAGATGGACCGTGCCCTCCTTGAGTTGCAGCTGGAACCCAATGATCTTTTCCTAACCTTCCAGCGGATTGTGGAGAATGTTAATGTCATCATCTCAACCTATGGTGAAGGAGAGAGTGGACCAATGGGAAACATTATGGTAACAGTTTAGACCGAAAAGTCAACTGATTAAAATATTTGCTTTTATTTCCTACTGTGTACACACACATATATATATATATATATATATATATATACACTGTACAGGGTTCTAAATTAACTTTTTTGATCATCAGCCAATGTGGCTGGTAACTTTCTAAACTTACTAAGCCAATCAGAATTTCCACTAGCCAAATTTTTTCCGGTGAAAATAAGAGAAATTATGAGTGCCACTGAATGCATTTGGTCATTTTATTAACATTGTTGGCATGAAAAACACATACAGTAGGCTACAATACAACAAAATATACAAAGTACAAACATTTCATTTCAAGTTTGGGATCTATCTATATTTATCTATTAGGGATGTGCATGAATATTCGATCTGTAATTATAATTCGAAAAATTTATAATTTTAATATAATAATTGTACTTTTTTTTCAAAGTTATAATTAAATGCACTGTGGCGCGTTTTTAACAAGCGGATTGTATCCTATTTGATCACACAAGAGACTGATGAAAATTATATTACAAAATGGAATCGTGATTCGTTTCGTGATTATCTCGTCTGCTATATTTACTTCTTATTTATTAAATCCAGGCAATTGGTTGATGAAACATTGATTAAAATTAAGATACAATTTAATACAAAACGAAATTCACTTTAAAGAAAGGTTTTGTGCTTTCTGTTTGATGTCTCTGTGAAAGTTTTAAAGCATCTTTTAGTGCCGCTTTCAGAGCTTGTCACGTTGTTTTTTCCTCATAAATGCGAACACGAAAAATAAAATAAATATTTTATGTTCTATGGAGACTACAGTTAGCCTACTCATAATTTGTATTCTGAATACGTAATGCCGGTAGGCCTACATGTATTCCGTTACTCCCCAACACTGATATTAGTATAATCTGCTAGATATTTTAAGAACACGGTTTTGGCGGTAGAGTTCTAATGACGGTGTTCAACTATAACCGTCGGTCTCAGGGTTATAATACCGTCACACCAGAGAACAGAGCCTTATATATCATGCATTTAATGCCTCATGCATCACCGGCCAAACTGGCTAGTAAGTTTTTATTAACACCCGCCAAAATGAATTTTAACCCGCATTTGGCGGGTGTTAATTTAGAACCCTGATACTGTATATATATTCAAACGTGCATACCTATAGACTAAACATGTAATAAGCATGTGCACGCCGTCAGAGTTCTCACAGGTTCGCGTTTTTGAAATTTGCGCAGAGATAACTTTTTTTCCCCCAAAATTTTTCACGGCTTGCACCTTGGAACCTATTTCAAGGTTTGCTTTCTCGAGCCACCAGGCACTGTCGTTGTGCCAATGAGCGGGCCGGAGCCCGTAAAGGGTTTTCTGTAAGAACGGTGTCATGTTAGCGGCCCCTAAGTTAATAACTAATGATCTTTGCAACGGAAGTGAATCAATCAAAACTAATTTTAGCTGGACAATAACTTTATTCTAGAGCTGTTGTAAAGCCAAAACAATCTCTGTTACTTTAATTTTCTATTATCACTGTAAAGCTGCTTTGAAACAATCTATATTGTTAAAAGCGCTAAAAAAATGAAAGTGACTTGACTTGACTTCTGGGGTACCTTAGGTGGATCCTGTGGTTGGGACTGTGGGATTTGGGTCAGGTCTCCATGGCTGGGCTTTTACTCTGAAGCAGTTTGCTGAAATGTACGTGGCCAAGTTTGCTGCCAAAGGAGATAAGAAAAAAACAGACCTCTCTCCAGCAGAACGAGCTAAGAAAGTGGAGGAGATGATGAAAAAGCTTTGGGGAGATAAGTAAGTGTCTTGTGTTATAAAGAAGACATTTAATTACAAGGACACAAGTACAAATTACTGATGGAATTTCCAGTGTGAATTATGTGTATATATGAAATTTCTTTAATTCAAAGCCATCCTTTTCAGGTACTTTGATCCTGCTTGTGGAAAATTTAGCAAATCATCAACCAATGCAGATGGCAAGAAGCTTCCTCGTACTTTCTGCCAACTTGTCTTGGATCCCATCTTTAAGGTTTGTTTGAATCAGTTCTTCTTGTCACTCGTCTCCTGCTACTACCACTCATTTGCAATTACTCTCTCATTTGAACTCTTTCCACAGGTATTTGATGCCATTATGAATTTCAACAAAGAAGAGACACAGAAACTGGTTGAGAAACTTGAAGTAAAGCTTGATGCAGAGGACAAAGAAAAAGAAGGGAAACCTCTACTTAAGGTACAACTCGAAATAATGACTTTTTCAAACCTGCACCCTAATTAAACTGGTATTGTTGTTGACATGGTTTTTCGAATGCTTCCAGGCTGTGATGCGCCGCTGGTTGCCTGCAGGTGATGCTTTGCTCCAGATGATTACCATCCATCTTCCTTCTCCTGTCACTGCTCAAAAGTACCGATGTGAACTGCTTTACGAGGGTCCTGGAGATGACGAGGCCGCTATGGGTGAGTCACTACATTGCGAGGTGTTCTACACTTCAGAGAGATGTGCTTTTTTTCTACAAATTTTTACATATTCCTCCTTTGCCTTTCAAGGTGTAAAGAACTGCGATCCCAAAGCTCCTCTCATGATGTACATCTCCAAGATGGTGCCAACCACCGACAAGGGTAGATTCTATGCCTTTGGTCGTGTCTTCTCTGGTGTTGTTTCTACAGGGCAGAAGGTGCGCATCATGGGCCCGAACTTCACACCAGGAAAGAAGGAGGACTTGTACATAAAGCCAATCCAAAGGTTTGCTGCTGTCAATTGCATTAACAGTATAAGTCATCTTTACTTGATTTGATTTGATGATCATTACTCAATGGTCTCCCCAGAACTATCCTAATGATGGGTCGCTATGTAGAGCCCATTGAAGATGTGCCATGTGGGAACATTGCTGGTTTGGTTGGGGTTGATCAGTTCCTGGTCAAAACTGGCACTATTAGCACTTTTGAACATGCTCACAACATGCGTGTTATGAAGTTCAGCGTTAGTCCTGTGGTGAGAGTTGCTGTGGAGGCCAAGAACCCAGCAGATCTGCCAAAGTTGGTGGAGGGTCTCAAACGTCTCGCCAAGTCTGATCCCATGGTTCAGGTGAATATCTTGGTGGGGTAATAAAATGGTATAAACAGAATTCAGTCTTTCCAATAATAAATACAAGTGTCTCCACCTTTTTCTAGTGCATCATTGAAGAGTCCGGTGAGCACATTGTGGCAGGTGCTGGAGAGCTTCATCTGGAGATTTGCCTAAAAGATCTTGAGGAAGATCATGCCGGCATCCCTCTGAAGGTAGCGTTTGGATGAGAATACTAAAGAGTATACAGATGTTTTATTCTATTCTTCAGTTTAAGGCTATTTTTGTTGTTGTTGCAGAAATCAGACCCAGTTGTGTCATATCGTGAAACAGTCAGTGAAGAATCAGACCAAGTTTGCTTGTCCAAGTCTCCCAACAAGCACAATCGTCTGTACATGAAATCCAGGCCCTTCCCAGATGGCTTGGCCGAGGACATCGATAAGGGTGATGTGACCTCTCGGCAGGATCTCAAACAGAGAGCTCGCTACCTGGCTGAGAAATATGAGTGGGAAGTGGGCGAGGCCCGTAAGATTTGGTGCTTTGGACCAGATGGCACAGGGCCCAACGTCCTTGTGGATGTCACAAAGGGAGTTCAGTATCTGAATGAGATAAAGGACAGTGTAGTGGCTGGTTTCCAGTGGGCAACAAAAGAAGTGAGTCAAGTTAATTCATGCTTGGACATTCATACAGTTTATATTATAATAATGAGATACTTCAACAGAAACAATTTTGTGTTACCGTACCAGGGTGCACTCTGTGAAGAGAACATGCGGGCAGTCCGATTTGACATTCATGACGTCACTCTTCATGCTGATGCCATCCATAGAGGTGGCGGTCAGATCATTCCCACAGCCCGAAGAGTTCTGTATGCCTCTGTGCTTACTGCACAGCCAAGACTCATGGAGCCCATTTATCTGGTCGAGATTCAGGTATACATGGTGGATTCCTGGAACATAAAAACGAGAGTGCAATCATGATGCCGTTAATGTATTTTCTTTTCCCCTCCAGTGCCCAGAGCAGGTTGTTGGTGGCATCTACGGTGTGCTGAACAGAAAAAGAGGCCATGTGTTTGAGGAGTCCCAAGTGGCTGGGACACCTATATTTGTGGTGAAGGCATACCTACCTGTAAATGAATCATTTGGTGAGTTAACACTTCAGATTTGACAGCTTGCTCAAATTGACAGCAATAGGACATTGATGTAATTTTTATATTCAACAATACATTAGTTATAGCAGTCAAACATTTTTGAAAGGTGCCAAATGTTATACATTTCTGAATTATTATATTGTGGACATTAAAACAAGTCCTCAGTTAGCCTGACCCACATCAAGATGTTTGGTCTGGGAACACACCATTGGCAGGGCTCAATCTGAGGGCCGGGATAAACGGTTGCCTTTCAAATTCCCCCTGCACGCAATAGGATAGCGCTACAACCAACCAGAGCAACGAAGAAGGTTACATAGTCAGAGCGACGGACTTCAGTGCCGTTCTTTGTTTTTTTTCTCAAAGAAAAGCTTAACTCCAAGTCTTCCAGAGTCGCGGCCAATTCGAATTTGATTCGAAAGACCGCTGTTCGCCAGCAGCACCAGCCACCTTCTTTGTTTTAAAGTAGCAGGTAATTCACGTGGAACCGTCGCAACTCTGCCGTCATTATGTTAAGCTCGCCCACCGACTCTATACACAATGTGATTGGCCTGACTAGAGTTTGGTTTTTTCAACTTGCAAGCCAACGGAGTGTTGCTAGATGACACTGGCTGTAAAATAAAATTTGCTGCCGCCAGGGTCCGTCTAGATTTCCAGGCTAGTACTCAACACTTTAGTGCCTATAATTCGCTTGCATTTTTTTCTGAACAGGTTTTACAGCAGACCTGAGGTCTAACACTGGTGGACAGGCCTTCCCTCAGTGTGTGTTTGACCACTGGCAGATTTTGCCAGGTGACCCCTATGACATAAACAGCAAACCATGCCAAGTTGTGGCTGAGACCCGTAAACGCAAAGGTCTGAAGGAGGGCATCCCACCACTGGACAACTACCTGGACAAACTATAAAC
Source organism: Semotilus atromaculatus (assembly GCA_031834385.1). Lineage (NCBI taxonomy): Eukaryota > Metazoa > Chordata > Actinopteri > Cypriniformes > Leuciscidae > Semotilus > Semotilus atromaculatus. Next base: position 5,862,896 of record JAULUF010000035.1, read on the forward strand.
ATCTCTGGATTCTATATAGTGATTGAAGCTATTAACCTTAACATGTTAACATGATGACTCTGAAGTGTATGGCATAATGTTTACACAAATAAATAGACTTTAATTGAAATAAAAATCAATAGAGCTTAATTTAAATATTCAAAGCTGCACAATCTTGCAGAAAATAAAACCTGAGCAAGTTAAACTTCTGTGGATATGTCCATACATAAAGGACAGCAAATACAACAGCAATCTGGACATAATATTTAAACTTGAAAAATATATTTTTCCAGATGAACATGAAATAATGCTTTAATCACTGTGTATTGATTTACATGTCTTAGGATGTACATGTATCATCTTAAACTGTACCCTCCTTTGTGCAAAGAATTCAAGATTTTTAACAGCTTTACCTTTGCCATCATCAATGGAGAGCTATGTCAATTAAAAACCTCAGCCCTGATCGGGAGGGACAATAAAAGCACTGTATCAACATTTACAGCACATCATCATTTTTTAGTTTAGTTTTTTACATCAAAATATATGGGCATCTTTGAATCAAAATAGTACACAAGTAACGAGGAACTTCTATATATATATAAAATAAAAAAAACACCTTCAGACTTTGTCAAAATGAATGTGTTGTATGCCTCATTATAATAAGTCAGCCCATATTAGATGACTTCAAACTGCTTATCTATTAAGTAAGCCATTAGCAATAAACGCCAATTTCTAAAAGACCAATTTTTGTATTTCATGATCCTCATCCTATTATATCAAAACTTTGATCCAAAATCTTAAAAGAACAATGAATGGCCTCATTTCATGCAGTTGCTGGTTTTATAATGACCAAGAACCATGCAATTAGATTACTCCCTTAGTTTTATCAACAATCATATTATAGTTTCTGAGGCGAATGTTAGATGTGTTAAGACAGCAAAAACAACTTCCATATAAAATTACAGATCAAAAATAGGTTTACTGCATCAGCAACAGGGAATCTGATGGCCCTTGAGCAAATAACCACAAATTCAAATAATAAAAAAAGATCTGTTTACTCATTCTACCTTGATATCAGACCACTAAATCTTTTTTGAAATATACAACAAACAGTTTTTATTGCTGCAACTGAAGTCTTGTAACAAAACATAATTGCACTGCTGAAATCGAAGACACATATAAAGTGAGCTGCCGCTGAAAACCTGCTTTCGTTTCAACTGCAGAAGCAACACACGATGGAGACAAGAGTGCAGTTATTGGAAGTGTCTGAGCTTTCCAGTCCACGCATTTATGCAGTTTGTTTTGCTCTGCTCCTCCAATGAAACAGCTAATGAAAACAGTCATTGTGCAACCGATAGTTTCCCCAATTCGAGGGAAAATGCCTTAATTCAGGTTTGCATTTTAAAACAGAATTGTTGCTGACCCACTCAAGATATTTTCATAACACTGGTCCTTGTCGATACAAGATTCTTGAGGTCCATAGTCAAATGACAAGATTGTTTTTACTCAGCTGACTTGAGTGTAGTTGTTTTGGTGACTGGCCAATAAAGATGAACCAGGAGTCAGTCTAGAGAGATAATGTCTGACAGGCCTGAAGATCCTCCCGTGATCACACCCGTCTCATGACTGGAGCTGCTGCTGTGGGTTGCGGTCTCGTACTGTGAGGATGAGGAGACCAGGCTGGCGCTGGTGGTGGCACTCTGAAGGCTGCTGGAGAGATTGTCTAAAAATATGGGGCCTCTGTAATGTTGCTGAAAGAACAATAAAGGAAACTAGAGGTAAACAGCAGTGGTAAAGAGCAGACTATATAAATATGTCTTAATATTTCACTCATACCTGGGGGTCCCCTTGAATCAGAGAAAATAAATCAAGACCTTTGGGAAAGATGTGTGTAATATGACAAGTTAGTATTCCTGAAAAAGCTTGAGCATAAATTAAAGCATATTTGATTGGATGGCAGACTGGATAAGTGCATACTTTGCATATCTGTGGGAATAGTGGATAAGGTTGAATGGTGGAATGGAACAGAGTAGTCTGCTATTGAGGAGGTCAGGTATGAGGTGTCCAGCGCCTGGACATTTGGCATCCGGACAGTTGATGGCTGATAAGTCAAGACCCTAACACATGAAAATAGGATCATATGAAAACCAATAAACACAAACACATTATCATAAATATCTTTTTTTTTATATATATATATGTTATAAAATATATGTTCAACTAACATGAAAAAACAATGAACAGCTGGATTTCTATTAACTAACATTAACAAAGAATAATACTGTAACAAATGTATTGTTCATTGTTAGATCATAATAGTTAATTGGAGACCTTATTGTAAAGTGTTACCATAATAATAATAATTCTGGCTAATAAACATTTTAGAGTGCAAAATAAATAAATAAAATAACTTTCCATTAATTTTTTAAGATTTTAAATCAACTTACATTATGTGCTCAGGTATAGAAAAAAACATTTTTAAAACTTTTTTGGGTTTGTGCACAGTTCAGGGCTCATTTAAAGTATGGCCACAAAAGGGCAAGGCTTATAAAAGAAGTACACAGAAATGCCTGGTCTGATTTGTATTAAATGAATGAACACAAACCCTTTGCTGTGCATCTCCTCAGCCTTTGACATGTAGACACAGCGTTTTTTCAGAGGAGGATCGCTGTCCTCATCATCATCATCATCATCATCATCAGACGAGCTCTCTAGCGTAAGGTCAATTACGTCTGCCTTTTTTGTACTGCTGGTTTCTGGAGGTGGCACCACTGCACTTTGTCTCACTGTGACAGCACCTAAGGGGCCATGAAATACTTTCAAAATGCATCAAACATGGAAATCCTATTTACAATCAATTAAAACCTGCCACACAGAGATAAAGCTCATACACACTTATAAAAGGTAATGAACCTTACAATCAATTTTTGGGATACATGGAGATGACACTTTCAACGTCTCCTTCTTTGGTCTCATTGGACACCAAGTCCCATCCTCCTGAAACTTGATTTCATCAACATCTGTGCAGTCATTGAGTATTTCCATGAAGAGCCTGACAAGTAAAGTGCTCAGTTTACTACATGCATATTTAAATCTCAATAAAGGCAAAAATATTCAGGGATTGTTTAAAATGGCACCTCAGCTACAGTGAAAGTAATCTCACCAGAGGTGGAAAGTAACAAATTAAATTTACCCGCGTTACTGTAATTGAGTCGTTTTTTTGTGTACTTCTACTTTTTAAAGTAGTTTTAAATTCTGTAATTTTACTTTTACTTAAGTACAGTAAAATGTGGCTCATATGTGGCTTTTTTGTCACAGACGAGACAGATCCAGGTGGGCTGCTTCTCATTCATTTGCAGGTATAGAGCAGCATCAAAGCACTGCAGGTGGGAACATGTGACAGCTCGACAGGGTACCGTAAGGCGCATCTTTCCAAGCTATATAAAAAGACAACTTATTTGGTCCCACAATTATTATATATCTTTTTTTGCAATACTACATAAGAACTACACTTTTACGTAATTTACAGTATAATGCAGATGTCACGTAAAACACGCAAACTGGTTGATGGATGGATGAATAAATTGAAAGTAAAGCTGTACAATAAATCAAATTGCGACATGGTCTGTGAATATTAAAGCACAAAAGACTGCTATGTAAATATATAATCTGCTTGTTCTGCGTGCCTCTGTGTGAATGAGCTGTGCCGTTTCGTCTACTTACTACATACTCAAGTACGCTTGACGCTCATGGTGTTTTCAGCGTCTCACAAACAATACGAGGACATGAATACATGAACATTTCCAGAGCTGCTCCTAGAGAACGCCTAATGAGTATTTTCATAATTTTTTTTGAGAAAAACAGGACTTCACTACAACCCGTCAAAATAAAAGTTCGGTTTAACTAGAAGAAATAATGACAAATATATTACTATTGTAGGCCTACAATAGAATGTACTTATCATAATATTAACAACAACAATAATAATACTACAATTTATTTAAACATTACTTAAGGAATATTATTGGCCCTGGTTTGAGTAAATCTGTTTTGCAGCCAAAAAATAATAAAGTGTGCATATAGTTGTATTAAATCATAAAAAGACATTTCAGCCCCCCACCCCACCCCCGCTGTTAAAAAAGTAACAAGAAAGAGTACATTTTAAATGAGCTACTTTTTACTTTTACTTGAGTAGATTTTTAGACGGTACTTTTACTTGTACTTAAGTAAATTTTTATTGAAGTAATAGTACTTTTACTTGAGTAGAATATTTTATTACTCTTTTAACCTCTGAATCTCACCCATCTATTATCAGACTCTCATATGTGGCTTTTTTGTCACAGACGGGACAGATCCAGGTGGGCTTCTTCTCATTCATTTGCAGGTATAGAGCAGCATCAAAGCACTGCAGGTGGGAACATGTGACAGCTCGACAGGGTACCGTAAGGCGCATCTTTCCAAGCTATATAAAAAGACAACTTATTTGGTCACACAAAATTCTTTTTTTTTGCAATACTACATCAGAACACCAAACAAAAACTTAAACCTGTTGTTTAAAATGACATACATGAGTCAGTTTAGATCTTGTAGATGCAGTAACTTACTGGACACATGAGTGAGACTCGTAAACTAGTTGTGGCGATTTCACTGTCAGGGTCTGCCGTGAGTTTTTCTTTAACTGTTACAAGAGTAAAGAAGGGGTGGATTTAGTACATTATTTAAATAATTCAGTCAATTAAAGGTGCTCTAAGCGATGTCACACGTTTTTTAGGCCAAAATTTTTTTTGTCACATACAGCAAACATCTCCTCACTATCCTCTAGCTGCCTGTCCCCTGAACACACTGTAAAAAAAACGCGGTCTCTCTAGACACCACAGGCTCCACAAACGGCAACAAAAACAAACTGCGGCGACCCGCTCCACGAAACATAACAGTGTTCCAGCCGATCACTGGCAAGAAGTATTTGAGGGTGGGTCTGGGGGGTTAGTGCGCGTGCACATGAAGGGGGTGTGTGAAGGAGAGAGAAGCATCAAGAGGGAAGTTTGAATAATGGTCGACAAACGACCAAAGGGACGACGTTCTGATGATCTACTCACAAAGAGGGAAAAGGATAAAGTACGCGCGAAGTACCGAATTTACATCGGTAAAGCTTTCGAAAAATGGCGAGAACTCCGCCGGCAGAAGGGCTTCCAGTCCGACAATCAGGTTGCTCTGTTTTTGCTGGACAGGTGGGTAACGTTAAATTCTTTTTTTTTTGTTCTAAATTGACGCTTATGTTCGACAAACCCACACAAGGATATAAGTAGTTAGAACTATGCTGTCAGCGTTAACTTTGGTGAATACAAGATATGTTTGTAGCAGCTAAGAAATGCACGGTCACAACTGTTTCAAGAAACACGGAAAGGGGGGGGGGGAGGAGACGAGATGCGGAGGAGGGAGGGTCTAGCTCATAGATATGGTCTAGCTAGCCTCCGTTTTGTTTGACAATAGTTCGAACGTCAACAAGAAGTGACGTCACCCAGGATCGCTTAGAGAACCTTTAATTATATATAAGGATGAAGAAGCTAATTGTTACAGAATTCATGACAAAGAAAGACAATGAACACAAATTTGTCAAGTGTGATCATATTTATATTTATAATTAAGATTACATGGGTATCTTTTTTCTCAAAGAGGGAAATGCTGCCTTACTTAATGCTCTGGAGTGGTCAGGGTTTCTGATCCCCTTCATTCTTAATCTCTGTAGTAACAATGGGGAGGTCAGCTGCCGCACCAAATAAACAGACATGGAGTATGTCTGCAGAAAACAAGATGGAAGTACATACAATGCTTAGCATAAAGAAATGGCTGAAGCAGTGCTGCGGCAATGTGTACTGGCATTTTACATACCTTCCCTATTTCAGGTGCCCATGTGACTACTATCTGATTGGGTACAGCAGATGACAACCTGACCAGCGATGTGATGTTCAGTGGTCTGCCGGGTCTTTTCTGCTCTACACCATTCTTAGGAGGTGGTGCATATCCCTGTGTAATAGATAAATACATTTCACAGTGGTTTTTAATATCCATGCATGTTCTCTGCTTTCGGGCAGGACTTGATTGTCTATCAGGAATTTATTGAATGTTTGTGGTTTGGTATTCCTGTGATCTCATGTGAGTGACAGGTTGTCCCGCACTAATGCCAGAAAACACGTCATGAGAGTAGAAAGTTTGTTGCAAGAAGGAAGGGAAGTTATTTTGATTAAAGATTACGAGGGAACATAAAAAAAATATGTGCATGAATAAATCATAATAAACACTGCAATATTTCATTTAAAAAAAAAGAAGATTTGTCCATTTTGATTTCACGGTGACTAAGTTACAAACTGTTAAACGTTTAAAATGCCTCAAGACCTCTATCATTCATATACATTTATAAGAACTAGTTAAGTTCTTTATAAGAACTAGTTTAACACATTAAACAGGTCTACATACAGGGAGGGGAAAGAGCTTTCCATTGACTTTGATGCACAGGCTGTTTGGATAATTGTCCTCTTGTGGACAACTGGTCTCTGCTAGACAAAACCTAGAATCAAAAAAGAACATCAATAGTTTAACATTGAGATTAGGGATACACGATATTGGACATCACTGATACGATATATTCCACGATAATTTTTTTTCCCCTTTTTAATTCTGGTTTTTGAGTTCTGAGGTCTCCTTACCAAAAGGTTACTTGTTAAAGATAAATAAATGTTAATACAATTATTTTTATAATAAGAGTACATTAAAAGCTCTGAAAATAACAATAATAAAGTCTGTTATGTCTGATATCGGATATACAAATGACAGTATAGGAAAAGCACATTGAGTTGGTTCTTACCGCAGCTGAATTTGAACCATGTAGTCCCTTCTTCCACCTGGAAGAAAGTCCCTATGCAAAAGGTTAAGAACAACAAAGAGAACCAATAAATTTCAGAAAAGGAGTAAAAGACACAAGTCACATTATTTAAGTTGCATTTAAGTCATTTAGTTCTTACCGAGAAATGCAAACTTCTCTCACTTGTTGTGGAGTCAATGCAAATATGAAGTACTTCTCATGATGAAACCTCTGAACGGCATGAGTCCCTTTAAAACACAAGTCATAGGGTTTATAGTTTTAAACCTAAGACACAGGCAATGAGGAAACCATGCACAACCCAGCGTTAAGTTAATTTCTTTAAAAAAACAAAACATTTTGATCCTAAACTTCTCAATGTTCGAGTAACTAAATCACACTGTTACACAAACTCTAACACTATTTTTCATTTAAGCTTAAGGCAAAAAATATATTAAATATGTGCAATGCATTTATCTCTATGAAGCTGTATTCCACACTCTAATCAGAAGTTTAATTTATTCATTTTTTTATTTCACCAAGCATGGAACAATCTAGGCATTTTGTATAAAATTACCTAAACTTGATGGTTTGATCAAGACATCCAGCACATCGTAAAACGGTAGGGCCTTCATCTGCACGTCCGGGTGGACGGGAGCCATAAGCGACGTGGGCTGCTGCATATTCATCATGGGCTTTAATTCATGTAAAACAGGTGAATAGCAGCTCACCTGCTGCTGCTGTAGGAGGTCTGAATGGCTGGTTTGCAGAGGAAGGTCTGAGCTCACAATTGTGGCACCACTGTCTATGTGAAAGTAGGATTTAATGCTTGACTTTAGAGCCGCCAAATCTTGAAGACCATCAAAAGTCCTTGGGTATCTCCGACAATACAGTTCCTTTATTTTGATCTGCACGGCAGGACCACAACCACTCCTTAGTAGATGCAAAGCCCTCAGCAATAGTTCATGCTTGCGACCGCTCTTATTCCTTCCAGCAAAACCTAACAGTACCTGGAGCTCTGAGACACGGAAACTTGATACCATATTCTGCAAAACAAATCCAAACAAGCCATAAAAGACTTTGAGATAGCAAACATGGAAAAGCATATGGGCTGATCAGAGTTAGTAAGAAAAAACACCCTCTGTGCCATGCTGAAAAGTTTAGCATGTTTTGCATTTATAATAATGGTGTAATTTGTAAGCAGATTAATTAATTAATTTCAGAATAATGTGTGAAGTGAGGTGACAACCCACCCAAATACACCCATTCCAGAAACCCCAGAGAAATAAGAAAATCTCAACTGACCCTTCATTACATGGTCCATGCTTGATTGTTAATCCTTTTTTCTTTAAAAATCCTTAACAAATGACCGAAATGCATCTAAAATGTTGAGAATAATTCCAAGACCCATTAGATGAACATCAAGAGCATAACAAAGGACAAAACACATGTGTTCACTTTGATCCAAAGATAAATTAACTGAACTGCTGGAAAAAAAGCTGGGTTTATGGTTATGTGGGATGTTTCTAAATAATTTACAAAACAACATGAATCAGTCAAATAATGGCAATATAATTAGTACACAAAAGCAGGTGTCTAACTTTCCTGTATCCAACACACAGTCTACATTTGTTATTGCAGGATTGTGTTGGTGCTCATGCTGAAGTACAACGCATAAAATTAAACTTTAGAAAGATGGTTTATGCCAGTAATTATGCAATTTTTTTACAACATTGTCAATGTGTCCCTCTTAAATGTTTACTTCGCAATTTAATGTAAAACGTGCGTCCACTTACATTTATACACACACACATTAGGACACACGGGTCTATAAATCATTTACCCATGCAAATACAGTTTATACATCAAACTACACCAGTGATTACATGTAGACATTGTCAATAGCTCGAAAGCTAGCTAACAAAAGACCAACCAAAACAATTCGAGAAATTGTAACGTAAAAAACTTTTTACCTGCAGCGAACAGTCGTCAAGTTCAGTTAGGCATTATAATAAAGCGTTTTCATGCAGTAAAAGATGGTAATGAAAGCAGTGACATTTTGAGGCTGTTCTTCAATGTTTGTATAGCAGCTCGAGAGCTAAAAGAGTACGTTAGCTGGTTGGTGGCTAACAAGCTAACGTAAACACAATCCGTCTAACGGACTGATGTGACGTCTCTCTATTAAATATAAAGAAACTAACCCATGGGCAGCAAACCGAACGGATAAATACCATATCAAAACGGTAATTGCAAAATATCTTCAGAATATGAAAAACGCAAAGAAGTAACCAGCTATCATTGCACTTTCGCCTACCCGTAACTCCTCAAAATCCGCCATTTTCTGGCTTCGCTCATCCTGGCCAGTCCTCCGGAGAATGTCGGGTCACGTGACACAGTCTGGGTTAAAGGGGTCATATAATACATCCCCTCCATCAGGGGTCTACTTCTGTCAGTTATAATGTTAACTTTTTTCTTCGTCAAAACAGCCATGTTTAGTTTTATTGACCATTTCCCACGCTCTCTTTGAACGATTATTTGGGCTGCTGTGTCTTTAAGAAGTTCTCCTGTGAAGAAGTACATGACTTTCATTGATTTCGGTGTGCTGTTTACTTGCCAAGAAGCATTTTAGAACTAAGGCAAACAAAATGAAGTGCAAAGGCTGCACATTAGCTGTATAGTTTATGCCAGTGGTTCTCAACCAGGGGTCCATGGGCTCACTTAGGGCCTCAGCAGACTTTTAAGGGGGCCTTACGATGACTTAAACATTTATTTTAAATAAGACAAAGCAGGCAATAAAACAACAACAACAACAAAAACACATTTTAATATTGTTTAAATCCTTATCCTTAAGCCCTATTCACTGTAGGTCTAACTAAAAAGGAACACAAATGTTCTTGAACATATAAAGTTTGGTTTATTTCATCTTGTAGATGACAGTTCCATCATTGGATTTTCAACCATCATCCATTTTACATAGGATATTAGGCTTAAAGATCAATGAAACACTAAAGAAAGCAAATGATTACAACAATTATTTGAAGAATCTGATACAATTTTCAATTTCACAATTGGCTGGTTAAGTTTTTTTCAAACTTCTTGTTCAGAAATGTGAGAACACATCAGTTATGCCATACCATTATGTATTTATTTAAATGTAATGAATGGTAAAGGATGCTGAATTTCACAAGAATCTGTCTTTGTTACTGAACTACTGATTTTCTGGATGACAGTTGCAGCCTGTTGTCCAGCAGGTGGGGCTCAGAGCAAATCTACCATAACCAGGTTCTGTTTATCATAGAGGCTTTCATTCCTGATCAGTTTTATTTCTAATTCTTATTAAACTAGGATTCTTGTGTTAGAGCTGGTCCTGGACCAGCATAAGAAAGTATAGCGTATACCTTATTCCTTGAGTAAGCTAACTGATGAGTAGTGCAGATAGCTTTGCCTTTAAAGTGAGAAATGTTGTAAATTGTGAAATTTATGACATGATACTGGTGATATTTATGAGATGAATTAGTTTACTTGTATGTTGCCCTTTTAAACAAGAATTGTTGTAATCCACTTGTTTATGTCTGAACCACTGTAAATTTTGGTAACATTTTATTTTACAATGTCCTTGTTACGCATATTACATGTACGTATTATAGTAATAACTATGTATTACATGCAACATATCCTAAGTACATATTATTAGTAGAATTATATTAATTAATATTACGCAGTACTTAGTATAATTACTATAACAAGGACATTTTAAAAATGAACTATTCCATATTCTGTTTATATGATTAGATTGATAAGAACCCATTTGAATACCTGCTGTACTTGCTCTAAAATCAGAGACAATTTGCTGACAGAAAGGTAAAATATAGCTAAAACTGCATGACTGAAATGAGTTGGTAACTTGGAATGACTTTAAGAATTTCCAAATCATTTTCAGAATGCTCAGATTAGTATGGTGGCCTCACAGTTTTAACTTTCAACTGTTCCAGTGGGCTAACTCCAGTATCATTGCTCAAGAGATTAAAGCTACATATTTACATGACTCATTCAACTGCCACATCTGTGAAAACTATACATCTGGACAGTTTCCAAACTGCATGTATGTGCATGAAATAAAGGCTAAAAAACAAAAACACTGATTAATCCTTCTAACCACTAAAATCATACAATTGCCATGTTGTTTTCAAAATTAAATATTATATTTTTGAACTTTCAATTGGGGCTATGTTGCACCCCAGTGACATTTCCAGTTTTTACCCTTTACTTTAAATTCATCAGTAGCTAACAGCTCAAACATAGAAGAATTATGGATTAAAACAAAACTTGATGATACCATAAGTACCAAAAATGATGGAACAAATATAAGAATAAATACTATATCAGATGGCAATGATTGTTTAATAAGAAACTGTTAGTCTCAGTGAACTGTTTGTGGAGTCAAATAATCCTTCACATTACATATTTAGTTTTATGAGACACTGTCATGCAATTTGAATAAATACAATTAGAAGTGAATCTTTAATATCTAACTTGTGATTTATGAAAACTGTGTACAGTATGACTCTGCTTTGTGCTGTTTCACAATACAAGGTTAGCCTATATATTTGTAATTGAAGAGGTTGAAGTGTGTTGAAGTCCATGACCTAGGTAAAGCGCCCATGGCATCTAATTACCCAACCTTTCCCACTTGAACAACCTGCCATAAGAAAACACTCACACATACAGACACATAAAGACCTGCCATAGAAAAAAACACCTTAGCGCACAAACACCTTAGCCTTTATTAACCTTAGCTCGTGTTATTGGCAGTGCTAGACAGAGACAAGACCCCAATTACTGTTGAAATCAAAGTTGCTATACCGTTAGGGCTGCGGTGGAAGCGTGTGGAGGTTCAGAGTGCTGGAGTGGCTTGTTAGTCCGCTTAGTGCTCGTCCATTGGGACTCTCCGTTTCAAATACCTGTCTCTCAGAGCATTGTTATTCAAAGCGGAAAATCGAACAGCCCAATGTTGCTCTGGTCATTCTGTCAAGTACACACCATGCTGTGGGCAATGGTTAACAGTAAATTGTCATTTAGATTCAAGTTCAGACATAACACCATTTGTATGTTTGCCTCATAATCTTGGACAGTGTGGCATCATCACATGTTAATTAATTAGAAAATCTTAAGTTGATCTAATTGTACACTGATCAGACAGACAGAGCACTCTTAAAATTAATTTACGCCATCTGTTAACATAAGTTGAAAAAACGGATAATGACTGGCTTACTACAAAACATATTAAGCTTTGCCCTTAAATCACTAATCCCAAACCTTGTCTTAAAAGTTAATGTAATGCATTCCAAATATAAAAAGCACAAAACATGTATGACTATTTGAAGAAAGTTACACAGGGAGGTAACAGACATGGGGTCTGGGCTTGGAAGAGCATAATCTACATCATTGCAAAATACGACATATTTTAGACAGATTCAGAGTGGCTTGTAATCTTGCTTTAGGAATTAATGCCCCTGAATAAGATGCATAAGTGTCTCATGTTTAACAACAGATGCATTAAGGATTTTCTTTATACCTATTAGGCATTCATTTATCCTCCCAGTTAAGCTTAAACAAAACCAAAACAAACTTTAATCAAAACAAACATGGCTTAAAGCTTAGACTGAAAGGATTAAATCCTACCAAAACATTGGTAGGTTATTTCACCTGTCCAAACTCTAACGGTTTGCTTAGTGGGAGAGGCTATCATTCATTGGTATACAACTTTTATTAATTCTATGGACCAGATCTTGACATACACGGGAGACTGTCCATGAATTTTCTTAGCAATGATTTTTCCAGGGTAGGTCACTGGGTCTTTACCCAAACCTCCAAATTACATGGCTTCACACACTTCTGAAAATTTAGGGAGCATGCTATACAATCAAGTCCTTTTATTTAAATTAAAGTTAAATCAGGTAATCCAATGGGTTCAAACAGCAACAAGATAGCATGTAGCACATAACACACAAACAATACCTGACAACTGAAAGGAGCACAAAGTGGAACTTAAATTCACAGTGATAATGACAAGATAAACAGGTGTGATGTTAGAATGAGTATCCATGAGAACTGATGACTGGCAGGAAACTAGGAACTGATGAATAGAAACTAAAAGTCCATGAAAACGACACCAAACACACAGATTGTGACAGAATGCCCCCTACCGGGAAGGCATGGCCTTGCACCATGATTGATAGATTGAGGAAAAAAGGCAGGAGGTTCTGGAGGTGGACGAGGGACAGGCGAGGCACTGAGAACCCATAAGGGGAACATGGGAAGAACAAAAGGCGATGCAGACGGCGGGAGAACAGATGGAGATGAGGGGAGGCATCACGGAGTAGATGTGAGCTGGCTGAATTAACATAATTTTAATTAATATCTTTCACATCTACTGCAGTCAGATTGACCGTGTTCACTCTTAATAACACCACTCACATGGCTGTGCACTTGTAATGACATTTCAAGGATGTTAAGAGGCTAAAAGCAGGTTTAAAACTTGCCCCATTGAAGTCAACATGGGTGCAAATTTTAAAAAGAAGATAACACGGTGTAGGCATCACCGATTTTTGTCGTTGTTCTCTGTACTGACAGCACTCCAAATTTACAAAAAAATGAGCTCAATGTTAAAATTGACCGGAGTTCTCCTTTAAGTCAGCTTTTAGCGCGTCTTTTGTGACTAGCAGCCGTGTCACCTGACCTGAATACTGTTCGTTGATTCGCTAAAACGGATTTATAGGGTTATGTTCACAAACATGGATGCTTGTCGGTTTCTGCTGTAAAACATGAACTCGCGATGCCTTGACAGTGCAGTGGACAATACTGGATTTTCGTCTTTAAGGTTCAGTCAATCTTGTCAGACGCCTATTTCAGATGAGGAGATTAACGTTACAAAAACACACCGGCAGACATTATGGTGGTGAGTAAACAAAAATGCACACTTTTAAGTGCATAGATGGATGTTATGTGAGGACATGGAGTGTGTCAAAATAAAGGTACTTCATATCGATATTTTACTGTGGCATCTATCTATATCGTTTTTACACCCCTAACGAACAGTTGCATGTGACGATAGAATGAGTGTCCACGACAACTAATGACTGGGGAAAGGAACAAAGGAAATATGTAGGCTAACTGATGAATGCAAACAAAAAGTCCATGAAAACTAAATCAAAGATTGTGACAGGGCCTTTATGATTGTTGTTTAAAATGTTAAGACAATGTTTTCAATAAAACAATTTTATGAATCATTAAAGCAACAATATATATATCACTTTTTGAGAGAAATAACAAAATGTTATTAATGAGACTGAAAAAAAATTAACCAACTCAGTTTGATAAATCATAAATTAATTATAATTATTTATATTTTAGAGTTGTCGGGAATGATTTTGCAGAAAAACGACTGACCTGTTTCATATAATTTTCATACACAAAGAAATGTAGCTCCTGCTGTGGGTAGCTTGAAGCTGAAATTTTGTTGTCACAACTGGGTTCACATAAATCACATAGAGTCTCTTTCACCTAGATATTATCATATAGACACTGTGTCTGTTCCCCAAATTTGGAAATCAAAAAAACGTCAGGTTAAAAATTTAATTCATGTTCAACAAATAAAAAACATATAATACAGATGAGCAAATGATAAAAACGAATATGAACATATTCACTGGTAAAGGTGAAGGGGAGTAGCTTGAGGATGTCATATTTAAAAATCACTTGACATCAACCAACGATGCTCTGGAGTCAAAACGTCCTCTATTAGGAGTTGGCTCGGCTTCTAGGGTCGTTGTGAAGGTAGGGGCGGAGCCATAGACTGTAAGGGCGGAGCATAGAGACTATGCCGTTTCTCGTTTGTTACTCTAGAGTAGACCAACTCACTTTCTGGAGGTATACTGCCCCCAACTGGTATGGAATGTGGAGTATGAATAGATTTTTTGGCGAACATTACACAAGGCACCTTTAAAGTCTGTTTAGAGAGAACGGCGTCACCTTAGCGGCCCCTAATTTAATAACAAATGATATTTTCGCCGGAAGTGAATCAATCAAAACTAACTTTAGCTGGGAATAACATTATTTTCAAGAACCGCTATGCAAAACAATCTCTGTTGCCTTGGATTGTATGTTTATCTCAGTGAAGCTGCTTTGAAACAATCTACGTTGTTAAAAGCGCTATATAAATGAAGATGCCTCGACTTGACTTGACAACTAACAAGCAGAAGTTATGGCAAATCACTGGCTGTAAAACAAAAACTTATTTGTTCATCTGCTTTGATAAGGTGTCCTTCATCCATTTGTACTGGTGCCTTTAAAACACATTCATCCATACAGAGGAGCAAAGCCAAAAGAAAGGCTGCATCTGAAATGGCATACTTCCCTCTATGTTGTAGGTGAAAAACAGTGTGACAAAAGGAGTAGATTCAGTCACAAATATAAACAGTCAAAGAAGAGCTTTATTGACAGCAACTGAGCAGATTGGTGATAACGGGTGTGTAGGCAGTTCGGAGATATCCTACTTTAGAAGCAGAGAATAACTTGATAATGTGGATATTTCTTGTCTTACAGGTTCAGCAGATTGTGGATGGGAAGACTGGTAGCTGATGGAACACACACACCTCGACTGAATGGGTCAGTTTGCGGTTACTTGCAGGTGTACACTAGTGATGGCCTGTTCGTGAATGAATCGTTCTTTTGAACCGGTTCTTTTTAGTGAACCGGTCGAACCAGTACACTAAATCGGACTGAATCGTTCAAAACAGTTTGCGTCTTGAGTCAGCGCTGATCCACAAGTTACTAAAGTTACTCACTTTTGGACATGCCTGACACAGTCCCGACTCGAAATAAAGAATATCCCGGAGTATGTTACTCCAGTAACTCCAACAGTTCACTGAACTGAGATATGTTGTGCTGAGAGAAGTGATGAGCATGAGTAGCTGATACTGAGCATGCACGCACTACGTACAGGTACAGCAATCACCACTACAGTACCGAGAACTGCATTTCTTTCAGACACGTTCAACATACTGAGAACTGATGAGCTGAGCATGTGTGCAATTTCATCAGAGGGACGCAATGCATGTTTCTTAATTGTTGAACATCAATAAGTGTAACAAAATAAAACATGTTGGAAACATGTTTATCACATAAATACTGTCTTATCACTGTATTATTTTAAAGTTTGGAAACACAATGAATGGATTGTAAAACTAAACATTTATTATAGCCTACTAAAACATTATTTTCAGGAACAGCTAACTTAATTTCTAAGTTTATATAAATCTTTGACGTAAACTCTTGCCAAGGATTTAAGGGTGCTTAGTAAATGTTTATAATGTGTTAATCAAAACATAACATATTAAACATACTGGAGAGATGCATCGACTTTTTAGTTTTGTAGACTGTACAGTAGCCTAGGTTTCAGCAGTTCTCAGCTCAGCACACAGGCCTACTGCAACAGAGTTTCTCCAGTCACCAGTACAGAACCGTGAACTGTTTCTTTCAGACACGTTCGATATGGAGAACCGATGAGCTGGAGATACTGCGCATGCGTGATAGCACCGTCTCTGAACACTTTCTTTCTGCCAACTGCATGCTGATACATGAGCACGGGTGGACTTACACAACTGAGGACTTTAAAACAAGGGTCCGAATTCGGCGAAATGAACGTTTATATAATAACAAATAATCTAATTCATGAAGTTTATTCACTTTATGGGCCCTATCTTGCACTTGGCGCAAATGACTTTGTACACTGACGCATGTATCATTCGTATTTTGCACCCGCGCAAAGCGGACTTTTCCCTCCACAGACGCACGCCGGCAAACTAGAGAATGAACTTGAGCTCCCTGGGCGGTTCAGCGCAAAAAAGGAGGCGTGTTCCGGCGCAAACATCCCTGGTGCTATTTTGCAGTTCCAGAAAACAATTGCGCCACTGACCAGAAAAAACCTAGTCTAAAGTCAGTGGCGCGTTGAGCGTACATTCAGATGCTATTTTAAAGGTTGTATCAGTCATTTCAGGCCCAAAAAAGGCCGAAACATAAATGATCACATTCATCTAATCTTTCCTAACGATCCGCTAGCTGCCCACCCCATAAGCATGGCGTCCAAAAACAGCGTCTCTGTAGGCAGCCTAGGCTCTGAAATCTGGACACAAAAATGACTGATACAACCTTTAAGCGCGCATGCTTGTTCATAATACAGAGTGTGAACAACGCGCATACCTGTACACGTGTAGATGATTCTCTAATCTACACAGATGCATTTTCCTTTTTGCAAATTATACATTATTATAAGGAAAAATATTAAAACACTAGGGAAATCATTGTTGTGTCCATGACGATGGGAAAAATAGGCATAAAGCTTACATTTTTACTCAAATTATCATATGCATGTATAACCGAAGCTAATTTGGGTGGGTTTGTCCCATCCCCAATGTCACTTCTCTTTCTTTTACGGCCCTGACGAGAACATCGATCTCCCCGGCTGTGAACCGATTCTGAAGCACGCCTGGTAAATGCACCGTTATAATAGTATTGCGCCATGGAACAAGCGCACCTCGTTCATCATGCTCTTAAAGGGAATGTGATATGACGCTCTGATTTATTTCACGTTACGCCCAAACCACACCTATGAATAATGAAGCTACTTCAACCAACCCCTTTTAAACTAGCGTCGGGCGCAAGAGTCATTTATCCCGCCGGGAAAATAGCAACAGCGCCCAAGACCCGCCCACAAAATTACTTGCGCTTCACGCTTGATACTTGTGTTTCAGATCGTTAAAATAGGGCCCTATATCTTTAAGACATGTGAAACATCTGCGTTTGCTCATCGTCTGGGTTCATTTGCAAGACGTAAATGTAAGAAACTTATCCAAGATGATTATGACGATGATTACTATTATTTAACTGAATTTATGATTACAAATGCCTTTATTTGAATGTATTTTTATCCGCCGGGATTATAGAATTGACGTCATTACGCGAGGATGTAAAAGAACTGGTGAACCGGTTAATTGAAACGAACTGTCCGATATAACCGGTTCGTGGAAAAGAACCGGACTTCCCATCACTAGTGTACACAGAAGACTCGAGGGAGAGGAAGATGCTGGAGAATGATTGAGAATGACTGGAGATTACGAAAGAAGAATATTGCTGGAGATCAGGTAAGTAGTCCACTTCGTTGAAACGAGACCGGACAATCAGCTGAGCCGAGGTGTGTGCATTTATGGCTGGCTTGATGAAGGTGCAGATGAGGTACACATATTGATTAGTGTTCTGACCCTGGCGTCTGACACTGGACACCAATTGACACTGGTAAGTCACTTGACAGTAACAACATGGCGGATGTAGTAAGTCCGAAATTCATGCGTAGCCTACTAGTCATATTCATGCTATATGGAATGCTGGACAAGAACTATCCATGTAAACGGTTTATTAAATTGTTATATTATGCATTCTATAACATCATCTAAAGGACTGGTAATAAAACCACCATTAAAATGGCTCTTTTGTAATGCAGTAATGGGGCAGTAATCTTGCATAGGACTGCATTTGTAAGGCAAAACAGAAAAATAAGCAAAGTACTAGCGTGGGCCAGCTGTGTTTGTTGGGATGTCAGCATGTTAGTGGCAGCACATTCATCATTGTGCGACATAGCTTTAACTCTGCTTTGTGTGTTTTGGTGAATTTGCATTCTAAATGTTTCATATTATCTTCACAAAGGCAGGTGCAGTGTTGGCTTGGTAGGATCCGAACACCTAGTTTTACAAACAGACACAAAAAAGACGTTACCTAGTAGGCTATTCAGTGATTTATCTCTGTTTATTTGGCATCCAGAAACAGCGTGATAGTCATTGGCTTCTGATGTGAAGCGTGACAATCCTGATGACACAAAATGGAAAGCAGAACTATACATACAAATATCCACATTGACAACATCAACAGATTTTTCTCTTTGTTTCAAGATAATGTTTGGGCTACTCTAAACAGCCACTGACTTTCTCAATAAGCCATGAAGTCTTTTGTTATTTTGCTGAGCTGCGGTTGTGCCTTGATAAATTGTGCCAAACTTGCCAACGATTAACTGAAAATATCAATGCTGCCATTTTACACTGCTTATTTATTTGTTTGTTTAATTTTTTTTAACCTTTGCACAGAAATAAACCAGAAAATGCAGAACAAGTAAATTGTCATTTTATATGATAAAGAAAAATAAACCTGCCGATTTTTTACTATTAGAAAGCATTGACTGATGTTTGGTCAGTATAATCCACTATAGACTATTATCGGTGGAACTATGGTAATCAATAGATGATTTGTGTATTGACTACATATCCGGTTTCCATAGCTTTTATCCCTATGGCAACTAGTGGTTTTGTGGCAAAACTACCATTTCCTTTCACATGAGAATATTTCTGATGGCTTTTTAAGTACCTCCCTGACCATCACATGGTCAATTTTATAAGGCAGGTCATGGACCGTGACCTAGATAACTGAGGAAAATAATCCCATCACAATGCATTAGTGCCTGACGAGTCCCTTCTTAATAAAAGGAATGCACAACCCTTCCCCCATTATCTTTCATTCTCACATCAATGAACAAAGAGATGGACATCCAATCTACGTCCTTCCTATAGTTGAAAAGGTCTATCAGATGAGGAAAAATCATCTGAATGTTTCACACAAATGGAAATAGCAAGTCTAATGTGAAATCTGATGTTTGTTGTTCACCATTTAAAATTCCCACATTTAAAAAGAAATCTTCAAATGCAAACTGAACTGTTTTACAAACAGATTAAAAAATCTAATGCCACAGAAAATGGAACTGGAAGTTAATTATAAAATAGACATATAGATGTGCAACAGTGTTATTTTTGTTTAAATTAAATCTAAAAAGTGTTTTTCTAAATAAGATATATGCTAATTTCCATACCACCTCTGAGGTTTTTAGTATATCACACATAATGGATCGTTCCTCTCAGGTTGCTTTAGAAGTGACACTCCCTTTGAGCCTTTGAGTAGCCCAATAAATTTTATCTTCATCTTTCATCTTACCACACCCTTAGGCAAACCAGACAAAAGATACAAGATATCACAGAATGCTGATACAAAATATCACTTTGCCTGAAGGTTTTTGTCTTTAAGGTACAATGCCATTGATATGTAAAAAGAAATGAATACGATTCTCAGAAATCCTTGATAAAACTGGTCTGGAAAGGACGACAATCCCGTTTACACTCTTGATGGGATAGGTCACCTAAAAAGAAAATTAAGTCGTAAATTACTCACCCTGGTGTTGTTCTAATGCCGAATGTCCTTTTTTCTTTTATGGACCACAAAAGGATAATAATAAAAATAAAAAAAGTCCTGCTCGCACTCGTCCATATAATGGCAGTAAAGGGCAACCATCATCAAGCTTTTTAAAAAAGATGCAAAAGTATCACAGAATGATCCCACGTGACATGTTGTATATTCCAAGTGTTCTGGGGGTATATGATATGAAACTTAATGTATTATTTAACGAATATCCTGACCTTGGTCATTGGTCTTAAGTGCATGGTCGTTGGTCGTTGCGAAGCCGTGCACTGAAGACCAACGGCCAAGGTCAGGATTTTTGTTAAATGCATACTTTTTAGAAAAAGCTTCATGATCACCATTCACTTCCATTATATGGACGAGTGTGAGCAGGACATTTAAAAAAAAAAAAAGAATCTCCTTTTGTGGTCTATAATCGAAAGAAGGGCATACAGAATATGAAACACATACGAAACAACACCATGGGTGAGTAAATGGTGACTTAATTTTCATTTTAGTGTGAATGATCTCTTTAAAATAGCAATTTGTGGTTCCCCAAAGAACTGTTCAGTGAACAGTTTTTAAAGAAGCACTTCTCCTTAGTGTGAAGAATATTTTAATAATCTAAAGAACCACTTTTTCCCACCATAAAGAACCTTTTGTGCAATGAAAAAGTTCCATGATGTTAAATGTTCTTCATGGAAGTAGACATGATCTCTTACATAACTTGAAACAAATCCTTCAAATGTCTTGAGATCATTGGTGAATGTTTCAAATGATATAGTTAAGTGATATAATGATAAGTTATTCATACTATTACCAGTTCACTCATGCAGATAAAAATACAGAAGCCAATTATGCCTCTCATAATAACAATGATGACAGATATGCAGTCACTATTGTTCGAGTCTTCCTTCAAAGAAAAAAAGTTATAAAAAGTTTTCCTTTTATGAAATCATAAAGTTGGAAGCTAATTAATCTGTATTCAGAACGATACCATCGCTGGTATATGCTGTGGTTGCTAATTGGTATTGGCAGCCCAAAGCCTGTGCTCTTAGATCAGATGAGCTAATCATCTCTGACAGCCATGAGGTGATTTTAGTGAGGAATCCTGCTCCTGAGGTCAAAGTTCACCCCTGAATCAATGGTCACCAGGACAGCAGTGGATGAAAACAGCATCTTTGTTGTTGTTTCTCTTATCTATGGCTCATCAGCCAGTGTGTAAGATGAGTGAAAACAACCCACAACATAATAATGTGGCTTCATTTGATTTAGGTGGGTGAGTTTTCCCTTTCCTTAATCAGGAAGCCTCGAAGAAGATAGTGATCAATTACACCTGATAATAAACATCACTGTGCTGTCCATGAATGACAAATCATCATATTCATCATAATTAATCGTATTGACTGACATTACTCTCTTGCTGGAACAGAAGTTCAGGCACCAAAATGAAATTAGACAACAGGTAATATGCAGTCAGATTAGATGCTCTCAGATGACCCAAGGCAGGGTAATGTAACCTCTTGGACACATGACCAGTTTAAAAAAACAGAAATAAAGAAGAACATCTCTGCTAACAGTCTAAGACATGACTGGCCTTTTGAAATTAAAGGATAAATATCAGATCGATCCATCTTTACTGCTTTTAAGTGGAATTTTTCTACAGAGTAAAAAGTGATCAGTTGAAAACTTAAAAAATAGGTGAGGAAACCAGTTGCCTTAAAATGATTAAGTAATAGCCTTCATGTGTAATTGAAAAAATTAAGTTATGTGAACTTGACAATTACAACTTATGAGAACAACTTAATTTTTTCAATTACGCATGAAGTTTATTTACTTCCTCACCTTTTAAAAAAAAAAGTTAAATCAACCGATCACTTTTTACATTGTATGATTTTTTAATGCAACTTAAAGTTTAACAAGAGAAAGTACATGGCCTGGTGTCACAGACAGGACTTAGATTATGCTAGGAGAAGGCCTTAGTTAAATTAGGACATTATAGTTTTATAAACATCAACGTGCTTTGGAAAAAATCATTACTGTTGTGCACTGACATATTTTACAATGGCACTGCTGTAATTGTAATATGGATTGAGACTTTAATGCATTTTATTGTTTTTAAAGTAAAAAATGGAATTTAACAAACAATACTTTTGGCTCCATTACACATTGGCCTCACAAAACTCTTTGTCTACCTGTCCTGAACTTGAATTGATGGTCTCCCTGACTTTATAGTACCTACATTGATTGTGAAGGTGCTTGTCAGTGATGCATAAAATTAACACTGTGTTATAGGGCATGGATTTCTGTCAGGCCCTGACAAGATAACCCATTATTGGACGACGCTGCTAATTTGTTTTTGTTTATTCCGAAGTGTAATGTAACACTCCTTGAGCCTCAATGATAACTCTATTACCTGCAAATCCCAGGAAAAACCATTGACAGACACTAATCTTGGCCATACTCCTAATTACATCAGGTTCTTGAGTCTTAATGAAGCGATCTTTACTCCATTTTAGCTGCTTAATGCTGCACACCCCCCTGGCATCATTAGTTTAATTGCCTGCGTTTGCAGTGCGGGATTTTGACCTTTGTCTAGCCGAGTCAACTTTTTTCTGTCCCGGTCTTTTTCCATTTGTTCTTTGTGGTTACGGTGGAAACGAATTGCTGATATTCGCTCTACAATGCAGAGCAGCTGTTCTTTTAAATGCAGGACCATCTGTTGTTTCCACTCAATCTCATTATGTTTTAATATGAACATAATGAGATTGAAGGCCGTCTTGCGTTATATACATCTTGTCGATTAATGAACACTTGTTGCTCATTTTGCCTTTTGAGTAGACAACTTCTTAACACAATCATTTGTCAGTAAACATGTTGCTGATCAACAATTAGTAAGCTATCATTAGTATTCCAATCTTACACTCTGGAATAAAGTGTGGATTTTGTCAAGTTCATGTTAAAATCATTTGGCATTAGCTTTAGATAAGTTTGGGGTCAGTAAGATTCTTTTAAAAGAAATGAATATTTTTATTCAGTGAGAACAAATTAAATTGATCAAAATATATTCAGTAAAGACATTCATAATGTTACAAAAATATTTCAAACTGCTGTTGGTTTGAACTTTATTCATAAAAGAATCAACAAGATAAACGAATTTAGCTGCACAACTGTTTTCAACATTGATAATAAATGTTTTTTTGAGCTGCAAATCAGCATATTAGAATGATTTCTAAAGGAAATTTGACACTGAAGACGACGAGTAACGATGCTGAAAATTCAGCTTTGCATCACAGGAATAAATACATTTTAAAATATATTCAAAGACACCAGTTGGTTTTAATTGTAATAATATTTCACAATAATACTGATTTTACTGTATTTTTGATCAAATAAATGCAGCCTTTGTGAACATTAGATACTTTAAAAAACAATATTTTCTGACCCCCAACTTTTGAACGTGTAAATAGGCTGGTGGTTCCTCCTGTGTTTTTATGTTCAGCTTTGTTTCCCTCTAAAAAATGTAAGACCAATATTAAATATTAAACCAATATTAGACTTTTTTCCAATAAGACTAATAATTACAGCAATTATAAGAAAAACTCAACTGGACATTAAAGTGGAAAGCAGTACTTTATTTCTAATTATGCTACAAGTCAATGGCAAAACAAACAAACAAAACAAAATAATCTTTCACCAGTTTTTTTTTCCTTCTTTTTTTAACCCCTGAGCACCACAATCCAGCTTTCCCATAATGCACTGGATTTATCCAAAGTGAATAAAAGGAAAATAAGCTTCATACACAGCGTATAATAGGATCTAAAATCTACCAGCATAGCATCGTTGACATAGCTAAACAAGGTAAACAACATGTTATTCTTTAAGCACATGAGTGAATCATTTTTTCTTAACCTTTATTAAAATGATAGTCTTTATAAGAACAAATGTTCGTCATCAGTAAGCCTGTGAGCGTGGTTTTGTAAAAGCTTTGGTTATGGAATCACTCTGATTCATGTTTTTGCTTCACAGTCAGCAAGCACTCCAGAGTTCGTCCAGGATTTGCTCTAGAAATAAGAGCAGTCTCTTCATACGCTGATCAAGAGGTAAATTACATCGAACAACAGGAATCAGACAATTGTGCATTGATTGTGCCCTCTGTAATTCCACATAAATATAGACTATATATTTCCATTAATCCTTGCACCTATACAACAACTAAATGATGGTCAGGTTTTCATTAATCGTTAGTTGTGCTAAAAGTCTGGAAATTACTATTACATTCTTAGATTGCCATTTGTGCACTGAGACTAATTGAATATACAGCTTGGCTTTTTTCTTTTGAAAACATTTTGATCCATGTGGATAAAATCAAGTTTTTTGTTTGAGATTAAAAGTTAGGAATGACAGCATTGGTTGGAAATGGTCAACCCAACAACATTGTCACATCTTTGGTATTTGTAAAAATAAGTCATGTTCTGAGCATGTCTGCACATTCAAATAAAGAGAGTGTGAAAGAAAATAATGGATTATTTTTTATTTAGTCTTGATTTAGATTAGGTTATATATTTTTTGAAAGCCACATTATGTTGTGAACAGAAATGATGACTCAAACACTGGCATCAATGGAACTGCTGCAAACCGTGAGCTAAAACACTTAATTCTAATTCCAACATCTATTCATACTATAAAGAACCACCTTGATCAGATCAATATTGAATCGATTTGAGCAGTTCTATACATAAAATAGAATCCTTCTGGTATTTTTATTTCCCTGACATAAATGAACAAGCAAAGCAAATGACGCTGTGTTGAGCTCTGTGTGGTCCAGCCTCTGGTTTTGCAGCACAATCCACGCAGGCAAAAGCGAAATTGGACCAGAAAGGCTATGATTAAAAACTGGCTGCTGTGAATATGTTGTTGGCACAGTCTATAACAAATGAGGTAGATGTGTGTTCATTATATATTTCCCTTCTTTGGTAAAACAATACAAAATAGAAAAAAAAAATATCCAGTGATCTGTTGCAAAAAAAACAACATAAATTTTCAAGTGGCTTCACAATAAAAATAATAGAAATGAAATAAATGAGGTATATCTTGTTTTCATAATCTATTATCTGTGTACAGGTTTGCAGGATTTGTGAGGTATTAGGCTGTAATGACTTTTTTGTTCTTTAAATAAATGTGATGTTGCTAAAAGCACTGAAACAGCCCAAGATTAAACATGAAAGGAAGAGAATAAAAGTAATAATAAATACAACTTGAAATTGTCTACTGAATTCTAAATAAAATGACACAATAAAATCCTCCCATTAAAAAAAAAAGAAAAAAAAAAGTGTGAGTAAAAAAGAAAAGAAAAGGAGAACGGAATAAAGGACGAGAGGTGACCTCTCAAATGCAAGTGCATTGTTGAAAACTTGATGAAAATTGGATTCTATTCACAACAGAGATCCCACCTCATGAACTGATGCCTAAGATGAGCCACATTCAGCCTGTTCACGGCACATAATCTTCTTCTCAAGAGCCTCTCTTTTCTGGTTTAAGTACTCAAACATTTTTTTATTAAAACGTTCAGCTCACAGTCACACGTCACAATATCGTTTGACCCCCGACTTCTAAAACCTGTATTAACCAGTGTGACCCGTTTTTCCATCTACTAAACCATTTAATGAACACTTAAAACATTTTGCTATAAAACCCATGCTGAGGTGGTGGAAAATCATTAAACGTCGTCGACAAGTGTTCCCCAAATAACTCACTAATCAATAGAATATATTTCGCCACAGGCCAAAACCAGTCATGAGAGAATAAAGTAGACTTAATCCTGTCTGCTTTCTTCAATATCAAGCTATACATGGCTGATCTTCCACGTACGGCAAGCATTCAGTCTTTTAAAGATTGTGTAGATGGATAAAATTATGTTTTTTCTTTCCTAACATAAATTTAAGCAGTGATACAGTAAATAACTTTTCTCCCTGACAATTTGTATTCAAGTTAAATGGGATGTGCTTTGCTTAAAAATCAAGATATTCATATTTCAGCTTGATTTAATTCATTATGGTGCCTTTCCATTGCTTTTTTCTGATAGTTTGCAATGACATTTGATATGTGTGATGGTTGTGATAAAACGGCATTAATCTAATAGGTTGGTCTTTGGTAATAGCTGATAATAGCTCTTGCTGTTTAATTCAATAATGCAACAAGTAAAGATAAAGAGGAAGGACTCCTGTGCCAAAAATTAAGGATCTGTGTAGGAAAGTGAAGAATCTTGCTTTGATGCAACATTCAAGCAGGCCAGCGCTCAGTCTGAGGAACATCCCATCCCCTCGAGCATCCCACCGCTCCATGTGTTCATGGCATTGTCACGCAATACGTTTTAGTCACTCCACAATGAATAACACGTCCTCAGAAGAACAAAATTACAAACTGCAACTTCCTGCATATGTAAATGTAACACATTTCAAATGTGCAGCTATCAGCTGTAGGTGATCAGCCTTTAATTTTAATGGAAGTTTTTTCGGTGATGGACACTCCTTGTCCTGATTGCAGGGTTAGAAAAACAGTAAAAATTGTACATTGTACATTGAAGGAGACAGAAAAAACTGGTCCAACAGTATGACCTAAAGACCCTGCCTTATCTGACGTCGGGGGAGAGTTGAGTGAGAGAGGTGTTGTGGGCTCAAGGGGAGGTGGCTGGTCCGTGTGAGGAGGCGGTGGAGGAAGAAGAGGAGGACGGCTGCATCTGGGTGCTGAGCCCTGGGCTGCTGCTCTTTCCCTGAGAGCTGTGTTGGTGATGGACTCGCTGGCTGCCTGGCATGAAACCAATGGCTGGCTTACGGGCAAACAAGACCCCTGGAGTCAGCAGACAAATATTTAGTTAGATTCAAGGAATATAAACACCAAAACCACCCTTACATAACACAACATCTGTAGTTCACTTACTGGATCAGTGTGTTGTTGTTTTTAAAATGCATGAAAAATATATATATTATTATGTGATAAATAATATATATATTATTTGTATTACTAATATGTTCATGCAATAATAGAAAGTACATGTTTAAGTAAAAAAAAAAACACCCCCTTGCTCAGTCTACTTCTATATTTCTGTGGGAATTCTGTTAATTAGCACGATACTATATATGTATATTGAAGTATCTAATTTATTGTTTAAATCCATCTGAATCAAATGTGCAGATGCTCACTAAAGAAAAGCTAAGATATTGAAAAGAGATGAGGACAATGAATTAAACATTTTATTTAAATAAATGACATGGTATGCTACATGAATTTATCCTATGTGAATCAAATGAATCTCTTAATTGCATATATCAACATGTTCTGAGAATATGTGCCCAAACTAAGATAATTTCAAATATTATTATGGCAGGCAAGTAAATTATGGAATAGACATTATAAAAAGCGGCTTTAATATTTTATTTTTATGCCTCTGAACATAAACTTGTCACTGTCATTCCGCTTTTTTATGTTTTAATTTAGTTTGTCATTCTGTCTGAAGTAGACTAACGTTCTGTTCACACAGGACTATGTAAACGTCACATCTTTGTTTAGTGTTATGCAGCATGACAGCAGGATTTAAAACAAATATAATATAATTTTTACATGTTAATTGGTTAAATGTTTAGCCCTAGAAAAATCTTTTATCTGTATGTTCAAGGGCTGTACATCATTACAGGGAACAAACCTTCAGTGAAAAAAAGGATGCCACTTCAACTTGATCTCCTGAACTGTTCCCTGCAAGCTTATGAGGCATCTTCTGGTAATTACTGTCTCTCGCACATCAGGCACAAGCACTGTATCTAGCTAAGGCGGAGGGCCTTTCTCTCGGGCACGAAAGACAATAAGCTCCATCGACCTCCTGGCGCCCAGGCCCAATTTTAAGATATTTAACTTTTTTAACTCTATTGGACTTGCCACTTCATTACGATGGATTTTATAGCAAAGACATCAAATTGTGTGGAGGACTAAGCGAGGGGGTGCTGCTATAACTTATTGAATTTCCTGCCTGCAATTACATCAGCAAACGGCGCTCTATTTACCTGTGTAGACAACCCCATTTATTTCTATTGACATGTTGATGCTGCTAATGCCGTTGGTAGACAGGTTCAATGCAGTCTCTTGTCTATCATCTGTCAAGAGAGGAGCCAGAGAGCGAGGAAGAGAAAAACTCAATATGAGCATTTATAAAAGGAACACAAGAAGCAAGAGAAGCGTGCCACCAACTATCGGTGATAACTCATGAGTGACAGGATAAGGAGGGGTTTATTAAAAGAGTTTAAGGGGGGGAGGGAGGTGATAACTGTCAAAAAGATGGGGCTTTCACTTCTCTAGATAGGAAACTGCACAGAATGTCTGTGCCATAAGCATTTCTTCACTGCGATCAAACATTACACACAAAGTATTCAAGAGAAATGTATTAAAAAGATAATTCTCCCTAAAATGAACATTTACTCATCCTCGCACAAGACTTTTGTTCACCATCAAAACACAAATGAAGATATTTAAAGAAATCTGAGTTTTCTGTCCCTCCATCGAAAGTCTATTCACCTAAAACTCTGCTTCAAAAACTTCATAAAGAGATCCATTTGAATTAAGTGGTTTCTTCCAAGTCTTATAAAATGAGCATGTCTTTTCAGATGATGAATAGATTTAATTGATTATTTTATTCACATATAAAGATTGATCAGCAAACATAAACAGAAGCTCAACCTTACTTGTTTGACGCACAAGAACGAACCTCGTTGGTTCTCGCAGAAGCTCAAACGTGCTGCGTAACACGAGAATGAACTTCATTGGTTCTTGCACATCAAGCAAGAATCATTGAGCTTCCGTTTACAAAATTTTAATGCCCTATGTAGGTTTGCTGATGTTTATATGTGAATGCAAGCCTAAATTGAATCTACTTATCATATAAGGTGATACTTTCTCTTCATAATTCTTGGATTAAAACTGAACGATTCATATGGATTTATTTTACAATCTCTTTACAAACGTTTTGAAGCATCAGAGTTTTAAGTAAATAGACTATCAATGAAGAGACAGAAAAATATCTCCATATGTGTTCTGAAGATGAACAAAGGTCTTATGGGTTTGAAACAACATGAGGTTGAGTAAATGACAGAATTTTCATTTTTGTATGAACTATCCCCTTTAAGTAGCAGACCATTAGATTAATTTTTTGAGTCAAAAAAGGGATAAATCACACATGGGGATTCCTATTTCCAAAAAGTTAGCATCTGTCAGGAATTTCAGTTTTTACTCTGTCATTACTTTGAATACTTGTGTGCAGGTTACACAAAATAACATTTAATATAATCTTTAAATTGCAGAGTATTTCTGTGTGAAAGTCCTGCTCAGACAGAACTATGCTACATTGTCCCACCATATAACGAGGCTCTTGGTTTTGTGGGTGGTATAAGAGTAACAGTCACGTAGAAGACAACAAAACATTACTCATGACCAGCCTGCAATCATGACACACTGTCATTAAGTGATGAAGGTGCACTGAAATCATTAACATCAGACAAACGGCCCGACAGAAATCACTTTTCTTCATCAGTAAAGTTTCACCATTTATTCACACCTAATTAAATAGTTTGATTTAATTTACAATTTAAATTACAATAATTAGTTTTTTGAGAATGTCTCAAACTCTTATCATTCTCTATCATAGTGTCATAAAACAAAATAAAATGTGTCATTCGTAAACAATTATTCATAAAATATTTTTTTTTCCCATAAATTCCTTCAGTATTGTTTTGAGAATGTCTAAATCCTCTCTCATAGGTGACCCTTATCTTAGTGTCATAAATAAATAAAATAAAAATGTGTCATTCATAAATTATTCATCAATAAAGTGTTATTCATTAATTACCTCAGTTTGGTGAGGGAAAATTGGAAGGTTAATGTTTTGTCATGCTATGTGGCAATCAAACCGAGGGCTTTTCCAGCTGCTGTTGGTTATTTGTGATCCTTACTCAGCCGAGAGTAAATAAACTCCTCTGCCCTAATCTACATTATTTGACCCATAATACCCTCTCTCATCTCACTATTGACTCAGTCCACAGGATTTTATGGGTCACTCTAGGGAAACACTTCACTTTACTGCCATTTATATTATATTTACACACAAGTTTGCGTCTTACTTTTTTTGACACTAAATAAAAACATACAGGACAAAAATATGTGAGAACCATCTTTGCATTCCTTGCCCCCACCTCTGTTGTTCAGTTTGATGTTCATGGGTAGCTGGGTTGCCATGGCGAACAGATTCTGCTGCAATGCATGCTGCATTATCCTCTGCTGCTCCTCTGCCATGAGCATCACTTTCTTCTCCGGTGGCTCTCCAGACTCCAGCTTCTCCCGTAGCTGCTCCAACGCGGCCGCCTGTACAGCTGCTGCAGCTGCAGCCTGAGCCGCGGCAGCCTGGGCCGCACTGTGGTGGCTGGCCAGAGACACAGGGATGCCCACCCTGTTAGTCAGGCAGCTGGACAGCATTGAGTCCTCTGTGGGACAAGATAGCATCATGAAGTCTTTGTATATGCGACTATAAGACAGTACTTCTCAAATATTTTCAGGTGGCAGAACACTTTAACAGCAAACAAAAAATAGTGGACCACCTAGTGGGGGAAATAATGATTTGATCCCCTGTCGATTGTGTAAGTTCGCCCACTTACAAAGAAATTAAGGGTCTATAATTTTTATGGTAGGTTTATTTTAATGAATAGAGACAGAATAGCAACCAAAAAATCCAGAAAAAAACACATTATATAAAGGTTGTAAATTGATAAGCATTTGATCCCCTACCAACCAGCAAGAATTCTGCCTCCCACAGATTGGTTATGTGCCCATGTGAAACACAGATTAGTCCTGTCACTTTAAGAAAGTACTTCTAATGTCCTAATGTCAGTGGACACCTGTCCACAGAATCTGCATCTTCCACTCCAACCTCTCCACCACCATGGGCAATAACAAAGAGCTATCAAATGTCAGGGACCAGATTGTAGACCTGCACAAGGCTGGAATGGGCTACAAGACAATCAGTAAGAAGCTTGGTGAGAAGAAAACTTTTGTTGGTGTGATTATTCAGAAATGGAAGAAATACCAATTGAAAAGGCAATCGCCCCCGGTCTGTAGCACCATGCTCTCCAAGATCTCGCCTCATGAGGTAAGGATGATCATGAGAAAGGTGATGGATCAGCCCAGAACTACACAAGAGGAGCTTGTTAATGATCTCAAGGCAATTGGGACCACAGTCACAAAGCAAACCATTGGTAACACACTACGCCGCAATGGATTGAAATCCTGCAGCACCCGCAAGGTCCTCCTGCTCAAGAAGGCACATGTAGAAGCCCGTCTGGATTTTGCCAATAAACATCTAATGATTCCGAGAAGGCTTGGGAGAAAGTGCTATGGTGAGATGAGATCAAAATTTAGCTCTTTGGCATCAACTCAACTCGTCGTGTTTGGAGGAAGAGAAATGCTGACTATAACCCCAAGAACACCATCCCTACAGTCAAGCACAGACGTGGAAACATTATGCTCTGGGGCTGTTTCTCTACCAAGGGTACAGGACGACTTCACCGTATTGAGGGGCTGATGGACGGGCCAATTTACCATCAAATCTTGGACGAGAACCTCCTTCCATCAGACAGAACATTGAAGATGGGTCGTGGATGGGTCTTCCAGCATGACAATGACCCAAAACATACCGCCAAGGCAACAAAGGAGTGGTTCAAGAAGAGGCACATTAAGATCTTAGAGTTGCCTAGCCAGTCTCCAGACCGTAATCCTATAGGAAATCTGTGGAGGGAGCTGAAACATTGAGTTTCCAAGCGACCTTTCTAAGAAACCTTAAGGATTTTGAGAGTATCTGTAAAGAGGAGTGGACCAAAATCCCTCCTGAGATGTGTCAAACCTGGTGACCAACTACAAGAAACGTCTTACCTCTGTGCTTGCCACCAAAGGTTTCTCCACCAAGTACTTGTTTTGCTTGGGGATCAAATACTTATTTCACTAACTGAAATGCAAATAAATGTATAACCTTTATATAATGTGTTTTTTTTCTGGATTTTTTGGTTTATATTCTGTCTCCATCCGTTAAAATAAACCTACCATAAAAATTATAGACCTTTCATTTCTTTGTAAGTGGGCGAACTTACAAAATCAGCAGGGGATCAAATAATTATTTCCCCCACTGTAAATATTGGGGAAAGTAGAAACTCCTTGAAACATTTTCCATTATTTCACAGGTGTTAGCCTGCTAAGGTATTACTGTCTACAGTTCTTCTACCTGTGCCTATAGGTCAGTATTTAAGTAGTGTACAATTTACCCTTAGTTCTCATACATCTTTAAATAGCCTCATTTTTGTGACGGATAATTTTGCCAGGCTGCTGTTTCACATTTATTTCATTTAAATCGACTGCTACTTTGAGCTAATGTAAATATGAGCTGACTTTTCACTATCAAAGAAGTTAGACCAAAGACTTACATAAAAAGTATAACAGTTGAGAAAACAATGCAACAGCAATGCAACATAATCTTTAAATCACGGTAATGTTGTGAAATATTATTAGAATTTAAAATGACTGTTTTCTATTAAAATGTAATTTACTCCAGTGATGGCAAAGATAAATTTTCAATTACTCCAGTGTTCAGTGTCGCATGATCCTTCAAAAATCATTCTAATATGTTGATTTAAATTTTTGTATTTTATTATCAATGTTGAAATCAGTTGTGCTGCTTATTTTGTGGATAAATTTTTTTCAGGATTTGTTGAATAGAAAGTTTAAAAGAACAGAATTTATTTGAAACAGAAATCTTTTTTTTTTTTACTGTTAAAAAATATGTCTATGTCTTTACTGTCACTTTCGATCAATTTAATTAGTCCTTGCTGTATGAAAGCATAAATCTTATTATGGGTGTAACGTTACACAAAACTGACGCTTCGGAACGATACAGCAAAACTAAGCATAAAATAGCTTTTTATTTTATTTTTATTAACAGTGATTTACTGAACAAATTGTGTCTCTGTCTTTAAATGAATTCAGGTATAATTAAAAGTTTCTTAAAGGGTCATGAAACCCCAAACCAAATTTTCTGAGATTTTAACAGAGGTATGTGTGTTGTACACCATTGAAGACAATGTTAGCATCTGTTAGATTTAATAGTATGATTAAAATGGTTAAATTTTAGTTTTTTTTCCCCGCTTTTTTCGTCTTCCGGGTTTAAAATCTACATCTCAGGCTGTGACGTGGCAGTGCACGGTGAGTGCGTTGATGACCCATCGTCTAAAATGAGAAGTCTTCCACCTCCAAAGAGCGATCTTTATTATGGGGGTTCAGGGGGCGCGTAGATCTAGGCTATGCATGGAACGTTAATATGGAGGACCAACTCTACCATATTTAAAAATAAATACAGAAATAAATAAATGCTCAATAAATAAATAAGCATACAATTAATTGTCCCAAAAAATACAAAAAAACAAATAAATGTAGGTAGAAATTAAATTATACAGTGAGACATAAATGTATATCTCTTTTAATTAGCTTCTTTATTTATTCACCTTTGTAATAATTACCTTATTTATTTATTGTCCGTTATAATCTTCAACTTTATTTATTAATCACTTATTTTTTTAAGTATTTATTTATGTGCATGTTATAATATTTTTGTCTGTTTTATTCTTCATTTGTATTTTTTTACCCTATTTATTTCTTCAATGCTATTTATTTCTGCCTGTCGTTTTTACATTTCTGTATGCATTTCTGCCTCATTATGCAAATGAGGAGGGGCTGTGTCTTAAGGGGTCAACTTCTGCCCATTGGTTGGTTAGCATTTTACTGCATCGGTCGAATCTACATGGCTTTTCCCCGCCATAAAGCATTGTTTAGTAATGTCAAACTCAGCAGTAGGGATGCACCGATACCACTTTTTCCAGGCCGAGTCCGATACTTTTATTTTTGGTACTCGCCGATACCGATACCGTAACCGTTACCTGTATTTTTAATTTTCAATTCATGCATTTGTAATTTTTAAATGTATTGGTAGAGAAACCAAAATAATATCAATCATATTAGTTGTTTATTAAATTTAAACTTAATTTGTTCATCAAATATATATTTCATGCACTGCATATTCATTACTGTATAAATTAAATATAGATGGATCTTTTTGTAAAGTTGAAAGAGGTAGCCTATTTTATTTAGCCAAGAGCAGAGAGTAATTTATTTGTCCTTTGTTTGATTAACATTAAAACACAGCAGCAGATTTATTAAACTGCTGCTCCTTTAAGACCGAACGCACGGACGCCATTTGAATTATACTGTCTACGTTCACTTGAGATATATAACAGACTTTTACTAGGATACTCGCCAAGACAGGTGTTTTTACATAGTTTTGTGTGAATTCGTCCGTACAAGCGCAAGACGTGAAAGACTTCCATTCAGTATTCACGCGCTGTCTGGTGGTTTTCGGGGTGCGCGCTGTGGATGTTTGAAGTTCATGAAAATTCTTGACCTGCAAATGTCCTGTAATAATGTAGGCAACCACTCGTTAAACATAAATAAAGTAACAGTTCATGTTTTACTTACATATACGATTTAGTTTTAATCCAAATAACACGTGCTGAGTGAACGATCCGCAATCAACAGAAGTGCGTGCTCTCTCGTCTCTCTATCTCTCTCTCTCTCGCGCTATCTCTCTCTCTGGTCAGTTAACGTTAGTAATAAGCTACATGCCTCGTTTTACTTTATTTGCCATTGACATCCGACTGAACTACAAACTTTCCACTGACGTCTGTGAAAAAGGGATGCGCTCGACCATCGTCTGTGTCGTAGCGCGCTCAATCCACTGCGCGTTTTTCTCTTATCAGCTCGCGCACCACAGTTATATAGGCGACCGCGACGCGTTAATATATTCTGTTTAATAGGCCTATTCCACTGATAAGATACATTTACTTCATATACAGCCTTCTTTTTTTATCCCCATTATAATTTCTGACACCGCACACATGCTGCCTGGTATCGGTTGTTGGTATCGGGGCATTTTTACGAGTACGAGCACAAGTACATGAGCTCAGTATCGGGCCCGATACTGATACTGGTATCGGTATCGGTGCATCCCTACTCAGCAGGCAGACGTTCAGTGTCCGACCTCTTAAGGGAAGCTGCTAATAGACTGGAAGAATTAGAACGCTGTAAGTTTGAGATCTGAAATGTTTTTTTGGGCCGCTTCCTCCAGATTCTGAAAAACTACATTGTCGACATCTGTGTCCATGTGTGCCGCTAACTGAAACACACGTTCTGTCAGAGTGTCCAAAAGAAAAATAATAAAATCAATACTTATAACGTTACCATTGTTTTCAAAAACAGTTGCTAAATGCCTCAGCTCACTGACAACTTCATCGTAAGTAGCCATCTTTGTTGTGACTGTGGCATGTAGATTTGACCGATGCAGTAAAATGCTAACCAACCAATGGGCAGAAGTTGACCCCTTAAGACACAGCCCCTCCTCATTTGCATAATGAGGCAGAAATGCATACAGAAATGTAAAAGCGACAGGCAGAAATAAATAGCATTGAAGAAATAAATAGGGTAAAAAAATACAAAGGAAGAATAAAACAGACAAAAATATTATAACATGCACATAAATAAATACTTAAAAAAATAAGTAATTAATAAATAAAGTTGAAGATTATAACGGACAATAAATAATTAAGGTAATTATTACAAAGGTGAATAAATAAAGAAGCTAATTAAAAGAGATATATACAACTCACCGGCCACTTTATTAGGTACACCTGTCCAACTGCTCCTTAACACTTAATTTCTAAGCAGCCAATCACATGGCGGCA
The DNA here is from genome assembly GCA_031834385.1 of Semotilus atromaculatus. NCBI lineage: Eukaryota > Metazoa > Chordata > Actinopteri > Cypriniformes > Leuciscidae > Semotilus > Semotilus atromaculatus. The sequence continues at coordinate 5,898,935 of JAULUF010000035.1, forward strand.
ACTCAGTGCATTTAGGCATGTAGACATGGTCAAGACAATCTCCTGCAGTTCAAACCGAGCATCAGTATGGGGAAGAAAGGTGATTTGAGTGACTTTGAACGTGGCATGATTGTTGGTGCCAGAAGGGCTGGTCTGAGTATTTCAGAAACTGCTAATCTACTGGGATTTTCACGCACAACCATCTCTAGGGTTTACAGAGAATGGTCCGAAAAAGAAAAAACATCCAGTGAGCGGCAGTTCTGTGGGCGGAAATGCCTTGTTGATGCCAGAGGTCAGAGGAGAATGTCCAGATTGGTTCGAGCTGATAGAAGGGCAACAGTGACTCAAATAACCACCCGTTACAACCAAGGTGGGCAGAAGAGCATCTCTGAATGCACAGTACGTCGAACTTTGAGGCAGATGGGCTACAGCAGCAGAAGACCACACCGGGTGCCACTCCTTTCAGCTAAGAACAGGAAACTGAGGCTACAATTTGCACAAGCTCATCGAAATTGGACAATAGAAGATTGGAAAAACGTTGCCTGGTCTGATGAGTCTCGATTTCTGCTGCGACATTCGGATGGTAGGGTCAGAATTTGGCGTCTACAACATGAAAGCATGGATCCATCCTGCCTTGTATCAACGGTTCAGGCTGGTGGTGGTGGTGTCATGGTGTGGGGAATATTTTCTTGGCACTCTTTGGGCCCCTTGGTACCAATTGAGCATCGTTGCAACACCACAGCCTACCTGAGTATTGTTGCTGACCATGTCCATCCCTTTATGACCACAATGTACCCAACTTCTGATGGCTACTTTCAGCAGGATAATGCGCCATGTCATAAAGCTGGAATCATCTCAGACTGGTTTCTTGAACATGACAATGAGTTCGCTGTACTCAAATGGCCTCCACAGTCACCAGATCTCAATCCAATAGAGCATCTTTGGGATGTGGTGGAACGGGAGATTCGCATCATGGATGTGCAGCCGACAAATCTGCGGCAACTGTGTGATGCCATCATGTCAATATGGACCAAACTCCCTGAGGAATGCTTCCAGCACCTTGTTGAATCTATGCCACGAAGAATTGAGGCAGTTCTGAAGGCAAAAGGGGGTCCAACCCGTTACTAGCATGGGGTACCTAATAAAGTGGCCGGTGAGTGTACATTATGTCTCACTGTATAATTTAATTTCTACCAACATTTATTTGTTTTTTGTATTTTTTGGGGCAATTAATTGTATGCTTATTTATTTATTGAGCATTTATTTATTTCTGTATTTATTTTTAAATATGGTAGAATTGGTCCTCCATACGTTAAGCGGAAAATGAATTATTTTAAAATATATGCATTTATAGTATCTATATAAACAATTATATATTTTATAATGACATTATAATTATACATGTTGCCTACATTATTATGTTTTAAATATAATTACGATTACTGTAGGCTAATAGGCCTATATGTAGCATTCAGTTACTTTTGAAAGGACAATAATAAAGTGTCAGTGTATTTCATTAGACTTTAACTTTGCCAGCTATAATAAAAAAAATCTAGCATTTCCTCACGTTTTACCACTGCTTTTTAGTGACAGTCGATATGCATTGGCCACTGGCGATGACAGTGATGGCCGTACCACACCCACTCCCTCCCTTCTTCTCACAGCCATCCACGCCCATTTAAGTTGCATTTTTCAAAAAGATTGTGAGCTAGACTTGAGCTGAAAGAGGGGGGTTTCATGACCCTTTAAGGATATTTTTTTTTAATCTCTGCTAATACTGTAAACTATATAGGGAGCCATTAATTGCACATTACTATAATATTAAAGGTAAAAAACAGAGCCCAAACTTTTAGTTTAAATTCAGTTTCTATTTATTTTTAAATATATAAATCAACACTTAAATAACTACAAATATAACTACAAATGTAAGCAAACATGTAAACTGCACATAAGGCAGTTTTGCATTAAAGGAGCTCCTTTATGTAAGAAATGTATTTCAATTAATCATACATTTTCCCTGATATGTCACTAGACATTAAGAAATCATGTTCATTTCAAATACTTATATCACTGACAACAGTAGTCCGGCCAGGATATTGTCATTTAAAAAGTGAAGTTGCAGCCCTCAACTGATGTTGATGTTGTCATGTTGTGTTTTGGTCTGAGCTCCACCCTCCACCGATCTACCAATCACAAAGTCTGTAGTGTTGCAGCATTCGGGTTGCCAGCTCTGCTCTAGTTACCACAGCTGCAGTTAATAACGTGTCGTAATCGGATCCTGCAGCATATCTGGCAACCTTGAGTCAGTAATTTGAAAGTGATTGCAGTACCAGTTTTGGCCACAATCTTACATACTGCTCCTTTAACTTCTAAATTTAATTATATGTTTTTAATCCAATTCATTGTTGAAATATAATAATTTACACAATGGCTGTCATTTTCATGACAGATATTTTAAACATACATTAAATAATCAAGACACCACTAACAGGTTAAGTAAAATATAATGATTATATAGGCTAATACAGTGCATATATTTAGCGAAAGATTTAATTTCTCTAGCTGACTAACAAGCTGTTGACACTTGCCTGAAGTAAATGTAATGCTACATTGGATAATGTTTACAAGCTGTTTTACTGATGATGTCTTTCCGCAGTTTAAACACAGATTACACAAAATATAATACGTTTCATTCATGTTTATTAGGAAGATGAGAGATGATCATGTTCACTGCTGCTTAAAATGAGGCGCCTATCAAATAGTGATCTGTCACGGCACATTAAAGAGCGTCAAAACAGCATTTTTTTTGTTTGTTTGAATTTCGTGATAAAATGGGCATAATTTGAAAAATTACACTTAGTTTCTTATCGAAAGTAACAAAAGGTTTATATTGGTGGTTACAGGAGAACTCTGGTCAATTTTAAAATTGAGCTCATTTTTTTGTAAATTTGGAGTGCTGTCAGTACAGAGAACAACGACAAAAATCGGTGTTGCCTACACCGTGTTATCCTCTTTTTAAAATTTGCACCCTGTTGGCTTAAATGGGGCAAGTTTTAAACCTGCTTTTAGCCTCTTAACATCGCTGATGTGTCATTACAAGTCCACAGCCATGTGAGTGACTTTATTCAGAGTGAACACGGTCAATCTGACTGCAGTAGATGTGAAAGATATGAATAAAAGTGATGTTAATTCAGCCAGCTCACTAAGCAACAGTGGAGTTACTATCCATTTGAGCTGATATTCTCCACTGTTGCTTAGTTACCAATGATCGCGCACACAAACTCAACAATCGACTACTGTGGACTTCGACCAAAAACAGGAAGTAAATACAGGTATGTGAGCAATTGGTGTAATGTAATGTGTAATTAGCAAATTTATCGCATGTATTTACAAATACATGTACTGTTACACCCCTAATTACTATTTAATCAAATGTCAAGGAAGAAAAATTTGTTTTGTGACATAAGGTAAAGTGAGGTCAACCTCAACAATGGTTGTGGGGCGCGTTCGGTACGCCATGAGATTATCGCCATACGTACCGTGGGTGGTGTATCTCGGTTTTTCGGTTCGGTTCGAATATCGTTACACCCCTGAATCTTACTGACCTCAACTTTTTTATTGTTTCATTTTGTATGGTAGTGTATTGTTTTTCATTTTATATATTTTATTTTATTTAACCCTCTTAAACTGTCTGTCGTCGACGACACATACCAGCAAGCTGTATTAAATTTTCCGTAACTCTTCAAAACAATTCAAATTGCCCCTGACAGTAGACAACATGCGCTTTTCGGCGCAAATGACAGCAGCTTTCTGGCAGAGCGGGAAGGAAGGATTTGAATAGAGATACGCAGCAGGTTAGAGTGTTTTGGATTGCATAAAATAATAAAAGAGAGAACAAATACATGGTGAATGAAGTGATAGACAGCAGACGAGGCGATTGGGATGATTTTTTATTAAATTTGGGAGGCGGATGGCTGTTACTCTTTCACGCATCTTAGCATGTGGTGTGTGCATGTGTGCGTGCATATGTAAGTATGCATTTGTATATGTGTGCGTGTATGAAAAAAAGTATCCTAAATGAAAACTGTGCAACCCAGTGTCACAAAAAAAAGACTTGTATTGTAGTTCATTTTTCAACTTTAAAGTGTTAGCTTCTTTCGTTCATTTTTCCTAAATAAAAATCAGTACATTTTTTTTTTTTGTCTATTCAAATTCTATTTACAAACTCACCACACACAGTAATGGCCAATAACTGTAACTGTATTTATTGAAACCCATCTTTTTTCTGAAAAAGATGACACCTTGCACTTGAAGATAGCACATTGTTTTAGAATTTTACAGTCAAAAAAACTAAATATACTTAACAAAATTATAAAACGCAACACTTTTGTTTTTGCCCCCATTTTTCATGAGCTGACCAAGCGGTGACTCTCTCGATAAATGCTCGATCAACATAAAAAAGATGGCCGCCAACAGATTTCGAATCTGACGCGCGTGACGCGCGTACATTTCGCTTCAAACTTTTGTTTTTACGCGCGTCAGTTTCACTCTTGACACGCGAATTAACACAAAGTGGTCAAGCGTCAAACTAGACGTGGTAGACGCGAATTTGACGCGCTATTTGCGTCCGGTGTGAACGCACAGTTAGGAACTCCTGTGCAATAATCATGCTGTCTAATCAGCATCTTGATTTGTTATGCCTCACCTGTGAGGTGAATGGATTATCTCGGCAATGGAAAAGTGCTCACTAACACAGATTTAGACAGATTTGTGAACAATATTTGATAGAAATAAGGCCTTTTGTGTTCATAGAAAAAGTCTTAGATCTTTGAGTTCAGCTCATGAAAAATGGGAGCAAAAACAAAAGTGTTGCGTTTATAATTTTGTTCAGTGTATGTGAAACACACCTATTTTAGTTTCAGGTTCTAAAGGGTTATCTGACATTAATTTTGATACTATAAACCTAATACATTAAAAATGATTCTATCATTTTGTTTTTTAATGTAAAACGATTTTACAAATGGAAAGGAAGTTGCTCAATCTGAATAGAGCTTTTTATTCTACACATTTAGAAATTTAGAAATAACATCCCGACAGGGAAGTATGCGTATGACTCAAGTCATGCAGTAAGCACTGAGATCTATTTAAAGCTGCTTTGTAAACACTATAAATACTATCAGATTTGTAAGGGTCTTTGATCCTTAAAGTGTTGCGTGACTTGTCCTTGCACATTACTGAATCATGAAGTAGCCTATGTCTCTTTGTGTTTCATTGCTCCTGCTGGTGTGATGCGGAAACTGGCAGAGTGGGCAAGAGGAAGTCCTGCAAGCTGTTTCCTGTCTGCTCTGATGACCATTCAGGCCACAGCGTGGAATAAGCATGAGTAAGAAGTGGCACTGTTATTGTGTAAGAGAGATGACTTCTCCTTTGGAGGATCTAGGTTGTGATTTAGATGGTCTGCAATAACATTCCTGATGAGGAATACCATTTTTCTGAATTTTTGAACTCTTTCTTTTCAAAAATCAACAATTAATATAATACTATTACTTTTAGTTGGTTTATAATGGTTAGATTATGCATCATTTCATTTTCATTTTTATTAATTACTTTTATTATTTTATTTGTTTCTCCTTGGTCTATATTCTTTTATTGACACAGCAAAGAATTATTGTGCAAGAGAGGAAAATAATGTATGTTCAGCTGTATTGTTAAAAAATACATTAAATTTAATCTTAATATTAAAGTATTTTAACAGAAAAAAAAAAACTTTTAAGTAGTAACAGAACTATGTTGTGCAAAACGGAAATACAAGCATAAACACATACCATTCTTGATAACAGAGGTCTGAGTCATGTGCCCGCCGTTGGACATGCTGGGCATGCTGATGTGGGGCATCTGGAGTTTGGGGGAAGACAGCAGTGTGGGGGTGCCCACAGGGGAGTAGTTGAAGAGGGTGGAGCCATAACTCTGTCTCCGCCCTTCACGACGATTGCTGTCGATAGCTGCCTGAAGCTCCCCGGGAGAGCTCAGTCCCCGCTTTTCACATTCATAAGGATAGAGGTACTTCATATACCTGTAAAGAAGAAAAGCTAGAACATGAAACACGTTCTGTGACGTACAACCTAATCACAGTCACACTACAGCTAATAAACAGTAGGGGTGGGAGAAACCAAAAATGTATTCTCCGATGCATTGCGATTTTTTCTTAATCGATTCAGAGAATTTAACCGCAGATGCGCGATGGCACTATGTGAAAGTGTCTATGTTTCGAAAAGTTTGAATTACAAAGGTAATCGTGGACAAATATATTTAATATTTAAAGTCGGTAAACTAATAAAAAAACAAATGTAGATCAATAATCATCTGGGAATCGGATCGCGAGATGCCTAAAGATTCCCACATCTAATAAAATGTGTTTGGATGCTTAAGTCACATTGAAAAAGATATGAACGTAATTGTATTAGATGCACTGATCGAACAGCCAGGGACCGTAATCGGACGTTTTTCCGCATGATTGGCCTGGACCGGTGACCTGCCGGTCAGTCTCACGTCTTACCGATTCTGAGCTGGTCCATTTTATTGCCAGCGGCACAGGCAATAACGTCAGCTGCACGTTCTCGCTCTCTTCTCTCCGACGGCAAAGTGTGTGACACACACATACATCTCCTCTCACTCGCTCTGATTAAATAGTGCTTGTATTACGCATAATTTAAAAAATTACCGCAGGATTCGTGCTCACACCAAAGAGCGTGCACCACTGATCTATTCAAGTATCTCAGTCTCAAGCAGTTTGTTAGTCACAAGTACCAAAATGAGTGGCTTACCGCACTTAAATGGTCAAATACACACAAAATTATACCAAAATGCCCATTTTGGCAAGTATTCAGTTAAACACAGTCAGTTTTGAAACATAATTAGAGAAAGATCCCACATGTTGTGTAACAATATATTGGATCCGTATATTATAAGATAAACTCTTAAAGTGACAACAGCCTAATATTCCTGCTGCTGTCTGTCATGTTAATAAAAGAACAAAAGACAAAGAAAATCACTTTCTGCTCTTGACTGAATATATTGTGTAACTAATTGTAAGAATTAATCTGTATTTAATTTTTACAATAAAAACTAACCGTGTTATTTTACATTTGATTACTTTAACGTCTGATGTATTTCTTACCTGAATATACTGTATACCCACTTTAAAAACTTAAAACAGTGTGTATTTCATATCTCTTTTTACTGAAACATACAGTGTTTTTAACATTTATTTAATCATGAGTTTGATATAGAATTCTAAGCAATCTCATATAACTCTGTCCTCATTTATTTGTATGTTCATCTGTAAGTGTTTTTTGGGCCGTTTAATATTAGGATTTTGTTCAAAATCCCCCACCAAGGCACTACCCCGCAACATCAAGCCCCCAGCACCCCCCTGATAAAATATGTTCCCACTGCTATGCACAGGTGTAATAGCAGAGTAACCAAAGGTGTAGTTCATCACATTAACTTTATGTTCCACTAGCAACAGACAGAAACAGAAAACTTTTGTCTACATTTCAAACAGCATATCTATTATTTTAATAGTCACCCTATTATATATTTAATTAATATATTTACTGTTTACATTTACATTTTTGAAAATAAAGGAGGGGGGAACACTACACCATAATGTTGTGACTGCACATTCTTGCTCTCAACAGTGCTGTGAAATCTAGATTTCCTGCATTCCTCTATTTACATGACCTAGATGAGAGATGTTTGTTCAACTGTCTACATAAAGAGCATTTTTTTAATAGGCTCATGATCAACTGAATAATGATTGCCATTGTGTCTTCTTATGACAGCCTACAGGTCTATTGGATGTAATTGAAAGTAATGTATTTGTGTTAAATGACAGTGCTGAGAGTGGACATGTACAAACAAGTTCATGGGTTCCTCAAGCAGGTCCAGGATTTACATAGAAAGTAGAAACAGAACTAGTACTATATTTCCTACACACATACAACAACATGATGTTTCAATAAAGTGTAAATTGAGTCAAAAGTAAAATAAATTAAAATGTAAACTTTGGGAAAAGTTGAACTCTCTATTGGAGTCTAAAAATGTAATCAAATTAAATACAATACTTGTATAGACTACTATTCAAAAGTTTGGGTTCAGTAAGAAATTTTTAAGGAGAAATTAATACTTTTATTTAACAAGGATACATTAAATTGATCAAAAATGACAGTAAAGACTTTGTTCCACAGATTCTATTTCAAATAAATGCTGTTCTTTTTTTTTCTTCTTTTTTTTTTTTAAATCTGATTTTTAATTTTTTTTAAGACGAAAGAAATGTTTCTTAAACACAAAATCAGCATATTAGATCTGATTCCTAAAGGATCATGTGACACTGAAGAATGATGCTGAAAATTCAGCTTTGCCACCACAGGAACAAATTACATTTTAAATATATTTTAACAGAGAAAACGGTTATTTTAAATTGTAATAATATTTTCCTTTTATTTAATTTTTTTAAACTAATTTTACTTGTAGTTTTTTACTATATTCAAATAAATTCAGGTTTAGTAAACATAAGATACTTTTTTCAGAAGCATTAATAAATCTTAAATTTTTTAATTGGTAATGTGTATCAATATATCATGAAACTCCCCAAAATGAATATAATTTAAATAAATTTGTGTCATATATTGTGTTAGATGAGGAAACCATTGGATAAACAAAAAGCAGCTTTAGAAGTCAATATATTGTCTACAGCAAATCAAGTGTGTCCATGTATCTTCTTCACACAGGGGTGTGGGTTGTTCACACAGGATGCATACTTTGGAGTCTGAAATATTTTTAAACATGGAAAATGTCTTTGGCCACTGTGATGTTTTGTGTTTTTAGATTCTTCCACCATGAATGCCGCATAGCGAGCCCTAGTCTTTATTAAACTCACATTGTGCTGATTCAAGAAAGTGCAATGCTTACACAGCATTATTGTTTGCTTGATGGATCTCAATTTTGCTGAACAAATGTAGCCTATCTTTGTAAAACCGCTTTCTTACTTTTACCAAACACTGTAAAATACACTGTCTTCACTCTCTCTATTTTAAAAGCAGATAATTAAATTGGACAAGATAGACAAGAATCAACTGGCAGTTATCAACAAGTTGTTCTCGTCTGGAGTTATCTCACTCACTGTGTTCGGAGGGTGAAAGCCGCGCTGGTGATGGAGGTAGGGAGGTTCAGGCCTTTGGTAATCTCGCGCCATATTTTCTTATTGATGACTTCCACTAAGCCGCCTTTTTCGGTGACAAGCTTGTAGAGAGTGTAGAGATCCAACACCTGCTTGGCCATGATAGGAATCCGATTCACTGGAGTCCCTGCAGGAGCCGGGGAAAAAAGCACAATATCCACAATCAATGCCATTAACTCAAGCTCATTGATGAGCCTCTCGGCCGCTTATAAGGCCAATCAGTCAGGCATAAGTAAAACGTCCGACAGCTTCCCACTCCACTTAGCAAAAATATCACTTTTTGCCTTCAGTCAAAGGTCTTCACTGTTTCACCACCAGTGAAAAGAAAGATTCTGGCTTCCATTGCTTTTTATATGTAGGACGAGTGTGTTTATAATAAGAGTAAAATCTCAATTAGTAAAAATTATTTCACACTGTATAATCAACTAAAAAATCATTTACCATGATCTAATAAGTACCATAAATCCCTGAATAGTAGTTTTATATAATCATTTTGACAATAAAAAGCAAATGGCTTTTTAAAAAAAAGAACAAAAGTTGCCAAACATCTAAACTCTCAGATGTCGATGCTTAAACACTGCTCTCCGTCCAATTGCCAGTTCATTTGCTGAATGAAAAAAAAAAAACCTTGGTGATAATTTGTGCTCACGATTTAATGTTAGGTTGTAATGTGTGAAGAGGATAAGCCCTTTGTGTGCATCTGAGACCGCCTGACCTCAAGATAATTAACCTGTATTTTGCTGATAGAGTTCTATTGTGCCCATTGGATTTGCCATAATAGCAATCAATACGCAGAGAAATATAGAGCAAACAACAGCAAGCCAAGCCACAGTCTGAAAAGAGCAAGGAGAGCAGAGCTATGGTCTATCAAGGTAAAAACACATCAATTAAGACTTGTAATTACGGCTTCATTTTGCCTCTCTGGCATGTGAACTAAGAGACACTATTAAAACTAAAGATTTATCTGCCTTCTCTCTGAGACAATGCTGGCATTAGATCTAAAGTAGCACAAATGTCTAAAACAATCGATTGATGTTTCTAACTTCTCCTCAAACTGACCACACAAGTCACTGAAGTAAAAGTAAACATCAAGGGTCTTGATTTGAAATAAATAAATAATTGTTTAGAGCAGTAGTCCTTCTGATAATGATCCAACACAATTCCAACATTTTTATTGTAGATAAAATGTAGACAGAAATGTATTTATAGAATATGACATAAAATAATAATTAATTGAAATAATATTAATCTTGGCACAGAACACTTTATCTATATCCACTATATCCCTTTATCTGTTGCAAGTGACATTTTGAGCGTACTGTATGTACATACACAGTAGTGGCTAAAATTGATGTCTTTTGTCTTTAATTCAAAAATATTAAAATGTATTAAAGCTTTTTAAGCTTATTGCATAGTTGTGCTAAGAGTGTAAAACCAATGTACACTCTCTGCTTTCAATTGTTTCAATTGATAACAATGAAACATGCAGAACTGTGCAGACATATTTTTTTCCTTATATGAGATTCAAAGTTTGTACTCATTATTCCCTCCCTATAATTCAATCAATCACTGTGGCTGGCTTTCACTATATCTTAAGACAGTATTTTGTGGGTTTTAGTGAAAATGGCCAAGAGTAAGGAGCTGTCCTCTGCAACCAATGAGGATAGTATCAAAATGGCTAAATATGGTCAATTGACATTAGATAAGCTATTGCATGTGTGCCGGGTTTAAATGCAGAATTATCGCAAAGCACTATGAGTATGGAGGATCTGTAAACATTGGTTTAATTTAGGTAAACATGCAAAAAGCTTGCATAATACTCAGAAGAATGATGGCTGTAATCAAAAACAAGGGAGAACCAATGAAATGCCTGTATTAACTGTTATAATATAGATATAACAGTTCTATAACAGAAATATATAACAGTTCGCCAACACAAAATTTCTCCACTGATACTGATAGCCGAATATTCAGAATGATATCTGCCGATACCGATAGTTTGATTTATTTAAGGAAAAACATTTCTCCAAACTAATGCTGTAAACAGTGGCAGTTTGCATTATCGAGTCACCAAACAGTGTTGTCATGCAAATGAACTGCCAAAACGCAGTACAAGTTTTTCTGTTTTTAGTTAAAACGGTGTCGAGTAAGCGGACCCTGAATTAATAACTAATGATTTTTACAACGGAAGTGAATCAATCAAAAAACATACTTTGGCTGGACAAATTTTCTATTAGAGCTGCTGTAAAACCAAAACCAAATCTCTGTTCCATTAATTTCCTACTATCACTGTAAAGCTGTTTAAAACAATCTGTATTGTTAAAAGCGCTATATAAATGAAGGTGACTTGACTTGAGAGGGAACCATCTCATTTGGTACATTACTATAATATTAGTTACTATACTTACTATTATAATCTATAATTAAAACAGAGCTATTGTATTCTGAATTATATATTATAACTGGTTTATATTTTCAGAAATATGAATTACACTCAAAACCTGAAATGTTTGTATTGCACACAAGGTTTTCATAAACACCTGTCTTCATGGCAAATTTATTCAAACATACATACCAGTATATAAATAACAGTAAATAAGCTCCTCTCTAGTGTTTTTGATAGCTAACTAACAAACTGTGAACACTGGATAACTTACCTGAGGTAAATACAATATTACATTACTAATTGTTCACAAGTTGTTTTATTGGCATCTTTCCGCAGTTGAAACCCTGATTGAGCGATTACATCAGACATGTTTCGTTTCGGTAAGTTGTACTGTATCAACATATCTTATGATGCTCAAACATGTTTTTGCGCTGCCGCTTGAACTGAGGTGGCTACAGCGATCCGTCACGTCACATTTATACATCACAAACGTATACATATCAAAACGCCATTTATTGATTGAATTTCTGATAAAATGGACAGAATTTGAAAGCCGAGACTTTGTTTCTTATCACATGTAACAAAGCACAAAACTCGATTATTCGATGGGAAGCGCACTACAAATGTTTGGTCAAGGGAAAAAATGGGGACCTGGCAACCCTGGCTTGAACTTTTTTTTTTTTTACTGTTAATGCATTATTGCCTTGTTAACTTGCCCTAAATTCAACACAACATACATTTTCTTCACACACAGAATGAGACACGTTTTTCCACCCCATTTTGATTGACAGGATATTATCGGCCCTGATCATCGGCTGTTTTTAATGGTTGATACCGATTATTGGACGATAAATCAGTGCATCTCTAGTATATATATATATATATATATATATATATAGCCTTTATATATATATATATATATATGTATATACACATGCTTTATTTCCTGAAAGTTTTTTTTGGGAACACTTAAGTTTAGGGTACTAAGCCCAATTCTCACTATTAACTAGTTACTTATTAGCTTGCATATATGATATTGGCTGTTTATTAGTACAAGCACATATTAATGCCTTATCCTGCATGACCATAATCCTACCATAATCCTACCATAAACCTACCCTTAATCCTACCAATACCTAAACTTAACAACTACCTTGCTAAATATTAATAAGCAGTAATTCGGAGTTTGAGGCAAATGTCGTAGTTAATAGTTAGATAATAGTGAGAATTGGACCTTAAACTAAAGTATGACCCATTTTTATTCTATGAATTTTTTGCATAATAGAATAAAACGCAGATTGCATGATAAGCTGTAGTTTGCCTGTTAAAAACATCAACCAAGTTGTGTTCTTCATCCCAATTTAACATATTCCTTATATTTTGATGGTTTAATTGAACTTGTAGAGTAATTAAAGGCAAATATTGTACAAATATCCCCTTCGGTCATCACTTTTGGCCACTACTATGTGCATATATGTACGAAGTTAAAACACAATAATGCACAAATAATTATTTATTCTCATGCACAAAAGGCACAAACGAAATGAGGCTGGAGCAATAAATAAAACCTGACTATACAAAAGCCACCTTTGGACTGAATCTAAACCTGGATAAGCGTCTTTAAAACAAGATTTACGAGCGCTCGATTTCCGAGGTGATGTATTCATCTCCTCTGGTCCCCTGAATAAGATGCAGTGAATAAAGGCCAGTACAAGCTTTTGTCATCCCTAACAATTTGATCTGCTCATGCATCATTATGACAATGAGTGATTATGGAGTGCAGAGAAACACGTTTTGCCGAGCTCACATAGCTGCCTACTGTTAATTGCTCACCGGCTAAAAAGGTTTAATTGAAAATGTGGAGAAGGGAATAAGCCGGTGTTGGGGCCAATCATCTATGTGGCTGCCTTCATCAGCAGTCTGTGTTTTCATCATTCACTTCAGCCAGATAATGGAAGGACAACGTGTCTGCGATTGCTTGCTCTTCCGAAGCATGAAATGAAGGGCTAATTTGTAAACACAACGCTAGAAAAAAATCTTTATCCATGTGTATAAAACAGGCAAATTGCACTGACCAACAAGCTTGAGTAAGTCCTCTATGATGTGTTTGTCATGAACAGTAGGTAGCTTTACATTACATTTATTCAGTTGGCAGATGCTTCTATCCAAATTGACATTTAAGAAACACTTCACGGTTCGCCATGTGTGTGTGTGTTCACTACTCACTGCTCCTAATGTGTGTGCACTAACTTAGATGGGTTAAATGCAGAGGACAAATCACGTCACGTCACTGTCTACAAAGGCAAAGGGGCCTGAGGGGCCAATTAAAGGTTTGCCTATATTCTTTACATTTTATTATTAAAAAAATTGTTTATCTTCTACCTAGGTTAAAAATGGAGTATAAGTGTAAATTCTTTTTCTTTTTTTTCCTTTTTTGTATAAAAATGCCTCCCTTGTGTTCTAGGCATTGCTATCAAGCTGATTACAAGAAGGTGCAAGAAATAAATCTACGTTATTAATTGCAACAAAGAAGAAGATCATGGCTAGCCATATATTTCATTTTTTTTCACCCTTTGTATTGTGCATTATTAATGAGGTTCGATACACTGTAAACAAACGTTTTGTATAAGTTTACATAGACAAACTGAAAAGAAACACTTCATAAAGTGGCCCATTGTAGTTAATAATAAGAATCAAAATCTTTATTTATTATCATTCTAGATTATCTTAGCAGAATGGCATTTCCACACACTTCAGGGTTGTGCTTTGAGAGTGTTATCAGCCTGACCTCCTTCCAGGGAAATTAGAACTGAAAAAAGTGAAACTAAGGGTGCTTTCACAGTTCAGTTTGAAACGGGGCACGGTTCGCATGAAAAATTGCAAATGTGAAAGCTATCATGCAGACCCGGTTGCGCACCGGTGTACCGAACCCGAGGCTACCTGAAGGAGGTGGTCTGTGTTCGGTTGCTCTTGAACTGTGGCGCGATTGGCGTGAATGTGAAAGCAACATGGACTCGGGTTTGCACAAGTAACCTGCGCATGCGTTTTAGCCAGTGACTATGTATTTAGTACAATAAAACACATACTGTATAAATGATGATGGTGTTGATGATTTACCTTGGATACGAGCGAGAGTGAGCCTTCAGTGTATTCCCGTATAGCGAATCAGGGCATCAAATGAATGGCAATGCACATACAGTAAACCCAAGTGTCATTTACTCTGCTGCGTATAATAGCACCAAATTAATAACAAACAAAATATATTGACCATGTTCTGTTTTCTATTATGCGGCATGCATGTTTGTAATGACGTAAGATGAATGCAAATGCACCAGGGTTCCATAGAATCACGTTGAGTCAAGTGTAAAACCAGACCAACGCTGCGGGGGGCGCCGGGAACAATTGTCAGTGTGAAAACGCCCTAAAAGACTTGTTCTTTAAGGCCGCTGATGGCTTTTCATTCTCTTCATTAGTATTTCAGGTAATTATGAAAGCGTCAAATATTGATTTATTCAAAAGAAAGTGCTGATGCTGCCCTAAGACATGTGATCAATTTATTGTTGCCTCCCTGTGGGAATCATGAATCAAAGTGGGAATTTATCAGTTTACAATGGGCAATAACACTTGCATTGTTCCTATTGCTTAAAGATCAGGGGTCGTAAATGAGCCCATCACTCCAAGTCTCTTCCACGATGGATGTATTTATTCTTTAGAAGCCATCAAGGCAACTTAAAAGAAAAGGATACAATTAAGTGATTTACATCAGTTGTTTAAATCTCATTTCTCTTCATATAATGAGACAACCATAGTAGAGCTAGTGTCAAACAAAGAGGGTTTTCATAGCAGCACCATAAAACAACAGTCTGTTTCTGAAAACTTCTGGAATCACATATCTCCATTTTGACAGAGGTATAATTTGCGGTACACGTTTCATTTACAGGTCTTAAACAGCTGGTCATAAATACTTCTCTCTATATAAAGCTCTCTGGGGGAGCAGGGAATATCATCTACATTCTTCCATGAGCAGAGTTAAACACAGGACTGTTTGTGTCGAGCGGTGAAATAGAGGCAGCCATTTTGATGTGAAAAAAGATACGGCTATCTCAGTACACACAGGGGCTTGCGACAAACGATTCGCATTTGACAGGTTATGATTGATGATGGCAAGGTCCGGGGGACACTGGGAAGGCCAATGACCTCTGGTCTCAGGCCAGGCCTACAGGGGACAACAGTCCTGGCACGAATTCACTCACAGCGGGGGAGAACCTTTCGTGTATTGGTTTTTAATGTGTTCCGGACACATAGTGAAGCTGAGAAGATTTCAACCAAAGTTTTCATTTTCTTACTATCGTCAAGCTGTTACTTGATCCTGTGACTGAACTGATGTGGAACTTCTTTCTGGGAGGGAAATATTTTGCATTTGCAAATATCCAAAATTCTCTCTAAAAGGAAAAACAGTAATATTGTGAAATATTATTACAATTTCAAATGCTTTGTATTTAAATATATTTCAGAATGTAATTTAAATTTATGATGGCAAAGCTGGATTCTCAGCAGTCGGTATTTCCATCTTCCATCTCACATGATTCTTCAGAAGTCTTTTTTTTATTATGTGGTGCTTAATATTTTTGTGGAAACTGTGACATTTTTTTCAGGATTCTTTGAAAAATATAAAGTTCAAAAGAAAAGCATTTATTTAAAATAGAAATATTTTGTAACATTATAAATAACTTTACTATCACTTTTAATCAATTGAATGCATCCTTGGTGAATAAAAGTATTAATTTCAGACTTTGTTCATTAAAATTTGGGCTGTTCCTTAGACACAGTTATTGTATGGCTTAAAATAGGACTCATTTGGATTACTTTTCAGGGTCATTTGAACTACTTAAATTACATTTTCTTAAATATGATAACTTTAAGATTTGCTAGAACCAGAAACCAGTTTTTAGTTAATGTTAAAACTCAAAATTCTTGCATTTTAGATATATGCACAACGTTCTGTATACCAGTCAACAAATATGACATTATTCACACTGCACGTCAAAATACATTTAAGATGCGTGTCCTACTTGCATTCTGAAATCTTTGCTAGGTTGAAGCTCAGATTGCATAGTAACCAATACTTGTCAAAGATCTAAATATGAACTTGGTATCACTGATCATTGACCTTTCCTCTATTATACTGTACTGCTAAAATTTACCTACCAAAATAACGGCAGGTGGATCGTTTGCATCCTTTCATTCATCTTGCTCATGTCAAACACACACAAAAATCAGGCTATTGATCACTTTACAGACATTCAGTTAATATGTAAATTTAAGAGAGAACTGACGACAACAAAATGAATGTATGCAGATGTTCCCTTAAGAACATCTAGCAATAAGTTGCAAAAAAAACTCAAGTTGAGAAAACGCTTAGTGATAATAGTAAAAAAAAAAAAAAAAAGGCAATAAAATGAATAAAACATTATTACAATAAATAATAATAATAATGATAATAAGCAGTACATTTAAATGTTACCATACATTATTTGACCAAATATTGTAATAGTCATGAAGCCAAAATGCATAACTAAATGTTGGCAAAAGCATTACACAGGCCATGGCCAAAGACAAAAAGAGAAAGAGAAAGTCCTAAAGAAGAGGTTCAAAGCCTTTATCAGCTGAAACATTAAGACCTTAATTATTTACTTGTACACCCTGATATTTTTAGTTATTCTAATCTATCAATAAATATAATTAATTTTAGACATACATGTCTACAAATGTTACTATTTAGAAAAAAATAATTACATTTTTAATTAAAATTATACAAGTGTCCATTTTTATATATTTTTTCTTCATATATAAAATATATTGTTTATATTTATGTTTTTAATTAAGACATTTCTATCAACATCTAATCAACTTCCTGCAATTACTATTTGTAATCTTAATCAGAACAAAACCTGCCTGATTACAGAATGTCAGTAATACAGATAGTATTCGCCAGGGAAACCTGTTGTCAACGTTTCAAAGAGCTGCGATAATAAAGTTCAGGAAAGTCGGGAAAATACAGTCAGCAAGTGCAGCTTTTAATAAGAGTAATGTGATATTAGCTGTTTGTGTTTTCGTCTCAAATTGCAACATGCCATTAATCTTATTCAATCCAAATATGTCATGAAATGTCATTTATGATATGCAGTATGTCGCTTGTAATATGATCCCTACCAAATTTCAAACAAGAAAAACCACTAACGATGTGCGGCTTGAACACCCATGTCAGTGGGGGCAGCATATTAAACATTTTTACAGGAGCAAGCGATTTTGCTCTAGTACAAAAAAGTACTCTCATGATTATCAAATTATCACCTGTCACTGTTGAAGCACACAGAAATTTGAAGCTCCCGAGCGAAGGAAAATGGACATATGACAACGTGTACAATCAGATCTGAGGAATTTAACCGCAGTCACTGACAAAATATCTCATAGTACTACTGTAACTGTTTGTATGTACTTTAACTTGATTGCCAAAAATAACATATATCCATTTGCAACATCTATGTTTAGACGGTAGGTGTAGACTTGCAGAGGCACAATCTGTTTCTATACTTCAGCCTCATAAGCCCCAGATACCCAGTGACCCTAGAACCGCCCCGGTCTATTACCATCTACTGAGTGAACACGTATCGTGAATCTCTGTCACAATGGTCTCATCTCAGTTAACAAACAGCTCCAACTGTCATTCACAAATCACCATAATGAGTGACAATACTTAATATGGAGAATGTTAAATGGGAGTTCCCATTCTATTCATGCTGTCAGTGTGATAAAACAGCTATGAAAGCCACTCAGTCATTTAACACCATGGAGACATGATTGACAACACAACAGTAAAACAAGTACAGCAGGTAACCTGCATTATGTGCTTAAAGATTCATTTATAATAGGCAGATCCATAACATAAAAAAAAAAACAATAGGGAAGATTTTTTAAAAAGATTAAAGTGTCAATCACAAAAAACATGACCTGATAAATGAATGTTTGTTTAAAATACCCCTGGTGCATTAAAAATTGTATAAACTTTTACATATTTTATCCAATCTGTACATAAGTAAGTGAACCCTTGATGAGTGCATTAGGTGTTCTATACAGATCAATACAGATTTAGACATCAAGCATAAGAACAGAGGCAGCAGAGGCAGATTTAATTACAGTATATTTGATCTCATGCCCGAGCTGACGGGAAGAGCTTCACTTCGCTGCATTCAGGCATTTTTATGTGATGGCATCACTAGACTGGGTGACTCCTCATTGGCTGTCTTAGATGGATTAGCCCATGGCGCAATAACAACAGCATGAATCGCGATAAAACCTGGCCTGCATTTCTGTCATCACAAATTCAAACAGATGTTAAATGACAACTCAGTCCTCTCGGTCATCTGTTGCCTCTCAGGAAAAATACATCAGATATCCCGTGACCTGTAACTGCCTCAAACATTAAACCAAACCACCAAGGTGGAGTTCTGCTAAAACAAGAAAATCTGTTGCAAAGATAGTTTGACTTGTCAAAAATGGCCACACATGATGCATAAGAAAAGTATATTACAAAAAACTGGTATGAAAACTGTAACTGGTATAGAAAGCTTAAGAAAAGATTTACTGTGTATAATACTAACTATTATTTTGATGATCGATTAATCTACCGATTAGTCGAATAATCTATTGATTATTTTTAAGATTAATCTAATTATTTTCAGATCAGTCGATTCATCCTAACTTCCCCTAACAATAAATAATAACTGTAACTTCTGCCATTAATATTTCAATGTATTATTCAAACATTTTATCATAAAAAAATTTTAAAAAAAGATTTAAAAAAAGTCCAAAGAATTACAAATTTTGTAATACAAATGTCCATGAAGGCTGCATCCATAGTCGCTGTTTGGGATAGACAGCAAGGAGTGAGTCTTGAAATGTTTTGTTCATTCAACAGATTGAAGTATCTGCTTGAATCCATTTCTGTATGAACGAACAACTGCATTCTGCGACAATATCAAAAATGGCGATGTCCATAACATCTGGAGGTTTTATCACAATTAACAGTGTTATTAAATAACAATCGAGTCCAATTGAGGCTTGAGTTCATTCATCAGGTATTATAAACGATTTTAAAAGTACTTTAAATGCTAAATGCTTTCTGAACTCGGTTACTACAGTTTTATTTAATCTTGAACTGTACATCATTAGAAGAACTTGGGGCTCTATAGCCTCAATATTTGACCACTGTTTATAATAAAAACAGTTAACAGTGGCAGTAATTTCTGTCAGAAATACACATCAAACATGCAAAACCATACCAGTTATTGATATATCAAATATAATATCCTGGGCTTTTAGTCCAAAAGTGTGCACATTTGGGGGAAAAAATATGGATTCCCACGTTTACTTAATGTTTCTTTATAAAGACTTTTTTTTTCCTTTATTTTTATTTTTCAGTAAATTATGAGATCCGTCCGATCTGTCACTCATATTACGTGTCATAACTCCCATCATTCTATGACAAAAATCCGGTAGCTCTGCATTCTGTCCTTGTAACTAAACTAAAGAAATGTTTGTAAAGATGAAACATTAAGCTAATAGACGATTATAACAATATATTGTTTCTATGTGTTTTTCATGTGATTTGGGGTATTATAAAAATAATGGATGTTTATATAAGACATAGGGTGGCCATACATCCGGATTTTGGCCGGACAGTCCGGATTTTAGCGCAGCATCAAGCCGGACACTCATTTGTCCTCCTTTTTGGAGTTGCGGTGAATTTATATATATTTTTTTAAATAACCTATAAAAATCCCGCATACTGAATCTAGAGCTGCGAATGGGAGACAGAACATAGCCTAACGTATGTGGCTATGTGCGCCAAACCGTGTAGCGCGTGCGCACGGCAGAGAGGGAGAGAGCGAGAGAACTTGCGGGCGAGAGAACTTGCGTGCGAGAAACGCCCCCCCGTCAACAAAACCGATCACCAAAATATATTAATAATGACTTCTTGCCGGTTGGGATGTCTGTGTCCTCCTTTTTTATGTTATAGAAATGGCCACCCTAATAAGACATGTTTTGTTGCCAGCAGCACAGCCAATAACGTCAGCTGCACGTTCTCGCTCTCTTCTCTCCGACGGCAAAGTGACACACACATCTCCTCCCTCCCACTCTCGGTGCATGAACGAGTGGAGCAGAGCGAGCGTTTTCAGCTCCACTCACTCCGCACCAGTGGACATACACCGTCACTCGTCTCATTCGCTCCGGTTAAATAGTGCTTGTATTGTGCACAATTTGACAAAATCCCACAGGTTTCACACTCACACCTAAAGTGTGCGCACCACTGATCTATATCACATAGGCCACCTCTCAAAAAGCTTGTGAGTCGCAAGGACCAAAATGAGTGGCTTACTGCGCTTAAAAAGTCAAATACACACAAAATTGTCAAAATGGCCGTCTTGGCAAGTATTAAACACAGTTTACGTTTTTTGAATGTAAATAGTTGAGAGAAAACGCATGATGTGTAACAGTGTATTGGATCCGTGCACAAACTCTTAAAGTGAAAATAGCCTAATATTCCTGCTTCTGTCATGTTAATAAAAGAACAAAAGACAAATAAAATCACTCTCTGCTCTTGACTGAATATATTTTATAACTTTAATTGTAAGCATTAATATGTATTTAATTTTTACAATGAAGACTAATGAATAATGAAGACAAATTATTGCGCCACGGGAAAGTGACCAATAGAGACCAGTCTTTCATTTGGGTTGCTTAAATACCACCCACTGAAGTGCAGCTTCACTTGAATTAAAAACATTTCAACCTGCATGCAAAGGTTTTAGAGTCACAAACAATGACAGCAGAAAGTGTGTGATGAAAACTGCACAAAGACAAACAAATATGTACTCGCACTGCAAAGAGGTTTGCTATTAATTATTTTATTTTTGTAATTAAAACAGCTTTAAGAAGATTTTTTTTAATACAATATAATTATTTTTGCTCTCAAACGCAGTATGTTTGACTGATTAAAAAAGACACAAAAATAACTAATTATAATAGATTATATTATTCATTCGATTGCATTTTATTTTTACTAGTAATTTTGACTTTTTCAAAACTTGACCTTATTCTTGTAAAAGGCTTATTATGAGTTTATGACTATTTTCAAAATCATTTATTTTTTATTTTTCCTCTATTCGTTTTAATGTGGCATGTTTTTAAAAAGGGAAACAACATTTATCAAATTAATGAATTCAATTATGAATAAATATAGAATACTCATTTATTTAAAAGAAATTAAGTAATCCAATACTGTACATTTTCAAACACAGACTGCTGAATATCTTCCCTTTCTTGGATGTAAAACTTGTAACAACAA
This sequence comes from Semotilus atromaculatus, assembly GCA_031834385.1. Taxonomy (NCBI): domain Eukaryota; kingdom Metazoa; phylum Chordata; class Actinopteri; order Cypriniformes; family Leuciscidae; genus Semotilus; species Semotilus atromaculatus. The sequence goes on from JAULUF010000035.1 coordinate 5,920,949, forward strand.
CAACATAATGGCACTAATATGTAGTGCATATGGACAAAAGCATGAAGTGAGCTCTGAATAGCCAGCTGTCACAATGTTGTGAGCTATTCAGTAATAATATATTGTATTACTGAAAATCTGCAAGGATTTTAGAGATCCGTATAAGGAAGCCACAGTCACAACTGTTAGAAAACTCTTAGAAAACAATCTGCTGCATTTTCTGTTTGTCTTGCAGACCACTGCGCCTGACAAGTTCATAATAAAACTTTTCAGTCAATCATAGTCAAAGTACATTTCAAACAAAAGTGCTGTGATATTGGCTGTGTATGTTATATTCCAGCTATGGCTTTTAATGTACAATAAAATTTTAAAAAAGTAAAAAGGTAAACTTAAATGACAACTAAAAGGAGGAAAATCCTCTGAAGATCAGAATTATATATTACATATTCTATTCTATTTTGAAGCTGATGTATTACTTTGTTTACATACACTACCATTCAAAATGTTTGGGGCAGTTACGATTTTTGACTGTTTTTGAAAGAAACCTCTAGGCCGCATTTATCTGATCAAAAATACAGTAAAAACAGTAATATTCTGAAATATTTTTTTTCTTCTAATTTAGCATATATTATATTTTTATTATTATATTTTATTTTATTTAAAAATATATATCATCTTTATATTTGATTGTATTAAATAATCAAATACATTGTTTGCTCACATAGATACTACCAGGGTGACTATGGAGGAGCTAGGTGGAGCTCGGCTCCCCTTAATAAGACATGGGCTCCCCTGAAAACGTGATTTGTGAAATTTTGGGGGGTCTCAGAAAATATTGACAATGTTTTATTTTGACGTGCAATTTCAGTTTTGTGTAATGTGATCATCGTGGATTATTAGGTGTAAAATAGAAAAAATATAATTCATTCATGCATGACGGCGATTTAAACCTAATTCACTTCAATAAAGATAACTATACATGCTATTCTTGTCATGAGCATCAAGGTGTGGTGGCGCTGCGGTGCAAATTCCAATCATGTTTAGTACATGTTAACTCAAAGATTCGTAGAAAAAATATAAACATTGGAGGCCATTGATCTGCGCGCGAAGTCCTTAGGCATGTTATTCCCAATTATGTGTTGTGGCTGGGTTGTTACAGGTCTGCGTGACTTATATGTCTTTATGGTATTCTTCTGTAGCCTGACGAGTAATTAAACCCTTGTTCAAGTGAACTCAAAGCCTATTCATAGACTATTTGTGGGTGGCTGTTTGCTGTTTGACATCAATTTGTCTCAATAAAGTATAATAGGGTAAATCCTGTATATAGTGCTTGCATAAAGCAAGTAGTGCATACACTTGTAGTTATGTATCTTTGGAAGTCCTTGTAAGTTCTCGCAAGTGCACGAACAAAACTAAAGGGATCCCCCAAAAGACATGGTATAGTTCGAACACTGGATACTACAAAAGTGTAACAAGTTTACGGAAACAAAATCAACTTGGACGTAAACCAAAATTACAGTGAAAATACACCATATTACCAAAACAGAGGTTTTGTAACATATTACAACAAAAACAGTCCTGTGTACTTAAAATAGCTCTGTCCTGTCTTCAAAGGCTGCAAACTTCCTCATATTATGCAAGGCCATTAATGTTCCTCTATTTCCTCTATAAAATATCAGAGACTGATGTCGGCTAAAGAACCTCGGTGGGAAAACCGAATCCGATGAAGTACCTCCCTCCTCAATAAAGCAAAAAAATGCATTATGCTATGGCGGCTAACATAATACCAGGATGCTGCCTTCCCCACCGTGGCAAGGTCATCCCCTCAGGGATGTTTTCACATAATCTGAGAGTAATTATAAAACAAACAGCAGAAGCCGTTGTTTCAGATAGCATCAGGGGCAGAAACACGCCACAGTGGCAGCAACACTTCAGAGAAATGGACGGTTCAAGCAGGAAACCTGAAAAAGCCTATCACAATAGTATCTACACATTCTCAGCCTTTACCAAAACAATAAACCCTGCATTTCTATTGTTGGCAAGACTGCAGATGGGTGCTTAGACAGTTATGATGCTTTGTTTCCAAACACAGGTGGCACACAATTATATCAAACCTACTTATTCCAATTGCTCTTATGAAATGAGATCCTCGTTATCTTAATTCTTAAAAAAAACAAAACTGAAAACGTTATATTTATTCATAAAAACATTTAAAAGCTTGTTTTGTTATTTGCTTTGCTATGAAGATCTGTAAATAAAATTTTACCTGGAATATGGCTAAAATATCACCAGCAAGTCCTATAATTACCATATGCGAGCCTTATCATCTAAAGGCAACATGTGGTTTTGCAATGTGGGTGTGAAGGGGTGTGTGCTTCTGCCATTCATGATCTGAATAGCTGTATATAACAAGACTGACCTCTTTTTTGCATGAAACTGAAAAGATCGTCAAGAAACTCCTTCCTTTTCTCATCATCGTCCAGTTCGTATAGCTGTGAAATGAAAAAGAAGATGCTTTTTTAGTATTGTGAGGATTTCGCTTTGAGTTATTACAGTTATGAAGTTATAAAATGTGAAGCATATACAAGACACCCCATCTATCGTTAAATGCATTATATTAAGGCTGGATGCTAATATATCCACACCAGTGGGAAACCACATGCATTTTAAGGGCGCTTTTCAAATTATTGGCATATCCATTATGTTTTCTCATCCTGTCCCCGCTCTCTGAATGGACATGCTCAAAAGAGCCTTTTAAAAGCCATCTCGTGAAGGAGAAGACTGCAACCTGATGGAAATATGTTCCTCAACCTTCACTTTCAATAAGTCTTAGGCCACGTTAACAGGCGGGCAGGTCGATACAGGAAGACAGAGGGATGACCTTTGGAAACAGCGGGGCACATGGAACAAGGCCCCGGAGATAATAACCGATCATTTAGGAGTGTATTAGCTGTCACCAATATTAAAGGACCAATGCAATCAATGCCTCGGAAAAAGGTACAGTGGGGTTTAAAGTGTGAATACGACACGACAGGCTTTTACCCATATGTGACATTTCCAAGCCTGCAGCACGAATAAAACATGTTCTGTTCGAAATACGACAAGCTAACAAAGAAAATCGTACGAATGAAGCTCTAAAAATGCAGTAATGCCTGTTAAGTTACCTGCACCTAATATGTCAAAATACTAATTTTATTCATAACATAAAATGAAAACATAATTTCAAGATGTATGGCAATAAAGGTGACATTTGAATCAGTCTGCTCATTTAAACAAATCTACTCTACTCTTGTAAGTGGTTGTCCATATATGTGGGTTTAATCTGTTTGTGCAGATCAACTGTGTGGCAAGTTGTTGAGCGACATAATGTAAACCCTACGAAACAGGCACAGAACGTGTAACATGAGAATTCGGCTTCTCTTAAAGTATGCAGATTTAAACGCAGATGTTGCGCAAGTAAGACAAGAAAACATTCTGGGATAATTCAGGGAAAATATACATTCCAAAATGATAAAATATCATATTTTTATGATATTGATCATTTATCATTTTAAAATAGCATTTCTCATTTTTAAACAATACCAGATGAATTTTTCCACATCTTAAATACATTGCTCACTTTTATCTATCCACCACTCTGCCCTCTTCACTTGAGGTGCCAGGAGCTATAACAGTAAATTAGAGATTCGTTAAGACCGAGGTGATGTAATTGTGACACTGTCACTTTCAGAGGCCATCACTAAGCTAGGGTGACCATGAAGGGGTAATTAATGACGTCTACAATGTTGCATTAAATATTAACAGATGGAAAATACATTAGAGCACTGCTTCACCTTTGAGTGGTCCATTACGGTCATATTAGGTCTATTCCCAGCATCATGACTGCAGGAATGCAGAGCACTGATGCATGTAGTCTCACAAGACTCACGTAAATCTAAATCTTGATGTGACTGACATGATTTATGTGAATTTGAAATCACTGATTTTATGGCATAATCTATTTAGTTAAATTACATACAGTGTTGTCCAAACGCCTGTGACTGCACTGCTGAGCTGAGATTCAAAATCTAATTTTATACCTGAAAAGGGACAGAAAGATTTAGAATTTAGTTTAAATAACATATTCTCAAACCATGCTGGAGAATATGATAACCAGGTTTTAAACAAACATGTGGAGTTCAGCTGCTTGAGTGCAAAGGGACAATGGGAGACAATCCAAATAATTGACTTTCCAATTGCATTAATTGTGCTAATGACATAATGTGTGATACAAACTGTGTATTCAATTATAAAAATGCTAAATATAACAAATTCACTCGTGTAAACAACTGTTCATTGATTTAAACCTCCCTCACTCTCTGCACACAAGTCACATCTCTATGTCATTCATAAGCGATTCTGTCGTTCCTTACTGATCTACTCATTTGCTGAGCACGTGTGTGATCATTATAAAGCGTCTCAATGATTCCTTGTAGTTCCGAATGACACAACCTGCTTATGGTGTCAAGCCCCCAAGGCTGCTGTTACGCTGATCACACCCTGACTTCAACCTTCAGCAACTACCGGTTCAACATGTATGGACACACACACACAAAAAAAGGATGAATTACAAACAAAATATGAAATTGACATACTTACATGTTTTATAGTCTAATTTATTTGCAGAACTCATCAAAAGCAGGAAATACAAAGTAAAATATGCTTTTAATCTTGATCTCAGTATATCACTCTTCTTTAAGTGTTAATGCTGAAAGAAGTATCTCGCCGGGATTTCAGTAGAGGGAGCTCTTGACAACACAATAAATTAATCACACACAACTGAAATGTTCAGCTTCTACCAAGACATTTTTACCAGGGCTTTCAGGACAAAACCAGACCTCTCCTGACTGACATTGAGAGGTCCAGCAAATCAAGGACACTGACTCCCAGATTGGGAGTAGGAAAAAAACAAAACACTTTTTTGTGTTGTACAATTAATGTTCAAGAGAGACATGTTTCACAATCCTCAAATCAGGTACGTGGGTTGGTGACAGGGTGACATTCTTTGTGACTGAAAACACACACACACACACACAGACACACCGCTCACTTTGACAAAGGCAATGAAGGGGGAGCTGGGATATGACTTTGAACCCAGTTAAAAATGGAGCTTCAGGCAGTCTAGAGCTGTTACATGTCATACTAAAACCTGGAAGCTCAGCAGAGAGACTGTTGACCTAAAAGTTTGGAAATGCTTTTACTTCTATACCTCGTGACCTCTGTGACACTGCAAATAATACACACTCGGTGTTATACTAATGGGCGTGCTCATTCAAATGTTTGGCTAGCAGCACAGATGTAAGGGAAAAAAAAGTCTAAGTAAAATAGCTTAAGGTGTAAATATTAGTGGCCTTTTAAACATATTTTTATTATGATCTTTCCAAAGAGTCATTTATTAGACGGCTCTCACAAATACCCGATTCTGATTCGTCAATCGTGGCATTCTGTTGTCAAAAATATTTGTATTATGGCCCAAATTATCCACAAGTAAAATATTACAATTTCTACCTGATAAAATATTTAAACTTGGCATAACTATAAAAATGTATATTTATAAAATGTATAAAATGGCTAAATAGTTACAAGATTTTATCAATTTATATGACTTTGTCAGTTATAGAAATTACACTTTTTAAACAATTCTTGTTGAGGGGGTGAATTACAATAACCTATCTTGATTTTCAGTTGTTGTAGCTTATTTTAACAGTTGCTTCATCTTTATTTTGAATCATTTGAGTCATTCTGTGGCCCATGGCTGAGAACCAGACAAAACTTCCTAGACTGGGCTAGTTTCATGGCTCTCAAAGCACGCTGCAGTCTCTTTATTCTCACTAAAATACTAATTAAAATCAATATTTCATGTCCATTTATTTATTCATTTGGTAAGCACTGGCAGCTTAATAAAAAATTAGATAATATACAGTATATTGGTCATTATCGCAAAATAAACTCATTCAAGATGATCTGATCACCCTGTGAGGGTATATTTTGCGAATAATGATCTACATTATGCCTAAAGTAAGATTAAAACAAGAATTAAAGTACAAAATTAGTTTCTTCAGAATATAAAAATGCTGTTTATATGTATTTATTACAGACCACTGTTCGTAAATGGAGATTAAGAACAAAACGTTAGTGGAATATATATTTTTGAAGGTAACAATCACCATCTGTCCTAACAACAAACCACTAATTAACAAGCATCAATACTGGGAAAAAAAATCCCATGACAACAGAATCGATCACAAGAAGCTCCCTCATTGTGTGTGGCACTGATAGTGTGTGTGAACAAGTGTGTGAGTGCGCGTGTGTGTGTGCACTGGGCGCCGGGGCTCCTGGGAAACTGCTGGGCTTAATGTGGCTCTGTGTGTTTGAATGTGAGTGTGTGAGGAGCACAGGCGCAAGTGAGCAGGAGTTAATTAGAGAACAACACGACTGGTCACGCTGGCACTGGTCCAAACTGGCTGACTGCCAGTGCTGCTTTCATTCCATTACACACACACACACACACACACACACACACACACACACACACACACACACAGACCTGACATAATGAGATGTGTAAGCTAATATGAAGAGCTGATCTTTGTCTTTCCTTGATGGAGTTCCTCCTAATGGCATTTGATCGGGTACTTGAGCTGACGGACTGGATTAAGTGGCAGTGAGTTGAGCATGTACTGGCAGAGCTAAGTGTTATTTTACAGGGCCAGTGCAGGATGCCTCTTTAACTCCCATGTGGGAGGTGTGAGAAAGGCCCTTCTGTGATGAGCATGGACCTTTGCCCAGACTAAATCAGATTGTCATGGTGTAATTGTGTATGAAACTGATTTCAAAAAGCCGTGTCCCACTTGAAATTAAAATGTATAAATGTCACATACTGTATTCTATTAAATATTTTACAAGGTTGTATTACAGGCTAAAATAAAACTAAAATAAACCACTAAATTGAGTATCATGACAATATTTTAGCTAATTTTAAAAAGTGTAGATTTTTCAATAAATGCAAGAACGAAATCACTTTTTTTTGTCACACTGTATGGAACAGTGGTTATTTTTTGGGGCGTAATTATCCACGTCACTTACTGCACCCCATCGGATAAAATGAATATCAAATAAACCTTACCTGAACATTATTGTGGATTATTATAATATTATAATAAATATAATAAAATATTATTAAAATATTAAAACATTTAATAATTATAATATAAATTATAGGTAATAATTACAATAACAACAACAATCATTATTATTATTATGTCATTAAAAAGTATGTCATTGAATGCCAAAGAACAGAATTAATTTTGATAGTGTTCATGTTATTTTACATATACAAAGTGTTAAAATATTTACAGCAATGATAGTCATTTTATTATAAATGATGCCGTTAATCACTATGTTTTTAAGTTCTTAAAGGAGTAGTTCACTTTAAAATGAAAATTAGCCCCAGATTTACACACCCTCAAGCCATCCTAGGTGTATATGACTTTCTTCTTTCAGACGGATACAATCGGAGTTATATTAATAAACACCCTAACGCTTCTGAGCTTTCTAATGGCAGTGGATTGCAGCCATCAGATTGAAGCTCAAAAAGTGCATCCATCCATTATAAAAGAACTCCACACTGCTCCGGGGGGTTAATAAAGGCCTTCTGAAGCAAAGCCATGAGTTTGTGTAAGAAAAATATATTCACACTACAAAGTAAAATTCTAGCTTCCAGTCAAACGGGCATACGCAGTCTACTTGCGTATAAAGCGCAACTTACGGTGTCGGAAGTAGCGTAGTGCGTCATGGCGTAGTGTAAAAATCAGCAGTACGTCGCAGTACTTGCATAAGTTGTGCTTTACACTTAAAGCAGTTTTTTTCGCCGCTAAGGGTCGCTAACCTCTTACAATAAAAAGGCGTAGGTTTATGACGCAGTGACGAGCTGAATGATGGGACTTGCCGTCAAGCTGATGGATCTAATAATGTTCATGGATGAGTGAAAACATTCATGTTTTTTAACATTACAGGTCGCGATTGTTAATATGAGACATATATCACACGCGAGTCCCGCGGATATAAAGGAATGAGGACATTTCATTCTACCTAATACACGCAAGTGCTGAATTACTACTCAAAGGTCAGTTTATTTGACGAATTAAACTTGTGAGGGAACACAGCGCTGTTCCACTTGGTCTAACGTTAACTGTTACACTATACTAAACAGCATTATGATGTTATTCTATGTGTTAGTTCGTTTGCTATATGAAACTAGCAGTAACGTTAAGCTAGATCAACATTAGAATAACATACTGATCATATTCTAACATTTCATCATGTTGAGCTATATAACATTGATTTGTTTTATGCACATTTGCTCACCTGTCTAATAAATTATGTGCAAGAGCGGTGTCACTGTCAAGTCGTGACTCGTGAAGCTCTGTCAAGTCCAAGTTAGTCGCGGACGTGGAGGTCTCGGCATCTCGAAAGATGTTGATCTTCTGTTGATTTTAGTCCTCTTTTTGTCTCAAAGTCTGCTTGCCATGGTCCATAATGTTTGACCAAAACAACAACAGCGTGAGCGTCCTGCTAGGCATAACATAGTTGTCCACGTCTGCCGCCGTGGTTACCATGGCAGTACTAGCGGAAACCAAAGGTTATGCGGATATGACGCCATTGACTGGCGACTCACAGCTCACCCCTGCTCACACGCCTCGTTTCCTTGGTTAAAATCGCAATTTTCTCAAGATTTAAAAATAGTTGGAAACATTTGGAATATTGTAAGTTATCAACTTAACAAAATATATAACACTGGCCTTGTGGTTTTGGGATATTTTAATACAAAATTTGTACATATTGCACCTTTAAGTCGAATCAATATGTTCATTTGGCCGGAAGCTAGTTATTATTATTATTATTAAAAAGTTACGTTTTATTAAATGTTATTTTACGTTTTAAATATGCATGGCTTTGCTTCAGAAGGCCTTTATTAATCCCCGGAGCAGTGTGGAGTTCTTTTATAATGGATGGATGCACTTTTTTGAGCTTCAATCTGATGGTTGCAATGCAATGCCATTATAAAGCTCAGAAGCGTCAGTGTGTTTATTAATATAACTCCGATTGTACTCATCTGAAAGAAGAAAGTCATATATAGTACACCTAGGATGGCTTGAGGGTGAGTAAATCATGGTATAATTTTCATTTTAAAGTGAACTACTCCTTTAAGTCATATTTGGACGGGACTAGTTTCCTAAATTATGTTTGAGCTACAATTCTTATCACTAGACGTCTGTGATTTCATTTACAGATTCGGATGGGACATCTATAACACAACACGCTCTGCCACATCTATCTATCTATAATCTATCTATCTTATTTTAAAATAAAAGTTACCTATTCAGTCAGTTTCTTCTTCTTACATTTTCACGTTTGGATTGGTCAGTACCCGTCATATAATGCAATCCTGGCTCAGAAATCAACCATCACTTCTGCTTTCATCAAGAGAATGTGGGGATGGTCCATTAACTGTCTTTCACCATTTTGTTTTACTGTGTGATTTGCGGACTAACGCTTTGTCCATGAGATTGCAAAAGACGTCTGAAGCTACTCAGCCTTACCTCAAGTTCCACAGAGTTTATCAGATATAAAAAGGCATCTGAATAAGACAATTTTTCAGTCTTTGCATCTGTTATTTCCTCACATCTGCTTCTGATAATTTTACCTTTGACATAAATGAAATTCACTGTGCTAGTGCCACAGATTGACCTCATGTAGGGATAAGAGAAAGAAAAAAAAAGAAAGAGAATGTCGGCTGTCTGACAGAATTTAAGGCACTTTAATGGCAAATCCCCATAGTGCAATTAAGGGATTAGGCTGAAAACTGCTCAGCACTCACATTTCGCTCTTTAATTACAAGTGAAAAACACAGCAAATCTTCATAGTCCAAAGCAGAGCCCCATGAATTATACATAATCTGGACATTTTCTGTATGTGTGTTTTCCATCAATAATTTAATGTAAAAGCATGTAGCCATTTTTCAAAAGTTTGTATTTTCTTATGGCAGTACGCTGGTCCCGGATTACAGTCAGTGGCTTCATTTCTATTTTCAAACCTGACCTTTGAGAGGATGTATAGAGAACGTAACGGCCTGAACTGGCAGGCGCTGCATAATGGATTTATCAGCTTACACATACAGTATCATACAGGGGTGATTGTTGCCTTTTTCTTAAAACTATTAAAAGTGAAAGTCATAAACACTATAGTGATGACTGAGGAGCAACTGATAAAGCTTTATTATACAGAATAAAATCTGAATGTACCCAAACTGCACATCGCATTCTTGATTACTGATTAACTATATAAAGCAATAAAAAATGCTTTTGAAATTGTGGAAACATCACAATCAAAGTTTTACAGGTCTTTTGTGGCGCTTCTCTCTGTCTGATGTTGCGAATAAGTGAAGTATAAATATGTTTTGATATCCTGTTGCGGGAGTGGCATATCCATACTAGTATCAGCCGCAGACGGTCTGTTCAATGAGCATCTAATGAAAATCACACACAAAACTTGAAAGCTTGTATGATCTGGCAAACTCCAGTCTGATTGATATTTTATCAGTCCTTCTGGAAACCAAGACGCATTTACAAGGTACTGGACTGATAAAATAATTGCTGCTGAGGAATAACTAATCACTGGATTTGCCAAAGTTTATCAGATAGGAGACATCTAGAAATTCTGATGACACATCAAGTTTACACATGTCACGGATACACCCCGACCAGCATCAACTCAGTACACCTGGTCACGTTCATCATCCCCTGAATACTGATTGCTCACCACCTGCACCGCATCACAAACTCACCTCGCTGCACACAGGATTTAAACTTCAGTCTCTACATGGTTCTCTGTCGGGTCTCGTCTATCGACGGGTGTGACCCACCCGGTCCCTCATACTTTTCTGGCTCCAGGATTCCCGTGTTCTCGCAGTAAGTATACTCAAGTTTATCACTATTCACTCTCCTGTGTGTATTTCCAAGCAGCCATTGTGTGCGATGGTGCTTCAGGATTCTTGCTGCCAGTCTGATTCTTTGTCCTGCCAGTCTGATTCTTTGAAGTTATTCAAGAGACTTTTTCAGTTCCAGTTATTCCCTGTATATTACACAACGTGTATAATTTACGTCTGTTAACCGTATTCCTATTGTCCTCATCCTTCCAGTATCCTCCTGAGACCCTGTGTGCACATACAGGGACATCATATTTTTGGTTGTGGGCAGCATACATAGACAGTATAAGAAGTGGACAGAGCCATCTCATTGGAACTCAGTTGAGACAATTGAAGCCCATTTTTAGCGATTTTTTTTTTAGCATTTCCGTTCCTGACGTGCAGACTCAAACCGACTCAAACTAAGCTTGATGACGTGAGCACCCTGTCTGACAGATGTAAATCTTCTAGTAGCTGTGCGTGCAAACTGCCAATGTTAATCTTGCAGAGACGGCGAGCTTAAGCAAAGAGTTCTTTGGCGTGAGTGAGCAGGAGTAAGCATTTTGTGTAGTATTTATTTTAAAATATAACGCCAGTACGCCATATTAAGTTAATGCATTGATTGCCTGCAAACTTCTCCTTCTGCCTGTACGGTCATTTCTGTACTGTGCGACAGAGAGTCGAGTGGTTATGACGCAATCATTAGCCTATTTTTACAAAAACTGTTTCTAAGGGGCCATAATGTAACATAGAAGGTAATGGAGCCCTTTATACATTGTCGTGTGTCTTTAGAATTAAATAAATGGACAGATGGAGTCTTTAAAAGACTCAGATGTAAAGTTAATCGCTGTCAAAGTGACGCCAAAATGAATGGGAGACAATGGGAATGCTAACGCAAGTGAAGTTCTGCTACAAGATGGAGGCACGCGGCCGGCATCAACTTCCGGTCGATGGATTACCCCCTTGGCAGCATAATACTTAATTCTGTGTAACTGGAACATGTTTTTCACAAACGAGGACACTTACACTGCCATCTGGTGGCGTCAGGAGAGAAACATTTTTAACAATTTCAAAATGGCGGAGAACACAGGCCACATGTCACGCAGCCACTCCAGACCATGCTCCAGACCAAAACGTTCACAAGGAAAAAAATCTAATAACATTTAATTGTTGATTCTTGTTAAGTTATGCACTATAGGGTTGTATGATTAAAATGGCATGCACATTTGACAAACTTTTGTAACCGTAAAGATTTACTATGCTGCTAAAGTTGATGTCCACATATGTGGACATTGGGACTTAGTTTAGTTGAAACTGTATAAGAATGTAAGCAAAATCGCACTCACGATCTTTGTTCTGGGAAAACTCGGGTTCGATGTGTAACATGCAAGGTGTTCTTGTGCTTGTGTAACCCCTCCACCCGGGTCCTACTCGCCCCACTCTGTGCGGGCCTCGAACCCGGGTCTCCAGCATAAGAGTTAGATGCCCTAACAAGGAGGCTAAAGACTGCAGCCTCTAGCACTAGAGAGCTTTTTGAGATCAGAGGAGTGAGGTTTACTCGCACAGCGACAACTAGCTGGCCTCCGTTACACTCACCCCCCTAAACCTCACTCCCATACGGGTCAAGGCACCAATGTAACCCCTCCACCTGGGTCTTACTCGCCCCGCTCTGTGCAGGCCTCCAGCGTGAGAGTCAGGCGCTCTAACAAGGAGGCTAAAGACTGCAGCCTCTAGCGCTAGAGAGCCTTTTGAGATTAGAGAAGTGAGGTTTACTCGAACAGCGACTACTAGCTGGCCTCTGTTACACTCACCCCCCTAAACCGCACTCCCATCCGGGTCACGGCACCAATGTAACCCCTCCACCCGGGTCCTACTCGCCCCGCTCTGTGCGGGCCTCGATCCCGGGACTCCGTTGTGAGAGTCAGGTGCTCTAACAAGGAGGCTAAAGACTGCAGCCTCTAGCATCTGTCGCTAAAGCGCCTATTGAGATCAGAGGAGTGAGGTTTACTCGCACAGCGACTACTAGCTGGCCTCTTACACTTGCAAGTTGAACACAACTGTTACACAGTCTTTCACACCGATTAAGTGTGATCCACTGTTCCCACAGATAAAAAGAACATTCCTAGTTTGGAGAAGTAGAAGTTTTGGAGTGTTACAAAACATTTTTGGATGTTTTTTATTTGGATATACATTTTGTTCTTCTATATCAATGTTCAGAAGTTATACATGCAAGAGTAACAACGAAAAAATGTTCAGGCACAGTGCTCAGGCTGGTGTATTGGTGTATTGATTTTTTTTTTTTAATGTGAATACAGACCCAGTGTCCACATATGAGGACATAATTTTTTATCAAAAAGTACTTCATTATAGTGTATATATATATATATATATATATATATATATATATAGATATATATAGATATATATAGATATATATAGATATATATATATATATATATAAGTGGTTATTATATGTATTGGTCCCTCCTAACCCCAAAAAGCTAGAAGCGACGAGAATACTTTTTGTGTGCAAAAACAAACAAAAATATCGACTTTATTCAACTATTCATTTCCTTCTCGGTGGGCCTCGACTGAGTTCACTTAGTAAAACTGCGTAGCGCTTCTGTGGTGGAGGACGTCACACACATGACCAGCGTCGGCCAATAGGGACCCTACGTCTGATGTAGCCCTACGCTATCACACTACGTTAACTGACTAGAGGCCAACAGAGATGGAAATGAATAGTTGAAATAAAGTCATATTTTTTCCGCACAAAAAATATTCTCGTCGCTTGATAAACTTAAGATTGAGCCACTGTAGTCACTTGGACTATTTTAACGATGTCTTTAATAACTTTTCAGGGGGAACAAGTTTCAATCCCTTAGAGGCCTATGGAAGAGTGATCCAGCTCTCAGATTTAATCAAAAATATCTTAATTTGTGTTCTGAAGATGAACGAAAGTATTATGGAGTTGGAACAACATGAGGGTGAGTAATTACTGACAGAATTTTCATTTTTGGGTGAACTAACCCTTTAACTTGCAAGTGTTACAATGCCTTAACCTGATATAGCTTTAAATCAATATCAGTAGTAGTATCAGTACCTTAATTGCATCACACCTATTTTTTGAAACCGGGTCCCAGAGTGGATAAATCTGAAAACGACACACTTGCATTTTCGTGTGTACAGCCAATGCGTATATTTTGTGAAACAATGATGTCATCACTCCACGTGTCGACCCTAGTCAGATAACGTGACGTAACAGCAACAACTGCGGACTTCATGCTGCAGAAGCTACTGAGCCTCTTTTTATTTCTATATTTATTTACTTTAATGTATTTTAATTTTATTTCTTTATTTTACTTCATTTATTTATATTTTCTTTCTTATACTATGATGCTTTGCTATTGCCTGATTAAGACATTTCATATTTTGAACCAGGCAATTTATGGTTGTCAAGAAAGTAAAAGAAAAAAAAGAAGAGGCTACTGAGCCTATTATTATTTGTGGCGAGCAGGACGAGGTCGAGGGCGAGAACGGCGTGAGGCCGGTGCCGTGATTACTGATCAGCGACCCCTGTGAGACGCACCGGTCTCGTATCTCTCACGGAGGAGCGGAAGCATAAAAGGAGGAGCGACGACAGTGGAGATAGAGAGAGGAACAGGCCTGGTCTTATGTTGTGTTTCGTTTTATTATATGTGACAGCAGTCGTCCGTGAGGGGCTGCTGTCTTTCACTTTCGGTTTGTATTTGTTTATTTGAGGAGCACTTTTCCAAAACGCTATAAATCCATTTCAATAGGTTTCAGGAAAATTAAATTTTTTACCTAGACCCACACATTTTGTGAATATTCAATTTATCCTGTTAAAATGTTATTTTTTTGCTCAGTCTGAACATGATTATTAAATCAAACAACAATATTGTTGATGATAAATTCAAAGTTAATTTATTTTTTTCAAAACGATATAAATCCATAGATTTTTTGAAAAAAAATCTATGGTTTGTCTTTTAAAAAAACGAAGAAACAACAACAAGAGAACATGCAATATAATTAGGGACGCATGCTATAAATGAATATAAATGAATTAAATAAATAAAATCCAAACAAATAAATAGTAAAATAAACTAAATAGTAAAAATAGAATAAATATTTCCAATGTCACGTTCCAATATTGTCCACCACATAAAACAAATAATTTAAAGATAACTCACATACAAATACCAGTCCTTAAATGATAACAATATTCAGGCCTACTATATGTGTTGTGGCCATTAAATAAGTGCATTTAGTTTCATATTTGTTAAAATATTATAATGTTATTTTTTTCCCCATCTATGTTGATTATGAAAAGTGAACAGCAAGAGTAAGATAGGATGCGCAATATATCGGGAGACATGGTCAGACATGATTTTGGCCACTTAATTAAGTTTTCTTTTGTAGAAAGCCTTTCTTTAAAGTGAATTTCGTTTTGTATAAATTGAATCTTAATTTTAATAATTGCCTGGATTTATTAAATAAGAAGTAAATATACAATATAATCATAACATGCGGGCGTGGTCCCTTGCATTGCACGTGAACTGGAGCGCATCTCATCATAAATTAACCGAGACTCAGCGTACGACTCACAGACATGAGAAATATATCTGCATAGAAAGCTTGAAATGTCTTTAAACAAAACAATTAAAAACGAAAATAAATAGGAGACTCTCTGATTATGTAATCCATTACATGCATTTCTCTCTATAGGCGCGCGTTCACTGCAGAGATGCTGATCGTCAATTTCATCTTTTCAGACACTGACACAGAAAACAGTTTATTAATTTCGATTTTCAAACGATATTTGACTTTTGCTCCTTGATTGTGAATTGTGAATGTAAAACGCAAGTTGTACGTGACAGACTTGTTATATTAATACGAGGAGAAAAGAATTTCCTATGAACATTATTCATGGTATAACAGTGTGAAAATTATTTTAATAGATTAAAATCTGTTAAAGTGAAGTCACATAATGTTGTAAGAGTTTATTGCTTGTAACTGATTACAATATGTATGTGCAGATTGTATTTTTTCCCTCTCCTGTTCCCTGTGGTTTCGACGCCACGAGTTTATTGGATCAAAGATGGCGAGCCAGTGACACTCCGGAGAAGAAAGATCGCGAGCCAGTGACGTTTTCGACGTTCTATTACATCGGTGAATTCAAGGATCTTCAGTCGTTGAACTTTTCCCTGAGTGAACCTGCAAAAGTATCAGATAAGAACTTTTGATCGGTTATACTACCCGGGTAGATGCTAAGGAAAGACTATTTTCTTTTCCTGGTTTTCTTTTATGGGCCCAAGGTTTATTTTGTTTATTTACTATTATTGTATTGTAATTTCCTTTTACTTAACAAAATTGCAATTTCATATTCTAAGAGAAATTGTGCAATAAAACTGCAGTAGTTCAAATCTGATTGATGTGTTGTTGTTGTGACTCACAAATACTGCCTCCTAGAGCCTAGATCTTGAATTTCAGTGTTTCTAATATATTGAGCTAGAATTTAGTAGAGGCGCTACAGTTACAAAGCTCAAAGCTGCAAAAACGTGTTGTAAATAGAAACCTTTGATGCTCTTCACAGAGTGCAAACGTACCAGCAATGAAGAACGGCCTTGATGGGACCAAGATTCATTTTGGCAGCCGTCAAATTATTATTTCAATGAAGGAAAAACCTTGTAAGTATACAAAAGAGCTTTCTGTTTACACGCACATTTATGAAAGGGGTGTGTGAGCTGTGTCTGGAAAGGTTGAAGGTTAGAGTAGTCTACCGAGCTCTCCAACTCGTTCGTTCCTTTTTTCAAGTGTCGCCTACAGTTGTTATACAATGACTCAGCCTTATTATTACCAGCTTTCCCTTCATCTTTGCTTCTTCAAAGTCACATGCCCTCTGGTCCTGTATAATACAGATTTAGTCCCACACAAAATCATTTTGCCAAATCATCCTATTATCGCTGTCAATCTTTTATTATGAGATATATACTGTACGATGTTTTTTTGTTGTAATTAGCAACAAAACAGACCTCTTTCACATGTCATTTCTCGCCGCTCCCTCAGAATTAATTACGACCCACACTAACATATCATAAGCTCTTATGAAACCAGGTTTTACAACATAACATTCCACCTGTCTCCCATTACCTATAAAAATGGGACATCTAATCTTGATAGATAAGCAAGCTTCTAGGCATTTAATCCAACACTGGGTTAATTCATTTATTCAATGTGTCCCCATAAATGGGCTCAAAAGAGTGCCTTTTGAGTACAATTAATGTGACAAATGTGTTGGGTGTGTGTTTGATGGATGGCATCCACACCCAAATAGTTTCTTTACATGAAAAAGAAATGTGTATAGGAGTCATGTTTTCAGATTAAATGGCTCATAACGCATCAGGAAATCTGATGATAAATTAGCATTCACAGGTTGGGACAACACTGGAAAGATAATACAACGACAAACAAAACTATACCACCTGGGGAAAAAAAAAAAAAACATTAAGTGAATGAATGAATTAACATTAAGAAGAATTACTCATGAATGAAAATGTCAGAGATACCAAAATTAAATGCAGATAATTAAAACAATATGACCACTAATTATTTGCTATTTTTAAAAACATTAACAATTACAAAACCATCACCACATTCAGTATAAAAAACATGCCATTATGTGTTTATAATTATAGATGACTACATATAATTATAACTAATATATATATAATTAAAGAGTTGTCATAAATATAAAAGTTTTTGTGGTGTAATGTACCACATAGCTGAAACACTGACAACAAAAGCCATGCTGATGATCAAATGTATAGTATGTGTCCAGTACTAGTTGGGAAAATCGACAGAAAACAGGCCATGAGAAAATATATCTTATGGATTTGCCTTTAAATGCTAATCAATAATTGCATCATTATGCTGTAGCGATGACCCACACAGCATAAACACAAAGAGAGGCTGCTGACATAAAGACTGTACCATTGATATATTGATCGCCTCCCACAATCATTAATTTATGGAAAAATAGACTCAGCACAGTCTTGTGAGAGATGAGGGCTTTGTTTTATTCTGGAGCTGAGGAGAAGGAGCTCTGTTGTGATAATGTCATCTGCCAGCCATCATGGTCTTCAAGGTCTTCGTGGGAAATAAAGGGCTAGTGGTTTGTGTGTGTGTGTGTGTGTGTGTGCGTGTGTGTGCATGTGATGGGGGAGCATCGTAATCTCTAATGCAGACATGACAGGAGAGGAAGAGAAGCTACATCTCTGGCCTTCACCTGTGTTTGAGCCAAGACAAGGGTCAGGCATGATTTATGCAATAAACAGTAATGAGGATGCAAGGAGTCTCTCTGCTATCTGCATTTGCGTGAGTAAAGATGTCACACAAATTGCAAGCCAAAATATGGGTCTAGTCTACCACTGAATATTGAAAAATATATTTTGGATTAATTAGATTTATTAAATGTATTTATCTGACATTTTAGTAGTAATTATTTTGCTTGAATTTATCCTTTGTAATTGAATACAATAACATGTTTTAGCATGGAAGAGTATTAATGTTACCACCTTTCACTTGTGTTCAAACAAAGCTTACACACACACACACACGCACTTACTGAACTACTAAACTGATTCCCCTCCCAGTTCACACAAAACAGTGTACATTAATACTATTAATATAACATTCTAGATAAAAAGTGTATATTGATAAAAATATTTTTTTTTATATATATAATTCATCATATTTTGTGGGAATATAGTTTAATAATAATAATAATGAGATGTGAGTTGGGCAGACCCTTCTCGACACAGTAATTCAAACACTGACTTCCACCATTTACATGATACAATTGATACTGACTAAACCAAAAAAAAGAAGAAGAAAACAAAGTTAGCTGGATGATCTACATGAGAATCAATGGAAGGGAAGAGGCACAGTATGATCGGCTGACACGAATAGGCCACGCCCTGATCTCTGTCCAGTGACAGCCTCAGAAAACAATGTTGAGAATGCCTGTGTGTAATTTTGCCACCGAGCACATTTAGAATCCGATCCTACAACTGATAAGAACATTGCTACAGCTATAGGGAACTTGACAGAACATTCAGTTCTGTTCTGAGTAACAGTGTCTGTTTGTCTGGACAAGTGGACATATACATGAGGTTTCATTTCGGAGTTGGGCAGTTGGCAGTGGCGTAAGCTCATAGGATTTTGAATCTCTTTGGCCGTTTCCCACACCATCCCGTCATTAAAATTTCCTGTCCCTCATCATTTCTTTCGTCCAGTGACTGGGGCCCCTCCTCCATCCTGTTGTAATTGTGTGATGTTTACCCTCCAAGCCCAAGGCCATGTCTCTAATTATCCCCACATGAAAACTGGAATGTCCAGCACTGTCATTAAAAATAGAGCTAATACCCAGAGCCCCGCTAGCAGCAAAAACAGGTGTGATCGTTATAACCAAACCCTGAATCCTTTCCTATTTAACTTCAAACTTTATTGTTGGGGCAAGTAAAACAATTTTAATTCCCTTCTTATACATTTGTAACTTTTGAAAGTTTGTGATGCTAACATGCTAGCTATTCAGTTTCACTGTACAGCAGGAGATAGCTCCTTCTAGCTCAGGTCAATAATGCATGCTGAACGCAGGACTAACGAAGCAGGCAAATGTTTAATCATTGCATACAACACAAATGGCAGAACGAGGCCACATCCACAGAATAGTGCAAATGCAACATCAGCAGAAGCACTCAATGGCCCAAACAATGAGGGCTTTCGTTCCCCGGCTGCATGGAAGCTGCTCCATATTTCAGTTTTGCTGATGCACAGGGGTCAGGTCTGATTCAAATGAGCCCCCTTCCCCTCCCCTTAACTGCATGTTATGGGTTCTAGGCTCTGTCACAGGCCCAGATGCATGAATTGTGGTTTTACTTTCAAAAATTGCAGTCTTTCTGAATTTAAAACATAGTGATTAATAAATATAAATATTATAAATGATTTGGCCAATAATTGTTATATATAATAAATGGCTTGTTAAATTTTTATAATACTTTATCTAATATTATTAAATCACAGAATACCCTTTTTTAATTTTTTATTATTATTATATATATATATTTTTTTAACAATTTATCATTTTAAATACTTCAAGTAAATTTTGGTATCAAAATGTTATAATACGGTCTACAATGTGAAAAATCTATATATTAATTTTAAGATTTGCCAAAGAAGACATTAACAGTTTTTTTTTAACAGAACATTAACAGAAGACAGTAAACAGTACATTTAACAGTTTTAGTAAATTATTTGTATTAAATATGATTTTAAAATATTATAAAACATATATTTTAATTTAGAGCTAAGTGAGCGTTAGGCAGCTAAAGCAATCTAAATGTTAAAATATAGAAAATGAGAATGCACAATTAAATATCGATATGTTGTGCCTCCTTAAAGCTGCAGTCCGTAACTTTTTTGGGTTAAAAATGATCCAAAATAAATTTTTGAGCAAGTACATAACCAGCCAGTGTTCAAAACTATCTGCTTGTCATAGCTCGATTCAAACCAGTAAGCTTGTAATAATGTTTTTAATTCCAGTGCTACTGGTGGATTTCCACGGGAAGTTCGAGTCTTTGCGTCATTACGTCACATCTGTACACATGAAGAAGGAGTTTCGGCTAGTAGGCTGTATTGTGTGTGAGGATGTTGGAGGTGGAGATTTATAGCCTTTTCTCAAAGCACTTGATATAATTAAACTTATCAATTTGGTGGTGGATCCAGAAAGGTTCAAACGACAATCACCAGTGACAACTGGAGATTCACCCGATTGAACCCGATTAAAATGCAAAAGACTTCGGAGTGGTTACAGAAAAAGAGACTGCAACCGGGCCCATACGAAAACTAGGATATCGAAAGGGCTTTTGAAAGATGGCGTGAACTCTGTGTTTTGAAGGGGTTTAAAACGAACGCAGAGACGGCTATTTTTTCTGCTGGACAGGCAAGATGGTCAATGGTTTAATTATGTAACAGTAGCGCACTTGTTCGCTTAATTCATACAGTTAGGGAGTACTGAACCACAGGTAGCCCTAATACACATTAAATGTAGTCATGCAATGCTGATGTTGTTAACATTAACAATTTGAGAACAAAGTATAATTTGCACGGTTTGACATGATATGATAAGCGTTCATTAGATTTAATCAGCGCGATATACTGCAATGTTTTTTTCCCCTTAGTTGGTCAGAACAAAAGTGGATGTTACTTGTTCAGATTACATTTTCCAGTGGAAATTCTTATGTAGGTCATACTTCCAAAAAGTAGAATCTGTGATTCTGAATGACAGTATCCACACCGGCGCGGTGACTGACAGCCGCACATTCTCCTCAAAACATTGGCACATTTGTGCCATGCCGAGGCACAACCCACGTAAAGTTGATAATTCCGTGAATAACTGCAATTGCAGATTTCGAACAGAGATGGCGACAAATAGAAAAAGCTACGGACTGCAGCTTTGTAAAGTGACACTAAAATCACAGTAACAATTGTACTGAATCAATTCAGGACAGTACAATGCAGTTAAACATTTTAAATGACTAGAACCTTTCACTCCAATTTCAGTTCATTATATTTACAGAAGAAGCTAAAACAAAGGAACATTTGTGAACATTCATTGCTATTTTCAATTATAATAAGACTTTAAGGAGACTATATCACCATATGTTTTCATAAACATACAAAAAGACATGACCAACTAGAACCTTAACCACATGCTAAATTATAGCCAGTTCCCCTGAATGACTAACCTGAGCAGGCACAAAGAACACCCTGATCAAATTAAAATGTTAATAAGTGTTCGAGAATCAACAATTAAGCATTTGATATTGTGATGTTGTTTCACGCTAGCTGCTTGTAAAGAATGCAGGCTGTGCTTAATGTCCTCAGCTAATTCTGTTTCCCCCTGAAATGCTTCCTGTCCTGAATGAATGTGTTGGGACAAAAGAAAAAGGTTAACACTAAATGAAAAGCATGTGATGTCTGGACAAGTGTGGAAAATGCATAGTTAGTAGTAATTGCTTTCCAAGAACACTGAGGATGTTAAAACATGTTTTTGACCTCACATTAAAGATCCTTCATCTTTTAGCATTTTCTGGGCATGTACAGCACTTCTTAAAGCTTTTCTAAAAAATCTAAATCATAATGAAGGAACCTGCATTAATACAGTCACCCTTCATGCTTTATTAATTAAGGCCCTTTGTTAACAGTCCTAATTATTTATTCTCAGTCTTAATTCTCATGGACAGAATAGTGGAACGGCAATGTGCCTTGGAAAATATAATTTGTTTTCGTTGCAAATTGATGCATGTGTTGAGAGAAACACTTCAGTCTGTGTGTGGTCATCCTGTTTGATTACTCAGTCTCCTTACAGTATATAGCAACTGAGAGGATAAAGTGAGAAACCGCTGTGATATGTTTTTCAACATTTATGTTGACAAGCATTACAGTCATGTGAAACCATGATAACGGTAATTATAAATAACGGTTGCAAAATGGAGAAGTGGGTAAGAAAGTGTAATTGCAGCTATGGCTACATCACATGGTTCAGTTGATAAGGGAGCAGCAGTTATGACCAAATTGGCATTTTTCTTTCAATAGGTGTTAACAGCTAGACAATTTTTGATTGCTGTTATCACATATCACAGGTTTTATTCATGTCCTTTCTGTCCTTAAACTGTAGGAACATTTTGTGTCTTTTGCACAACGTACAAAGACCACCATGTGAAACCTAAACAGAAACATTGCATTATTATTTCATTTATATAATAATTGATATACCTCTATATTTTAAACATAAAAACATATATTGTGTTTTTTAACTGAACATGAATTAGTGTCTCAGTATTTGGTATGTCTGCCTTTTACTTTAATGACAAGTTTGTGTAACAGATCATCATTACTTTTCTTGATTAATCCTAAAACTTTCTATGGTCTCAACTCAATTAGATATGTCTATAATATTCAAACACCTCAATTCTACAGTTCTAAAAATGAAGAGGTTAACAAAATGACAGTGAGCATGTTTTTACCATATACAACTCAGGAGCCTGAAAAACCACCCATCCCCCATTAGAGAGATGTAACACGTCACATGTCTATATGATACAACCAGCAATGCAGACGTATGAGGTTTTAACTCTGAAACACTTCAACTGGGCCCCTTTCATATAATATAAATACTCATGGAGCAGAGCTGCAAATCCCTGCATTGGGCCCCTGTTCACAAAACTACGGAGTGTAGTTTCTATGTTTAATGAGCAAAAAACCCTCCATAATATGTCTAAAAGAAATATTACCCTTGTCAAATAGAATAACTGGAATAGCTCATATCCAAATTGTGTGATTGCAACCCTACACTCTGATTCCATAATCACAGTCACTTATCTTGTTTTTGTGTCATGCCTATCATCATTTATACTGCTGGATAGAGCTGTTCCATATGCAATATTGTATTTACAAAAACAATAGTTAACAACTTGTAAAGCACTGAATCACTCTAAATTGTACACAACTCTATTAAAACATGTTCCCAGAGCAAATATGTTCTGCTCCACTAATGTTTTAATTAAGTTGTTTTTTACTAATGAGAGCCTATAGGCCATCAAAGATCATTTGCTGCTGTTTAAACCCAGTGACTCTAGGCATTATTAGTGGCATCAAAGCCTTCCGCTTTCTGTACATACATGTGTTTTTGAGGCCAGTAACATGACAGCACAGCTAAAGCATTCATTCAGCCTGCCGCTTACCTTTATCTTTTTTTTAAGGGTTCACATGCAGCGTAGCTTTGTCAGGACTCATGTAACTCAGATTGGAATAAAAAGTGTACTTTGAAATGCACTATTTTTTTTAAATACATTTTCAAAAAAAGAGAATTCAATGCTTTTAAAGTTTACACACTTAGGCTATGTTTACACGGAAACGATCAGAAGTGAAAATGCAAAAGTGGCGTTGCGTTATCACTTTTTATTCCACGTTTAGACGAACTTTATGAGGGGGAAATCTGTGTGCATATGGTGACGCAAAAGTGTGTGAAATTCGATGTAGTGTGCATTCCAGGCGCTAGGTGGCGATGTGAAGCACTGCCACACAACAACACCAATATCTGAGAATATATTGTACAACTGCTGAAAAGACTCTTGTATGTTTATCAGAGCTGCTAGGGCAACTTAAAGGTCCGATGTATGGAAATAATCCGACATGTTGGTTGTTATTTTCCTGTACTGGCGAATGCCTGTGACGTAAACGCGTACGCGACGAGAGCAGATTTACGTTTTTACCAGTTTGTACCCTTTACACGGAAACGCGACGGTGGAGCGTTTTTAAGATTTCCACTCTGGAGGGTGGTTTAATTTTTTTGCGTTTTTAAGCCCCAAAAACACCGTCGCCGTGTAAACGAAAGGCACATCCGATAAAATATTTTTACATTTTCACCCGGAATCGTTCTCGTGTAAACAGGACCTTACATTACAAATTTATTTTATCCCCTCCAGCCCAGTATAAAAGTCAACAGCCCATTGAGTGTGAGTGGGGCCATTGCTTTAGCAGGCAGCTTTAAATTGTCTAATGGGTTAACTCCTAAATTCAGAGGGAGGTTTAATGTGCTGTGATAAAATATTCATTTATGTGCCTCATACAGACCATTAAACCTTAAAAAAAAAAATAATAATAATAAAAAAACCTGTATGTCTTTATCTGAAGTACACACTGACCTCTCCTTCACTTAACCACACCAACAATGTATACTCAAATATTAACCTAGCTGACCATAAATGAGTGGACTTTCATCATATTATGCACTAATACATTTAAATGTATGCAGAGACAAACAGAATGGCTTTCATTTGATACTACTGGTCTAACGCAACAATTATGTCCTGCTTTGTGAATCAGGCCTTTGAATAACAAATAGAAAGTCACTTTTTCTGATTTTAATGCTAACCAAAAATATCAGGGACATTATCTTGCTTCAGATGGATTGAGTAATCTACATCTTCAAAATGCAGTTATTAATAACAATAAGAACAGCAATACACCATCACAATGAAAGCACATTTCATACATGAAAAATTCAGCAGAGCAGCAAGGACAATAAAGCTCCATGGTGTTTTGTGCATTTCTGTGACAGAGGTTTGAGCTTCATAATGACTTAATAGAGAATTATATCATCATTATAAAACATGCCTCACCTCATCACAATTGGTTCTCACGATACACACTGCTCTCTGGAAAGCCTTACATCATCGCCTGATAAGAAACAGGTATTTTTTCTTAGCCTGTCATCTAACAATTTTATCAAAAGGGAACTCTGCATGACCTTAACATACATATTAATGTTCATTTTCTGTGACAGGAGCAGATTTCAAAGTAAAAAAAAACAATCTGAACTAGGTCTGATCAAACTAGGTCTGAGTAAATGATTATTATTACATCACTTTAACCCAAAAAACTGGGTATATTGAATATTAACTGCCGGGGCGGCCGTGGTTCATGTAGGTTGTCTACAAACCGTTGTCTTCAATCCCCGGTTTCACCTGACCAAGTGTTGAGGTGTCCATGAGCAAGACACCTAACCCCAGCTGCTCCTGGCGAGCTGGATGCCGCCTTGCATGGCTGACACCGCCGTCGGTGTGTGAATGTGAGACAATATGTAAAGCGCTTTGGTGGCTATTGGGTCTGTGAAAGGGCTATATAAATGCAGTCCATTTACCATTAAACTGTAAAGAATGCTATTTAAATATGAAGTCTTTTGCGTGTCTCTGTTACCTCGTTTCCACCAAAAAAGAACTGGTTCGGAACTGGTGCTGGTTCAAAGTTGGTTCAACTTGTGAACCTTTTCAGAACCTGTTTGTTTTTCCACTGACTAGAGAGCCCAGCGAATTACGCTGTTGCGTCATTGTGTACGTCGCCATACGTCTATTTATATATATATATATATATATATACACACAGATACACACACAACATACTTTTTGGATTATTAAAATTTTATTTAAACCATTAAAATTAACTTAAATTAAAATGGACAACATGGAATTTTTGGGAAAAATAAAATAGAAGAAACCAGATTTCATATGGCCCTACTCATACAACTAAAATGTTTACCTTATTCCAAACAAGGTGCAATTCAACAGAGGCTAACTGATAAACAATGATTTGATTATTGTGCATTCAAGTTTATTTTTGTATTTATTGTGAAAAAAAAGTATCCATTCAACACAATCACAAATCAGCTGGTAAAGAATTGTATTCATTACTATGGCTGGGAATGCTTTAACTTTGTGGTTTATGATCAATGCTCTGTGCTCTTAAACTATTTACCATTCATGTCTACACAGGAAAAGCTGGACATACGAATACCTTATCAGCAGCCTAGATAATGTCTTCTGTGGCTGTGCAGAGGATGGAAACCAGTCAATATGCTTCTGTCAGCGTTGGAATGTGAGGAACAGTCATTTACTTCAGTCTAGTACTACATCGGCTATGTTAGATTGCAAAAAGCTGCTAGTACGAAGTTCCAAAACCAAAGCACCAACACGCTGTGCTTGCCTCTATAATAATTAAAGCAATTCTGTTATCACAATACACACAATTGTATGGGCTTCTCGCTCTGTGTGTACATAATATAGAAGTTTAGTGTGGAAGTTAGCCAGTTGGAGAAGACAATCAGCTGTCTAAAGAGAAAATAATACACATCTTTAATATACATCCGAGATAAATGCTTATTGCATTAAATATATTAACACAGTTAAGTGCAGGAAAGCACAACAGACTTTTCTTCGACCCTCATGTGTATCTTTCAGCAGATTTGGAGAGATTTTAATTTCTCAAATGAAATCTAAGCTCATTCACATGAATGGGAACAACTGCAAATGGAGGATGTAAACTGAGGCTACAGGATGAGACTGTGGCTAATTGCACTATAAAAGCCCAAAACAACAATCCAGACCAGAGATTTGGTCACTTTTCACCACACCCACACACAGGCGAGTCTGTGCTACAAATGCTGCCTGCTACAACCATAAACATGTCCCACACGCTTGATTGCTTCTCAGTGAATACTTAACTTAGCAGTGATAATGGAGGTGTCTAGTCTGGAGGTGCAAACGGGGGATGTTTGTTTGTGTGTGTGTGTGTGTGTGTGTGTGTGTGTGTGTGTGTGTGTGTGTGTGTGTGTGTGAGTGTGTGTGTGTG
Source organism: Semotilus atromaculatus (assembly GCA_031834385.1). Taxonomy (NCBI): domain Eukaryota; kingdom Metazoa; phylum Chordata; class Actinopteri; order Cypriniformes; family Leuciscidae; genus Semotilus; species Semotilus atromaculatus. Next base: position 5,948,202 of record JAULUF010000035.1, read on the forward strand.
TGTGTGTGTCTGTGTGTGTGTGTCGGTTTGGAGAAAGAAGGAATCCAATCAGACTGATGGCTACCAGTGGTTTTTATTTCATGGCTTTGATGTTTATGGTTGGACTCTTTTTTCTATTTCTTTTTTGGTAAAACTCAATGTAATTCCCTTCTTTAATGAAGACTTATGATGTTGGCTGCAAAATGTCAGGCACTGACCCACCTCACTCTCTCACTCATTCAATTAAAAAAACTATATGGGATCTAGTAAAACTATCCTCTGTACAATACGTATCTTGACGGGAGATTGTAAGGTTGCGGCTTTAAAATTCAGTGCCTATGAAAAATGAAAGTTACACATTCACATTGTATCTCACATTGTAAAAAGCTTTCTGAAGTTTTAAATGATACCCAAACACCTTGGAAGGTTCCACTCGAAACACAGAAACACTCAGGTCTTCCTACCCGTCTGGCTCTTCAGCCTGCTTGTTTGAACACGCTCTCACTGCTCCTTATTAGAACACAATAAAAGACAGGAATGGAATGGGAGGCCTCCCCTCTCCCAAAAGAGCACTCAAAGCCCTGGAGATGGAGACCAGATAATTAGGTCTTGGTCTTTGATGCTCCACCATGGCAAAAGGTGAGTTACCGGCTCATTTGTAACACAAAAGTTGGCAGAGCAATGCAGGTTGGAGTAAAGTGAGGGAAAAACAACAAATTGAACGGTCATTTAACTGCATCCCATTGAGGGCCTGACATTGAAACTTCTGGAATGTAAAGGCTAAAGAAGTCCACTTTTCTTCTGTGTTACCCTGTGGTTTAGATGGTGTCATAAGCCCTCAACTTCTGCTACCACCAACCAAACATTCTGTGCAGACCACTTCTTCAGAAGTACAAAGATAGAACACAATTCACAAGCAACTGCTGTTTGCTAGAAAACAAAATATGACAGAGAGTGGATTATTCACGGTTTGAAGGTGTTTTATTATAATATTTACTATAATATTAAAAGTTTAAATTAACTGACTTGGATAGGCTATGTGCATTTAAACAACGAATATAAACATAAATGAAAATGTAAACATTTAAATGGTGGCTGTTGTAAAAGCATTTATTACTAATTTATTCAAACACATTAAATATGGAGGAACAGGTAAAGTAAATTTAGCTAAATTTATTTATTGCTTGATTTTTATAATAAAAATAGACAGAATTTGAAAGCTGGGACTTTGTTTCATATCAGAAGTAACAAAGCACAAAAGTTATTGTGATTTATTGGATGGTAGGCATGCTACATAGTTTTGTTCAATCATCAACTGAAAACAGCATAGACTAAAAGATTGATTCTTGGGATTAAAGAATCGATATCGGTTCATCAAAATGAGAATCGATTAAAACAGAGAATCTGGTATTTTTAGCCCAGCCCTACTAGAAACATTTTAATAACGATTCAATAGGTTGCAAAAAGTTGAACATGTAGCAAAACACACACAAAAAATCCTGCTAGTCCTGTGTAGAATTAGATTATAAAACGGCAGCATCCCATTTAAGGGCCTCAAGAGTGACTTTAAGACCTGTGCTGTTGGGGCCTTAAAATTTGTGTGTAAATCCAATAAATGTCAGAGTCGTAATTAAGAAAATGTGCAGGGCTTTCTACGCCGTAATCCTTTACCAGTAATCCGGTTCTTACTAGTATAGTACCTGAGATGTTCAAAGCATGCAAACATATCAGAAAACTCAACCAAATCCAAAAGCAGACAAACAAATCTGTGAAGCAGGAATGCAAACTGACAGACATGCAAACAAATCACAAAACACCAAAAGCAAATCCGAAAACAAACAACTTGACTTGTCAGGTCACAAAATGGTTGTCTTCAAGTTACGTGATAAAAACGTAATTTTATTCCGCATAGCATTTGAAAAAAGCACTTTTTTCTTTTCTTTTTTTTTTTACAGTTGCCCAAAGCTGCTTTGTTAGCATCTATTTGGATCGGTGTGTGATCTTTGATTTGTTTGCATGCTTCAACTACACTGAATACTAAACTAGACCAAAAAAGGTAGAGGGAAAGTCCAAATATTTCACAAAAAAACTGAACTTTGAAATGATAAACATTCCCAAGCCACGCCTTCATAGCGCCCCTCTTCACTTGCTTCTAGTAAAGACAAAGACCAGCAATCCATAACCCTCCAACCCTGTGTGTCTCTGCATGTATTTACTCAGATGAACACAGAGGACTCAATGTTTTTCTTTTTCTGCCTCTGCTGACAGGTCCTTCGACAAAAGGAGCCTGCCATAGTGGGAGGTCTACTGTGGTAAGTGGCTGCCCTCGCCTCTGTGCTGTCAGCCTTAGCGACATGTCCGCTCGCCCCCTGACACCCGGGAATAATGATATTAGTGGAGGGTGGAGGAGACAGGACGTCAATGGGCAGATTTGTTCAATTTAACCCCCCTGACCCCGTTCGTCCCTTCAATCTGTCAGCCAGACCCTTCCCTCTCGTGCTAAGCAGCTACACGGGAACAGGAACAGAGAAGGCAGAGGAAAGAAATAGAAATAGAAGACTAAAAAAGATACAGGAGATGGCAAAAGCAAGCAGAAAAAGAAAAGAGGGTGGGAGGAAAAGAAAATGAATGAAAGGACAAAAATACTGCTAGATACTAGAATTTAACTGAGGGACAGTTGACCAAAAATCATTATTTACTCACCCTCATGTGGTTACCTGAATGACTCACTATAACAAATCAAACTGAACTGATTGACTCAAAACGGTAAACAGCTGGAGGGGAAGATTTTCAGTAACGAATCATAACAGCCTGTTCATCATCATATGACTTCAGAAGAATTTGAATAAAGAGCATGGTGAAATGGACCACTTTTAAGATACCTTTATGCCCCGTTTAAGCCTTAAAAGCGCCTTTAAGCCTTTAAATATGTACAGTACCATTAAAAAAAAAATTGGGATTGTTAAGTTTTTTAAAAATGTTTCTCTTATGTAAGTCTCTTATGTTCACCAAGGCTGCATTTAAATACAGTAAAAACAGTAATATTGTAACATGATATTACAATTTAAAAATAACTGTTTTCTATTTGAATATATTTTAAAATATATTTTATTTCTGTGGTGGAAAAACTGAATTCTCAGCAGGCTTCAGATATAGTGTGTGACTAGTATGCTGATTTTGTGATCAAGAAACATTTATTACTATTATCAATGTTGAAACAGGTTGTGCTACTTAATATTTTTTTGTGGAAACCAAGATTTTTGTTCAGGGTTCTTTTATAAATAGAAAGTACAACAGCATTTATTTATTTTGTAGCATAAAAATATACTGTCAATTTAGATCAAGTCCTTATTGAAAAAAAAAACAAAGTATTTCAAAAGAATACATAAATAACTTACTGCCCCTAAACTTCTGAACATAGTGTAACTTTGCACCATAATCTACCTAAACAAACTACTGTCCTGAATAAGAAAAAAAAAAGAAAAAGAAAACTTGTCCCCATACTATGACTTTTCGTCTATGTTTACTCAAATTTCAAGGCAAGTCAAGTCAAATTTATTTGTATAGGGCTTTTAACAATACACATTGTTTAAAAGCAGCTTTTTTTTTACAGAAAATCATGATGTTAATATTTATAATATCTTAATATCTTCATGCCTTATAGTAGCATCAGATTAGAGCTGAGCTATAATGTTGCTTACACTTTAGGACATTACAAGCAATCAAGCATTTGAGATATGCTATAAAATATATTTTACCATATGCGAGTATACATAAATGGATAAAGTTGGACTTGTATATCCACCTTGAAACAAAATGAAAAAAAAATAAAAGATTGAGATTTGCTTTGCAGTGTATTATGCTTTATGTGAATAATAGTAAAGTTGGATATAACTAACTGGATAAAACAAAAAAACACGATTTTCAGGATACTGTATTTTAAAGAAAATTTTGTAAGATCCATATAAGTTGTACAGATCTTTATTGGAAAGGGTTTAAACAATGGCTTCCATGCTTTTTCGATGAACCATAAACAATATTGCACATGCACCTGTGGAAAAGTCCTTAAGACTTTTTAGTAGACAATTAAAGTCACAATTCTATTACCTTAGGACACTAAAGAGACCTTTCTACTGACTCAGAAAAACACCAGAAGAAAGATGCCCAGGCTCCCCGATCACCTCCGTGAACATGCCATAGTCCTGCTGCAGCGTGACATGAGGACTGCAGATGTGGACAGAGCAATAAACTGCAATGTCCGTAATGTAAGGCGCCTAAGACGGTGCAACAGGGAGACAGGAAGGACAGCTGATTTTCCTTGTGTCCACGTGTCCCCTCAGACATGTTCGAAAAGCAAGAACTGGCAAATCTGCTCAGTCCATGAGGATGAGATACACACTTAAAGCTGCTGGCCACACAAGACACTGACTGCTATTTTTTATATTGCCCCCGCACCCCCTTGTTCACAGACTCATTATTCAATTTCTGTTCATCAAATGTCGGTGAAACTTGTTTTGTTTATGTCTCAGTTGTTAAATCTTTTTATGTTCATACAAATATTTACAGACAAAACAAAATTTGCTGGAAAAAAAGCAGTTGAAAGTGGGAGGATGTTTCTTTTTTGAGTATGATAACTATATATAGAGTTGTGCACAAGAGGAATGGAAACACAGAATACAGAATACACACGCGCACACGCACACACACTATCAAGTGAAGAATCTGCTCATTGGCTACTCGAACAAAGCAATGCACCTTGCTCACAGTGCTGTTTACTTCCTCTCCATTCTTGCTTTCCTCGTTTCTAAAGCATGAATCCTACTCCATGTCTCCAGACATCTGTAAGAGATTGTCTGCATGCTGCTGCAGCACCGTCAGCCAGCTGGAGCCAGGCCAAGTAAACGCTGCCAGAAAAGTCAGCAGGCCACGCGTGTGAACAAACAGTATGGAAAGAGGTCAGAGAAAGTGTTGTGTGACGCAGACCTTGGAAAAAGAGGGGGAATGAAGGGTGGGAGGGGGGATGACAGAGACTCTCGGCACATGAGCCTGCTTTATTTCCCCCATTATGACGGATGGCTTCTTCATTCGACGGCAGCTGCAGCTGCTTTTGGAGAAGCTGAGCAAACATGACACTATTGAAGAGGACTGACTGAGATAACAGCCAGAAAAAAAACAGGAGCATGGAATTACAGTTATCTCACTACTCTGTCGGGCACTGCTTAAGGCCAGAGATTGATATGGAGGTGTAGGACAAGAGTACATATGTAAATGTTCACTGGTTGACATTGTTCCTGTTGCATTTGTTTACTGTTGAACACGAATGTAATTTTACTGTTTATCATAAAACAAGGGCAGTTAATTGAAAAAATTTATAAAATAAATAAATAAATAATTTATATATATATATATATATAATTCAATTCAACTAATCACATACAAATATTTGCTGAGAAACCCCCTAAATAAAGATATTCATCGTCTGGTATCGTTTAAAGCCATTTGAAGCTGCACTGAAACTGTCATTTGGACCTTGAACCGTTTGGGTCCATTGAAGTCCATTATATGGAGAAAAATCCTGGAATGTTTTCATCAAAAACCTTAATTTCTTTTCGACTGAAGAAAGAAAGACATGAACATCTTGGATGACATGGAGGTGAGTAAATTATCAGCAAAAGTTTTTTTTAAAGTGAACTAATCCTTTAACAAGGAACTGTGGTCGTTAAAACCCATTAATGAAACAATATCTCTCTGAGATCTGTAGATTATTAGCAGGAACTGATTTCAGCACTCAGAGTGGATTAGTCATTAAATGTGCTCTTCATGAGTGCCATATGGCTCTAATACACTTGGGTCCATGAACAGTTAATCAAAATGGTTGTATAACTCAGACCTCGCCGATGGAAATGCACATATCCGCCTTTAAACCAATATAAAGCTATGTGAATAAATCATAGGTAACCAATGTGAGGCAGTTGGAAACTATTCTCTCTGTACAAATAAATAATGCAAACCAACACGACAAAGCAGTAAAATGAAGAAATCCAGACTCATGGATACATAATCAAAAGGGCCCAGCATTAGACTTCAATTGGAGCTAACATTAACTATCAAAACTAATTGTGTTGTATGTGATGTTTATGTTTACTTGGTTAAAACGGTAATTGTTTTATGACGTGAATAGTTGAGATGACAATTTTTTTTAGTAAAATTACTAAAAGTAGTAATATTTATATAAATACTATACTTTTACTATAAATACTAAAAGTATTTTTAGATTTTATTTATCTATTAGAGAGGTACTAATATCACCTACTAATAATAATTACTTCATTAAAGCACATATAATTACTATTTTTAAACAATTAGTTTGAGAAACTGTATCATTTATTTATATTTGTATAATTGAAAGAACAATGTGCAGGTTGGTAGTTCTAGAGATCTTAAACTCCAAACAAACAAGGACATCAAATACATTACATATTACAATATAGCTTTATATTACACATTAAAAATTATGCCATTTAAAAAAAAGTTGGGGTCAAGATTTTCTAATGTTTTTGAAAGAAGTTTCTTAAGCTCACCAAGGCCGCATTTATTCCTGTGATGGCAAAGCTGAATTTTCAGCAGCCATTATTCCACATGATCCTTCAGAAATCATATCTAATATTCTGTATTACTATCAATATTGAAAACAGTTGTGCTTCGTAATATTTTTGTGGAATCAGTAATGTATTTTTTTTCAAGACTCTTTGATAAACAGAAAGAACAGCATATATTTGAAATTGATATTTTTTGTAACAATGTAAAAGCATTTAAATTTAATGCATCCTTGCTCAATTTCTCAACAATGAACACTGGAAACAACAATAATTGTCACTAGTACTGTAGTACTAAAGCAATGCAGGGGATGCAATTAGCTCTGATACATGCTCTGAATCAACGGAGGGGCAGGACTAGTTATGTCAATCTTTTATTTTGGTTACGTCATCTGTCAACCGTCTTGCGTCAACTTTCATTTGCCCTCGTACTCTGGGAAACTGAATGATGTTGATAGCCAGTGAGTGCAGTGATATTGGGTGCTTACAAGTACCAACAAGCAGTAGCATCTCTGCATCTGTAGAATTTATTACCCGAGACCACCAGCACTAAGTTCACATCACTTTCACCCAGAGTAAAGTTGGGCTGCGGCCAACACTAGCGAACAAAGAGGGAGCCGGAGCCCTGAATAGATCTGTGATGGATGAGCTTGTGTTGACTGCTCTGTGTTATAAGATTTGGTGTGTTTGTGTGTGTGTAGTATAGGGAGAGAGAAAGTGTGTGTGTTTTGTGTATGTATGAGTGTGTCAGGAGGGGCTGGTGTTTCCCACAGCTTGTGCGCACTGAAGGCAAGGGGCTCTGTCATATCAACAGTGCTGCTCCTGTGTGAGCTAACCTTTTATGGTCTTTGACAGTCAGGCTCAAGATGGCTACCATACCACACAGAGCCATCTTTATTGACCAAATGCTAAAGCAGACCACATTACATTAGCCAAACAACCAATCCAACATCCCTGACATTAGTGGTATTATCATTACATGTAGATACTACACACAGAGGTAACAAACCTAAGCCAGTTCTACAATGTGAGCCATCTAACCTTCTAATAACCTGTTTGTTTGGTTTAAAGGATTTGGAGTTTCATTTCTGTCCTTATTGCTTGTATTGTCAGCTCTGACAGACACATTTTTCATGTAGGATACAGTGAATATCCCTCAGTCATGTCTTGTTTGATTTAGCAGACCTTATAAGTGGTTGAAATGCGTGACTGGTAGCGTGTGTGTGTGTGTGTGTGTCTGTGTGTTCATCGCAAACTCTGCAATTCATACAATAATGCTGACGTTAACACAACACTAGTAGAGTAAAAGATGATGAGGCACATGACTGTCTACATGTCTAGTCTAAAAATGATTACTCCTTATTTTATATCATACAAAATCCCAAAATAATTAAAAAGTATAATTTATTAACCAGCAACTTTAATTTAAAGCATACATACTGGGCTGTATCAAGGCAAATTTCCTGAGTATATATATACTGTGCTGACATGTGATCTGCGTAGCACATGACATCCAAAAGTAATTCTGATTTGTTTGGTGAAGTATTTAATTTTTTTTTAAAAAGTGATAGTTAATGAAAATTCGAATCACCAATTATTCACTCTCATGTCATTCCAAACCTGTAAAGAAGATATTTTAAAGAACCCCGGAGTACAAACAACATCGGATCCCACTGACTTCCAGTATATGGACCAAAAAACAAAACACACTGGCATTTTTTAAATATGTTCTTTTGTTTTCTATAGAAGAAAGAAGTCATACAGGTTTAGAATGACATGAGGGTGAGGTGATTTTCATTTTTGGGTGAACTATCCCTTTAGGTGTATTCCATCATTATAAGCTCTATCAGAAAGGCACACAACTCATCTAATTGCTATCTAGTTTCTAAATCTGTACTTAACCTGCATCTGCAATAGTTTAACTTCATTATAATAACCTTATTTATATAACAGATGATCATGAAGCACACCATAAATCAATGGACATATGGAGCAAGTCTTTAAATGGAAGGAAATCGCTAGCTTCATCTCATCAATTCCCTTCACCTGTCACCTTTCACAAAGGGAGCGTTGCACTGTCACATCACAGCATACGGCTGAGGGGGCGGGGCTTAAACCAACACATCCACTGGGCTCTTTTGTAACAAATTCTTGCCATACAACTAAGATGGATAAATAATTAAAGAAAAAAGGTCAGTCCTGAGAGAGAAAGAGAGAGGAAGGGGACTATGAAGGGATGGAGAAGCAGGAGTGGGGAGGGGGGGGGGGGGGGTAAAGCTATTAAATTTATGACTCAAAGTGCCACATCATCAGTGGGGGATGCCATTTCCTGCCAGAGGAGGGGGTCAAACTAGAATTGCAAAAGCAGATGGTGAAGATCTCACCACAAATTATACCTTCAAACACAACTCAAGTTTTCTTGTTTAGTGTTTTGGTTAAAAAAAAAAAATCCTATCTGTGTTGTTCATCTAATAGGTCTGAATTTTCAAAATGTAATGCTAACCAAAACTATTTCTCGTATTGTAAATATGCTGATATCAGTGGAATCATGATACCACAGACTAACTGAAAAATTTAGTGTTAAAACCAATATTATCACAACTTCTTTAGCATTTCTTATTAAGGCAAAAAGAAGAAGTGTAATTAACCATAGTTCTTATTTGAAGACATTGCTAACACCCATCATGCATTGCAAGTTCCTACTGACCTCAAACTTTGAACGTAAGAGTATATACAGTATATAGTAGTAGTTTAAAGCACTACATAGTAGCTGAAATGTTATCAATGCATTTACTTGTTATAATCTTAACTATGTCTTTAGAATCCTTGTCACGCTCAATTCTCCTTGTAAATACCATCTGGAAATGATCTGGTGAGCAGCATTGGCCTGTCAAATTTACTGTTTATCATAAAACATTTGTCTAAGCAGATGATGCACAGCAGGACCACAACGTATAAGCCAACAAAATGACACTGACAGAAGAGGCCTTTAAGTAACAACTTTACGGCACTAGCTCTGAATTATTGAAGAGAGGGAATATGAGTCGCGGTCAGCTCTGAGGAATCCGGCACATTTCTCCTGCAATCGACAAAGAAGTGGAACAAACATGAGCTTGTCAGAAATACACACTGAAGCTATGTGGAGACACAGTTGAGCGGTGAGTGATGAGGGGTGAAAGGTGAGCACTATATATACACACATCTACACACACAACACGCCAACGATAGACATCACACCTTCCTAAGAAATGCAGATCCATATAAATGACTCCATATATTTCAATTGACAAATGCCACACTATAGTACAGGTTTTAAGAACGAGAGGATTGTTCTACAAATCGCCTTACGGGAAAGTGTGTGCCACGGCTGATTTCACTAACCCTTTGATCTCCTTAATGATCAATGAACAAGTGAGGAATCTATGCACAGCAAGCCTAGTTTTATGGCGATGAGAGGGGGTGAGGTCTACAAATAGGTCAAAGGTCATCAGATTCTGCTTATGCTAAACAGAAACGAAGAGTCAGCAAGCTTATGCTAGATTTCACAGAGGCAAATGCTGATTAGAGAGGATCATGTTTCTCTGGGAGCCATCTTAAAGTGACAGTAACATTTTTTTCTTGATCTGGAAGTGTTACAGTTTTGACTTGATATTAATAATAAAACACGGTCTGACAATATAGATAATTTACAATATTGATGTTTTAACTATATTTTAAGTTAAATAAATGCAGCCTTGGTGAACATAAGAGACTTCTTTTAAAATCATAAAAAAAATCTTACTAACCCCAAACTTTTAAAAGATAATGTGCCTCGCCACGTAATTGTGTAGCAAGGTCACTGTACAAGCTACTTCCTCTCTGCTATGTGCTGTAAATTTTTAGTGGTCAGCGATCACCCCCTGAGGAGGGGCCAGATCTAGTGCACGAGCTAAGAAGAATTCAGTTCCTGCGCCTAAGATCTCAAACTCAAATTATAGTTTATTATTTTATATAAATTATAGGGATTTTCCTCTTTTTTCTCAAAAGGGTTCGTTATTGATCTTTCATCCCCCTTGTGAGCAGCCTTGAATAATCCGTTTCCCTGTTACTTCTTTTCTACACAGTTTATCATGAGCGCTGAGGGGGAGAATGGAATCAAGGAAGGAAAACAAATCCATTATCTTGTCAAAATTCTGTTTAACTTCATTAGGGCTCATCCTCGGAGAAGTGGATAATGTCTTTGGTTGATAACATTGACCACACTGTTAAAAAGCAGCTAATCATGATTGGAAAAGTTTCGACCCCAACAGCTTCATCAATAAACACAAAAATTATGCATGGCTGCACTTTTATTAGTATACAAAAAAAACATCTTACATTATCTGTGATTTCAGCTGCACAACTTTTACTGCTCTTTGTTCACTGTATAAACAGGTTTACAGACACTTGCTCTATTGCCCAATTTAATGTGCTATTTGGTAAGAGATAGGCCGGACAAACCAAAGTGAGGATGTACAGCTCTCTAGGTCAGCTGTGGATCTATGGCATTATGAGATATATCTGGTTTCTATTGATTTAGTGAGGACTTCAATCAGAATTGACTGATTGCTTCCCGGTGCCACTTTGAGGGAGGAAGGGACCAGAAATGATTTAGAGTATTACATGGATATGACTTAAAGCTCTATTAATCCAATTGTGCTCACGTGTATATAAATTAGAGACTAGCTGGACTGGCTATTTTAAAGGGTTAGTTCACCCAAAAATGAACATTCTGTCAGTAATTTCTCACCCTCATATTGTTCCAACCCCGTAAGACTTTCGTTCATCTTCGGAACAAGAATTAAGATATTTTTGATTAAATCTGAGAGCTGGATCACTCCTCCATAGGCTTTCTAAATTCTAAGGGACTGAAACTTGTTCTCCCGAAAAGTTATTAAAAACATTGTTAAAATAGTCCAAGTGACTACAGTGACTCAATCTTCAGTTTATTAAGCGACGAGAATACTTTTTGTGCGCAAAAAAACCAAAACAATTATTCAACAATTAATTTCCTTCTCGGTCGGCCTCTCGTAGTAAAACTGCGTATCGATTCGCTTCTGTGTCGTACGTCACACGCATCACACACATGACCAGCGTCAGCCAATATTGAGCCTGCGTGTGACGTAGCCCTACGCTATCACACTACATTAACTGACGAGGCCCAATAAATTAGTAGTTGAAATAAAGTCGTTATTTTTGTTAGTTTTTGCGCACAAAAAGTATTTTCGTCGCTTAATAAACTGAAGATTGAGCCACTGTAGTCACTTGGACTATTTTAACGATGTTTTTAATAACTTTTCGGGGGGGGAACAAGTTTCAATCCCATAGAAGCCTATGGAGGAGTGATCCAGCTCTCAGATTTAATCAAAAATATCTTAATTCGTGTTCCGAAGATGAACGAAAGTCTTACGGGGTTGGAACAACATGAGGGTGAGTAACTACTGACAGAATTTTCATTTTTGGGTGAACTAACCCTTTAAGAAAATAATTCTCACCTGTGAAACAAATAGAGGGAGAAAAAAGGTGTAAGCTAACAAACACTAAAGAAAATTGAATAAGAAAATACATTTACTGGTGCTTTTTATTTTAAAATCTGAAAATTATTTTAGGTTTCGTTTTTAACAACAGAACTAGATGGAAAAAACACAAACCCTATGAGCAAAACACAACATAAGCTTGTTTTCATTTAAAATATTTCATAGTTCCCTTCAGACCTGATAAATCATCTTTACAGCACCAGGAAAGGAATCGGGTGCAGGGCAAATTCAGTAAAACAAACAATCCCTAGGATCCAGAGGCATCTGATGCTGTTTCAACTATTAATTGTTCCGTTTTTTCAGTGCCATGGCACCAGCAAGCAGAGGTTCCTTTTACTGACCTGCAAATCTTTTAGCACGGAGGTGTGGAAGTCAATGACATCCATGGCAATAGTACTGAAATGGCTCTTGTTAAATGAGTGAAATGATCAACGGCTTTAAAACAGAGCTGTCTTCTGCATTAAAGCGTCCGCTGTAATTGAGGTTTCTTTCATGAAGGTGGGGAATGTTGTATCACATGCCTGTGGAATTCAGGCTCTAATTGACCCTTGAATTCATTGCTGGCCATTAAAAACAAAGCAGGCCTTCTATGCAGCATGTGGGTTGTGAACTATGTAGGGCACTGGCCGGTCAGTTGAGTAGCACTTATTCATGAATTCAGCACTGGATTAAATTGGACCTTGATAGTATCACACTTTGTAGTTAGGACAGACATTACTTTGTCTCACAAGTGGCTTGTTGATGCTTTGGTGCTGAATTAATTCTTCCTTCAAATAAATGAATCAGGTTACATTAAGTGGTTTCATAGGGTTTAAATAAAACGTTTACATTCCTACATGTGTTCTACATCTACCTCTTAAAACATTTAAAGGGATAGTTCACCCAAATATGAACATTCATTCATATTTTACTCACCCTTATATCGTTCCATATCTATATGACTTTATTTATTCTGTGAAACGGTCTGCTTTTTTTGTCAAAACAATGAAAGCCAATGGGGTGCAAAACCATGCAAAAACAAAAAAAGTTTTTTTTTTTTTTTTATTCGAGTGAACTGTCCCTTTAAATGACTTGGGAGAGTTTGTACAAAAATTCCACACTATCGTTTCATCTGACAGAAAAATGGTCTTTGCCTTTAACACTATCATCGAAACAGGCGCAATTTCTCCAGATTGTCACTACTGTTTGTTTGGAGGGGTAGTTACACAGGGGCCTGAGGCCAGTAAAAGGGAGTGTGCGTGCAATTTGAATGAAGAGTTGAGGAATGGGGGGTGGGGGTGATTACTGACCTCCTGAATCAGAGAAGAAGAGCCACCGCCACCGAAAGCAACACTCGAATCTTTCAGCTTCCTTCCTGGCCCGCTGCCTTGGCCTGACTGAACACATGTCAAGGGCAAAACTGAAATGACGGGCTCAGACGTACAAAGAACTACATTTGACTCATGCTAATGAAGCCAGCAATGAAAGACGGCATTTGTTTTAAACAAAGTAAAGGTCACAACACAAAACATTCTGGTGTTAGTTGCTTTAGTACCAGACATTGTACTAACAGGCAAGTGAGTTGGATTAGCCATAACATTTTATATTTGCATTCATATTCTCAGACAACAGCCCTTTCATTTTTCTTTCCATCCCCATTTTACCCTTAAATACATTCCATCCCCATTTTACCCTGTCTATTCACTTTACGATTTTCCGCCAACTTTTTTTTCAACCCCAAAACCTGCCGTCTGTGCTCCATTATCCAAAAATCTCCTGAGGGATTAAGCAACAAGCTAATTTACTAATGTTACATGTGATCTTTAGCCCCATGTGTGTCTCTGAATCAGACTGAATGGGTCAGGCTGAGATTACCCTCCATCTTATAAATGATTAATCTGCTGAGGAAAAGGGTGTTACTACTAGCATTACACTAACAGTTTACATAAACATTCAAAACTAACACAAAGATGTAAAAAAGACTTGATCGATATGGTTTCAAAATGCTTTTCAGCTTAGAGAGCACAATCATCAGTTATAACTGTAAATATTCAATGAAGTTTCCAGCAAATTTAAAGATGACACATCTGACACCAGGTCCTAATCAGGTGTGATGCAGAATAGTAACAAGCAAAAAAAAAAGAAGTTGAGTAGAATTCATTTAGTTTATTATTCTCGTAATTTTTTGATCATTTTGGTCATTTTGTTACAATAGCTTACACACATCACAGGGAGGCTTTACTTGAAACTGAACTAAATTTACAAAACAAAAGGACAAGTAAACAGTCAGTAATATAATAAGAACAAATATACTAATTGCAAACGATAGCACAAATAAAGAGATTAGAATAAAGAGACAAATTAAATAAACAGTGCTTTAAGTTTTTCAAGTGGGTATAACTGTAGGCTAGTATTCAGGTAAGAAACAATACAGAAATTAAATAAAGTAATTAAATGTAAAAGATAGATGAGTTCATTGTAAAAATGAAATACAGATTAATGCTTACAATTAGTTTCAAGAGCATAGATTGATTTTCTTTTTGCATTTAGTTCTTTGATTAACAAGTAAGACAGCAGCAGAAACATTAGCCATCTGTGACTTTAAGAGTTTATGCACAGAACCAATTTACTGTTACACAACATGCATTTTCTCTCAACTATTTACGTTCCAAAACTGACTGTTTACCTGAATACCAGTACTCGCCAAGATTAGGCATTTTGGCATGATGTTGTGATTATTTGACCGTTTAAGCGCAATAAGCCATGGAAGTAAATTTGGTACTCACAAGCTGTATGAGAGGAGGCTTTATGAGAGCGCCACTTGGATTCACATAGATCAGTGATGCACACGCTTTTGGTGTGAATGTGAAACCTGCGGGAATTACTCAAATTATGCGCAAAACAAGCACTGTTCAACTAAAGCGAATGAGATGAGTGAGTGACAGGAGGAGGGTGTGTGTTAATTCGAGTGTGAGAACACGCAGATGGTATCGGTGTATCAATAATGCAGAAAAGGGGTATTGGAACCATTTCAGATATTTCAGTATCGATACGTATCGAAATATAAATAATTTTGAAAACACTAATTCATAGGGATGCACAATTTGGCCAAAAATGTTGTGATTATATATCAATATGACTATAAAATGATTATTATTATTATATTTTACTAAATAAAATATTTAACATAATTAAACTATTTATATATTTCCCTGTACAATAAAAAATACTATATACTAATATTTATGGCTTCATTTTGAAACATTAAACTATCAAACTTTTATTCGGCAGGAACCCTTAAAGGCACACTATGTATCTTTTCAACCTTTATAATGTATTACCAAAACCCTTGAGATGGTACATCAACTTACAATAGGTTGAATGACACGTCTGCCATAGCCTGACAGTGTCTGTATCGCTTTTATTGGCACTATGTAACTTCGGGTTTCGGGTAGGAACCCGAGCACAAAAAGAACTACAAAATTCAACCGCTTTACGGCATACGTCACTTCCCCCACCACCCCCAACTTCCTCAGATTCTGACGTGATAGCTCAACTAGCGTTTGATTGCCATCTGTATGTTTTCGTCATGGCCGAACCAACAGCTACAAGGAAGAAGGCAAAGGTTTTGTCAGAGGACACTAAAAAAAGAAAAAGGGAGAGTGACAAATTAAAAGCCAGGACGAGGATCAACATTGGTCCAGCGTTCGCTCGCTGCCGTGAGCTAAAGGAGGAGAAGGGGTGCCCGACCGATGCTGACCTGGCTGTCATGCTTTTGGACTAATAAGTTAAATATTTTGCTTGCACACTATCTCTATTTTTTCGAATTTGTTGTCTGCCTGGCCATGTTAGGGAATCTATCTGGTCCTCCATTTATCTTCATGAATCAAGTAATGCTAGTAGAGTAGCGAATTATCAGTCTGGTAGCTAGTAGGTTGCTATTAGCGAATGCTAACAGGAGTTTATAAATATTGGGAAAGGTTTGCATTCAGCAAACACTTTCTCCTCTGATTCTGAAACAAAACAAGGATGCAACTTAACGACTAGCAACAGGCTAGTTTGTATGCAATTCATCTGGTAGCATTAACGTTAGTATCTGAGTTAGTTCCCAAAGCTAACAGGCAAAGAAGCCAACAAAACTGATATAAGTCACAACATACTGCCGTTATTTTTAGCCTTCAGCTCATATATGTGTGTATGTGTGTAAAAGGACAAACAAACTGAAGCCTACAAATAACGGCAGTATGTTGTGACTTATATCAGTTTTGTTACACGATTTCCCGACTACATGATTTCATCTCCAACCCTCATCAAACACACCTGTCTTTAATTTTCAAGAGATCCTGAAGACGTTAATTCTTTGCTTCAGGTGTGTTTGATTAGGGTTGGAGATGAACTGTGCAGGACTGACGATCGGCAGGAGCAGGATTGGGCACCCCTTTTCTATGCGACTTACCTGATCAGACATTGCTTTCTGTTTACTTTTGTTCAATTTATTTTGTTTATATAATTTATATTATTCATCTTATATTTATATTACTCTTTTGTTCAATAGTGAGTCGATTATTTCTCTCCAACCAACACGTCAACTACTGTCTGCACACACAATCTAAAGGCACGGGAGGCTGACCGGTTGACTGTTGGTTGACTCTTGCGACAGTGCTGCGGAGCTTGTGGCCTCTAGGGGCGCTAGACGTGAAAGTTACAGGTCGAGCGCCACTAGTGGCCAAAAGTTCCATGGTGTGCCTTTAAAGCTTTTCTTTTGTTGACTACAGACGGTTTATCCATTTTTTTCATACACCCCATGACGCTTTGCGCAAATTATGGGAGTCACTTAAACTATAAACAATCAGTGAAAGGTTCGCTCTATGAACGCAATAAGCTTTTTTATAAAAACTCAAGACTGATCTCATGAAATAGCAGATGTATGACACGCCAATTCGTATTTCCATTTTTGGCGTGCTATCAACACGCATAATCGCTTTTCAGCGTGTTTATCAACGCCATTGACTTAACGTTACATTACTATATATAAATATATGACCTACCCCAACGACGTCCCTAAACCTACCCGTCACTTGGGTTATTAGCATTTATGACTCTTCCCCTACCATCCTAGGGAAAAAAATATCGCTCCCCAGATGTAGATATTCATTTAGCTTAGTTTCGCTCGGAAATTTAACGGCGTACACATACACGCGGCGTGGACATACACGCGGCGTACACATACACGCGGCGTGGACATACACGCGGCGTGGACATACACGCGGCGTGGACATACACGCGGATAGCTGAAAATGCGTATAGATAACACGCCACTTGATTTGAAAGTGGCGTGTATGTTTACGCAAAGTCATGATGTCATGTTGAAAAACTGGGTACAATGATGTGACATTTTTCTACTCTTCAACCATTGAACAATAAAAGGAAACTTAAAAGTGTAAAAGCATTAACATTACTACAACAGACCATAAATAACCCCAAAAGCGTGATTCTTTCCGCAAGAATATTACGGATGGGTTAAATTTCACTGTAGTAATATTTGTCTATATTATGTAACATGCGTTGTCTTGATCAAAAATAATTATTAACTTTCGAATTGACTTGAGTAATAATATTCAAACATGCTTTCCATCAATTTGACATAACAAATATTCTATTTACCCGCTGTAGAAACTTAAAGGAACACTCCAACTTTTTGGGACTTTAGCCTATTCACCTTATCCCCCAGAGTTAGATAAGTCCATACATACCTTTTTCATCTCCGTGCGTGCTGTAAGTCTGTTTGACGCACCCACCGCTAGCCTAGCTTAGCACAAAGAGTGGATGTAAATGGATACAGCTAGCATACTAATCCCAATGAGTGACAAAATAACGCCAACATTTTCCTATTTACATGTTGTGATTTGTATAGTCACAGTGTGTACAAATAACAAGGTAATATGAGACACAGCCACTTTTTAAATGTTTAAGTACTGGGAACTATTTTCTCAGAAGGCGAAGCACTGCTACTTAGGCGGAGTGATAACCGCAGCACCTGAGACGCGCCGTTCTGTCAACAAAACCAACGTGACTAGCTAGTAGCGAACGTGATTCATGATCATGGCTAACTTTGAGGAATTGTCAGAGGATTTTTCAAGATCCAGAACCATATCGTTTTGAGCCAGAATACACAGATGAGGAGTTACAAACTTTGGAAGCTGGTAGACAAGATGCCGAACAGACTGAGGTCGAGGAGAGAATCAGAACGAACACGGACTGGTGGTGTAATTGTGGAACATGCCAACCTATGCCGATAGAAACCGAGTGCCTTTGTTGTAGTGAATGGGACCGGGTATTGCCATCGATGTTAAGGCTTGATGACAATAAAAATCTTTGCGTCACCACCACTACGTTGTGACAAGATCAACTGGAAGAAACGCCCCATGCCGAGTGAACATAATGGACAGCTGTCCACCAAGTAAGTGATTTTGTAATAATCATAATGCATAGTTCAATGTAATTGTAGTATAGCCATACCATACAGTTTGTCAATACACGAAATATGCACACATGCCAATTGACATAGCACCCCTGTAATAGCCTTTCATGATCACCTGTTTACTTGTAGCCTAGCTATTCATACTAAGTTTTCTGTGCTCTTAGTCACAATACTGCGAACAACCATGATTATAAACTTTGCATTTATTAGTAGCCTAATTGCTGACTCTATTACTCCAACTCTGAGCGAACTGTCTGCTCCTCAGCACGGCGCGTCTCAGGTGCTGTGGTTATCACTCCGCCCAAGTAGCAGTGCTTCGCCTTCTGAGAAAATAGTTCCCAGTATTTAAACGTTTAAAAAGTGGCTGTGTCTCATATTACCTTGTTATTTATACACACTGTGACTATACAAATCACAACATAGAAATAGGAAAATGTTGGCGTTATTTTGTCACTTATTGGGATTAGTATGCTAGCTGTATACATTTACATCCAGTCTTTGTGCTAAGCTAGGCTAGAGGTGGGTGCATCAAACAGACTTACAGCACGCACGGAGATGAAAAAGGTATGTATGGACTTATCTAACTCTGGGGGATACGTTGAATAAGGTAAAGTCCCAAAAAGTCGAAGTGTTCCTTTAAGTAAACACTGCTAATAGGGATTCGAATTTGAAATTATTTGTTTCAGTCTTTTTAAGTAGAAGTTTCCCAAAATGAAAGTGCCTCCGGCTCCCATAATTCAAAACGCATTAGGCTCGTCAGGAAAAAGGTGGATAACCGCTTCTCATTGCAAGTATGGGAAGATTGCAAAATTATACAGCATTCCCTTAAGCCAGATTACAAAAATAGTCCTTCACGCAAGCCTTGCATTAAATGCATCTTCTGGATGTGACTGTGTTACATCATGCAGCCGTTTTGTGCACAGTGTGGTCAGACAAATTGCTTGTCACTGGACACTTGTTGCATCACACCTAATTAGAACACAATGTGTACTGTATGGACATGTCTAAATGTATGACCAAACCGATCAGGCAGTAATAAACTCATATAAACACACACACACAAAATGTGTGTGTGTGTGTGTGTGTGTTTTGTGAGGGATCATTAGGATGGGGGGATGTGCTGAAGAAGCTAATCCTGTAAAGAGAGTATCTGATTCTGACCGTAAGCCCAAGACACTCAATGCTTGATTCCTCCCTATCTTTCATTACAACTCTTCACCTTAATGAACGCTGACACGTGAGGCCATATGGGCCAAGACTGATGACATGAGACCTCAGCTGCTGCCTGCTGCCATCTAATACTCACTGCACTGCATGTGTCTTACTGATACTGACACAAGGAGAAATTAAAACACTTTAGCACCAAAAACCAAAATGCAAAGCCAAAAGCAGTATGATCTAAAAGTGTTTTACTGCTGAGCTCTAGCTTAGCCTAAACACACTGCAAAAGATTAGGCATTCCTTTACTGACCATTACTCTTGAACTGAAGGTAAAACGGCTCTGTATGTCCATTAATAGCTCATTTACTTCAAGTACCAAGAAAAATGTATGATGAACCTTGCACAGAGTGTGCAGTTAAATGACCTTAAAACAATATACCACATGTATGTCTAATGATCATATGACATTGCTGCATTCAACATGAAAAAAACAAAACAAAACAAAAAAACTTAATTACTGCACCATATTCAAGCATGTCAAAAGTTATCTACTGGACAATCTGTTAATGTTTCTACTGGCTCAGGTACTGTATATAGATTATGTATTCAAAGTGAACTTAACATTTTGTTTATATCCTGGACATAATGTTTGCATAGACTTGGCAACCATGATCACAAAGTGTATTACGAAATCAATCCACAATGACTCACTAATAATAAATGAGCAATGATATTCCCACGTTTTAGACAACAGTGATTGAAAGTTTCTCAGAATTAATGAAGCTAGGTGTACTTATCAGTATTTTCCTGATCTATAACTGATAAAAAAGATAACAAAAACATATTATTACTAGAATATTTCACTTCAAAATTCAAAATACACATGGGCTACTGCTTGAAATCACACCTCATGCTTCAGATTTAGGGCAAAAGCTAGTGTTGAAAAGCTAAGGAGACCATTAATCGGGTAATGTTATGTGTTACAGTGCCACACAAAACAGAGTATACTCTTGCTCTGAGATGGTGTCACTTCTTATAACCACACCATATTAATATTCGCTGAGTTTGTTCATTGCCCTATGACTTTTGCAAGCTACACAAGAAAGGCCAAGTTTCCGGTAATTAAAAAGTGACATTACATTAAAAAGGCAAGTTAAAAAAATCCATCTCTCGGTACAGATACAAATACAGATAAGCTGATAATTATTATGTTATGCAGTGTTTACCATTCATTAAAGGAGAACTCCGGTCAATTTTAACATTGAGCTCCTTTTTTTGTACATTTGGAGTGATGTCAGTACAGAGAACAACAACAAAAATCGGTGTTGCCTACACCGTTATCGTCTTTTTAAAATTTGCCCCCTGTTGACTTCAATGGGGCAAGTTTTAAACCTGCTTTTAGCCTCTTAACATCCTTGATTTGTCATTACAAGTGCACAGCCATGTGAATGGTGTTATTAAGAGTGAACACGGTCAATCTGACTGCAGTAGATGTGAAAGATATTAATAAAAATGATGTTAATTCAGCCAGCTCACATACCTGTATTTTCTTCCTGTTTTCGGTCGAAGATCAAGGATTATATCAACAGTGCCGCTGCTAGCCATTTTGGTGCCCTAAGCATAATTCCTTTATGATGCCCCCCCCAAAAAAACATTTTCATTTAGCATTTTCATTTATGTTTCATACCCCAATGAGGGTATGATTTATAAAAAAAATAAAAAGTAACACTTTAGTTTAGGGTCTAATGCTCACTAACTAGTTTCATTATTTTATGTTTCATCATGGTTTTATCATCACCGTGGTCCCGAATTTGAGGCAGGTTAGTTAGGGGGGTTCGGGGTTTCCCCGAGAAAATTTTGGATTTCTCTGAACTACAGATGTGCATTTTAAGATGTTGTGAAGGCTAAAAAAATAAAAAAATTCGATAACAACAGCTTTGAAACCATGTCAGTGGGCAGCTGATTATTTTTCTCTCCTCATCAGCATCACACTCTTTTTCACTTTGTTTTTATCTTGCCCTGTCTCTTCCCCTCCTAAAGTTGGTTTTTTTAAGTTACTAAAGGCTACAATTTGTATTTTATTCTCAATATGTACACATTCATTATTAATCCTGTGCCTAACATGATGAAACCGGCTTTGTTCATGTTTCTTGTCCCCTCACAATGACAGTAGCCTAAACTATAACACTAGGCTACATGTTACATAGGCCTATTTTCAGTTCAAAATGGCGAAATTAGACAAAACTATATTAGTTTGCCTAATTATTTTTTGTCATTCGTTTAACATTTATGACCTAAAAAAAACTGTCAAATATGAAATGTTACGTTTAGCTACTTGCATCTTATCTCGCACTTGACTGTACACTGAAGCGTCAAGTTGCACTGTTAAAATTTGCGCTCAGCGTCTGTGAACATAAAGCCCGCCTACTTTGATTTGATTGGTCATCTCAAATATTCTGACATTGACAAGCAGTGACGGACCAATGAGGCTCAGATGAACACACACACACCCTGTCCTCTCTGTTTCTGACGTGCTCTAGCTCTGCTCGGCGCTGCGGATTGAAGATGAAGAACGCGCTGAATCTGATTATAACAAGAAGTTTGATGATTGATTTTTCATTAGGCTATTTTTGGTGCCCCCTCAGCACTTGGTGCCCTACGCACAGCGCGTGATGCGCGTGGTGGGAGCGGCGGCACTGTATATCAAGGATGTTAAGAGGCTAAAAGCAGGTTTTAAACTTGCCCCATTGAAGTCAATAGGGTGCACATTTTAAAAAGACGATAACACAGTGTAGGCAACACCGATTTTTGTCGTTGTTCTCTGTATTGACAGCACTCCAAATGTACAAAAAAATTTGCTCAATGTTAAAATTGACCGGAGTTCTCCTTTAACTAGCCTAGAATGTGGTGGCCCGCCAGCCTAATGTAATATGAAATGCCAGTTTCATAATGAACCAAAAATATATTAAACTTCTCTTTATAACATAAAAAGGTCTTAAACGTTGTGTTTTATACCATTGCTTTGGCAAAGTATATGTCAAACTAACTGAAATCGGAAGCACAATATGGCTTAATCCCCTTATCAAATTGTAAAAATGTCTGTTTGTGCTGCATGTTTCAAATCAATGCGCTCACTTTGTTCATGCGATCAGCTCGTGATCCAGTGTTTTCCACATCTCAAGAACTAGTGGTCAACTGATATATTTCCAAGGCCGAAATTTGACTTTTTTTATATATTTTTTTATATCAGCATCGGTCGATACGTTTTTCTGATTGGCCGATGTGTTGGAAACGGGACTTCTGAGAATGGCAGCACCTGAGCACACAACGCTCCCATTCCCCATCTTTATTAGTTATGGTCTCTGTTTAACAGTTTTGTCTAATACGTTACTAGATAGAAGAACATGTGAAGTGAATGCGGACAAGAAGTTGCCATCTAAAGTGTTTAATTTAGAGATTTATA
This sequence comes from Semotilus atromaculatus, assembly GCA_031834385.1. NCBI lineage: Eukaryota > Metazoa > Chordata > Actinopteri > Cypriniformes > Leuciscidae > Semotilus > Semotilus atromaculatus. The sequence continues at coordinate 5,971,416 of JAULUF010000035.1, forward strand.
TTTTTTATTAATTTTCGAATTATTTCTTTCTTAATTAAATATTAATTCAAATTAGGGTTGAAACCGCACTGAAACACACTGGCTGTGATTATTTTTATGTTTATGATTAAACATGACCAATAAACACACAATAAAATGCCTTATTCTGTGTAAGAAGCCACATCATCTCACAGAAGGATGCTCAACTGCCGTTAATTATGAAGTGAGTTTGGAGTAAAAGCATGTTATTAAATGCTTTTCATGTTTAGAAAGCTGTTTGACACGTGTTGCTTTTTCAAATGCAAGTTATAAGTGATTCAAACTCACAGTGCTTACAGAGCCGTACATCACTAGCCACGTTTCCATTACCCTTCAAATTCAATACCCGCAAATTGAAATTGCGAATTGAAAATACGCCCAATGGAAACACGTCAATTTCGCAAAAAATCCCATTTATCGCAAAAAAGTTTGGTGTTTAGGTGGTTTTTCAGGCAATTTGAAAAATAAATATTTCGCAAAACTGCAATGGAAACAGTTTTTGTGCATTTACAGTCACCTGACGTAGATGACGCGGTGTGTTTGGATACGAGAATACAGAATACGAGACAGAGTTCTTTATTAAACTCATAAAAGACAAAAGAATTACAGGAAAACTGGATTCTAAACCTCAAAGAAATGCCACAATCAAGATCAGAAATGAAGGAGAAACACCCAGAAACTCTCATATGAGCCGCTCTCAGTATAAGGGTCTTTCCTTGCCATTAATGCTTGGATAACACGCATACGTCTCCTTAGCTTAATAATAATGGCCAGTGCAGCGGCTGAGATATACATAAACCTACCAACATCCGTCGCCATGATTTTTGGAATCGCGAGAAGAAAAATGACGTTTTAGTCGCATAATATCGGTAAATGGAAACGCTGTCATTTCGCAATTGTTTTTTGTCAACATTTAAAAAAATAAAATAAAATAAAATAAAATTGCAAAAGTTTTGCGCAAATCTGTAATGGAAACGTGCCTAATGACAAGCTGCGCATACAAAATAAATCGCAGCCTTTGTGATTTCAAAATCACGATAAGGCATCTCGATTTAAGTGCTATCACATGGAAATTGCGATTAATCGTGCAGCCCTAATTCAAAATTATATAAAGTGTACTATGTGGCGAGCAAGACGAGGCAGAGGGCCGTGAGAGAACGGCATGAGATTGTTGCCGGTGATGTGATTGCTGATGTGCGACACCTGCTCGACGCACCGGTCTCACATCTCTCACGGAGGAGCTGAAGCATAAAAGGAGGAGCGACGATCGTGAAGATCGAGAGATGAACAGGCCTGGACTATTTTATTTGATGTTTTGTTTTATTATGTGTGGCAAAACGTCGGAGACGTCTCCAAACCGAGACAAGCGAACCGAACGGATTGGATGCTTTTTAATTTACCGTGCCACCCCTAATATATATATATATATATATATATATATATATCGGCATCGGTCATCAAAAAAACATTATCGCTCGACCACCACTCACCAAACAGCTCAGTTTACAGTGAATGTATGCAGTGAACTCCATCTGTATGTAGGGCTGGGTATCGTAACAAAATTTTCGATACCGATACCGATACCTTGACTTCGATACCGGTTCCTGAACGATACCTTTTTCGGTACCAATTTTAGGAAATCCGTTTTAACAATATTACATTACCTTTCTTTTTTTTTTTCAGTTTGTTGACTTTTTTACACTCATATTTTGAGTCTGTAAAAAAAAACAAATGCTAAAGTTTTCTATGTTTTCTAATCATTTAACAACATGTATTCTTTACTTCAATGAGCTCATTGTTTCTGCCTTAATGCATTGTTTAACAATGAAACAATGAAAATTAATTGAAATGCATTACACACAGTCACTCACCTCTAACAGGTCACAAATTGTAATTTAGACACATGCATTTTCTGTAAAGCTGCTTTGAAACGATATGTTTTGTGAAAACTGCTATACAAATAAATGTGAATTGAATTAAATATAGGCTACTGGGGTGCGAAGTAGCTATACCTCGCGCAAAAACAAAACAAAAAAAACATAGGCCTAAAGCTTGCCGCAAGCAGTGGCGAAAGTAGCCTAATGATTATGGATGTGTCGGGAAAAAATAGCAAGGATATATTTTAACTTTTTATTAATAAACAAGTGTTTACTGATTGTGTTGTCTGCAAAGATGAATATGGCGATGTTGACTCGATCGTCATTCCTGCAGTAGTGAACACGGACGCGCGCCTATGGATTACATAATCAAACTCTTTATTTCTAATTGTTTCGTTTAAAAGTAGACATGTTTTAACCTATATTTAAGTCTATATGCCTATTTCTCGTGTCTGTGGGTCAAGTATCCTATACGCTTAGTTTCGGTTCATTTGTGACGCGCTCCAGTTCTTGCAGTCAAAGATGGAAAAACGCTCTCAAGTGTTGCCGGTCTTGGCAGCAATTATCTTGTCGAAGTGTGGTACATAGGTAGGTACACTGTTGATCTTTTCCACATATTTTCTATCTATCTGGGTTGGGACACACACACACACTACAGCCTCACGTGCGACGAGCCACGTCTCTCTGGGCAACTGCGTAAACTAACGTTAGTGTTTTTCCGCCACAGCCAATCATGCTGCATGCTTATTCATTGTTTCACTGACGTTGAGTAGATTAACCCCTTAGGTATCGAAATGTGGTACCGAAAAACAAGACATGTTTCGATACTCGGTAGTATCGAGACAATTCGGTCGGTACCTAAAAAGTATGAAAATTCGATACCCAGCCGTATCTGTATGTGCTGTGAGTTAAAGCTGCTGTCGGCAAGTCTGGCTGATTGAGTGGACTTAGGCAAAATTTTGAATGTTTACAACTCTCATGCCCCTCCTCCACTATCAACGAATACCCTCTCACAGAGTTTGTGCTCGTTATTGCGCCATCACTCTTCGCTACTGCGCGAACTTCAGGCGTGTGCATGTGATTGACGTGTGCATGCACGACTTGTGATTGACAGTCATATCTCACACCCCCCTGCGCTGATTGGACACAATGAACCGAGAGCGGTGGATTTTTGCAAAACAAATAACACGCTCCAGGTGGAGTTAGAAGCTCGGGTTTTTTTTTCTAAAACCACTTTATTTATGTTGTTCTGTCGGAATATAGTGTCGAATTCGCTGAATATGATTAAAAAAAAGTTGCCGACGGCAGCTTTAACTGTGCAATTGGGGACGCAACAGGCACCAGTTACGTTTTATTTTCACATTCACATGATTTCTAACAATTTAATGGGCAGATGATTACAGCATTTCACTAAATTTGTAATGAGAAGTGTTTGTTAACCCGTTTTCACAGAAACTGCAGTTTTCCACCAAAATAAAAGCTCATCTGTAGTTCCCTTCAAAATAAAAGCCCTATGGTTATCTCTTGCAGTTGCAAGTGTAGAAATTAGGACAAATGTGTTGTAATTACCCTACTGTATAGTGTTAAGTAAATAAATAATATACTTATGAAATATTCCTTTATTTTACAGTGCATTTGGTTTAAAATATATGGCTGTCATGGGAATAATAATAATCTAAAAACTATTATTATTATTATCATCATCATTATTCTAATTGTTTAGCTTTCTAAAACACCAGTGTTGAATGTAGATTGAGACACTATATCACAACTAAAAGAGGGCTGAGTCCCCTTTAAATTTCAGGTACAAGTCAATTCACCGTCTTTTTCCTTTGTTCAATTTGCACACTGAACATGGGTTGAAGCTTCTAATTTTGAACTCTCAAAGTGCACCAAATTGATGAATATAACTTTAAAACGTACAGCATTTTTTTTCCATGGCCCTGGACACCCCATAGAGGGACGGAGGTACACCCACCACAGTCTCACAAAATCCTGTGGGAAACACTGTTATATGGCCAATATTCAATACAACTTTATATAATATATTATATAAAAATAACAATAAAGTATACTAGTAATAAAATGTATAGTTTTACAAGTGAATTTAGGCATAAAAACATTAGGCTTTAATTATTAAAAAAAACATTAAATAAAAAAAAGACCCATTTGCTTATTTATCAGCCTCTTGCTCAAGGTATACTCAAAAAGATGCACACATACATTCACTAACAGGGTTTGATGACGAGACAGTGGCAAACACAGGATTAAAGTGGAACGCTTTCACTTTGACGTGACACTGTTTTTGTTATTATAGTCAGTGAGCAAGATGATATAGCTCTAGCTGTGGGCCTGTGACCAGTTCTGAATTTTCAGAATGGTTCATGTTCAGAGCAGGCTTATCATCTCTCCTCAATTCTGGCAGCTACATGTCAACAGGGATTTTATAACAACCCACCAATTGGACACAGCTAAAGGAGGCTCTTATTTATAAGGCGATCTAAAACAAACAACTGGAATTCTATTCAATATTTCCACTGACAGCACACATCTAAAATGAACCTGCCACAGCTGTCGGAAGGCATGGGTTAGCTCATACCACAGAAGGCTAACGATAGTGCTGCTAGGTAAAAATCACAACCTCTGTGCCATATGGAGAATTAGCTCCATGCATGTGTTTTAGCTTGAGACTTCATGCTGGGGCACTTAATGGCTCTCAGGACCCCAAAACATATGAGCAAAGCAGAGCAATCAAACAGAAGTGGATACCGTAGGGGTGGAGCAGGCCTGTAAAGTCAAGGAATGTCTTGTGTTGACACCGGAGTTAGTGTTAGTGTGTGCGTGTGTGTGTGTGTGTGTGTGCGTGTGTGTGTGTGTGTGTGAGAGAGAGAGTGTGAGTCGATTTCAAAGAATGGCTCCAAACATTTTTATGATGGTATTAATGGGCTTGAATTGAAGTGTGTTACTTGAGAAGACTTTAGGACTGGCCATTTAAATATATCAGCAGACTATCTGCAGAGGCTCATGGGTTAAGGCTGTTTTGGGCGCATATAGCCTCTGTCTCTCACTTCCACAAGTTTTTTTTTTTTTCTCTTCACAAAAGTATCCAGCAAAACAAAGAGGTGCATATCTTTAAACCCCTGCCCACTGACAAAGTTTGTTTAACCACAAAGACTACTTCGCCTTCCTGGCTGGAGGGGGAACGCTGTCTTCCTTTCAATGATTTCACAATTGCCTCATTTCCTATTTTCTCCAAGAGATGTTTTGCTTAATCGTGAGTGTTTGAGTAAATTAGGTCATAGCTGGCTGCCTCGATACTCGATAATCTGCTTGGAACAGCAATTATAAAATGCAAACAGATTATTTTGAATCTACACAGGTTTCAAACCATTACTTCTAGAGACTGAAACAGTTGATATGTCTCTTCTGAGCCTTAAAACAAACAGAGTTTGTTCTAATATCCTCTGAGGCAAAAAAATAAAAAAGTAAAAAAATAAATAAATAAAAAACACTAATTTAACTAAAACGGACTAAAGAAGGAAAGAGAAACCTCCTTTTCCACAAACTTAGAGTGAAACCAAACACCACTGGCGGATTTCCTCCACCCCTTTCAGCCCTGCCCAGCCCCCTCTATGGTCCTGTAAAATCCTTGTTATGGGAAAAAGTCATTATGTGAGTTTTTTTCATGTTTGCAAAACATGGCAGAGAGAGACGGGGGGACGGGGTGGGGGGGGGTGGGGATCAAACATACGCCCCGAAACCAAAGTGGAGGTCGGACTGAGTAATCAAAAGAGTGATATTTGCTGAGGGGAAAAAGTACACTCTGTACCTTTAGTGAGCATTTGATATGTGCTTCAAATAGGTTGAGATATAGAGCCTGCTGATAAAGCATATTTACTCTAAAGTGGAGGCAGTTTGATAAAACATACACTATCGTTCGGAAGTTTGATGTCAGTGTGGTTTTTCAAAGAAATTAATACTTGTATTCAGCGAGGATGCATTAAATTTATCAAAAGTGACAGTAAAGATGTTTAGAATATTATAAAAGATTTTAAGTTATAACATTTGTGCAAAGCAAAGGAAACTTGTGCATTTCAATGCATGTGCATGCATCTAACAAACACTAAATAAATAAAAGTAAAAGCAATAAATATTTAAGTGTACAGCAGAATGTGATTCTCTTTGTGGACACACACACAAATGTTTGTCTGGCTAGACTGTGATGAAGTATGCAGTTTGTTCCTATTTCGTAATGGCTTGGCTTCGAGCCGACCCATACGCAGCCTGAGAGGGATATCCCAGCGTTATTGGGAGGGAGCCAGGTTGGAATGCCACCAGGTCTAGTTTCCTGCATTCCTGCCAAAACTCTACGCAACTACTTGCTTTTTTCTCCCCTCTCCCCTCACTGTTTTTTGACAATAAACAGCCATTTGGCAACCGGTCTAACTTGGTCTCTTCCGATCCTTCCCTGTCTGGCTCTCTTTCCTATCTATTTTGTTTTCCTTTGTTGAATGACTCAGTTTTAATATCAGTGCAAATAGAATTGCAACACACATCCATCTTACGCTTAACTGAAAGAGAAATTAATTTATGACAAAGTGCAAACAATGTTACGCATATAGCTTTTTTTAAGACCTTATAATGTAGTTTTCATAATTGAGTTATTTAGATCTTTTGGTTTAGTTTTAATTTGTACAGAACAATTTGAGCTGACTGTGAAGGTTCTTTCAAAGCTAAGCATGGTCTATATTTAGCGTTTTCATTACTTTCGTAAATACAGACACCAGGAATTTGGTCATACAAGTTTAATGCTTCAGTCTATTTTTACATTCCTCAAAACAGCCATTCTTATTTCAAGAAGGCCTTTATAGCATTTAGACATTTTTTTTTAAGTGTTGAAAACAGGCAGTACACTGGCTCCAGTCAGTCTGCCAAATGCCATCGGCATCCTTTCATTGTTTCTGCATTTCACTTGATTTGTCCAAATAGCGATTACAAAATTCATGTCCTAGACTTCTGCAAAACAACATTAATTGTTATGTAACTGTCCTCAGTAGATTTGTTTGTTTTTTAAAGAAAAGATTGTGGTTGGTTGGTACAGTATTAATCTTACATGATAAATTAAATATAATATAAATTAATATATAAATTAAAACCAAATGATCTATTTACATTATAATGACAACTGCAGTTTAAATTTCTTCTGTTGAATTTGTTTGAGATACTTTTGATGCACAATTTTCCTCAATTTCATCCGTCAATCAAAGCAGATGTCTTTATTCAAACTGCATTGTATCCCTTACGTTAAGCCAGTGCTTACACTAATGCAGCCGCTAATGTGCATGTCTCATTTGGCCAGGTCTCTGAATGATCTATCATAAATAAGGAATGACAAGTCCATCCAGGCTCGTTCCGTATAGATCTGTGTTTGCTTAAGAGCCTCACTCTCAGTGTATCGCTCTAAATTATCCCCTGAGAATACAGTGGAACTAAACAGCTGCAGCATAACTCAGAAACATTCTCACTCGCGCAGAATCCTGAATTTACAGTTGTTCTAGCTGACTTTGAATAACTAAAACCAACAAACAAACAAACAAAATCCAGTTGCAATACAAAAAACACTTCTGAAACAATCAAAACCAATTGAAGCCACTCAAGTATTTTGTACTCTAATAACAACACATTTATTCTTTATGTACTCTGCAAAAACACTTTTAGACTTAAATTATGAAATGGTGATTATTTAAATATTTTAAGCAAGTATTTAGGCAATTAATCTTTCTAAATCCAAAGTAGTCCAAAAAGTGCAATGTACTAAACCTATTACTGCAGTAAGTTTGATTTTACTTAAAAATGTAATCCAGTGATTAAACTTCATAAGTAGGAAAAATGTACAGTGCAGGCTATTTGTCTATGGTACTAATGAAACTGGACACTAAAGCAGCAATTAAACCTGATATATATATATATATATATATATATATATATATATATATATATATATATATATATATATATATATATATATATATATATTGTCAATGCATGAATCAAGAGTCTGGACTGTATTAAGATCAGGAATTAAAGTTCAAGCACTGCCATGTCGTTTCCTCTGGAAAATTCCGTTTTTTGTTTATGATGACAACTAGCTGTTTAGTTAGATACTGGGACTTCAGCAAGTAGTTTCACATAGGACTGAACCCAATCTCACTTCATGCTTTTAAACTTTCCACATTAGTAATCAATCACCATACAGTTCACCAGAGTGCACATTCAATGGTTATTAAAGTGCATTTCTAGAATCTCACTCATGGACATACCTGTTTGAACTGTTCCTCATAAGTCCATTCGTGGTGCTGCAATTGTGCTTGTGGTGCCAAACCACTCGGTGATTCAGCCTGTCCTGGACCTGGAAAGGGAGGCTGGATTCTGGATAGATGTATCGGGGTACTTTTTGGAGACTGCCCCGCACCGGGATAAACAGCATGGCGCGGTGGGTAGTGAGCTAGGGGTCCTTCTAAATCTTCATCCCCTCCACCCTCGTTCATACTGTCATCTTCATCCAAGTCGCGCTCTTCATCATCCATGCCGCGGTCCAAGTCTAGGTCAGCATCATCATCATCATCATCATCATCGATGTCGGAGTCGGCTGTGCGCTCATTTGGGTGGCCGGAGCTCGAGTTAGGAGCTCCCGCGGCGAACGCTCCCCTGACAGCAGCTTGATAGTGGCGGAAAGCCAGAGCTTGTTGATGAATCTGCGACTCCACCATAGACCTGATGTCTTTCTCTTTTTCGGCTTGGCGGATCTTCTCCTCCAGGGCGAGTCGAGCCGCCTGCTGTCGCTGCAGGTTCTCCATGACCGCCTCCAGCTTCATCCCGCCGCCGCCGCCGCTCGACTGACTGTGGGCGCTGGAGGAGCTGACCAGCAGAGGAAGAGTGCTCGCCGACGAAAAAGCGGCTTGCTGTGGGCAATACAATGCAAACGTTAAAATTTAGCTGGAAGCATGGTGCGAATTATGGGGTTTAGTGGAGTCAAATCCCCATTAATTAAGACTTGAGCCCCCTGCAAAAAGATGCCAAAATATTTTGTTGGGGGTGGGGGAGGGGGAGTAAAGTAGGCTACATACTTTTCATACAAGTAGGCTAGTTGGCGTTTTTAGAAAGTATAAAAGTTACATTTTAAGTAAGTTGGAGAACGTATTTTCACATATCATTAAAAAGACGGTAACGAACAGAAGGTAGCCTAACAACTAGGTAGGCTAGTTCACACACTGTCAATCAGTTTACAATAAAAACTTTACAATAAAAACGGAAAAACATTAGCCTATTATTGTAGTTTCCATATCATAACTATGGTTACAAAAACTAGTTTTTACTTTATTTACCTAAAGTATTTTAGGTTGTTTAGCTAGTGATAAACTAGTGGCGCCAAATTACAATGTGCCCAGAAAATTTGATCACGAAAATTATATTAGCCTATATAGTTTTAGCAGACGTTCTTTAAAATGTATATGTAGAAAATATATGTCAAGATTTATTTAAAAGCAGCCTATGTCGAAACTTTAGCTGAAAGTCATTTGCATAGGCTTCTGGTTTAACGTTAAATAGTTATTTTACTAAACAGATGTCTATGTGCTAGCCTAAAAAGGCAAAACTGTAGGCCTATTTGTTTTATATAAAAAAATACATGACTGATGCACATTGTAAAAATCTTCTCATCAATGTCCTAACTTTGTTTCCATCCATTTAATTTGTCCCCGTAATTTGTTATTTTTACTAGTTATTCTTTATAATAGCAATTAAAGTAGGCTAGTTGAAAAAACTGAACTCATCACTGCAGGTAACTTAGGCACCGCTTTAACTTAATTTAATGCAGTAATTCAACTTTTCAATTTAGTGGGCTATTTTTTATGCTCAGATGACATTACAGATCATCAGTGCAGCAGTTCAGGATAACATATCTTTGCATGTACTGGGTTAGACTAGAATTGTGGTTTCCTATGGAAATTATTCCACTAACAAGATCAACTACATAAACCTGACGGTCAGCATCAATGAAGTAATGTCACATTTCTGATGCGATGTGCAAAAAAGCGACCTCGAACTATTCAATGACAGAAATATGACAATGTATATTGCTATTAATGGTACAGTAGGTCGAAGGGCTGTGTAATGTAACATAACATGCGCTAATCTATAAACAGTTTATAAGTGCACTAGAGATCGAAATACAATATTCAAATTAATGTAAACAGTAAACAACTAGCCTATATTCTACTCGCGGAGCAAAAGCGCGTGCTTACCAGTGCAGATTTAGTTGCTATGCTTGTGTTGTCAACCATGCTTCTCCCGTCAAATGCGACGAATTTGCTCAAAAGTGATCTTTTTCCCCCCAACAAAGTCAGAAGTGGTTGTATTCCCGTCTCAACATCTAGATCTGTGTCGTGAAAGCAAAGAAATAGCTCTTTATGAAAGCGGTTTCGCGACGCGCTCGCGGTCTCTGAGCGATTTGGCAACAAGTGGCTGTAACTGTATCGAGAATGACCTCTGAGGACTAGAGATCAGATCAGTCCCTCTGCCTCCATCTGCTCTCTACACGTCAATAGACATGGATATAAGGCAATCAGGGCAGGGTCTGCACTCAGCCAACAGAAATACAGCTGAGCCGCTTCCTGCGCGCGCTTCTCTTCAAATACTACACTTTCAACTTCATATGAAACTAATTGAACGCTTTAACAGTTTACATTTAACACGAATGCTCCGACTTTGAGAGCTGAAAGTGTAGAATAAGTAGAAAGAGCTATTCAAAGGTCGAAGATGGTTTTAGCTTTGAAACGCAAATGATAAAGTATAGCAATAATTATAGTATGATCTCACTCACAAGAGGTTCTTCAAAACATATGCGCGCATACATTTCTTCATACTATTTATGTTTCTGATCAAGAGTAGCGAAAGACTGTTGGAAATTGGTCAAATACTTTACGTTTGTTTGTTTGTATGATATATAGCTGCCTATTAAACGTATTTTACACACACATATGCTACATTCATTATTAACAAGGCAATCAAATAAGAGGTCACTGAAAATATTAAAATCCCAGATTTTATTTTAAGATGTGCAATTTAGGCAGTGAATTTAGTGCAACTGTTTTATCATGAATGAAAAATGTAGCAAATGTTCATTCATCATACAGAATAAAAGTCAATCGGTTGCATTACACCAGCATAGACAGACTTAAATAGTGCTGATAAATATTGAGTGTTCGTCTTCTGTAAATACACCCTTTTGACTGCAGAGCATATAATTGCCATTCGCCCTGCAATTATCCAAGATTTGTAATTATATGAACCGATAAACAGACTTACAATAGAATTCCATATAATTTCAGAAAAGTAGGCCTACATTAGTCATTACCACAGTTTTTAAGGGTTTTAAACAATTTTGTGGTAATGAAACCATTGCAGCATCCTCTGGATCATAGCTGTAAGATAGATAGATCAAGAGAGAGATAGAAAGAAAGAGAGAGAGAGAGAGAGAGAGAGAGAGGGAGAGAGAGAGAGAGAGAGAGAGAGAAAAAGAGAGAGAGAGAGAGAGAGAAAGAAAGAAAGAAAGAAAGAAAGAAAGAAAGAAAGAAAGAAAGAAAGAAAGAAAGAAAGAAAGAAAGAGAGAGAGAGAGAGAGAGAGAGAGAGAGATAAACAATGTTTGACTGTCATACATTTGATGTCTGAATAAGTCCAGATAGCACTGAACAGCAGGTAATTTCTCCCATGACCCCTGCTCTCTGATTATGATGAAATATCCCATTATCTTTTGACCCCAATAACTCCTGCAAGAATCCTGTGTTGCTTTATGCCCTCGAACTGTTGAGCAAAATTGATAATCACTCCACGGTTACAATCCATTCAAGTTAATGCAAGGCTAAGGTCTTGAACTGACACTGATTAGACTAGAATGATGGTTAATATGTTTGACACAGTGAACTGTGCTTAGAGAAATTTCTCAATGACAGGATTGAAATCTCACACTTTACACAATCAATAAATTATATGTGCATATCAAAGTGAGACTTTATATTTATTTTATTTATTGAAACTAATAAAAAGAAGATACAGTATTTGGGACACATGCCAAATATCTAATGCAATTCACTTTAATTAACTTTATCTAATGCAAAACATAGACTATCAAACTAGCCTATGTCAAGAGTTGTCAAGGTTATGTAAACATAAGCTCTGTTCCAACAATGTGAGCTAAACTTCTAAATGGATTAAAATTCACAAAATGAACATAAATGTTGCCTGTTAATGGTGTGAAAAAAATTGTTTAACATCGCCACCTGCTGTTCATGATCGGTAAATACATCAAACCAATACTATAATTTAAGAGACATAATTGAGCTATATGTTCATTTATACTTTAGTAAGAAATGAATGCCAAAAACAGGAAGAATGTAAATAGAATGTAGAGTGCTAATACTACAGGTGAAATTCAATGTCATGATAATAAATACAGGTGAAACTAAAAAAAATTAAATATCGTGTAAAAGTTCATGTATTTCATTAATTCAAATTAAAAGGTGAAACTAATATATTTAGTATACACTCACCTAAAGGATTATTAGGAACACCATACTAATACTGTGTTTGACCCCCTTTCGCCTTCAGAACTGCCTTAATTCTACGTGGCATTGATTCAACAAGGTGCTGAAAGCATTCTTTAGAAATGTTGGCCCATATTGATAGGATAGGATCTTGCAGTTGATGGAGATTTGTGGGATGCACATCCAGGGCACGAAGCTCCTGTTCCACCACATCCCAAAGATGCTCTATTGGGTTGAGATCTGGTGACTGTGGGGGCCATTTTAGTACAGTGAACTAATTGTCATGTTCAAGAAACCAATTTGTAATGATTCGAGCTTTGTGACATGGTGCATTATCCTGCTGGAAGTAGCCATCAGAGGATGGTACATGGTGGCCATAAAGGGATGGACATGGTCAGAAACAATGCTCAGGTAGGCCGTGGCATTTAAACGATGCCCAATTGGCACTAAGGGGCCTAAAGTGTGCCAAGAAAACATCCCCCACACCAGTACACCACCACCACCAGCCTGCACAGTGGTAACAAGGCATGATGGATCCATGTTCTCATTCTGTTTACGTCAAATTCTGACTCTACCATCTGAATGTCTCAACAGAAATCGAGACTCATCAGACCAGGTAACATTTTTCCAGTCTTCAACTGTCCAATTTTTGTGAGCTCTTGCAAATTGTACCGTCTTTTTCCTATTTGTCGTGGAGATGAGTCGTACCCGGTGGGGTCTTCTGCTGTTGTAGCCCATCCGCCTCAAGGTTGTGCAAGTTGTGGCTTCACAAATGCTTTGCTGCATACCTCGGTTGTAACGAGTGGTTTTTCAGTCAAAGTTGCTCTTCTATCAGCTTGAATCAGTCGGCCCATTCTCCTCTGACCTCTTGCATCAACAAGGCATTTTCGCCCACAGGACTGCCGCATACTGGATGTTTTTCCCTTTTCACACCATTCTTTGTAAACCCTAGAAATGGTTGTGCGTGAAAATTTAAAATCCCTTTTTTTTTGTTGATTTCATGAAATATTAAAATTTTCTGAGATTTTGAATTTGGGGTTTTCATAAGTTATAAGCCATAATCATCAAAATTATAACTTTTGCAGGATATTCAAATCTTTCGAGTTTCATCTGTATCATGACATTTTTCATGATCCAGTTTCAGCTATAAAATGACTTGCATAAAACTTGCTGTCAGATTATTTTTCATGGCACCCACATCTTCAGAAACACTTAGCTAATGAAACCATGAAAGTGTTTGTGCTTTGCATCAGCTCTAAGATAGCAAATGAGTGAATTCAATAACACTAATACATTGGCTGGCTTAACATATGGCCTAAAGCACAATGGTGTGACTGAGAGAAAAAATAGCAGCAATAACAAAATTACATCAGTGTTTACGTTTCATCTATCAACAACCTACACATCCCAGGATAGACTCTCTTATTATTAAAGTGATTACGTTCAAAAACCACTATAATTTGAACAGAAATTCTGAATGGATCGCCTAAGCATGCTTTTAAAATGCTTAGTTCCAGTCGTTGATTCTGATTGGTCAATAGCTGTGTTTTATTCACGATAAAACACGGCTATGGCCGCTTCACCAAACGGTTAAATGTATCACTACACAACACCAGTAGCAACCACTTAAATTGGTATAAATTGGGCTTAAGATATGGCTTTATTAAGGCAAACATATGTTGTCATTGGTATTGTTCATTGAAGTTTATTGAGTAGACAGAGTGTGAGAGATCGAGTAGCAAGTGTACCTGCATTTACAGTAGATATAGCATTTCCCTTCAGCTCAGTCGTAATAAAGAATCCGTTTGAATGTCCCCTGCGATATCTTGTCCTTTTAACGGGTTTTCCCGTGCCCTGACATTTGTCAGTTGCGTCTTGCTTCTCAGTGTCCACAAGTTTCAGTCCTTTCAATATAAAAGTCTTCTCTACTGACTGACTCACTCATAAAGACAGTATTTGCCGCCATCTAGGGTCGAAATAATGTAACTTCTGTTGCTGTTCACGGTCAGGTACTATTTTCCAGCGGAAGGAGGGCTTTTTAATGATTTTCCATCATGAAAGTTGCATTGATACATATTTTTTGGCTTTAATATTTGTATTGTGTGGTAACCGTTTTATAAAATCCATAAGGTACTCGAGGCGAGGTATCGTGAAAAAGTCACGGCTGATAATAAAACATAAAATACCCTGCAAACATGCTGGCTTTTTGCGGGCACAGTGGGCTAGGGCCAGCCCACGCCAAACCTAAACAGGCCCAGTGCGGGCTTGCCCAAGCGAGGCCCACAGCTTTGGCCTCACCGCGGGGCCGGGCTATCTGTGAGCAACGAGTCACCTTCAACCAGTGAGTCAACTTTCACCAGCGAGTCACCTGGGTGGACGAAAGGAGCACTACCACCATCTGCTGACTAGTCAAGAGACCTCGGGAGAAGAGTGAGCTTTGCCAATAGCACAACAAACATATTTTTAGCAAAGGTCGAAGTAATAATATTTTTTAATTTTTAATTTTTAGGTTTATTTGAATTATTTTTATATTTGTATAGAGAATTGTTAGTCCCTTTCAGAGTGTTAAATTTGCTTTATTAAGGTGTATTAACCTGAATTGAATGATTTATATTTTGTAATTGATAAATACATTGATTTGAAATCTCTTTACTGTAATTTTTTTACAATACAGACATTAGTTTTGTGGCGACTGCATTAATTTGAGATGTATTAGGAAACTTGTTTTCTCCAAAGACTTATAGTAGCTGAAAAGTATTTATAGTGAAACAGATTTATTGTTGTAGATTTATAGTGTGGGCCCTGTGTGGGCTTAGTGAGGGCTGTCTCTGATGTGGCTTTTGGACGGCATGCTTATGGGGCGGGCAGCTAGCGGATCGTTAGGAAAGATTAGATGAATGTGATCATTTATGTTTCTGACTTTTTTGGGCCTGAAATGACTGATACAACCTTTAACTTTAGTTTGTCAAAATTTTGCGCTCTTTCCTGCTTACTAAGTCCGATCATCTCTATATGTTTTTTCCATGGTTTATTAGTGTAACAATGTGTTCAGTAGTACATAAACAGTGCAATCAGAGAATGTTTAAGGGGAGAACTTCCACTCTCAGTAAACTTCCGGCTTCTGAACTGGTTGCAGTTCCACTCTGGTTCCATATGAGGGCGCTCACAGGACGAGTGCAGAATGAATGGAGGTTTATGGAGCTATACCCCTCAAAAGCCACTTTTCTCAGGATATATTTTTTTGTCTAGTAATTTGAATGTATTCGAAAGGAGATGCAAAGAAATTACACATTGCTGAGTATAAGATTTTTTAGAGTCACTTTTGCTTTAAAAAGTCTTTTAAAATGTCAATGACGTCATAAACATTGTACGACCAGAGATACTGCTTTACGGCAATTCTTCAGTCACTTTGGTGCTTTTGCGCTCTGCACTTTCTTTTCTCTTGAGGCATCGACAACACAGCTGACACAGGTAAATACACGTGCTAGAAGAGTTAAGTCCGCCTTAAAGGTGGGGTATGTGATTTCCAAAACGGCCGGCAGATTTTGAAAATACACAACTTAAAAGGTCCTATCTTCTTTCCTCCAACGCTGGACCCAACTCCACCCATTCGAAGAACATGGACACGCAATCATGCACGAGCGAAAACTCAGATGTGCGAGATTCAGCCCTGGCGTCTGTACAGCGGTCTTCTATTCAAAGCAGGATTCATAGCAATGTGCTTTGAGTATGCGCACGAAGGGGCCACGGCACGCGCGCGAGGGGGGGTTTACGACCGTTTGATTGACGGACTTACTGTCCAATGATTCTAGGTGGTCTTGGAAATGATTGGCTGGAGTCCTGCCCGTTCCACAGATGAATAAATTGATTAATTTTCATTTCAGTGCTTCTAACTCAGTGGCTGTAAGTGGGTTATGAATAGGATTTCAAGTGATTTTGAAAAAAATTGACAAAAAAGAGAATTACATACCCCACCTTTAACATTCTGGTCCAACTTCGGATGCCACGATGCCATCAAGCGGTATCTCTGGTCGTAATCAGTCATTCACTGATCAATCAGCGTTAATTAGCAGAATGCTAGCGTGTTATAGGCAACAACAACTCAACCTGTAATAAATTGAAAGGACACAAGTACTCGTTCATTCAACTTTCGACCTATAACCCATGTTGAACTGCAAATCCTAAAATCAAATCTGAGATTTCTCAACGGCAATCAGGTGAAAGAAGCAAATTTAGCCGTCTAACTCCATATACTCCCATTCCCATTTTGCACTCATGGGCGATCGCCCCCAGTGGAACTCTGGTGGAACTACAACCAAAATTTGGTACAATAGGACTTAATAGAGAGTGGCCAGGCTCTCCGTAGACGGGCTCTGGTGCAATCCATTGTTTACATCCGAGTGCCTCCATAATGGCCGCGCATCCGGGTTACCGCCCAGAACGTTGGTGAAAACCCTCTATTGGACAAAAACTCTGCCGTTTTGAGTGGTGAGGGTATTCTAACTTACACGTCTGATTGGCCATTACGTTCAAGAAATTATGATTGGCTACATTGCATAACGCTGCAAAAATACGTTGTAAATTGAAAAATCTATTTATATTAGTTTCGATGCTCTCAAGAGCACAATCGCCAAATCTGTTTATGATGAGAGTATTCACGAGAGTGCAGAATTCAGTCAGAATTTAGAGTTCAGCTCGCACACTGAACAAAACTCAGGTGTTTCAGCGATTACTAATCTTAATGCCTCTGATGGCCATTGTATTTCAACATATCGTGTGTGATTGGTTATAGTGCACAACGTTGTAAACTGTAAAACACGTATAAAGTATAATGCAACAAAAGCAGATCTAAATTTAATGATCAGCCAGTGGTGGCGCTCGAGCACGACGAGGTTAGAGTTAAAATTAAAATGAGTTAAAATGGTTAAAATTAACCATTTTGGCAGTCACGCGCTAGCTTTTCTTCTGTCAACAACTCGATCTACATGTAAAACAAAGAATCACAATAACTAGAATTCAATTTTATACTATTTCAATGTCTTAAAGCAGCATTATGTAACTTTTGAAATTTTGCTCTCGGGGTCCCCCTACAGTTGGGAAACATTATTGTCTTCTACTACTGTTGTAAAATCTGTCATGGTTACACCAGGGGATACACGCGTGCATTTGTTGACAAGCCGATACCCCCGAACTCTGCAGAGGGAGTTCTCACGTCTTGGGCAGACTGCCAGCGTTGCGTGTGAAATGTCTTCATCCCAGGTACATTGGCAGATATTTCACCATGTCATATGAATATAGTTTCATGGGCTTTATTTTTTTCAAACGCCAAAAGATCGCGTAGCTCACGTTTACAAGGCAGTCTCTTTATAGTAGCCTATTGACTACTGTTTTACATAATGGATATGCTAATTCATATTTCATTTATAGGAGGGCACCCCTCCTCCTCCTTTAGCTCACGCCAGCGAGAGAACGCTGGACCAATATTGATCCTCGTCCAGCCTTTTATTTTGTCACCCTCCCTTTTTCTCTTTCTACTGTCCTCCGACAAAAATTTTGGCTTCTTGGTTTTACTTGCTGCTTCGGCCATGACAACATACAGAGGTAAAAAAAAAAAAAAAACGCTCATTGGGCTCTCACGTCAGAATTTGAGGAAGTGAGGTATGCCGTAAAGCAGTCGAATTTTGTAGTTCTTTTTGTGCTCATGTGCTCATAGAAGTTACATAGTGCCAGTAAAAGCGATACAGACACCGTCAGGCTATGGCAGACCTGTCATTCAACCTATTGTAAGTCGATGTACCATCTCAAGGGTTTTGGAAAAATATTATAAAGGTTGAAAAAGTTACATAGTGCTGCTTTAAACAATGTCAAAGTTAACGTATTAGTAACAAAATTACGTAACAATTTTTGATTTTGTGGCACACAGAAATTGCGGATCAGTAGCGCACTACAAACGCAGCATGTGTGAAAGCTCTATAGCGCGTGCTGCTGCTGTACCGTATACGCACCGCAACACGCACCGCATACGCACTGCACACGGAGTATGTGTGAAACGGGCCTTAGTCTGAACTTCAGCAGATCGTCTTGACCATGTCTACACACCTAAATGCACTGAGTCGCTGCCATGTGATTGGCTAATTAGATATTTGCATTGATGAGCAGTTGAACAGGTGTACCTAATAAAGTGGCCTGTGAGTGTATATTGAAAACAAATCTGGGTGGTACACTATCAACCATACCCTTATTGTACACTTTACTGAATTCAGTCCACATCATACAGTAGTTTTTCAAAGTATTTTTGGTTGTTGCTCTGCTGCATTCCCTTCGAGCAGGTCTGAATCTTCTTGTTCAACTAGGCAACTTCAGCAGTGATTTAAGTTACAAAATTATGCTTTAAAGGTCACTGAGGGATGAACCATAATGGTGCTAGCATTAATGATCAATTACAAATATATGCATGCTAATAGCAAAGTCCTTTTTTTAGACAAACTGATAAAATTCCAGTAGCTTATAAGTAAATTTGTAAATAAAATGATAAAATTATCACATTGCTTCATAAAATTGAGGTTAAACCACTGAAGTCACATGGATTACTTTAATTATGTCTTATACCATTCTAGACCTTGAATGTGGTTGTGTAGCAATGTAGGGACAGAAGCTCTCAGATTTCATCAAAAAGATCTTAATTTGTGTTCCGAAGATGACAGAATGTCTTACGGGTTTGGAACGACATCAGGGTGAGTAAAAGTTGACCTGATCTTCCCTTCATCGTCGAAGTAGATGCCTCTTCTACTGGGGTCAGAGCGGTTCTTTCACAGCGGCAGGGTGACCCTCCTAAACTCCATTCATGTGCCTTCTACTCTAGGAAACTGTCCTCGGCGGAGCAGAACTATGACATTGGTAATAGAAAACTGCTCGCTATCAAATTGGACCTAGAGGATGGGCTGGAGGGAGCTGTTCATCAATTTGAATTTGCCTTGCCATGCCTTGCCTTGAATCCCCGTCAGGCCCGATGGGCATTATTATTTACACGGTTCTACTTCACCGTATCCTACCGCCCTTGAATCAAAAACTGCAAAGCCAATGGTCTTTCCCGTCTTCACCAAACTACTCCAGACGAAAACCTTCCGGAACCTATTCTCCCTCCCGCCATGTTCGTCAGTCCCATCACTTGGGATATCGATGAGCAGATCTCTCAAGAAAATCTTGCCATCCCTGCTCCGCCGAGAGGTCCAGAAGGGCTCACTTACGTAGCACCTCCTCATCGTTTGGCCCTTCTGGACTCAGCCCACACATCTCCGGGCTCTGGACACCCAGGTAGTGGGCGTACCCTCTTGTTGCATTCCTTCACTCTCCCCTGATTACTGAGTCACCTGTTCACCATATACACTCACTTGCACCACTCATCATTGTCTGATCTCGTCTTTCCATGGACACACAGACTCAACCTCAATCCTTACCTGTTCCACTTACCTGCTATCCTTGTCATCCGATCCTGTTCCACGGACCGTCTACCATCTTCAGTGACTCTCATCTGTGTTTACCATCCACATCATTCCGATCTCCCCCTGTGAAGGACACCAGCTTATTATTCATCAGCTAAGTTCCATTCAACCATCATCATTGTGTTCAACTCACCATTTACATCTGCTGGTTTCCGTGCTTCTGTTCAAAATGAACATCAGTTATATTTTACTCACCTGTCTGCTTCATCACTATTCGTGACACCCTTAAGCTATACTAAGAGCAAATACATTCTACCCAGGAGAGTTTTTTGTTTTGTTTTTAAGGTTTTTCTTCTGAATTTGTTCATGAATTGTTTTAAAATGCAGTAATATGAAACTTTTATGTATAAATGTTACTGCAGATTTGGGAAAAACAGGGTTTGTGAAGAAAACTGAAAGTTCAATCTGCAAGAATATTAAAATGTTATTTCAAGTATTACAATTGAACAATTAAAAACAAAATTAAGAAAAGTTACACAGATGTCATTGCTTCTTTTTATTGTTATGTACTGAGACCTGTTGAAATACAGTAATTTATAATTTGTACAGTTTCACTGTAAATAGAAAAAGTGGACAAAGAATTACAGGGAATTTTACAGTGTACATTTATATATTTTTTATTGTATTCAAATATATTACTTGAGAAAAGTCCATACAATTATTGTATGTTTTACAGAAAAATATATTATACTGTCAAGCAAGTTAAATGGCACTGTAAATATTAATACAGTATTTTTACTGTAAGTTTAATTTCTACAGGATATTTTTATAGTGTGCTTACCCTAATCCTATAGTACATGTTGTTAATTAATATTACTCAGTACTTGCATGTATTATGCTGTAACAAGTATACCTTAAAATAAAGTGTAACCAATTTGCATTAAACCACCATACAAATGAAAGACTGTTCCTGAAATATTACAGTAGATAAATCTATCTGTTTAGAGATAAGCAACAGCTGTTTAATGACATACATAAACACGAGAGGAAGTCAACATGTTGACCAAGACCTGCATAAGTTAGTTGGAAATGGAACAGCAGATGATTATGAGAATTATTGTGGGTCTTACTTTTTCTAATACATTCCAATTATTATTTTGCATTGAATGCAATGAGTATCGATGAATCACATTAAAAAATAAATAAATCTTATCAGTTCAGACTACATGATTTACCTATATGATAATGAACACATTAACTCATTCTTTTATTCATACGTTTTTGAAATATTGTTGATCAAATCAGTTTCTAGTGTTTTCCTCCTTAATACTACATCTTTTATGTTCCAAAATAGCACAACTATCATACATACCTATGTGTGTACATCTGCAAATGTCTGGAACAAACTCTTAATTAAACAGTATTGATGTAATTGTGTTGAAAAGTCTATGGGTTGACAGCATTATTGCACTGGTGTTTTGGGAAATGGAGGCAAGGCTATATTAAAATAAATCAAATGTTAATAATTAAACCTGTCCTGCATGTGTGGACAGGTTTGCATGCATCCCTTGTGTAAGCCAAATTAGTTTATTTTGCCAGCTCCTCTGTGCATATTAATTTGCAGTTAATGTGTTCATCAGGAATTGGTTTTATATACAATGCTGAGAAAACAAAAAGTTAAATGATTTCTGGTCAAATGCTTTGTGGCCTCTCAATTTTCCATGTAATTATAGCCACCTGACAATATATAATTTATATATATATATATATACTGTATATATAATTATATTAAATAAATATATATATATATATATATACATTATGAATGGTTTGCTGCCATTGTGTGAATAATATGTAATCATGTAATTAATAAAAAGTAACTTTACAAGTATTTTAAAATATAATAATAATAGTACTTCATTTTTGAAATCTGATTAGATAATCTACATTACATGTAATCAGTTACTACCCAGCACTGTATATACTTGACTTGATTTATTTATGTGCAAATGTTTAATGAGAAAACAATTACTTGAGTGCACCTTGAAGAATTACTGTTTCCTTGGATGCCTTTGAGTGAAACAGCCAGTAGGTGTCTCAAAAACACAGTTCAGCAACAAGTCAGCAGAACTGATTAGAAAGGGACACACACTTACAGGTATTAAAATGAGATGAGATGAATTTATAATAATCAATAGCAAAGACAAGAGTTGTTTTAGATCACTTTTGAAACTGGACACTTCAGGAAAGATCCACTATTATTAATTTGGAGATTATAGTTATCATCCTTCCTGATTATGAATTTGTAGTTATGACTTAAGAAGTTTTTTTTCTTTGATAGTGTCATATTTCTGCTTGCAAATGAACTGATGGTGAGAGTTAAAGTAAACTTAACGTACGTAACTTTACAGATAACCTTACATTTAAAGAATTGAAATACTTTTCAATAATGTTTTATTTATTCAGGTTCTTTTTGTCTAAAATTAAGTAGCAGTTGAAGACTTTCAACGTTCAAAAAGAGGCTTTATATAGGAAGCAAATGGCTAACATGTTTTTACCCCACTGTAAATTGATGACCCAAATGCGGTTTGCTGTTGCTACATGGTTCAAAAACATTAACAAATTAAAAGGAAGTGTGAGAAAAACAGCAACACATCCACTCAAAGTTTACAGTTACCTCTAAAAAAACGAGGAATGAGGTGGCACTTCATGCATGACATCCGTTGGCTATTGGAAACCATGACTTTGCCAGCCTTGAGCTGGAGACATTAATCTAGCATAATCAGGATTAATGCAGAACACAGCCCTTTTACTCGCACTGACAGATGGCTTCAATTACGTGAGCACTTTAATACATTTAAGAGAGTCATAAACTCATTGATTAGATCAGTTAATTAGAACTCAAAACAAGCATGGGTCTATTCTAGGAATTACAGACAAATTAATGCATTTTCTTAGGGAAAAAAGAGATAAAAATCGGAAAAGGATGACAACATGATTACACAAGTAGCATGTGGAATTGCAAAAAGATAGAACATAAACATAATTATCATAATTATTGTTTTTTGGAACAATTTTGTGATTCAGTAACCATAGCAATCCCATGGGAGAACTACACCCAGGACCACAGAATAAAAGACACTCAGCAAATTGCATCTCAGGAAAAAGGGAGTCTGATATTTTTGTGGGAGTATCTGCCAGGACTGTCGTACTTTGGCCATTAGCTAATTACAGGGACGTACTTCACTGCAGTTCTCTGAATGGATCTTTTAGTTGCTGTTATCTTTATATCTGGTTTATTCAGCCAGAATATGTAATACCTATGGGGGCAATCAGGAGCTGGGATTCAGAACAGTCTCATTGACTGAAGCCACAGGCGCAGCACACCATTTAGTAGTGACATGAATAAGAAATATTTCATCTGGAGAGTTTGGCTCTGGAGAGTCATTTTTAATCTGCCGCTAAATCTGTCCTGCTATAAGGCATACTTATTCTGAAACGTGCTTGCTCTTTCTCTGAGTCTTACCGTTAAATTTACACTTTTGTTGCATTATTATACATCATTCTAAGTATTATACAGATATGGTTATACAGAGCAATATTATACAGTATAATATACATATACATTATATGCTATACATATAATAATATTTCAAACTACATTACATCAATTTTCAAAAACCTGCATATTTTTTTGTCAAATCGGTGATGTGTTGCTCTAATTCTACCACTAGATGTCACTATGATAGTGCTTTAACGTTTGCCTGGATATGAGGTCCAGACAGAGAACAGTCGGCTATCAAAATCTGACATGTCATATAAAACATGAGATAAGTAGATTACTGATTGAGGATTTAATGTTTATTTAATGACTTACTTTGTAAATCTCTTACATGGACATAAATACCATAATTGGGAGTGAATTCTGGTTTTACATCACAATGGTGAACTATGATGAGGTATCTGCTAACATTAGTCAGAAGTTTGTATTAAGAACATTTTACATGATAAACGGGTTATCTTGCTTGTGTTCTTGCTGTCTTTCTTGTGTGCAGATGGTTTTCAACACACCAAAGATTAGCCTACCAACTGCTGACTGCTTCAGCTCAAACACGTTGCATCCTTAATGATAACCGTAAAATTGCTGTGTTGCTTCAGTGTTAGCTAATAAACAAACAATACGTTTTTTTCACCTTAAAATGATAGATTAACCAAGAAAAATTATCTTGGGGAACCAAGTCGTTGGTGTGCCCAAATCGTTAACTCATTCATTATTCCCTTAACAGTGAATGTCACATAGTCTACAGATAATATGGAGCATTTTGTTCCCTTGTCAACCCAAATGCAGTAGGAAGTATGTACCTGATTGATTACAACATGGTGCAAACTGCTACGGCTAGATTTCTAACTGGGACAAAAAAGGGGGAGCCCATCAATTATTATTAAAACTTATTCCCCCTGTTTCACAGACCAGGCTTAAGCCTATAGTGCTAAACTAAAATGAGATTTTGAGATGTTTTAACTGAAAACAACTTGCACTGACATATCTTAAAATATATCAGTGTCATTGTTTTGTCTCAAGATACACACCAGTAATGTTTTTTTCCTAAGGCACGTTTATAAAAACTGCTTAAATGTCCTAATTAAACTAAGACCTTATCCTGGCTTAATCTAAGCCCTGTATGTGAAACCGGGCCATTCTGTGCCTTTTATTACTGATTAGTTATCCGATTTTATTGTTGGGTTAATGACTGTAATTTTTTGGTATGGTTTAACTTGTACAGCACACTGTGTTGTCTTTAAGTGTGGATAATGTCCATAAAAAACAATAATTAAAAAAAATATATATAAATCAATAAATACATTTAAATTGTAATTGTAATGTGTGAACACTATACCTTGATCATTTAATCATTCTAGACTGAAATTGTGGGCTGTCATGAATTGCGACACTGTAGCTTTAAGGAGGGGGCGGGCTGGACAGCGATGACGCAGGAATAATAATGAAAGGATGCTTGAAAATTCTTCCTAGACTGCAGCGTGTGTGGTGACCAGCCGAGCCGCACACTTCACACATCCTAACAAGAGTAATTACACAGGCAAGCGGAGAGTTAGACAGAGACTCAAAGAAGACTCCAAACAGGGGAAGAGAGAGGGGCTCTGGAGAGACTTGCAGAAGAGACATAACTCACTTATATAAACAGAAAGAGTGGGACTTTGCCATACTTAAGTTCAAATAAGGATACGTCTTAATTTATATAGCAATCTACTTGGTTGAAAAAAAAAAACTTTAAAAAGCGCAGGCTCTTTGCAAAAAAGAAAAAAAGTAATTCGTTCATTGGTGTCAAAGATGTCATGTTTCATATCACTATGTCTGTCCATTTGGGTAGTACTCATGATGCATGGCAGGACAAGTGCACTGAATGACAACATCGACGTGATGGTCGTGTTGCCTCGCAACAACACATACTTGTTCTCTTCCCAGAGAGTTACTCCGGCTATTGAGTACGCGAGAAAAACCCTCGAGAGATCAGAACTGTTTGCAGGCTTTAAATTCAATGTGCGATATGAGAACTCCGGGTGCGGGGTGGACGCTCTCTACGCGCTCGTGGACAAGCAGAGAGAAGAGCGTCCCGACCTGGTCCTCGGTCCGGTGTGCGAATACGCGGCCGCGTCGGTGACGAGAGTTGCAAGCCACTGGAACATCCCGGTGATCTCAGCAGGTGCTCTGGCTACCGGCTTCAAGGAGAAAAACAGCGAGTACTCGCATCTCACACGAATCTCGCCAACTTACCTGAAAATGGCTGAGACGTTTCTGGCGATATCCAAACATTTCACTTGGAGAACGGCATATTTGATTTACGAAGATGATAAAGACGAGAGAAACTGTTACTTTACGATAGAGGGTGTTTTTACAGTGCTTTCAGATTACAACATAGTCACAGATATCACTGTGTTGAACTCGCACGAGGAGAGAGTAGACACCGACGGGATCATCACGTCCATCTACGGGAGCGAAGGTACTCGTTCACTCGTCCGTAAATGCTTTACGCAAGTCGTTTTAACATTTAGAATGAATATATATTTTGTTTCTGTACACTTTTTCATTAGCTACAAGTATTTTTTTATTTTAATACTTATAGATACTATTTAATTAGTCACTTGTAGCCTACTTATTCATTATGCAATAACCGTGTTACAATTTGCATTTTTTTGGCATTGAATTGCATGGGGTTCTGAAATTAAGTAATAGTATCACTTCAGACTAGCGTGTAGCCTATTCCAATTGTCGCTGCTGCCTATTTCTCTTTTACTAGTAACTATTCATTAGGTGCTAGTTTAGTTTTCTTCTATAGGCTACCAATAGTATGTACTCCGCCTTTACAAGTAGCCTACTATTGTTTCATAGTTATAAGGAATAAAACGGCTTGCTATAGATGCCAAAAGTGTCTTACATACATTTGTTAAAAGCACAATCCCCTGGAGAATTTCTTGCCAGAAGGGGATAATTTGCACTAGAGGAATGGATGGCAACTTGCTGGGTTTGAGCCTGATACTTTTCAATTACTCGAAACAGGCGAAGGTCTCTGAAGAGACTTGCAGGAGAGACACCTTTCAATTAGACTAAATCTTAACTATTAGACTACACCACAAGTGGTAGTAATCCACATTGATACTAAATAGCCTATAAGACTGCATATTTCCAAATTAAGGAATTTCAGTAGGCTATAACATGATGTAAATGGGAGACATTTCAGATTTGGTGACGATAAAGGGGTACTTAAATGGTTTGTACTATAGGGGTACATAACGTCACTTACAAAATGTTTCGAAAACGTTGATAATATTAGCTTGAAAAAAAATTCTATGCAGTTAGATTTTTTTTCACCAGTTCTCTGCAGTAAGTTGTGACTTCTATTTACAGGTCAAAAGGGTGGATTTGCAAAGGAGGGCTATTGCCCTTGGTCAACACATCTCCTTATGCTATTAAGTCTCTTATAGTTTAAACTGGAACATAGTTTTTCCGGAAGTGTTGTATAATACCAAATGATAATGCATTTGTAATCCTAACAGCAATCCCAAACTAGAACATGTCGTAACAGAGCAATATAGAACATATACAAACGTGTCAAATGCAGATTTTTTCCTAACTAGGGCTGTTCTGATCCTTTCCTGATCTCCTCAAGCTCCCCATCTATAAAGATAGGTTAGAGGTCAGTTGCAGTCCAAAAGAAAGCCTGTGGAAAAAATGATCAGAATTTTGACAGGCGGTCAACACTGAGCAAGAGCTGTAGGAATTTTGGGGAGCAATTGTAGGCTTTAGCACTCCCCTAGACATCCTCAAGCACTTTTTAACAGCTTTTCTCATGGCGGGTAAAGTCATTCGCTGTCTGCCTGGCTGATTCTCAATAACCAGAGAGGATACACCCTCCCTGGATCTCACTCTGTTACTATTGGTGTTGGATACATTGTGGTGCTAACAGATATGCCTGCTGTGAATACTATGAACTGTCTGCAGTTATCCTTCTGTTATCCTTCTTTCAAACATCATATCCGTCTGCCCCAAATCTGTGGCGTTTCACATAAAGTCTGACTGTGCACCTCCTTACTGATCCTGTTTCATAAACAGTGCATTTCTCACATTCCTAGCAAGGATGTTGTCAATTTTGGAAAATATACACATATATACCTCAATTCAAGGGCCCTGTATCACTTTCAAGACAGTCCTGTGCATTGAAATGAACATCTTACGTTTCTTAAGCTAATGCATATTGCGTGAATGCTGGTAATTAAAGGAATGTTCCACCAAGTCTGAAAATGTCAGTATGGAATGATTGAAACAGGGCAAGAGGTTAATGCTGTCTTGGGGCTGTTTTGACACTAACAATGACAGGGTAACAGCTCTTGAGGCCTTTTATCATTTTTTCCTTTTTCTACCAGTTCACAGCAGCTAGAGGTCCTCAACATGTTGCGATCCCTCACAGCAGCTATAAATGTACAAGTATGGAATACTCCTCATATAATGACATATACTTCCTTTGATCTTTCCATCACAGGCCATGTAGAGATTTGAATGTGGAATCTCAGTGATGGGATGCATTTTCAGGCCACCACCCAAACACTCAGGGCAAAATTTGACATCTGTTTCAAGTGTCTTCTGAAGGATAACATTGAACTGCACTGTATAGAAGTATAGTTACAGAATACTCCAAGGTGTCATTTCTCTGCAAAAGTAAGAGTATTTTATGAGAAATGCTTCCATTTTTAGGTTGTTTACATTAAACAAGCAGTATGCACAGTTTAGTTTTTTTGAGGATGTGGGTATTTGAAGCAACCTGTCTACAGGATCATTACCATTGGGGGACTCTGTGATGAGGGTCAATCATTTAGTCTGCTTAATCTCCGTTCCTTTTCTTACACTTGATTGCAAGATCGTATTCAGATTAGCCTCAATCCAATCAACAGCTGATGGATAGATCCAAGTCCCTGTCATAAATGTTTTCCTTTACGATAATCTTTTTCACTCAGATGTACATCAGAATACTGAAAAAAATATCTCTTGCTTCCATAACAAGAGATTAGTTGCATTGTATTATTGCGATTTAGCATTGCTACCAAAACAGACCTATAACCCACCAGCTTGGGTATAGTACTAAATAGTACTAAAGTGTATTAAGATTAGTATTGTGAATCCATTTTTTTTTCAAAATAAAATCTACCAGAACTGGTCTGTTTCAAGAAGGGAACATCACATAAAAAATATATTTTTGAAAGCTTTGTGATATGTGACCAAATAGTTGGCTCTAACCCTATGAGCATAAAAGTTTGTGTTTTATATTACCATCAATTTCTGACATAGCCACTGTATAAATTAGCATATATTTGAATGCTAAATGATGCAGCCTGTTCCATGAGGTAGATTTCTGGCATTGAAATTAGTATTCTAGGCATGGTAGATGCTTCATTGTTTGCTCATGAAAGGCTGCAGTGGTGTAAGTACTGTAGCAGCGAGTACTGATACAGTACAGATGGCAAATATGCTTAAATGTATCTGGATGGAAAAATTATAAATTACATTATGAGTTTTAACTACATATTTTAACTACTTGTCACTACTGATGGCTTGTTTTCCCCCCTTTTTTATTAAATATCATTTTGTCAAGTTGATTTATGTGGCTTATAATAACAGCATTCATCAGTATCTACTCTTTCACACAGTTTCTCATAATAACAATCCAGTACAGTTTGCCAAAAAGTTTTTGTTTGCCTGCAGTCATCTTTAAAGGACGTCATTGGGATATTCTCCAGCGCCCGTGACGCCTGATTTGATTCATTGGCCATTGCAATGCCCTTGTTTTTGTTGTTGTCAGTCTTCGCTATGCAGTTTTGAACCTGTTGCACGAGGCTGCGGTGTGTCGGTTGGCACAGCTGAGGCAAATGTAAGAAAATACAGATAACTTTAATGACATATGGCCCAGACTGCACATGAGCACTGAAAAAAAAAATAGCACCTGTTTTTGAAAAACTGGAGTGGGAGTGTTTTGTGCTCAATATCAGGTACAAATCGGGTATAATTGAAAGATTAGTGTCAAGATTGGTAACAATCCAATTGTTAAGTCATGACATAAGAAATACAGTTTACGGGTCCAAGCCTCTTTCAGCGAAGCTTTTAAAAACACAAGGTGTACAATACAGTCTCTGGGCTCACAGTGTCCCGAATACCAATATTTTAACGATTCATCAAAGATTAATCGCTGGCCATCTGAGATTTCGGTATGGAGATGGTTAGGATTATGATTTTTTTGGTGGTCTCACAGCACACCATGAGTTTATATTAGCACCTTGCTGTTTGCTTTTGGCATCTGAACACCTAGCTGTTGAATGTCTAACATATAAAAGATGTAGTAGATGTAATCCCTATTATAAATACTACTTTTTTTAGCATCATAGTGAAAAAAAAAAACTTTATTGTATTTGAAATTTATTCCCTTTTTCAATAGTAGCCTACATTGGAAATATACTACCAAAATGTTTTACCATCTTTAAATATATTAGAAGTATATTAGCATCATGCTTTTATCTGTTTTCACAAGACAACTTTTAACACACTTTAAAATAATTGTACTTTAGTATATTTTCTAATATATATTTTTGAAAAATATACTTGAAGTGAAAATTCAATATTTTTTAATAGTGTATTTATTTGCACTTTATTAAAAATATATTTTAGGTATATTTTAACTGTGTGCTTGAAATTATCATTATAACAATGCATTGAAAGTATACTTTCAAAATACATTATAGTATATATTTTTTTACAAAGTATAGCTAAGTATTTTTTCCTTATTAATGTGCATTTGTTATTGAAGACAATGTGAGCAGTTTGAAGTATTTGGAATGAGCCAAAGGTATAAGCATATCGCATATAGGCTACTTTTTACTCAAATATGGTCAGTGCCGATAGCCTCGTGGGCAAGTGCGCCGATATGTAGCGATGTTGTGCTTCGGGCGACCCGAGTTCAAGTCCTGGCTTGTGGACATTTCCATATCCCTCTCTCTCTCTCTCTCTCTATATATATATCTCCCACCTCACTTCCTGTCTAGCTACTGTCCTATCCTAATAAAAGGCAAAAACGCCAAAAATAAAACTATATATATTGGAGAGCGTATATATAGTTTTATTTTTGGCGTTTTTGCCTTTTATTAGGATAGGACAGTAGCTAGACAGGAAGTGTACTGAATATATATATATATATATATATATATATATATATATATATATATATAATTAAAGACACTTATGCTTTACTACAATTTAATTACAACTAAAATATACTTTGTACAAAATTAGTTGTTTCAAAATATCACAGTTCTAGTTAACTAATCATTAACACACTTGAAGTATACTAAATTAGTCTGTCTGCAAGTTTGCATGTATTTTTGTTCACCAGGGATGTCTAAGCTAAACGTATATGAACATCTGTTTTGTCAGATCTCCTTATGATGCTAAATGTCAGAAGATAACATTTCAATGAGGATGGAATACGGTGTTGCAATGTTTTGACAGTAAATGACGTGAGCACAGAAGCACAAACTGGCTGAGTGGTCCTCAGGGAGTGAATTTACTAAGCTAGACATATGTCATTATAACCCTGCTTATTTCGCATTATGTGCCATGCTGCCAAAGTTGGACAGAAGGGCAAGACAGTAAACCCTTATACTATGTAGTGATATAGCACAAGTTTGCAAAGCGATATTATTTCCATGTGCACGGTCACACTATGCGTCTATATAGACCCCCAGGTGCATTAAATGTGGCACAACCAAAGGTAAGTGTGCCATGTGTTGCCCCTTTGCATTCCTCAGCTCATTTGTAACTAGTGTCAGTGGGAAAAAATCCAGATTTTTGAAATATTGCTGGCTGGAGCTGTACCCCATGGAATCGCTGGAAAGCCAACACAGGGCCTGTAGTGTGCTGTGCGCTCTGTAATTAAAGAGTGCTATAGTGCAGGAATACTGAGGTGAAGTTTGTCCCACTCAGCTGAGGATATTTCAAGCAGCGCATTACACTGACTGAGCTGTGGGGAAAGTTCCAATCCTCTGAATCTTCCTATTTATGGGACACTTTGCGAATATTATTATTATTATTATTATTATTTAAACTCTGTTTGCTTGCTTGTTTGTTTATTTATTTTTGACCTCCTTGCTCCATGGGAATATATTTCATACCTGAGACTGTGTTTCTGTAAGACCAGGTCAAAAATAAGCTATTCTATGATACTTAAAGGATTGTGCTTACATAATTGAATCAATGCCACATGTTCTTGTAAAGCTGGCCAGTAGCAAAAAGGTCATAATTAATCTTAAATGAACAGCACTGAATGTGTTCTCAGGATCAAGACGATTATACAGTACCTTAATGTGCATGTTGGATTCATGGTCTGTAAAACACAGTGTTTCGTGCTGAATAGTAAGGCAGGGAACACTTTCAGAGTGTTTTAGGTCTGTGTACCGACGTTATCATTGGAAGACACGTGCGAGACCCGAACACAATAAAAATCATTCAGTCATGTTATTTTATTTTGTTTATTATTTTCTTGGCTCCCCAGCCTAGACATAATGCCTTTTGACATTACTGTATACACATAACCCAGGTGGCGATGGTACAGTAGCTTAAAGTTGTTGTTTTGAATGGCAAATAACACTCTGTTCCTTGTTGTTTTGCAGTGGTGATTATGTGTGCCAAGGCGGACAAAATACGAGACCTCATGCTGGCATTTCATCGACGAAAATTAACCAGCGACAGCCACGTCTTCTTCAACATTGAGCTCTTTAACTCCTCTTCCTATGGTAAAGCTGTATTCATGGTTGTTGTGCAATGATTACAGAGCTTATCTCTATTCCCAAGAAGAGCCATAGTCAGACAAGATAGTCCTATGACCCTGTAGCACAATGAAGCTATCTGCAGGTCTTCTGCTTCATAGAGATTACATTCAAGAGATATTTGTCTCAACACAATAGCGCCTGGATATTGTCTGGTGTGCAGGTCCAGGATGTTCCACTGATGTTCCTATGCATATATAAAAGCCCCATTGTTGCTGAAAAAGTAACAGGGTAGATATTTTACCCATTGTCATTGAGGTTTTATCAGCAGACACAGGCAAAACACGTTTTTGTATAATGCCCTTATCATGAGAGACGTACTTTTCTATAGCAAATCTTGCAATATGTTCATGTGAACATGAATTTATTACAATAAAAACAACATTATTTCACAGGGGATGGATCCTGGAGGAGAGGAGACAAATTTGACAGTGACGCCAAGGCTGCCTATAGCTTTCTCAACACTGTAACATTGCTTAGGTCCACTAAGCCAGAGTTTGAAGAGTTCTCCATGGAAATGAAAAAGTCACTACAGCAGTCGGACATCCCTGTTTGTGAAGACTGCAGTGCTGTACGTGAGTCTTTGAAACGAAAATAATGTTAAAATATATTTATTGAATACTTTCGTATTCAAAAGCCAAATATAAGATCTATATTTCTTTTTTATCTGTTCATATTGGATATTTTATTCACGTTTCACCTTTTATATATACATATGTGTGTGTGTGTGTGTGTGTGTGTGTGTAGAATCCTCTTGGCTATTTTACAACACACCATCCTTTTGTCCACCGTTAACAATATAGAGGCAAATCAGCCAGTCATTTAGACAGCCAGTCGGTCAATCAATCAATCAGTCAATCAAATTGTTTTCTTTTCTGCAATTCCATCCATTTTGTGGCCTGCAATATTCTGAGAGCTGCTTATTATTTTATTCACACAGTTTAAAGTCAGAATACAGTGCATTCACACTTTAAGTGCTTTTGAATGGAGTGACTTAGCGTTCCAGGCCCCATATTTTCTTCTGGCTCTTTGTCCCCATCATGTCAGCTTCCTTTGAAAAGCCATCAGAGTATTCTAAGAAAGACAGTGAAAACTGTCTTTCTGAAATAAATAATTGTGGACGAATCAAAGTGCTAAGGTTAATAGCCTCAGTTGGGGCCCTGACACTTCTGACTGGCTCAATTGCTGTATCAACTGGAGCCACAAAAGATTTGAGCTGGACCTTTGTGGGGGACCACTACCATATAGAAATGTATTCAGACAAAGCCCATTTTTGTTCCAAATATGAATGTCAAGACTTTAGTGTGCCAAGTACAATTATTTCACTGTACGAGTACACTTTCCAGAGAAACCTTACCTGACAGAAGCACAGGCTCATGTGATGTTTCACAAACTTGGCCCTTTGCTTGTAGCTACCGCTTGTATCTGCTCAGTTTTTTTCTGACGGTGGTGTTCATGCTGAATTAATGAGCTGGATGAAGAATGCTCACTTTATTCATTAAGGAAGGTGATACATTTTTTGGAATTGGCTTACAGTGAGTGGTGTTCTTATGAGCATCTGCACAGATTTAAGCAATTCATAGTAGATGCCAGGAAATGCAGCCATACTCATTTGCAAAGAGCCCCCCATATGCATAACGTAAATCTGCTGGATAAATGACAGTTTCCACTGTTAACATTCTAGAAGCTCAGCTGTATAATCCAGCTACAAAGTAAGACCTTTAAAAGATTTGTGAAAAATGGATATTTAAAAAGTGCTGTTTTAGATCCAAAGGTGCTGTCAATCATATGTCCTAAGTGACTAAAATGACTGAGTCTGTGAAAAATGCAAAGTATTTTTATGCACTGATGACCAGTAGGTGGGTGTGTTGGATTACCACAGTCATTAGGAACATGTTTTACGTATTCAGTATAATGTATTTTATGTTTTATGTGTTTGATTGGATTTCTCCAAAGTTTCTTCCATGTTTTCCACTTGCAAAATATTCTCAGAAGAAAAGGTTTTTAAATTATCTTAAAAACAGGCAACATTCTTCAGCATCATTAACTGTTTCTAGTTGAGAAACGCCATCTCTTCAAAAGACGGATACCGTGAATTTGGTCAGACTGACTTACTTAGTAATAGTTGTCATCTGTTGGCCCTCAGGTTTATCTGTTACTTATTTTCATCTAATTTCGGCTCGCCCATCGTCGTGCTTCACTGCAGATTATCAAGTTCCAGCATGACAAAACCATTGAGGCTCAAAAAATCTCTAGACATTCTTTTTGCACAGATTTAGCATTTATAAAATACCTATCTTCTCAGGTGTGTAATCCAACCACAGCTTCTTAAATCAGGTGATTTGTGTTAAAGTCGAGCAATTTAAGGTCAAATTCCAGTAATGAGGTTTTAATGCTTGGCAATTGTGTGTTTTTGCGTCTGTACTTGAGTAAAACTGCTTCAAAAGAGGATCAGTGAAGCAACTAGGCATATTCATTAGAGATGATCGAACTCAATACACTAGACTGCATATGATTTTAAGGCCACCCATGATTGCTTCTTTCCTTTCCTTCTTAACAACCCTTATCTAGAACAAGATATGCAGCCAATCGCTTTGCTGACCATTAAGGGTCCCTAAAACCATCTCACAGGATCTGAACACACTGTGGCCAATTGGTTAAACTGAGACAAACAAAGGAAGTCACAGACTTATTATAGGCAGTTCATTCCGCTTCAATCGTCTCCATTTGATCAACAGTGGAGGGTGTCACTGTTTTCAGAACAGACCTGTGATAACGACCAATATAATTATCTCATGACAGCCTTTACTTTATCACATTTCACATCTTATAATTCATGCAAAATAATGCTCAAGGAATGTTTGATCAGAAAGAAAGGGGAGCTATGGAGGACTAAATATTAAAATATATGTAAATGAAGACATATGAAAAAATACATACATGAAATGAAAAAAAAAATACATGACCCAATGAGATGAAATGTATTTTTGAATTGAATATACTGATCGCATTTTCATTAATCATTAATTGAATAATTAATTTCTGCATGTATTTATTTTATTTATATAGTTTCTGGATTTTCTTCCTCCAGTATAATAAGAGAACTAATGTCAGAGTTTGGGATTGAGGAGATGAGGCGAGGACTCAATCGCAGAAGAATGAAGGCTTTTATTAAAAATAAAAAACAAACAAACAAAAACTACCCCTAGGAGGATGACTTGACTTGAAAACAGACAGGAGGAACATAACAGGGTAGAGTTACGACGAACCAGCTCAGGACTGCAAACACAGGGAGAATAAATATGGAGAGCAAACAAAGCAGGTTACGAGGGAGGAGAGATGGGGCAAATGAATTAATTAGGTAACAAGATGGGATGGGCTAGACAATCGACAGGAGACCACATGGCACAAGGTAACATACATGACAAGCCATGTGCTCACACCAAACAGAACAAACAAGCACATGGCCAGTAAAACAAAATCACAAGCCATGTGCTAACACAAAACGAGACATGAACACGCAGCTAATGAGAACAACATGAAAGCACACAGCCAGTGTAAAACACAAGCTGCGTGCTACACATTACAAGACAAGAAATGACATGAAGGCACATGAAACAAGGCACACAGACAAGACAAAACAGGAGTGTCCGGGCTCTGTCACAAAACCAAGAAATAAACTAGACAGAAGTGACAGAACCCTGACAACTAAACACATTTTTCTGCCTCACCTGTTGCTTTAAGCAGTGCATTATAATTGAATTGTGGTACATGGATAAAGAATAAGATCTTTATATTTCTGTGAAGGTTTTCACAACAGGTCATCACAGAATATATATGACTCAGTCATTGTAATTGGACTCTTATTCTTATCATTTGAAGAGGTTTCACCAATCATATGAAAGGCTTCATCATGTAAGGTTTCGAGTGGTCTTCAATCAACGAGAAAAAGTTATTCTGCAGCGACTGAATTCTAAATGACTACAAGCTCTTCACGTAAAAATAGATGATGTCTAAACAGTTGATTGTCTTTCATTCTCTCATTGCATTCCATTATGAAGAAATAAAAATATGAAAATAAGTAAAAATCAAATATTACATAGATATAAATAAGTGAAAGAATTCACATGTTTAACAAATTATTGCAGAAATTATTAAATCAAGTAAACTAAAAATAAATTAACATCATAATAAACATAATTTCCCATTGGGTCATTTATATTTTTTTCTTTAATTTTTCATATTTGTTTCTCCGTATATGGTGTTTTAGAATTCTGTTCTGGCCTTTTCTGTCATTGCAGCATACCTGGTAGTGACAGTGAGACTCCACTGGGTAATTTTTTCACCAGGGTGAGGAAACTGACATGCGGTTGCACCTTTTCATGCCAGAGCCTGAAGTTAATCAGCCCAAATAAACAGAAACAGGCTTATGGGTAAAAACAGTGAATCCAGTGAGCCCTGAGGATGAGTTACATTCACTCATGTGAATGTGTGTGTGTGTGTATATATATATTATATGTGTGTGTGTGTGTGTGTGTGTGTGTGTGTGTGTGTGTGTGTGTGCGTGTGTGTGCGTGTGTGTGTGTGTGTGTGCGTGTAAATATATATATATATATATATATATATATATATATATATATATATGTACTGTATAAATATATATGTATGCTTTATAAATAAGAAATTGATTTTAGTCAATTTAAAAGTTTTATGAGATAAACAAAAGTGAGATTAAGATTGTGAGACGTAAAGTAAAAAATAGCCAGGCTCAATAGGCAATAGAAAAAGGAAAAAAGGCCTTGAGACCTCTCCTTTAACATCTTAGTTAGAACAATATAAATGAATCAAAATCTCTTCTATATATCTTTCATATCATATTCTTGAACTGAGATGGCATCAGTTTTACACAAACTGTTAGCAATAGTGCCTGATCTTAAATATCAGCAGGGTTTGTTTCGCAATGAGAAAGTATGAAATTTTTTGCATGAGGAATGTTTTGTCCGATACATTTTGTTGCTGAATCACAAGCTGTGCTCTGTATGAAAACACGGCAGGGTTTGTTATGCTCTGAATGCTTGGAGATTTCACCTCTGTTCACGCTTCCAAAAATGAATATGTATATAAACAGTCATATGACTATATCAGCTTTTCCTGCTGTTTCACTCTTATTAGGCAGTTGAGGGTGAATGTAAATATACAGTAATCTTGGCAGCTGGATATCGAATCTCCCCCGGGCTGCAGACTGACTAAGCCCCAGGTTTTACTATTGTTTGCCTTGGGCTGTGCACATGCAGCATGCGGCTCTGAGGCAGGAACGGACCATTAATCCATATCAAAACATGAGCATCTAGTAGTACGTGCTTTTTAATATTCATGGCGGCTGGGTAGCCCTTATTATTTTTTAATTGGTTAACATTTCATTGAACAAGACAGTGCTGTTTATGGATCCTTTCCATCTTTTTCACTCTTGATGTTCATTCATTTTCAGTTTAACTAAAATATGAAATTGATAAATGAGCTGCTTTTGGATTCTCTCATGATAACCTTTGCTTTATCATATTTGTCTACTGATGTCTTATAATGTAAAATTTGGGCAACGTTTCTTCAGAAAGCAAGGAGAGTTATAGACTGAATATTAAATTAAATATAAAAAATAAATGCATGTGTACTGTTATAATTTACTAATTTGTTACTAATTTATAAAACCATTTAAAAAATATTGAATTATGTATTTAGATTCAGATTTATTCATTTTAATTATGAAAATACTATGTTCTATTTGAATAATAAAATATTGTTGTAGCCTCGTGGGCAGCACTCCAACACCTAAGTTCGAGTTGTCCTTTCCTGATCACGTCCCCCTCTCTGTCTACCCTATTTTATTAAAGACAAAGACATCAAAAATACATCTTATTAATAATAAGATATTAAAAAACAAAATACAATTCATATCAAAGAGAGTGTAAATGTGTGAGCCCTGTGATGGACTGGCCATCTGTCCAGGGTGTCCCCCGCCTGTGTCCTGAAACGCTGGGATAGGGATAGGGATAGGCAACCCTGCTGAGGATTTAGGGGTTTGGGGATGGATAGAATTTTTTTTATCACTTCTCTCTTTCTTATTCTAATATGCTAATGAAGAGTTAAAGCCTGGATATTTGCCTTTTTCGTTGTTGAATAGAGGTGTCCCCCTCAGAAGCAAAAGTCATTTTGATTAAGAAATTGCTGTCTTCACCTAATGTTCCTCAGACCTTGGTCTTTTATTCCATTGCAGGTCAATATGTTTATGGAGGGATTCCATGATGCTTTGCTTCTGTATGCAATTGCCTTGCATGAGGTGATGAGTAACGGTCTGACGAAAAAGGATGGACTGGAAATCACACACAGCATGTGGAACAGAACATTTGAAGGTAATTAGGGGGAAACTATTTTATAACAAAAATTAATCAGCAGCTGTAGTTCTAAAATGCAAATATATACTCAGAAGTGGGAGAATTGACTGGTTCAATTTTGTGTTAAAGTTCAGCGACAGAGAAGATAAACAGTGGCAGCAAACTCAGCAGTAATCAAGTGAAACCTTGCACTAGCCTGACGATGTCTGAATAGTATGGTTACATGAGAAAATAAATATTACACTTGCGTAACCCTTTGGTTAATCAAGCTGATTTTGCATGTGTGCATCTAGGGCTGGGATGCAGCATTAAATTGACATAATGCCCTGAATGTGTTCACTGCATAACAGAGCATGTTCTATAAAATGATTTTATATATGAGACTTTGGGAGTACCCACAAAATATAA
Organism: Semotilus atromaculatus; assembly: GCA_031834385.1. NCBI lineage: Eukaryota > Metazoa > Chordata > Actinopteri > Cypriniformes > Leuciscidae > Semotilus > Semotilus atromaculatus. Next base: position 6,010,536 of record JAULUF010000035.1, read on the forward strand.
CATTACTTGCAAGGAAGGGATTTGAAGCAATATAACATGATAAAAGAATGCACACTCAGTTTGTAGTATGATCAATTACATGTTAATTTCAATTATAGGCTACAAATTATGTTAATTGCATAAGTACTCTATCAATTGTCACAATAGCCGCAAATGACATCTTTTGACCACTTTAACCTATTGACTATCATCAACGGACCAATACACTGTATACACTTTCAAAGTTTGGAGTCAGTAAGTAAAGAAATTAATACTTTTATTCATAATGGATGCATTAAATTGGTCAGTATTGACAGTAGTAAATGCTTTTCTTTTAAACTTTCTGTTCATCAAATAATTCTGAAAACAATTTTTTATGGTTTCCACAAAGAAATGTTTCTTGAGCACCAAATCAGCATATTAAAAATTATTTCTGAAGGATCATGTGACCGTTTACACCAAGAACGATAACTATAAATTAGGGCTGGGCAATTCATGTGTGTGAATTTTTATATACAAAATAATTATACACATTACACACACATATATTATGTGTAAACAAACTTTTATTTTGGATGCGATTAATCGTGATTAATCGTTGCCCAGCCCTACTATAAATATAACAATAACTATATTGGCGTTCACACCAACACATGATATTGTTTTGTTTATTCTAAGCAATGCCGTTTTGTCGTCTTCCGCTTTAAATGTGTGATTGGTTGTCAATGTTTTTATTGTTCATTAGGTGAAAAAAAACTGTTCTGAAAGGGATTCTAACAATATTGTTCATCTTTGCCATTATCATTATAGTTGTGGTGTGGTCTCTGCTATTCTTTTACATTTATAATGATTTGTAGAACTATATCTTTATTGTTATTGTTATCGTTATAGTTATAATCCTTAGTGTGCATATCATGCATATCATGGTTATCATCCCATGCCGGGCCTTAATGGCTGCTGAAAATTCAGCTTCATCCTTCGAATAAATTACATTTTAAAATGTGTTCAAATAGAAAACGGTTATTTTAAATTGTTATAATATTTCACAATATTACTGTTTTCAAATATTACTATTTCAAATTCATGTAGTCTCGGTGAGCATAAGATAATTTTTTCAAAAACATTTTTTAAAATCTTACCGAATCCACATTTTTTTAACGGTAGTGTATATAGCAATTTTCAAGAAAACATATAAATTGGTTGGTGGGTTGGAAACACTTTTGTCCTTTAACAAATCAACATCCTATTAAATGATATTTTACACTCTTAAGCTTATTAGTAAGAAAATAGTAATGCATATTTTGTGCAAAAAGAACAGTGGAATCTGAACACTGACCAAGTCCCATTTTATTCCCACAATTATTATTCACCACATTTGATTCCCATTATTGTAGTTGCGAACAGAGGGTTTGCCAGTATTCTTGCCACTGTAATTCATTAAACTTCCCTAACAAAATAGGTGCGCAGACATGTCTGCAGCCCAGACTTGTCTCAGTGACCACAGCAAGACAACTAAACGTGAAATAACAATGTTTTGCTCTGCCAGAATCATCAGGAACAGGGTCATGTTTTCCTGTTAAATTAAATAATATTTTAAACATCCCAAGAATTCAGGAATACAGATGTACAGATGAAATTACCATTTCTGCAGTTAAAGCCAACAAAAATGGCAGGAGGCGGATGAGATTTCCTGTTGTATTGCCCACCCAGATTTTGCTGATTCTTGCTGGTGTTTTCCTTGGAATGTTTGACTTTTCAAACTAATTAATTTTCTCATTCCTCGCATTCCGTTATACAGGCATTGCTGGCCAGGTTTCTCTAGATGCCAATGGTGACCGAAATGGGGATTTCTCTGTTGTTAGAATGACAGACCCAGAGGCAGGAACGCACGAGGTATGCGCTTGTAATCATTTCTGCTTTATTTGACTAAAAAAGTCAGGACAGTAAGTGAAATTCAGTAATTTCAAACTAATTTGCAGGATTTGGTTTACTATGTTTGTGCCAGAATTATGTCTGAAGTAAGGAGAGAGATGTCTTTTTATGCCTTTAGACTATCATGAACTTTGGCACCAATGGGACATTCAAAACCATGCCAGGCTTTAAGAGGGAATGGTTCTCCTTGCGAACAGCACCAGAGCATCCACCCCCAAAAATTGAACCATCATGTAAATTACCTCTACCTCTTAAAGACACTTTTTTGTAACAGCATGATATGCACATGTCATATATTTATTATTATAATTTATGTGCAGCTTTCCTTATAAATGGTTTCATTTTCTTTTCTAAGCAGGTGGACTAGGTGTATCGGCAGTGACTGGGCTAATTGTAGGGGGAATTCTGGGAACAGCTCTCCTCATGGTATTCTACTTCTTTAGGTAAACACCCAAAATATTTTTTTCCCTCATAAAATAGGTCAATGTATTAAAGTCCCCCCGTTGTCAATAATTGTATGCTTTAAAACTCATCTTAGTTCACCAAAATTACACATTTTAAAAAAAAAATCCTCTGAATTTTTTTTCTTTTTCTAAATGGGTAGCCCAAAAATGTCTACGTCTGTATCGCTCTCTACAACGTCGAACACATTACGGTAATTAATATGATTAGCTTTTTGCTTGACTATGTTATCAAACAGCTAATAATGTGTTGCACAAACCATGTTCCCGTTCGCCATCTCAGTCTGCCTTCTAAAAATCTTAAGAAAAACTTAGAACGTCACTGGAGAAAGGCATATATATATAGTTCATCATAACACTGTAAAATACATCATATACATAATTCACCCGGTATATTGCTAAATGTACATTATTTTTTATATCAACAGAAAAATATACCGGGATAACCTGGCTTCTCTTGAGACTCCCCTGCTTCAGACCATAGTTAATTAATGATATGCTAAAGCCCGCTCGCACGTTGACCTGATTGGTTACAAGGTAGTTTGTGATGTAAGGAACACCGGCAATTTTAAAAACTGCGTTTTTAAAACCAAAAGTCTTTGGTTCACAGTTTTATGGAGAAAATACTCAGCAATGGTGTTGACTTATTAATTTGCACATGGTTTGTCTTAAATCATATTAAAAACACCACATAGACATATAAACAACGTTAAAAACTTGATTTTCATTTTAGTTATAATGAAATAAGTGTCTGAAATTAAAACATCAGTTTTATTGTTTTAGAACCATTTGCCCAAAACATACTCTGTTGCTAACATAACCGCGGCTCCCTGAGATAACGGAAATGAGTATTGCGTCACAAGACACTTTGAGAAAACTCCTTTTTCTTTAATTCTGAAGCCTTATTGAATCACGCAGTAAAACGGCACAAACCTATGGCTGTGCAGTAAAACTGCAAGAACATATGGCAGTCACCCACTCGCTTGACTGATGCTAAGGATAGCAGGAGGGCGGTCTTTAGCGAAAGGGGGCGCTGCTCAGCCGACTGGAGTGGCTTGAAGGGATGGCCCCTGAGGTCCCTAAGGACCGTAAACAGGTCCCATGTTGGAATAGTAAGGGGGTGAAGCGGGTTCAGCCTTTTGGCCCCCCTCAGAAAACGAACAACTAAGTTGTTCCTGCCTATAGACTGGCCGGCCACAGGAGCGTGGTACGCTGCTATGGCCACCACGTAGACTTTGAGCGTGGAAGGGGTACTCCCCTTGTCCAGCAGCTACTGCAGGAAAGACAGTACCCACGAGACATCAGAGGATGTCGGGTCTTCACTCCAGACTGCGCACCAATCAGAGAAGACAGACCACTTAACCCCCTGAGGTCGGCTGTATCGCCGGCGATACCAGCTCACTTTTTTTCTTATCAGTGCAAAAGAGACTCAAAATACTCTGTTGATTTTGATCTTACATGTAAGTGTTATACATCATTCAAAACTGTTAAATGTCTTTTTTTATTTGTGTACTCATAATAAGAACAAATGTTGTGTTTTTCGTAAAATAAAGTTCTGCGTCTCTCTCAATGTGAAGCTCATTCTGAAACGCGACAAGAAATGATCTGTAACTCAGTAAATGTTTGTCACACAGACCTGAAACGTATGTCTTTACAACGCTTTGAGTCTCTATTTTTAAATGATGTAAATCATATCAAAAACAAATATTCTCTGTTTAAGTAATTCGTATAAAAGCAACGACATTTACATTTTCTCCAGCCTGAGCTCATTAAAGTTAATGTGACCACGCCTACGCGCAACAGCTGCTCGCATACTAATGAGCCACGTGGAGGAACGCAAACTGTTAACGCTCTCCTCAGCTCAAAACAGATAATCCGCGACTTCAGTCTTCAGTCCTGCTCTGCTTTTCATGAGTGTGGAATACTGTGCTGTTTATCTTGGATTTACCTCAGAAGAGTTAGAAGAACACGATTTGATTATGAGAACGATTTTTAAGGTAAGACATGTTATTGTTAGTAGCATGTTATCAGCATGTTATTGTTGCATAAACTTGTAGCTACTGGTTAAACTGGTGCCAGACTAAAATGTACGTTATGAAATGTGATTGGAGTAAAACATGAAGCCTAATGATAAATGTATATACATAAAAACATTCTCAACAGGAGAATGTTTTTATGTTCGATAATTAAACACAGCACGACATAACAGAAGGCTCGTATGATTGTGAATATTATAATGTTTAGACCTGTGTTTATTGTTAAATACTGTGTTTGTGGATATCTGCTCACACATAGATATGTATAATTATGTAAGAATAACGTTTCATAGTTTGGTCCGGCTCGATCGCATTCAGTAAATGTTTGCATCGCATCGCGTTTGAGTCACTCGCCCTGTAGGTTTGAAAAGCAAAACAAACCAAACATTAAGCTTCATGTTTTTACTCCAGCAATCTCATTTCATAACGTCGTAACGAATGGAAACGTTTGAAGTAACGTTTTCTCTAATGTAGTGTTTCTGAACTTTTTAGCGATTTAGGCTGCCTGCTATAGGCTATTGTTATTATTTTATGCAGCCCTACACATACACTCACCGGCCACTTTATTAGGTACACCTGTCTAACTGCTCCTTAACACTTAATTTCTAAGCAGCCAATCACATGGCGGCAACTCAGTGCATTTAGGCATGTAGACATGGTCAAGACAATCTCCTGCAGTTCAAACCGAGCATCAGTATGGGGAAGAAAGGTGATTTGAGTGACTTTGAACGTGGCATGATTGTTGGTGCCAGAAGGGCTGGTCTAAGTATTTCAGAAACTGCTAATCTACTGGGATTTTCACGCACAACCATCTCTAGGGTTTACAGAGAATGGTCCGAAAAAGAAAAAACATCCAGTGAGCGGCAGTTCTGTGGGCGGAAATGCCTTGTTGATGCCAGAGGTCAGAGGAGAATGGCCAGACTGGTTCGAGCTGATAGAAGGGCAACAGTGACTCAAATAACCACCCGTTACAACCAAGGTGGGCAGAAGAGCATCTCTGAACGCACAGTACGTCGAACTTTGAGGCAGATGGGCTACAGCAGCAGAAGACCACACCGGGTGCCACTCCTTTCAGCTAAGAACAGGAAACTGAGGCTACAATTTGCACAAGCTCATCGAAATTGGACAATAGAAGATTGGAAAAACGTTGCCTGGTCTGATGAGTCTCGATTTCTGCTGCGACATTCGGATGGTAGGGTCAGAATTTGGCGTCTACAACATGAAAGCATGGATCCATCCTGCCTTGTATCAACGGTTCAGGCTGGTGGTGGTGGTGTCATGGTGTGGGGAATATTTTCTTGGCACTCTTTGGGCCCCTTGGTACCAATTGAGCATCGTTGCAACGCCACAGCCTACCTGAGTATTGTTGCTGACCATGTCCATCCCTTTATGACCACAATGTACCCAACTTCTGATGGCTACTTTCAGCAGGATAATGCGCCATGTCATAAAGCTGGAATCATCTCAGACTGGTTTCTTGAACATGACAATGAGTTCGCTGTACTCAAATGGCCTCCACAGTCACCAGATCTCAATCCAATAGAGCATCTTTGGGATGTGGTGGAACGGGAGATTCGCATCATGGATGTGCAGCCGACAAATCTGCGGCAACTGTGTGATGCCATCATGTCAATATGGACCAAACTCCCTGAGGAATGCTTCCAGCACCTTGTTGAATCTATGTCACGAAGAATTGAGGCAGTTCTGAAGGCAAAAGGGGGTCCAACCCGTTACTAGCATGGGGTACCTAATAAAGTGGCCGGTGAGTGTATATGCCTACAAGACACAACACACTTGGGAGTGTATGTATGTATTTAGTAAATTTCATAATTTTAACCAGAAAAATCTAAAATAGTTTCTCCTGATATCAGCATGGTCACAGGTGTTTGTTTGTTTTTTGTCAAAAAAAATGTTTTTACAGGGACCAGATGCCACTGATGAGTCCTGCTGACATTCACATGAGTCTCTGTACATGAACATGGTAAAGTGAAAAATCAAACACCTTGGAGATGACAGGTATGTAGCACAAAGGTGTGTGACTGTCCAAGTCTTTAAATCAGTGTGTTTACTAGTGTGCTTTTTTGTCTTTGGTTGTGTATCTTTTTGGTTGTGTTGTAAATAACTTGGTTGTGTTGTAAATAAATCCAAACAATCTAAAAGCCATTATTTTTTAAGTCTCTCCTCATTATTTGTGCACGGCTTCTCACAATGATAGCACCTTATAGGGTCATTAGGAGAGGGTCTTTGTCTTTCTCAGGTGTGAAAAAACTATATATTAATGGGTTGTTAACGCCCCTCCGCATAAAGCTTTCTTACACAAAACACGTCTTACAAATTTTAAGTAAATATATTGTCTTATCTGAATGAGTAGTCAGTATGATTTTCACATAGTTTTGAAGCAAATATTCTAGGCCACGTGATACAATTTTCAAAAGCCTTGTGAAGAAATTATTGGTATGGGTTTTATGACCTTATTTCAGTGATTGTGTTTTTTCACAAACCATGCATAAACGTCATTATCTCAAAACTAAAAACTATTACATACATGCTGCTGACATATTACTGTATCAGAGTTTGTGCTGAATACCGTGTAATCAGACTTTAGCCATGAAAATGTCACAAGTATCAGAAATAAGCACAAATGTCAGAGCATGTCAGAACACCTCCAGGACCCAGAAAACACCTCAGACCCCAGAGGGTTACGGGCGTAGAGCGTCTAGTGGACGGGGCTCTAGCCTTATAAATATTCTTTAGGACTCTCGCGGGGAAGCCCGTAGGCTCCCGTCGAGAGTCCAGACATGAAGGGCCCACAACTCAGGTTGAAAGAGGTCAACCTCTGCCCTTCCGAAGATACTCCAGATCCAGTGAACCATCTGGGGATGGAGCGTCCATTCTCCTGAGGTCACATTGCCCCTTGGTTCAGTCTGCCTCGATCTGAGTCCAACTCTATGGTTTATTTAGGACACCACAGTAATGTTGTCCGAGCGGACTAAGACACGGTGCCCTGTAGTGTCTGTGAGAATTTGTGAGCAAATTGAAGCGTGTAAACTCGTTTGATTATGTTCAGAACCCATCCTGACACTCCGGGGATGGCTTCCCAAGCCTTGGCCAGGGTGGCTAGGGACTGAAGTAGTTACAGGGGACAGTAGGGACAGGGGACTGACGCCCGTGGTATTGGGAAGAGGAAGGATAGCTATTTTGTTAGCTATAACAGCGATCAGTTGGTTGGGTGCGTGAACATGAACGGTCTCAATGCTTGCAACGAACACATCGCCTCAAACACCCGGAAATTAACAGGGGGTTGGAGGCAAACTCTAGGCTTTTTGGATTGAGGCTCTCTAGGCTCTTCTCTAGGCTCTAGGCTTACTAGGCTCTAACTCTAGGCTCTCCTCTTCCTTCCTGGAGGATCAGGATGGCTTCTGTGGCTCAGGATTCAGCGTTATTGTTTGACAGGGCCCCTGGCGCTTAGGAAACGGGTAGTGCTTGGCAGAGCGGAAGCATTGTTGAGGCTCAGGCTCTGGCTTGAGCTGAGCGGTCGAAGGCAAGGCTCACAGGCTGCTGAGTCAGCACGCTTCTCTGGCGAATTGAAGCAGCTGCAGAGCTGGAGCGCTTGGGCAGGAAGTGGCGCATTGTCTGCAACAACTTCTGTGCTGTGGTGAAGTCATTTGTGAAACAATCCACCGCAGGGCCATAGAGACAAGAAAAGCAGCCTTGTCTGCATCCTTAATCTCTGTTAAATTCAGCCATAAGTGGTGTTCCAACACCACTAAGCTGGCCATGGCGCTGTGAATAGCCTGGGCGATCGACTTTGTAGAGCACAGGGCCAAGTCTGTTGCACTGCACAGCTCTCAAAATTCAGCAGGGTCTGGGCCAGACTCGTCCATGAATTGCAGGAGTTTAGCCTGAAAGAACTGGAGGACCACCATGGTGTGGAGAGCAGAGCCCGCTCGGATCTCTAGATGGCAAGGGGGAGTCATCCTCTGAGCCCGACCAATCCTTCGTGTTAGAAGGCACCAGTGACATGCTGTCATCGGGGAGATCCTCTTCAGATCCCCCAAACGAGACCCAGTCACTCGCGCCAGAAGAGGCAGTGGAGGCAGAAAGTGAGGCATGCGGGATCTGCCCTGACGTGAGCTCACTCCTGGCCGACTGTTTCTTTCTCCAAGGTTCCTGGGAAGAAGAGAACGGGAGAGTGCAAGGGGCAGAGCCGCTCTCTGAAAAAAAGCTAGGTACCCCAGACCACACTCACTTAGCTCGTCAGAAGCATTTGTGGCGTGGCATTTGCAACAACATTGTAAGGAAATTTGCTCTTATAGTAATCGCCAGATAACCATAGGGGAGAACGGTGAATCAGCTTGCGTGCAGAGCACTGTCAATCAGCTTGCTTGCAGAGCGCTAATCCGTCAGCTCGATCTGCGGCAAGGCTCGTTCGACGGTGAGAAGGCTTCTTCTTTTGTCTCGTTGTCCAGCAAGGACAAGATCTTTGTCGCTTCAAGGCTGGAAAAACTGGAAGAGAGTGCAACTCTTAGAGAGAACAAAGGAAATTAACATTTAAACTCACTCTTGTGCACCATTCGAGACACAAGTCTCACCTCAGAATCATCCTAATCTACATCTCTTTCCCTCTTCCCCCATGGAAGCAGAGCCATTGGTTCGCGCAGTTTCCCTGCTCGATTCAATAAGGCTTCAGTATTCGGAGAAAAAGGAGTCTAACTAGGCTAGGAGTCTAGCAACGCAATACGAGTGAACCGTATCAATAGGGAACTAAGTGCCCAAATGTTTTATTGAGATACTAGAACATTATTAGTACTGCTGTTACTTGACATCTACATTCATTATATTGTTCTTCATCACTCCTCAGGAAGAATTACAGGATAACCATTGAACGGAGAACACCTCGAGAAGAATGTGACATCGGAAAACACCGTCAGTTGCGGGAAGACTCCATCAGATCTAACTTCTCTGCAGCGTAGTCTGCAGTTGTAAGTTGACTGCTGGGGTGTTCGAATTCGGGGAAGGTGCATCTCAAATGGGTCTGCTGGCTCATCAAACACCATCCCAGGAACCCAGAAATATTTATAGACATGCTGTAGTGTTTTTCCTTGTAAATTTTTCTTGCTCTTCAATTCGTAAACTCAGGAAAGTTGAATTTTTGGAGAAGTGCTCGCAAGGCTTCTTGACTCTCTGTAAAGAAAAGGGGTCTTTTTTAATTTTATTCAGCTACAGACCTTTTTTCCCCTGAAAAAAAACTTTTCCCCTCTTTTCCTTGTAGAAGCCTGTCAGTTTTGTAGAAAAGAGTGGGCTAACTTGAGTCCTGTCAGCTCCTGGGTCGGTGAGGAGAAGCAGTTATGAGATATTGAGGACTGTTGGAGTAAAACTCAGAACTTAAGCTTACTTAAAACCTAACACTCTCCCCAGTGATCTCGGCATCAATTTACCTTCCTCCTCTTCGATTAGAGAATGTCCAGTAGAATTGATAAATATCCATTCTTTCTTCTTTGTAGACTTGGTTAGGAGGCACTGATGAATAAAAAACTGATGTGAACTTTAAAATGATGTTCCTCTCTGTCAACATGTATCTCAGCAAGCTTTGATATATCAAATTTGGCTGCATGCTGAAACTGAAACACTGAACTGTTTTTATTTATGATTATAAATTCTGATTTTCTACAATAGGTTTTAGTCCCACTAATTATAATAATCGAATATAATTTCAACTCTCTGTCATATCTTGATTTACACTGCCATGTAAAGTATCATACATGCTGCTGGGTGCCTCATAAGCAAATTTTGTCTGATGTGTCTGGTGTTCACAGTTTTGGCTTCAAGATTCAATTGATAAAACTGACTAAACTGTGTCTATTCATGTCAAGATTTTTAAAATAGGAATCATTTCTGCTTTTGAAACTTGTCATGCTTTAATAGCAGCAAAAAAGTCTACTATAAACCTCCTCCACCATTAAATTTTTATGTCAGTTGTTTTGTAAAGCCCACTTTTTATTGTTAAATATCACACTTTTTGAATGCTAGAAAGAGTTTCAAAGAAGAGATGATTCTGCTCAAATCATGCCTGATTCTTCATCGTCCTGCACTTTGTTGCATCTGTTAAGGTGAATTGCAGAGGCAAGTAATTCGTTTGGTTTAAAAAGATAAAAAGGAGGTTGTGAGAAAGTTATGTAATAGATATATAGATATGTCACAACATGATTTCATATATAAGAGAAGCCGGTCTACCTATCAAAGAAAGATTTTGAAAAGCTATGTTCAGTTTATATTGCACATGTACATTTTTTTACTTTATGTCTTTAGATTGTCTTTATCAGGAGGTGGTTATCAATAATCTATCAGTTTAATAGCATATTATTAATGATATTTTTTAACTTTTGTGATTATTCAGTAATGAGGATGAGATGTAAATGTGAAATGTCACATTTAAAACCACCTCTATGGTGCGCGTGTCAAAAAATATAGGGTTTTATTCAGGCTTGGTATGATGGCAATTGTATATTGATGTAATTAAATGTATCAACATAAGATGTGATGTTATTTATTGATATTTTTGTAGAGGTTTCATTTTTCTTAGTGTTGATTTTAACATTGTGTCTTGTGTGATATATACAGAATCATTTTTGTAAACAGTATATCTGCCTTGTCAGAGCAAATTTTATCTGATAAGTATATTTACAAGGCTTTGCAAACACTCAGAAGAATTGTAACTTATTTAGATTGATACATATTGACCAATTAAAAAGAAAATTTATGAAATGAAATAGTCTCTCTGTGTTTACCACTAGTGCCTCTCATACATCTTGCAAATGGTCCATTCTGGGTAGGCCAACTTTAGTCGCAACACATCTTTTGCTCTTGTAATTTTGTGTCTAAAATTCATAACCAACAGTGTGGATATGTTTTCCGTGAGCTTGTGTCCATTCAGTTGACCAATGGACTATCATAGCTGTGGTCTGAAATTCCTCATAGATCTCCAAGAGAGTGTGTGCAAATGATCCCAGACTGCAGAGACACTATGTGAACACAGGTCATGTTGCCAAAGCAAACACAACTCACTTCCTTTGCTGCTCATCACAACAGGTATCTCACACACAACATTTTTCCATTGCTAGTCCATCTATATAACTCCTCCAGGACAAATTTTAATGCTAAGGGAGTGTTCACTCAAAAATGGAAAATCTGTCTTCATTTACTACCTCTCATGTCATTCTGGACCTTTATGTTGAAACACAACTGATGGATTTCTTTTTTTGGCTGAACTGTTCCTTTAAGACTCTCCTAAATGTTTATCTCACCAGACACTCTTCAAATTACCATAAAAATTATGAACCGATAGTACGAAGTCATGATTCTTAATGTTTATTGGAGTACAGTATGAGTTCAAACACACTTCAAAGAACCATGAAATCCCAGCTGATACAAAGTCATTCTTTGACCTCACATCTGGCATTGGAAAAACACATGGAAAAATTCCTTGAAGGCTTCTTAATCAGAAGACTACAGACTACGAGGCTGGACCTGTTGACTAAGCAAATACCCTTAAACAGAGAAGAAAATGTACCATACAAATACACTACAGCTCAAAATCTTACCAAACTGTTATTGTAATGCTTTTACTTTTTCACATCTTGTTACATTGTCCTAGTCTTAACACAAGCGAAGTAGATCTATTTTCAGCACACTTTGATGGACTGTATTTTTCTTTTTTTTTCTTCAGAAATGCAAAGGTTTTCTATAATCATGGTGTTTTCAAGAGGAATCCATTATTCAGTGCCTCTGCCAGAACACATGTTGTTGTTGCTGGAGTGATTCTTAAATATTAGTACAGTGTGTGTGTCTGTGTAGGAAAGTGAATGACCATTTGTAGTGATTTGTGAAATGATCTTGTAAAAATCAGGGAGATAAAAGCTGTCCGTTTACATTAACATTCATTATTACAATGGTGCGGTTGCTCGTCTGGTAATGGATATTGGTACAGGTTTTTCTTTATGCTTTTTTTGATCCAATCACTTGAGCAACAAAATTAGTCACTAGTAAACTTATGATATAATATATTTTGGAAACTACTTTTGAATGAAGGAGAAAGATGCCTTTTTTCAGACAGATGGGAGTAGTTACAGCATTTGCCAGCAGATGCTTACTGGACTGTGCTAACCAGCCAAACCTTGACCCCTGTGAGAAATATAACTTTCTTTTTGATCTGAAGACATGACTTTTGTGAAAAATGGCATAAAAATCATATATTATTACTTTTAGAATGTAAAACCTGACATCCTAGTTAAGTGGTTGTTATAATAGTTTATGATCTGAAGTGATACCCACTCATACTGTTGTTTAATACCCCACACCCAATCCATGGCCAGAACAAAACATTTTTCATTCCTTAAAATGTGTTGCTTTCTCTTGTGAAATCTTATCAGTCCTTTGTGAAATACCACCAGCTTGAACAATAGTGTCAATAAATAAATGCAACAAAATATTTCTTGAGTGCCTTTACTGTAAAAAACAAAAAAAGCCTGTTCATTTAAATCAGTTTATAAAGATGCATGCTAGGATAACTCATTAGAAACTTGCAGGAAAAATACATCCACGAAAGTGTTTAAAGTGCCTTTTAGATTCGTAAGTTCAGAAGAAGTTCAAGAAATAAAAATTTTGAAGAAACCTGATGCAACTTTTAAATGGCATGTTATGTTCAGATAACTTGTTTTAATGTAGGTCTTGATGCACAGCTGAAAATAATCTATGAAAACATGCACCAAAGTTGTTGGTGCCAAATCAAATTCATTCTAAATAAACTGAACTATCAGCAACCATATACCAAGTTTTACACATAATAACAATTTCATATTTCCAAAAGAATCTCATTATTTTCCCTGAAGAATTAAAATGCATATGAATATAAGTGTAATTTCTTTCAGAACATGCTGTTATACTGAATACTAGAATTACTTTTTGGCGGTTCAAGGTCCAAATGACAGTTTCAGTGCAGCTTCAAAGGGCTTTAAATGATACCAGACGATGAATAAGGATGAATAAGGGTCTTATCTAGCGAAACGATCGATAAATAAAAAAGTTTAAGTTTTATAAGCACAAATGCTCGCCTTGCTCTGTTCTGTGATGCGCGTTTGCGACGACACGTAATACACAATTACGTTGAAAAGGTCATGCGTAGGCAGAAGTACAGAGTCAGTGTTTACAAATGTGTGGACCATATACACATATTCAAATGTCTTTGTGTCAGTTTATCGTTTAAAATGCCCATTTCGTGTGCGTATCTTGGGTGTTAAAAAGGCTAAAAGATAATTTTCGTCAGGACAGAAGCGTGACCTTTTCAACGTAATTGCGTATTTCGTGACGTCGTGAACGCGCATCACAGAACAGAGCAAGGCGAGCATTTGTGCTTATAAAACTTAAACTTTTTTTTTTTTTTTTTTAAATGACCGATCGTTTCGCTAGATAAGACCCTTATTCATCGTCTGGTGTTGTCTAAAGCCCTTTGAAGCTGCACTGAAACCGTCATTTGGACTTTGAACCATTTGGGGTCAATTGAAGTCCATTATATGGAGAAAAATCCTGGAATGTTTTAATCAAAAACCTTAATTTCTTTTCGACTGAAGAAAGAAAGACATGGACATCTTGGATGACATGGGGGTGAGTAAATTATCAGCAAAAGTTTTTTTAAAAGTTAACTAATCCTTTAAGGGTTTTAACTCCATTAAATTAAATCTATTTGAATTATATTCTTGAAATCATAACAGTCTTGAACTAAGCCCCAATGCAGAGGCTTAATTATGAAGAAATGCTTTATAATACCCTTTACATAACATTTTTATCTGAGTACAAAACTTCAGCACTCAACGGAATGCTCTCCCTTATTGCACAATTGCATGTGATGTTGGATAAATATTATTATCCAGGCGGGATGTTGTGAGGGATGCTTTCATTAAATTTACTCAGTGGCCAGATTAACATCTGTGCTGTTACAAACAATACAGCTCTCTGAAACAGCCTCAGTATCAACACTGCCCATTGCTCTTCCAGTCCTCTCAGACTGCTTATGACCTCTGTGGCCTTAGTATGTCCTCACAGAGACGTCAGAGTTTCCTTATCAGTTGTGATTCTTTGTCCCAGAGCCCATTTAAGTTTACACATTTAAGTCTTCCTTCCTTCCTCCTTGATGCAGGGTTTCCTTTTCATCAGTGTTGTTCAATTCTGATTAATTTCACTTTCCTGCTACTCGCCCGTGCAGCGCTTTTGGTGTTCAGGCTAAGGAACAAGCCCCTGGGACTTCTCACAATGACCTTCTAAGGTCTGTCACAGTCTTCTTGAATGTTTTGACTGATGTTAAAAACCTCAAAACCTCTGTGTTAATCTATTAATCATCTGCAAAATAATCTGTCTAAAATAATCTGTCTTTATGCATGACGATGCAAATCTAAATATGCTCTTTGTTCAACATCAAAAGGAAAATATCAGAAGTCAAGCTAAGCAGCAAAGCATGAAGTATTATGTAATGCAAGCATTAAAATACCGCTTGCTATCCTGTTTCCATAGCAATAGAGACATTTGAACAGTCCAGAAATCTATCTCAGACCTTTTTTTATTTAATTTAAATTTTTTTATCAGAATGAGTTGATGGAGTGGAGTGGAGTTAAAAAGAGAAATGCAATCTCAGTGCAAAAAAACAGAGCCAATTCTTCAAACCTTCCTGTGACTAAAAAACAACACTGATGATGTGAAGACCCCTTATGGAACAAAAATATATGGGATATACTGCAAAATATGCGATACTTTACATAATACATTTCCATATGGGAAACTATAGTGCTTACATTTTTCAATATACTGCAATATATGCATTGACCATGCATGTCTATATATTAAAGGTGGAGTATGTGATTCTCTTTTTTGTCCATTTTTTCAAAATCACTTGAAATCCTATTCATAACCCACTTACAGCCACTGAGTTAGAATCACTGAAATGAAAATTAAGCAATTTAATCATCTGTGGAACGGGCAGGACTCGAAAAACTCCAGCCAATCATTTCCAAGACCACCTAGAATCATTGGACAGTAAGTCCGTCAATCAAACGGTTGTACCATACCCCCCTCCCCCATCCCCCTCCTGCGAATCAGGGCCAGTGTTGGAGGAAAGAAGGTAGGACCATTTGAGTTGTGTATTTTCAAAATCTGCCGGCCGTTTTGCAAATCACATACCCCACCTTTAATGAATATAAAATATTTATAAATGAAGACAAAAATAGCATTACATGTAATATTCACAAAATGTTATCCTTTATTGTGTACATACACTCACCGGCCACTTTATTAGGTACCCCATGCTAGTAACGGGTTGGACCCCCTTTTGCCTTCAGAACTGCCTCAATTCTTCGTGGCATAGATTCAACAAGGTGCTGGAAGCATTCCTCAGGGAGTTTGGTCCATATTGACATGATGGCATCACACAGTTGCCGCAGATTTGTCGGCTGCACATCCATGATGCGAATCTCCCGTTCCACCACATCCCAAAGATGCTCTATTGGATTGAGATCTGGTGACTGTGGAGGCCATTTGAGTACAGCGAACTCATTGTCATGTTCAAGAAACCAGTCTGAGATGATTCCAGCTTTATGACATGGCGCATTATCCTGCTGAAAGTAGCCATCAGAAGTTGGGTACATTGTGGTCATAAAGGGATGGACATGGTCAGCAACAATACTCAGGTAGGCTGTGGCGTTGCAACGATGCTCAATTGGTACCAAGGGGCCCAAAGAGTGCCAAGAAAATATTCCCCACACCATGACACCACCACCACCAGCCTGAACCGTTGATACAAGGCAGGATGGATCCATGCTTTCATGTTGTAGACGCCAAATTCTGACCCTACCATCCGAATGTCGCAGCAGAAATCGAGACTCATCAGACCAGGCAACGTTTTTTCCAATCTTCTATTGTCCAATTTCGATGAGCTTGTGCAAATTGTAGCCTCAGTTTCCTGTTCTTAGCTGAAAGGAGTGGCACCCGGTGTGGTCTTCTGCTGCTGTAGCCCATCTGCCTCAAAGTTCGACGTACTGTGCGTTCAGAGATGCTCTTCTGCCCACCTTGGTTGTAATGGGTGGTTATTTGAGTCACTGTTGCCCTTCTATCAGCTCGAACCAGTCTGGCCATTCTCCTCTGACCTCTGGCATCAACAAGGCATTTCCGCCCACAGAACTGCCGCTCACTGGATGTTTTTTCTTTTTCGGACCATTCTCTGTAAACCCTAGAGATGGTTGTGCGTGAAAATCCCAGTAGATTAGCAGTTTCTGAAATACTCAGACCAGCCCTTCTGGCACCAACAATCATGCCACGTTCAAAGTCACTCAAATCACCTTTCTTCCCCATACTGATGCTCGGTTTGAACTGCAGAAGATTGTCTTGACCATGTCTACATGCCTAAATGCACTGAGTTGCCGCCATGTGATTGGCTGCTTAGAAATTAAGTGTTAAGGAGCAGTTGGACAGGTGTACCTAATAAAGTGGCCGGTGAGTGTATATTGCACATAGCCTACATGTTCCCATAAATGTGAATGTATGTTCACTCACATATATACACACATTCACGGAATGAGTTACATCAGATTGCTAGTTCCCAGCATGCTTTGCTTCAGACTGTTAAAGGAGAGTAAATATTAAAATTAAGTGTTATTTAATGTGTTTTGAGCAATTTTAATATAGGGGGGAGATCTGTTAATTTTTAATGCTCTGTTCTTTTTTTATTTAAAAGATTTTCTGGTATGTCTGAGTTTTTGGGGTTACTATTGAGCTGAAGAGTAGAGCCTGTGGTTCGGTTGACGATTGGCCAAACACCATTAAGACTTTAAATGCTACATTTTATTAGAAGTGTCTGTGCACACCTCAGTACAGTGATAGTCTCTTGGCTAAAAGTTTTAGTATGTGCTTGTGCTATTATGAACTAGCTTGAAAATATTGTAAGGCTGAAATAGGTGGCTGAAGTTGGAAATTAACATTTGACCTCCCCCCTCTTCCTTGAGACAAATGTCTCACCTTATCCACATCATTCTTTCTCTCAGAGAGTGTATATATATGGTTTTAATGTGAATGATGATCATTGAAGGAATGTGTTTAGTATCATTTTAAAGGTCTCAGTGTGACTGGTACAATGGTCTCATTCCCAAAGAGTAAAACACAAGGTACTAAGGTTTTTAAGAGTTTAGAGATAACTGACACAAAGAAAGGCAAATGGTCTTTTTTCCCCCACCCCAAGAGGTGTAACTTAATGCAAATTAGCAGGTTTTCCATGTGAAAAGATTCTGGCTATTTAATGGACTGCAGTGAAAAGCTCGAGGCTTTTCTGTAATTCTGAGAGCCCGTGAGGTTGAGTCTCAAAAACTCAGCCTCATGTATTTCTTAAAATGTTGGGTTTGCATTTCTCTTATCCTAGAGCATTCGATGTTATTGTATTGATTATCTTTGAACTGATTGTGAAATTGGCATGATACTTTACCCGACATAATAAATTGTAACATTTGATTATTCTAATTGACTTTGACATTGTTCATTTAGCTAATGGTTACAAGGAATAGTCAGACACTCGCTCACATTTAATGATGCACAGATATCATTAAAACCCTGACTATATGGAGTCAGATGAAATAACGAGTTAATACATATGAGAAAGTGTATTGCATTTAATCCAAAATCCCTTTAGCCTGGAAAGGACGGAACATGCGTCCTTTGAATGACCTTCGCCGCTGATCGAATGCCGCCATTGGTTCGATTTAGCGGGGACTTACAAAATGGTGACCCCGACGTGATCTCGCAACAAATGGATTTCTTGAGAAACGTCTTTCCAGCAAAGTATGGGGATTTTAAAATCAACACGAGGTTTGAAATTCTTCTCTGTCTTCTGCGCTGTGGTAAGTCAACTTTTTCTGCCCTTTTCTAGAAGTGTTGTGAAAATGTTGTTTGCATTGTTACGGGTCGGAAAGCCCTAGCTTTGTTTAGTCCAGAACTGAAACACGTGAGGATGTGATAACGGCAGCGCAGATGAAGAAGAAAAACCCTAATAGATTTTAAAGATATATTTGTTTGCCTAAGCAACAAGAAACGAAACCTAAAATTGGAATTACATCTTCCAAATAATTTTCTGGTAGCCTAACTTACTTGATGAAGAGCTGTAAAATTAGAGGCTAAAGTTTTGAAATCAGCGTGTTTTCTCCATTGTTGCATTGGCTTTGTTTGAACAAACTTGCAACATGTGGTGGAAATGAGCAAAGAGAAAGAAAATTCTAAGTTTGTAAACAATTGGAAAACACGTGATTTTATAAATAAAAAGGCAAATCGATGCATTGTTTATGAAAAGCAAATTTTGGGAAAACATGACGATATTATTTACAGGCTAAAACTCAAATATCAAGGATAACACTAAATGCTATTGTCCATGTTGTTTTCAAAAACGCTCAAGGCTAATGCTAAATGCTAATGACCATGCTGCTTTCAAAAACGCTCAAGGCTAATGCTAAATGCTAATGACCATGCTGCGTCCAACGCTTAACCCTTATTTGTTCGGCCTACTGGTGGCGGGCCAAAGCCACATTCAAAACATTAAAATCTCTATATTGCATTTGAAAGCTTACACGTTAACACCGATGGGATTAAAAAGCATGAAATAATTCTGTTAATTTTCAAATTTGGAATTGTGCTTAACACATTGTGCTAATAGAACACACTTTAGTTGTTTGTGCTACAGCATGCACATAGGCTAAATTTAAGTTTATTCATGAAGCACAGGATTGCTTTACTGTAAGTGTGTTTGTATCACTTAGGTAAAGGCTGTAGATGTTGTATTCTAGGCCATGTGTCCTGTGTAAACTGAATTAAACACGTGTGTGTGTGTCTATGCTAAATTTGGTGACTATAATGTGATTCACAATTTGAAAATCAGAAACAGTGAACGCGCATCTGACTAATCCTGACACAAAAACCCTTTCCATATTCAAAGCTAAAGGGAACGAAATTTCCCCAAAATATAAATTGGGACATGTATGATCCTGTCCTGTTTACATTATGGGCCGAAAAGGTCGAGCCTACACTGGACAAACTCAGTAAAAAAGGTCTTAACATGGACGCTACCGACAATGAAAATTTCACGTGGTGGAAAACAGTGGGTAGTAAGCAGAAGAAATCAAAACATGGTGAAATAATTGAGGCGTTAAACTTCATAACTTATAAACGGCTAGATAAGTCAACAAAACTTCTATCTTCGCTTATGGATGTTAAATGCGAAGAAGTGCATTCTAAAAATGCAGAGGCAAAAATGTCTGAGACAAAGATCCAAGATCTGCAAACACAGCTAGATAAATTACTATCTGAGCAGTTAGCCCTATCTGAAAAGTGTAAAAATCACAAATACACCATTGCAGATCTTAAGGCTAAGCTAAATGCTAAAACGTCCAAGTCTCCCAAAAAGCTCAACAGCGATGGGACTACAAATTTGCATTTCTTAGAGGAGGCAGCCTGCTCTAACAATCATGTATCTTTTCAGACAGATGAAGCATGTGATAAATTTTTGAGAAGAGTGCCTGTTTCAGCCTTTAAGGTGATACGGCACCCAAACGGCACAGAGTCAAGCATCCGGCGTCCGTTAACGATAACTGAATGTAACTTGTTTAAAGCAGAGATCGGACCATTCCCTTTAAAAGGGCCATTCGAACCATGGTGGAGACGCATTGTTAGTCTAAAACATGCATTTCAGCTCGAACCAAAAGATATTTGGCAAATTGTTATCAGTTCCATTCCAGATGTTCTGATCTATAAGATACCACAGGTATTGATGACCGGCACCATTGTGCAGTCAATGTCTCAAAATGAGCCTGAGAGTGAAATCTTTAATAGACTAAAACAATGCCTTCGTGATCTGCGTGGTTGTAGTCCTGTTGGATGGGAATTGATTTTCAATCAGAAACAGAGTATTGAAGAATCGTTTGAGACATATGCAGAAAATATGTTTGAACTTTTTGAGGAGTATTCTGGAATTGAAGGTGTTAACCGCAACAATGTAACTCTCCTTGAATTACTGCTTACAAATGCAGGGCCGCGTGTACAGCAATCGCTCACGTATGGAGCTTCTCCAGCACAGAATACATTCGATGGTATTGTTAGCTGGGCAACAAGACTTGAGTCACGAAAACAAATGCATTGTGAGGTAGCAGTGTTAGAATGTCATGAAAATGATCCATTTGCAGGAAAATTCAGAAAGCCACACTGTGGAAAACTGGACAGATTCTGTAATTCCTGTCACAAAACAGGCCATACAGAGGAAAAGTGCTGGACACTGGGCAGAGGAAGACCTCCACCCTATTTCATAAAACGCAGACAATCACACTCTGATGACACAAAACCGCGCACTGCAAGTAACAAAAGCTCAAATGCATCTAAAAATCTTACTGACCTAACAACTTTGGTCACTCAAGGCCTTCAGCTATTAGCGTCATTTGCAAGTCGGGTATCAGCCCAATAGCAAATAGCTTATTAGTTTAACATCTAAATGAATTGAATCCGTCACATTTTACCTCTCCACTCTATGGGAGCTGTTTTTGCATAAAAAAAAATTGTAAATGGTTACGTTTGAATTAATTCTGAATGACTCTGAAAGACTGTTTTTTCCCTAGATTATTGGATTCGTATATTTCCACATCTTTCGCGTCAGATTTAGCGACGACTAATATCCGATACCATTTTAAGTGTACTTGAACGAGGGGACAAGTTATTTCCGACTAGAAACGGCAGACGCTGTTTTCATCAAACTAGGTTTGGGTGTGTCCATATCCACTGTTTTAAGTTAATGATTACTTTGGATAAACGTACGTGGTTTACAGATCACGGGCTTGACCTGAAGCCATTTTAAGAGAAGTTGAGTTGATGAACTGTTATCTTTCATGGTGGTCAATCGTCCCTACTAAAGTAACACATTGATTTAACTTCTAGAGGAGGCGTTCAAGGCGACTTGTGTCAAATTACCTCTGAATTGGTTATTGGAACTGACGGGGGTGTGTCGTGCGGCCTTGAGAGAAGGACTGCAGAGCGATATAGCTTCCTGATCTGAGCGGATAAACTAAAATTAAGAGTTCAAAAGAATAAACAAACGTTAAAAATGGCCACTTGGCCTTCTTATAGTCTTTAAAAAGACTAGATGAAAAGAAAAGGTATTCGAAACCTAGCAAACAGAAAAGAGAAACAGCAAATGTACATCTTATCAGCCTGAGCCAGAAAGCCTTTTCATATTCAAATGTATTGATACAAGAACGAGCAGAGACTCTTCAGAGACCAAAAACAATATAATTTCACTTATATTCTTAAATATAATTGTATTATAACTCGAATTATAATACACATTATATTGTAATCGCCACGCCAAGCAGGGCATTAATTGGAGAAGTGTGACATTAATCCCTTGAGCTACCACCCAGTGCCAAAAGGGCGGACGGAGGTGTGCTTTTATTTTTGCATTTAAAAAACACTCTCAGAAGTGTGGCACAGGTACTGATCAAGGACGCATATTTACAAGGAGGGTGTGAGCTAAACATTGAACAGAAGTACCACAGCCTTTTGCAGGTCACAAGAGATCTGCACTAACCAAATGTGTGAACGACACCACACCAAAACAGGTGAACTAATTTATGCCCACAGATCTGGCTGTAATGAAAGCAACTTGAGGTAAAAGCCAGACAAAATGTCCCCAGCAGAACTGGGATCTCTAATGCTCATGACACAGCAGACTGTGAAGGCTCGACTGCAAGAGCAGCTTTAAGGTGTCGCACACTGCACTGAAACAACGGCAGTAATTCAGACCTGGTCAATGAAACTCGGTTTCATGTGACAACGGGAATTAAAATCGCAATGGAGGAAGCAAAAGAATTCCACATGTCTGAATTTAAAACTGTTGAAAACATCAGAATTAACTGTGGTTCTCTCTGCATTTGCTTTTGTCAGGTTTACTTCTGCAATTCCTCGGAGGACGGATGCCAGGACGGGCCGGACTCCACCTGGATCACCAGGACAGCGGGATTGTTAGAACAGAACCTGAAACACGGGAGATGGGTGAAACGACACTTCAAAGGCCATTTACATCTCACAGTAGCACATCACTACATTAGCATGGCCTACCAGTTTAGAACTGGAACTAAATTTGCAACACAATTGTTATAGATTATATTCCACCCATCTCCTAGACATGAACCCACACTCCTCCATCACTACACCCTCACATCAACATCACCTGGAAAAGATCAAGTCTATCCAGGTTGAACACGACACATAAGAAGATAAAGATGACAGAGTCCAAAAGTGTCACTTCACTAAAGATCTATTGTGCATCTTCACACGGACAGATGCGGATAGCTTCACACACATAGGATGGGAAAGCTGATCCCATGACATAACATCACTTTTATCATAACATACTGTTCACAACACTCTTCCAACCCATGGGAAAACACTGTAATATACATATGAATGGCTACAGTCGCAAATCAATGATGAAAAATTATGAAGCAGAGACAGACCTGCTATTCAAGTTTCAAAATGTTCAAACTTTCTGATTGTTGTTAGGGTTGTTGGAAGGTCAGAGGGCCCCTGATTTCTCAACAAACCAATAATAACAGAAACATCATCAATAACGAATAGATCCGAAGTGTGAGCGCTTCAACAAATTACAGAATTTAAAATTTACATGTCATCGACTGTGACTGAGCCACACACACACACTCTCTCTCTCACACACACACACACACACACACACACACACACACACACACACACACACACACACACACACACACACACACACACACACACACACACACACACAAACAACTGTTGCAAGGAATGAACAATCTCCATTCTTGTATGATTATTCATGTTCCAAGTCACTCCTTATATCTGCATAGGTGGCTTGCATTGGAAGATTCCCGAACAAACAGTGATTCTTCATATTTTTGTATTTGAATATTATTATTGTTATTACAAGATGTATTGATGCGTACCATTTATTTGATTATTTGATTATGCACCGACTTCTTGCTGCATTTCCTTTGAGTAAGTCAGACCAAGAATATTTAAATTCCACTACCATTTAATATCATCACAGTGGTGAAAGAATTGGATATTAAAAATGAGACCACCTTACCTGACCTTGAGAAACATATGAGACCGATGTACCATTCACACTTGCTGACATGAACATGGTATTTTACATTGAACATGACTTGATTTGTTTTGTTGCATTATATGTTTTCCTATGCATTTCCTTTACGACTTGAAGTTCATATGTGCTCAATCGTGAAGCGGACATTTAAGATGCTTGTCAGGTGTCTCACACAAAGCAGTGTGGAATCAAGGAGAACCCCTTCACCCACTGAGGTCTGCCCAGACAACCGCACCGCTGGAGGTGACAGGATTGGTCAAGGAGGGTCAGATTATCATCATGGGGAAGGTGCCAGAGAAGCAGAAGTTTCTCCATGACACGTCAACTGAACAAGTCAAAAAGGTCCAGATTGACTCTATGAACCTCGTTCGCATCACAGAAAGAAAACCTGAACGCATTCATCCACCTGCTGGACTCAAGCTACATACACCTGGTGAGACCAGGTGTTCTACAGGTGAACACAGCTCTCTGAGCTTCTACAGATGCTGACATTGAAAACACCATTTTTGAGTTACACCTCAAGGATTAGGTTATCTGACCCACGGGGGTCAAGGAGGGATCTGTAAGGCTGAAATAGGTGGCTGAAGTTGGAAATTAACATTTGACCTCCCCCCTCTTCCTTGAGACAAATGTCTCACCTTATCCACATCATTCTTTCTCTCAGAGAGTGTATATATATGGTTTTAATGTGAATGATGATCATTGAAGGAATGTGTTTAGTATCATTTTAAAGGTCTCAGTGTGACTGGTACAATGGTCTCATTCCCAAAGAGTAAAACACAAGGTACTAAGGTTTTTAAGAGTTTAGAGATAACTGACACAAAGAAAGGCAAATGGTCTTTTTTCCCCCACCCCAAGAGGTGTAACTTAATGCAAATTAGCAGGTTTTCCATGTGAAAAGATTCTGGCTATTTAATGGACTGCAGTGAAAAGCTCGAGGCTTTTCTGTAATTCTGAGAGCCCGTGAGGTTGAGTCTCAAAAACTCAGCCTCATGTATTTCTTAAAATGTTGGGTTTGCATTTCTCTTATCCTAGAGCATTCGATGTTATTGTATTGATTATCTTTGAACTGATTGTGAAATTGGCATGATACTTTACCCGACATAATAAATTGTAACATTTGATTATTCTAATTGACTTTGACATTGTTCATTTAGCTAATGGTTACAAGGAATAGTCAGACACTCGCTCACATTTAATGATGCACAGATATCATTAAAACCCTTTTATATATGGAGTCAGATGAAATAACGAGTTAATACATATGAGAAAGTGTATTGCATTTAATCCAAAATCCCTTTAGCCTGGAAAGGACGGAACATGCGCGAGACCTTCGCCGCTGATCGAATGCCGCCATTGGTTCGATTTAGCGGGGACTTACAATATGAAACAACTTATAATGTAAATAATAATAAATAAAAAAAAGAACATTACATTATATATTTCTCTATAAATGTGAGTTTATGTTGAATGAATAAATATATATGCAATATATTACACGTTAAGTACCATATCTGATCACATATACATCTATATATTATGAAGAATATTACTGAATACAAAATTACATACATTATTATATATTAGTAAATACAGTGAGGAAAATAAGTATTTGAACACCCTGCTATTTTGCAAGTTCTCCCACTTGGAAATCATGGAGGGGTCTGAAATAGTCATCGTAGGTGCATGTCCACTGTGAGAGACATAATCTAAAAAAAAAATCCAGAAATCACAATATATGATTTTTTAACTATTTATTTGTAAGACACAGCTGCAAATAAGTATTTGAACACCTGTCTATCAGCTAGAATTCTGACCCTCAAAGACCTGTTAGTCTGCCTTTAAAATGTCCACCTCCACTCCATTTATTATCCTAAATTAGAGATGCACCTGTTTGAGGGACCACCGTTTCCAAGGTTGGTAATACACTAATACGTCATGGTTTGAAATCATGCACGGAAGGTTCCCCTGCTTAAACCAGCACATGTCAAGGCCCGTCTTAAGTTTGCCAATGACCATTTGGATGATCCAGAGGAGTCGTGGGAGAAAGTCATGTGGTCAGATGAGACCAAAATAGAACTTTTTGGTCATAATTCCACTAACTGTGTTTGGAGGAAGAAGAATGATGAGTACCATCCCAAGAACACCATCCCTACTGTGAAGCATGGGGGTGGTAGCATCATGCTTTGGGGGTGTTTTTCTGCACATGGGATAGGGCGACTGCACTGTATTAAGGAGAGGATGACCAGGGCCATGTATTGCGAGATTTTGGGGAACAACCTCCTTCCCTCAGTTAGAGCATTGACGATGGGTCGAGGCTGGGTCTTCCAACATGACAATGACCCGAAGCACACAGCCAGGATAACCAAGGAGTGGCTCTGTAAGAAGCATATCAAGGTTCTGGCGTGGCCTAGCCAGTCTCCAGACCTAAACCCAATAGAGAATCTTTGGAGGGAGCTCAAACTCCGTGTTTCTCAGCGACAGCCTAGAAACCTGACTGATCTAGAGAAGATCTGTGTGGAGGAGTGGGCCAAAATCCCTCCTGCAGTGTGTGCAAACCTGGTGAAAAACTACAGGAAACGTTTGACCTCTGTAATTGCAAACAAAGGCTACTGTACCAAATATTAACATTGATTTTCTCAGGTGTTCAAATACTTATTTGCAGCTGTATCTTACAAATAAATAGTTAAAAAATCATACATTGTGATTTCTGGATATGCACCTACGATGACAATTTCAGACCCCTCCATGATTTCTAAGTGGGAGAACTTGCAAAATAGCAGGGTGTTCAAATACTTATTTTCTTCA
The DNA here is from genome assembly GCA_031834385.1 of Semotilus atromaculatus. Lineage (NCBI taxonomy): Eukaryota > Metazoa > Chordata > Actinopteri > Cypriniformes > Leuciscidae > Semotilus > Semotilus atromaculatus. Next base: position 6,036,968 of record JAULUF010000035.1, read on the forward strand.
CTGTAAATTCAAGTGAAACGGCATCTCGAACAAGAAAAATATACTCAATACTTATTTCTTTGTTATTGAACAGCAGCATAAAAGTTTCTTAAAAGATTATTTTAAGCATAAGAAACAAACAACAATGTGCCACCAATGCACCAGTCTGTGTCTGAACGTATGGTTTTGTAAAAATGTGCAGACAGCAGTATGATGGTTTACTTTATTAACCGGTTAATTCACAGTTTGTTTAAAAAAATTCCAGCCTAGACCTCACTTGACAATGGATGAAATTATAAAAACTGAAGCTCCTATTACACAAGCAAAGGAAACGTTTTTACTTGAATTTGGCCTGCTTCCAAAAGATCTGGATGCGCGTCAAACCACGATGGTTCTCAGCTGTGTTTCCATCTTCCATTCCCTTTAGGTACTCCCAGCACAGATTTCAGTAACTGGATAGACTTTGAGAAATACAGGCCACACGAGACGTGTTTGTAGTTTTAAGAATTAACCCTGTAAGTTTAAGGGCAAGAAACAGGAGCATAGTCATCAGGCTAAAAAAAGATCCTAAATCCTAAAAAATCCATATAGTAGATTTTCATGTGAAATGTGTCTGGTCTCTTGAAATACAAATGAAACTGTGATAACATATGATTGTTGTTTGTTTTAGTAAAGTCAGGGGATTTTTATTTTCGTGATGGCTAAACAAGTAACCAATTTAGACAATTTACTATTTCAGACTTATCTTATATTCTTACGTAACCTTTACACATAGCCTACATTTCTTGTGACATACACCAACGAATATGGGCGTATTGACAGCATATAAAGTGTTTATGTATGGATAGCCTTAAAAATACTAAAATCTTTATTAATCATTACTATTATATTTATATGATTAAGTTACATTTGACTAATATAGCCTACATATATTTTTAAAGAATATATGAAACCGTTAAAATTAGGTAAACGTGCTGAATAGGCAATGACATTAAACATATTTAATTAATGCCATAAATTCCATGAATTTTTAAATTGAATGACCAAAATTCGTAAACATTTCTACGTTTTTAAAGTCATTCATACATAATGTGTTAAAATACTGTCAGAACGTTAATAATGTAGCTATGTTTCCATGTCTATGCAATCATTCAAAAATGCATGTGTACTAGAATCAAACTTTACTTGTGAATAACTTTAATTTCTACCAGAAAGACTCGGGAGAATAATACTGTAACAATAAACCATTTATTAACAGCCCAGCAAGCAAAATTATGACCCCGTCCGTAGCTAGCGATCCGAGGGTCCGGACTCTGCATTTCCTGCCTGAAGGCGAAGGCAGGGGCGCAGCCGACCCCCTGTGAGGTATGGGAACGGACCATCCTGGTGGTGGGGAGGATGGAGGGAAAGGAACCATCTTGGTGGTGGGGAGGGTGGAGGTGAACGGAAGCGTCAGCATCTGCAAACTCAGACATGTGTAAGTAGGCTACCCATCTTTTATACCACAAGTATTAGAACGCGATTGGATAGATGAGAAGGTAATGAGTGACGTATCAATTAGGGTTGTGTGATGTCTACCAATTTGGCATCAGACGATGTGTACAGTGAAACATCGCGATGGACGATGATATCGGGAGGAGGGGCGGGGCTAGCGTTCTAATTATTCACTCAAGCAATAAGCCCCGCAAAGCCATGTTTTACAGTGAATTTAGAACAGCTAAGGGGTGTTGGCACAACGCGGAGATATTTTCCTCTACATCTCATCAACAATTTGATTTCAGCACGCTCTGTAGCAGCTGACCACTGAGGAGCGAATGTACAGTGACGCGACAGAACTGCCAGATTCAAACTGTGCTTTCGCGCTATGGCTGGCGCTGAGCCACATAATGTTTATTTTAGTTTCAGACATTTAAATACATATAATTTATAGCAAAACAATACATTTATAGTTTGTAAAATACACAATGGTGTCTATGGAAGCAGCAATAACAACCCATTCAAATATATTTGCCAACGGATTTTATTCATATACAACACACAGTGTAAGTAACTATAAAGTTAACTCTATTCTTCTCCCAGTTCACCGCCCATGTATTTTGGGAGAAACTGATGAATTCACGTGCTGTAATAAACCCAACAGACAGGAATCTCTGAACTGCGGCCCAAACAAACATGACGGCATACATAACATAACCCATCTCACGTTACAGATCAAGTTCATTTATAAAGGTTTTTTAAACGACAAAACAAACTCACTTACAGGTATTTGTAAATCGGAATAGAAGATAGTTGATGACATGGTAATCAGGTTTGTTAATATTTAGAAATAAAAGCACTAACGTTACATCTGTCATACAGCGCTATTTTGGCTGTGGTGAATCACGTGCCAAGCATGACGCGTCACCATGGATCGCGATGCTGGCTTAACATCGTGATGTCTGTCAGCCATCACGATGGACAATGATATCGTCTATCGGCACAACCCTAGTATCAATTGAGTCTTCCTGGCAGAACTTAGACTGAAGCTTTCATTTCTAATGAGATCATGTTCACTGTTTGGGATTGTTTCAATAGTAAGATTTAAGAACTTAAATTGATGTCCATTTTTCACACTCATATGGAAAAGCAACAGTCTGATATGGATTCCCTCAGAGTCAGGTGGCACTTCCAACTATTGATCTTATTTCATGTCCTCTTTTAATGTAGTGGACATGTGGCATTTGTGGATAAGAAATATTCATAATAAACCTACACCTATACAGCTAAAAAAAGCCTAAATCTTCAGGTGATGAAAAGGGTTGCGTTTCCCAAAAGCATTGTGAGAAGTAGATTGTAGAAACCATTGGTGGCAATGGTTCTATGATGTACTTAGGCTTACAATGCTTTTGGGAAACATAGCCCAGCTTTGTGGACATGTTGCTGACAACGAATTTAGACAAAGGGCAACGAATTTAGACAAAGGGCAACTAATTTGAGAAGTACTGTGTCTGTTATCATTTTGATTCAGTCCATATTGTTAAAAGCGCTATAAATGAAGGTGACTTGACTTGACATAGTTTCTGTTGGACAGGCTTTTGTCTTATGACTTGACATAGTTTCTGTTGGACAGGCTTTTGTGTTATGTCTCAACCAATAAGCCCTGTTTAAATTCAGCATATATACAGTCTCAGTTCTCTCAGATTGCCAAAACATAAGAAACAAGACCTAAATTAGTCAACAATATCTATTCATTTCAAGCTCACACATAAAAAATAGCTCTTGATCTAGAGTTGACAGACTGAAGAATACGGCACAACTCATTCAGCAAACTGCATGTTTTAATTTGTAAAACACAAAAATTCAGATGGTATATTTTCTTATGGAAAGGACTTCAGAAGAGGAAAAGAAAACATGGGAATTATATTCATATCAATGTAATTCGATTTATGCACAAATGTTCCATAGAGAGTCATGCAATTCCTGTCTCAGTACTCAGCTGGGGCTGTTTTCAAGCTTTGAAATGTTCTTTTAAAACATGATCTTAATTCAGAGCAACCAGCACGCCACACCATCAGACATCTCGTGGGTACAGCAACTTCGATGTCAAACTCCATTTGCTTCAGATCATTTGAGAATTTCATTGAGGAGTGCTCCTCTGCTCTCCTAAAATACTTGAGAGTGAAGCCTGGGGGGAAAAGACCAAGCTTTACCATTTAAAGCAAATAACATCTGACTTTAAAACTGCATTATGGGATGAAAATCCACAAAGTACTCAGACTTTAAGAATGTGTCTGATCCACCCTGTTTTATAGCCAGGCTGTGCTTTTTTGTAGAATGAAGTTCTGGAAGGTTTACCTGACACATTCCCACGATGGCCGTGGTTTGGATTTTATTAAAAGTGCATGGGAACCGCATGGGAGTGGTCAAGATGTTTCAATTAAATTACATCCATACCCTTCTTTGTCCCCAATTATTAATATTTATAGCAGGGGTAGGGTGGAAGCACAACACTGGCCCAGCCTTAATCACAATCCCATGTAAATGAAAAAAGTGCCACTGACACTTTTGGGCATGATCTTGCTCAGAAGTTTCTGATTTATTTCTTTTCAGATCAGTCTGTGCACTTTAATTCAAATCATTGGTTATACAACATTTCAGACTACACACAATTTTCCTGAGTCCTCTCTGAGAATATCTTCGAAAACATTGCACTTTTAAAGAGGAATTAGAGTACAAAAACACAATGCCTTCTAACCAGTGATTATCACATATAGACTACAGCCTTTTTCCACCTTAGAAACATTGCTAAGCTACATAATATGCTATCAGTCTCTGATGCAGAAAAGTTAGTTCATGCATTCATGACCTCGAGACTAGATTTCTGTAATGCTTTATTAGCTGGTTGTCCTGCATCTTCAATAAACAAGCTACAGTTAGTCCAAAATGCAGTCGCTAGAGTTCTTACTAGATCAAGAAAATATGATCATATAACACCGATTTTATTATCACTTCATTGGTTACCTATAAAGTTCCGTATTAATTACAAGGTATTGCTTCTGACTTATAAAGCTCTAAATGGTTTAGCTCCAGTCTATTTAACGGATCTTCTATCGCCCTATAATCCTTCGCGCTCTTTAAGATCACTAAATTCGAGGCTTCTGGTCATACCTAGGATATCCAGATCCACCAAAGGAGGGAGAGCATTTTCACATTTAGCTCCGAAGCTCTGGAATAGCCTTCCTGATATTGTTCGTTGCTCAGACTCGCTCTCCCAGTTTAAAACTAGACTAAAGACGCATCTATTCAGCCAGGCATTCATATACATTTTTTTATCTTATAGTTACAGTAAATCCGGCCTCTAGTTCATAAACGCCAGAGGAGAACTGGCCCCCGACTGAGCCTGGGTTCTCCCAAGGTTTTTTTTTCTTCTCCATTGGGTCACCTGATTGAGTTTTAGTACACCATTAGGTCACTTGATGGAGTTTTTCGGTTCCTTGCCACTGTTGCCTTTGGCTTGCTCAGTTGGGGATATTCAAATTAAATAACCAATCATTAATACCATTGATCAGCCCTACCAAACGTGGATGTCTTTTTTCCAGTAATCAGTCCCTCCAGGATTTCGCGATGTCGCGATCGCAACTATTAACGCAACTTCAACAAATCCACGTGAATTCAGTGCGCCTTGCAATTTTTACAAATCACTGCAACTTTTCTGCAACTTTGACCAATCATCGCGCCGCGGTCACCTGCAAAACGTCATCATACGTCAGCAATCGCTTGTTTTGTTCAGAATACGCAGCAGATGTGGGCTGCCAACGTCTCACATTTAGGCTACCTGCCAACTTAGCGCCTTTAGTGGCAAAAAAAGCGACTAGAGACAAATCTAGCGACTTTTTGGACAAACCTCAGTAACCAAATGTTGCCAGCACAATCCTGCGAGCGCGATGTTTGCTTTCTCCCTGCCGTCACCTCTCTATATCGAACGCGGATGGCACCCTTTAGCGTCAATATGAGACGCCGATATATATGGGTCAGAAGGCGCCTCCTAGCGGTCTAACCCTAACCCTACACCATACCTAAACCTACCCATCTCTCTGCATGTTATATTGACGCTAAAGGGTTCCATGGGCGTTGGATTTAGACGCTTTGTCAAAGTGTCAGAATATGACGCCTTGGGATGAGGATGCGTTGGAATGGCTGAGAGGAGCAGCAGCACGGCAGCTGACAGACGGGAATGAGCAGTGTTGTTTCCACGGACTTATCACTTATCTGCTTCTCTTTTGTTTTATATTTAAAGAATTTACCATTTTATTTTCCTTTCTTTTCTTGTGTTTATCACTTGTAATACTCACTATCACAGTGCATTTCACCCAGTTCCCGAACTCTCTCAATTCAGATAATTTTACACATAAAAAATTGCTACTCGTTTTATTGTCTGACAAAAAAATAAGGAAACGAGAACGGCTTTATTGGAGATTCGGCTATATTATATTATATTAAAATATAGTATTAAACTTTAGATTTTTCCACCATTCAACTTTTGTGGCTATTCCTAAGAAAACTGTATTTTGCACTTTATTAGTATTAGCATCTTTCAACATAAATGCTGCTTAATGTTTGTTAGGTTCTGCACATTTACATTTTTGCAGGTGAAGATCTTGTTTTAAAAAAAGCTTAGATTTTTTTTATTTTTTGTTAGATTTTGCTGTCTTTAAATCATCTGTTTTGCCTTTTTATAAGGTTACTAAAGGTTAGTTAGTGGGTTTGTTCTCATTAACGTGTGTTACAAAGTGAGCACATTTGTCTCTGAAGTAAATTCTGGACTACAATAGAGCAGATGGTGAACAGTGTTTTCTGTGGGACATAATAAGTCTCTTTGGGGTGGACTTTGGGCTTTTTCACTTAGTAAACCTATAACATGCACAAAAAAAGATATATAACACAATAAAGGAAAGGGAAAAGGCCAAAAAGCATAATACGAGCACTTTAAGTAAAATTCTATCTACATTTGCCGTTTTAACCTAAAAACAAATGCAGAAGAACATCGCAACTTTCATCGCAACTTTTTAGAAAAGCGGCCGCAACATCAGGCATTTTAGGCCGCAACAATCACAAAAAAGGCCCGCGAAATCCTGGAGGGACTGAGTAATAAACAAACTTTGTTATGTTGTTTTGATTGATACTGTGAAGCTGCTTTGATACAATCTGTATTGTGAAAAGCACTATATAAATATATTTGACTTGACTACACATTTCTGTGGATTTGACCATTCATGTATTCCATAACAAAATGTCTTGAGCAATATTTAGCTCACAGGAACACTAATCTCTACAATGGAACTTTCAATAGCATATTATCTTCAAAAATATGAATATTAAATTATGTTTTAAAGTTAAAGGCATAGTGTGTGTAAGGCTGGGCAAGGCTTACGTTCCCCTGGCCACGGACTTTAGACTAGTGTGACATTTTCTCACTCAAACCACTGACTGCTGCTGCTTCTAATTGCTTTTAGAGGGAAAAGCTGCCCATAACTACTGGTCTAGGATTAGTTTTCACCGTAATATTAGCATATTGGCATAACATATTTGTCAAACGATCCAAAACTTATTTGTGTTTGCGCTCTAAAGCAGAAACTTTCAACCTTTTAGGACATGCGCCCCCCTACGTTTATCTATTAAAGGAATCCATTATCAATTTCAGTAAGCACTGTTTCTGGAATTCCTGAAACACCTCCATTTAAAGTCTTGAGTTTTCTTCCGGGAACGTATATGTCACAATATTCCCCATTAAGGTGCAAGGCCTGGTTGAGTTGCATTAGTAGTGTGTTGAATCTCACAGTTAAGAGTGTGACATTTCCAAAACAAAATCAAGCAGTTGACCAATCACAGCACACTGGTCCAGCCAACCAATCAGAGAACGTTGCACTTTTCGGAAAGAGGAGCAATAGAGACAGGAACTAAACAAAGCATTGATGACAGAAATTTGTGAAAAATGATGACAGAAATTTGTGAAAAATAATGTGTTTTTTTAATGTTCAAGGATGAAAACATTCTAGTAGACCCCAGAAACAAAATCAAGACTTTGTAAAAGGGCATAAAATGGCCTCTTTAAAATACTTCTTGAGTGTGGGGCAACTAAATGACATACAGTGCTTATAGGCCACACATCCTTATTAACATAATTTAATCACCAATTTTAAAACAAAATGGGTTTTCAAATAGTGGATAAAGTAAAAAAAAAAACTACCATAAACCAGTTCCTTTTTGATCACCAAACGAAAACACATTGCTCACTTTAGCGTAGTGAGATCTCATTGAGTTCCCTATCTGTCAGTCCCATTCGACGTTATGTTGAAGACTGACAAATGGGGTCTCACTTGGGAGCCCCAATCACCTCTGAGTTTTAGAAAAAAATGGCTAATGATTTGAAGCCCTCTTTCTGGTGGTCTACGGCACATTCAGCGGTGCAACCAGCAACAGTACATGGATAAGTGCAGTGATTCCCCTCTGTGCGCTTCAGCATAAATAGCAGTTTCCCTAAAAGAGCAAAGTGGACGGTGAGCATATTTTAACCCTCTGGGGTCTGAAAACGCACCGGCGCGTTTTGCGCAATTTTTTTCACATAGCAGCATAATAGACTTAAAATACTCCGTCATTTTTTGTCATACACACTTAAGAAATATGAAAAAATTAACTGTTAAAATGTCTACTTTTTAATGGGTCCACTTCCAATCGAAATAAAACATTGTACTTTTGTAAAATAAAGAAAATAAACAGGGTGTACGTTCTGCCTCTCCGTCTCCGTGAACTTTCTTTCTGGAGCACGTCTCTAAACGTAAACAAAACTCAGCGAATACTAGTCACACAGGCATGAGCAATATATCTTTATAATCATTTAAGTGTGTACTTTTAAATGATCTAATTCAAAACTAAAACAAATAGTCTCTGTTTATGTAATCTATATAAAAAGAGAGAGATGTCAGTCGTTCTCATTTCAGCTAATTATCTTTTAATGTGACCACGCCCACAGAAAACGCGCGCTATTCAAACGCAAATGATCTGAGGCAAGCCATGACAACTGTTAACGCCCCCATATCAGCTGGAAAAAACACATCAAGTTGAACAAGTATCGTGTAGTTACTTTACCTCGTCTTGCTGCGCTCTGAGGAATAATACTATCGTCCTAATCCTAGAACAATTTACATCAGAAGTGCTTGTAGTTTCATTCCGAGGAGCAACGAATCAAGCTGATGTAGTAAGTTATTTATTCTTAAGAGCTTTGTTATAATCACGATATTGATAGTGTCTGAATTGTGTGTCTGTGTGTGAATGATGAATGAAAGGCACGCGCTGTTGTTTACAGCTGTACAGCGCACATCTCACACTCGCATAAACACGATATGTTACAGACTAAATATGAATATTTAGACAAGATTTCATTGATTAGTTTTGGATGGATTATAAAGTTTTTACTGTTAAAACAGACTACTGCCACATTAAATAAGCTTTTGTTCGCCAATTTCTGCTCATATATTACCCTTGAAATACGTATACTTTTTACAAAGAAAGATTACACTTGAAATATTGTTAAATTTGTAATCTTTTTTTTTTGTGTGTTTTATTAGTGACAATTTTGGGGAGAGGATACATATTCCAAAACTTTCTGAAAATACAGTATGAGATTTAACTGCACAATTACTAGAAATGTTTAGCTTTGATATTATTCCATTTGCATACAAAATATGTGGATAAAGACATTTTTTCAAGATATTTCCAATATATATTCTACAGAATTGGTTCAAAGTTAGAGTTGGAAACATCTTGAAAAAAATGTGTGTTTTTCCGCTGGGTACCACAAGAAAGTATGCGAGGACAATATACACACACACACACACACACACACACGTGTGTGTGTGTGTGTGTGTGTGAGAGAGTGTACAGTATATAGCTTCTTTTGTCCTCGCATTCTTTGGTACCCAGTGACACCTATGTGAAAGGCTAATTATGCGCTCATTATTATGCAAGCCTTTGTCTTCTCAGGTGAGAATCACGCCCACTCGCATATTGCCCTTCCACACAAAAAGCGTCTTAAAATTTTTTCATCAATGTATTGTTTTGTGTAAATGATTAGGCAGGATGATTTTCAGATAATTTTGAAGCAAAAATTCTAGGCGACAACGTCCATTAGTCAAAAGTATTGTGGACACATGTTTAGTAGAGTCTTTAAGTTTTTGTTTTTTCAATAACCATGCATAAACAATATTCCTTCAAAAATACAAACATGTACATACATGTTGCTCACATATTATGGTAGGCCTGTTTGTGCTAAATAGAGTGTAATTTCACCTTTGCCATTAATATGTTTATAAGCAACTGAAAAAAGCTCAAATGTCAGGGCATGTCAAAACGTCTCAGGGACCCCAAAAAGCCCTTAGTAGCTAGGGCTAGGCCTAGTAGGTTAGGTAGAGGGTTAACCCTTCAGGCCAGAGTTTTTTTCCTAAAACGTTAGATTTTGACATCTTAATTTCAAAAGGCTATATCTTAAAAGTGATAAAAGATTATTTTATATTAAGGATTATGTCAGTTATGTGGGGTTATCTTTGTTTTTACACTTTCCTTATTAATCAACTCACCAGTCACGGCGTAGATGGAGTAAGACTTTTTAATGTTGACTTCTGGGAGGTTGAGTTCTTTGCAGAGTTTTCCAGAAATAAAATTTCCCGCTGAACCAGAGTCGACGATGGCTGTCACAGATATACAGGTTTCTTGAGTCTCTATGATTACATGAATCGTGAGGGGTGCTGATACAATGGGGTGATTTAGAACTGAGCTTACCATCATTCTTCCTGGTCGAATTGGACAGTTAAGTCTGAAATGACCTTTGGCACCACAGTACATACACAGTTTCAATTCTCTTCTACGAGTACGTTCTGTCTGGGAAAGTCGGAAAGTGTCGACTTGCATCTCTTCAACTTGACTCTCGGATGTAGAACTTCTTGTGCTCTGTTGTAGTGCAGGGTGACAATCCAGATTATCCTTGTAACAACTCTGAGATCTTTGAGACACTCTTATAGCTTGCTGGATGAATCTTTCAAGTCCTAAGTTGTCATCATATATCGCCATTTGAAGACGCACGGCTGGATTCAAACCACGGCGATAAACTGAGATGAGCGCCCTTTCATTCCATCCACTGTTAGAGGCTAGAGTGTGAAATTCCACAGAATAGTCAGACACTGTCCTCTTCCCTTGATGCAGCTGCAACAGCTGTTCACCGAACGAGGAATCATCCACTGGACGTCCGAAAACTTCTTTGAAATGCCTCACGAATTCTGGAACTGATACTTCAGCCCATCTCAACGTCGCTCCAGATAATTGCTGGATAATAAATGCCACTTTCGATCGTTCAGTAGGATATAGTTGAGCTTGTTGTTCCAGAGCAAGTGAACACTGTAACAGGAATCCGTTGCAATCCTCCGCCCGACCAGAGAATGGCGCTGGGCGCGACGGTGGGCTCGCGAAGCAGGTGATCGAAGAAGCGGAGTTCACGGAAGCGCTAACAGGAGGAAACATTGGATTTACCGTGGTTGCTGTTTTTTTTTTTTTTTTTTTACCTCTTTTTGTTATGGTCAAGCCTTCTGTCAGGATACAGGTTCGGAGACAGAGGTAAGTGAATGAACATAAACTTTATTTTGTAACATACAAGGTGAGTGCTCAAAGTTTTAGGTGTTCAGGGGTGAATTTGAGGAGGAAACTTCGGCGTGAAGGATTCCAGGTGAGCAGATCCTCTTTCGTGTGACTTCCATCAAACCAACTCAGTTCAGTAATACTTGCTTTCTTTCTTTCAGGTCATCCGTTTGCGAACGAGATTCAGGAAGGGTACATGGATTCTGGACAAAGCAGGGACCATGGAGTGGATCCTGAGGGCATCAGAACATAGACAGAGATGTTAGTATTTTGCAGGTAAGTATACGTTATGTTCCTTGGTGCTGGATGACACGGAGGGTTTCTTTGTGACTGGTTAGGGTCTGTTCCTGTTGGAGGCTTGACAATGACTGAGAGTGAGCTGGGTGTTTTTATGCCGGGATGGATGTGACTACTGATTGTGAACAGGTGCAGGTGATTAGTAATCCGGGGAGAGTGATCGTTGTGTGGTGAATGCTGGAGATTCTGATTGACTCCTGACAGATTAGTGTTGTCAAAATATTCGGTACTTCGGTACCAAGTCGGTACTAACATTTTTTAAATGTCACGGTACCAGGTACTGGTGGTACCGAGTACCCGGTCAAACCCGGTTCTGGATGCGCGTGCATGCACGAAGCGCGTGAAGTTGCAAAATAAAAGTTCGGTTTAACTTAAAGAAATTGACAGAAATAATTATATTAGGTTACTGTACAATAGATTTAGCTACGTCTCCATTCATTAAAAATACTACTACTAATAATAATAATGTGTGCATAGAAGGTTGCTTATTTTTCACTAGATTTTTTTATAAGCAATATTTCTCAACATCATCAATATTTTCGTTTAAACAGCATGTAGCCTTCAATGCTTTCATAAATGTACCGTCATAAATAATAAAGTAATTGAATTTAATAAAAAAAAAATCAAATAGTTAAATAAATTGGAAAAATAGTTCAAACAGATTTTGCTGTGGTACCGAAATTGGTACCGAGAACCGTACAATTTTAATGGTATCGGTACCGACTACTGGAATTTTGGTACTGTGACATCCCTATTAAGGATGACCCAAAGTTTATGTAGGGATTACATTTTCCCATCTAATTTGCATATTATGATGTCATATGATGACGACCATCTTGGATTTTAGAATTTTCATGTTTAAATTATAAAATGCAGCACTTCTTTCTCCCCAAAATGTCCCTCACCTTCTGCATGCTATATTGCACAATACTGAATGCTCAGGTAAATAGTAAGTAGTAAACAAACTGTGTAAATCATTACTAAATGGTAGAAACAAACCGAATGTTCGGTTGGCCTTTTGCTGTAGAGATTTTTCATTTACTACATACAGTAGGCACTCTGATTCCGTCTACCATCTAGTGGAGGGGAGGTCGAATGAAATTTTACACTCTATTTGACAAAATCGCCCGTTTTATTCAGTGCCGCATCTTGTCGAGTAAACTCGACCAAAAAGTGGGTGTAGCCATAGGCTTTTTTTTTCTTTTTAGCTTTGCCACTTTTTAAAACAGTTTATGCACACAATTATACAGAGAGCTATATTTAAGGCCTTGCATTCCCAGAGTATGAGGGTTCCCAAATAGTGAAAATACAACATAAAAAAGGTAAAATTGAAATACAATCGAACTATATACAGCAAAAAGCAGGTGTGGCAATAGGCGTTTTTTCTTTTATTTTTTGCTTAGAAACTCTACAAAACACTTAACAGAAAATTACACAGACAGCTACATTACAGGGCTTTCATTGCTTGAGTAAGAGGGGTTCCTAAACAGTGCAAATATAACATACAAAAGGTAAAATGAAAACAAAATCAAACTAAACATACAACTATTTACAACAAATATCAGGTGTTTTTTTCATGGGTTTTTTGTGGGGGGTTTTTCTCCAAAAAAATACAATTTCCTTCCACAAAAAGCTCAAAATCTACTCCTAAACTATCTACACTACTCCTACTCTCAAAATCTACTCAAACTCTTACAAAAACTAGTAATAATATCTCTATATATACGTATATATAGGCTATATGTCTCTCTTTGTCTACTCCGTCAATCTCCCACCTTTCAATTTCGCGTCTTTGCTCAGTTGGCTCCTCCTCCACTCCGTAAAATTTGCAGCCTAAAGAGCAGAATCAGCAGATTCACACATTTTTCTCCGTTTTGTTTTATGACAAAAACTGACGAAGTTATTAGAATAAATGCAACGCCTGTCGCATCCCATCTTGCGTTCTTTTACGAACGCGTCAACATTTTCTATATTTTTTTTATATAAAGTTTAAATAATCATATCTCCGTTTTTACTTGGTCTATCAACACAAAACAAAAAGTAGAATAGAGTTTCAAGCCAGCACTTTCGACAGAAGTGGACGGCAGCACTCAACGTGACTTTGTTTTTATGCTTTGACGTCTTAAACTGGTCATGTAACTTGATCACGCCGGCGTGATCGGCGACTCGGAAGAGTTAACACCCTGGGAGATCTGAGGGTTAAGGTGGAAGCATTTCCAACGGGTCAGTCCTCATGGACCTCCCGTTCCTCAAGCATGTCTTGTGCTGTCCACCTGCAGACGGATGGTCTGGGTCCTTCTCACTAGGACAACAGATGCCTCCAGAACGGGTTTGGGAGCTGTATGCAATGGGAACGCATCCTCTGGCTCCTGGAAGGGACCTGGACTGCTGTCGATTATCAATTGCCGTCGATTTCGGACGTTGCTTCTGAGACCAGATATGTACCCAAAATTCCCACCAATTCCTTCCGGGACCAGGTGGTGAACTTGCTGTGTCTTGTTCGCACCCTGCATATTTACATGGACCACACGCAGAGCTTCAGTAGCTCTAAACAGCTCTTTCTCTGCTTTGGAGGTAAGCAGAAGGGAAAGTCTGTCTTCAAACAGAGGACGGCCCACTGGTTAGTTGATGCGATTACCTTGGCGTACCAATCCCACTCTCGGAGTGAGGGTTCACTCCATTCGGAGTGCTGCCTCCTCCCGTGCATTGGCGCGCGGATTTGGCAGACATCTGCAGACCTGGGGGCTGGGCAACACTTAATAAATTTCGGAGATTCTAAAATCTCCAGGTGGAGCCAGTTTCTTCCTGTATGCTGGGTACCAACAGGAAAACTGGGGAAGGCTGGCTTAGCGAACCCTGGATTGAGTTTCCGGCCAGGCCCAGTACTCAAGGCGCATGCCCGGGTGGTCAGACCTTGAATGAATTAATGAATGAGGCATTTATATAGAGCTTTTCATATGTACTACTGTACACCCAAAGCGCTTTAAAATCATGTCGGGGTCTCTCCTCAACGACCACCAGTGTGCAGCATCCACTTGGATGATGAGACGGCAGCCACAGTACAACGGCGCCAGTGCGCTCACAACACATCGGCTATAGGTGAATAGAAAGTGATAGAGCCAATTTCAATGGATGGGGATTATTTGGAGGCCATGATTTGCAAGGGTCATTGGAGGAAATATGGCCAGGACACCGCCAGGCCTTGTACTGGGCTAGATACCCCATATGTTGTGATTCCCCCACATGTATATTCTTCCATGTTGTGGTTTCCCTGTCGGCAAATCAGTGTCTTTCCCTGGGCAGATTCTGCTCTTACCCGTCTCTGTATCTGGAGTAGTTACATCCCAGGACCTACTGCAGAGATCTTCCATATGTAGCACTGCCTCTAGGGTCAGTCCATATCTGTATTTCCACAATTTCCTCCTTATGGTTAGGATGTTGCTTTTGTAGCATCCCTCTCCATTCAGAATAGGTTTGCTTCCCCAGTGTTAACAACTCTGGTCATGGCTGTAAGGGAAAATAGGGAGAGAGCCGAAGCACTCTTCCTGTGAACTAATATATCAGGAACAGCAACTACGACCGTCTCCGTGGTAAGCCCTGTCCCTTACATCCCATTGGCATAGAGGACTATCATTTTGGGCTTATATGGGGCGCAGGGTAGGTTATGACTTTATGGGAGCAGTTGCCAAAAGGGCACACCACAGCTTGCCAGCATCTGCATCTCCAACACTCGTAATACAGTTCAGTGGTTGTGGCACTTTCCATTGGGACCACATTTGTCAGTCTTTGACATAACATTGAACGTGACTGACAGATAGGGAACATCTTGATTACTGATGTAACCTTCATTCCCTGATGGAGGGAACAGAGAAGTTATATCCCTCCTGCCACAACCCTGAACAACTGCTGATTAGCTGGGACCCCTGTCTCGGCTCCTCAGCATAAACCTGAATGAGTTGATGCGTCCCACCATCTTATATACCCTTATGTATGGGGGAGTGGCTCGGCATGCAAATTCCACTCGGCAATTTCCTTTTTTTAAAACTCAGAGGTGATTGGGGCTCCCAAGTGAGACCCCATTTGTGAGATCCCAAAAATGTTTGACTTTAATAATGAGACATTTATCTTTCAAATTATAATTTGTATTTTTGAAACAAATATTTAACAAAAATATATATATATATCTTATAACAATATTTAAAAATTTCTCACCTGCGGTTTATTCACAATTTAAATGTCACATATAATCTGTTTTTGTTTTGCCACATGTTTTTCATAATAATAATAATAATTGGGGAAAAACATCTGTGACAATCATGTGATGAAAAATTTCACATACTGTAGCTGTTGTTCACGCATACATGTTTTGGAACTGTTATTGTAATTTCATAGTGAGCAGATGATTGGTACTGAGATAGCAGCCTATTAATATAAGCAATATTTAGAACAGGATGTCAAGAGTCATTTTTGTTTATGCTGATAAAAGTCTTCTGAAACAAATCACCAAATCTACAGAAAATGTGTACAGCCTGCATAAAAATGTACTTGTGATCTGAGACCCCCCAGTCAGACAAATCATAATATTTGTAAACAAAGACATTTGCAACTCCACTGGGTCGACAACTATCACCCAGCAGCCAGTCTACACAGGAAAGAAGGGACAACAACTGGGAAATGTATAAGATCAATGCCCTCTTTACAATGATTTTCCATTCTAAAACGAAAAAGAGAGAGTTTTCATTTTCTCTAGTGGGAACTGGCCCTTCAGTAAATGTACAGTAAATTGATTTAGATAAAATAGATCTGCTGAATGACATGTAACTGAAGTGATAACAGGTATGTTGTTTATTGATTTGGGCAGCAAGTATTATGATATTTCAGCTTCATGTTCAAATCAGGGATGATAGTGTTGGAAGGCTCAGAATACAAGCAGCCAATAGGAGATTAGGATAAACAGAGAAATGAAAATTAGTCATAATGACAACAGTGTTATTACATGAAACATCAGCAAATGAGTTTGCACAACCTGAAGTTCAGAGTAAAATGTAATGATTTGACATTAAAACTGTAGGAATAGCTGCCTAAATATGCATATATGATGAAAGAGCAATAAAAGAGCTTAGAAACGAACAGAGAGAGTAGAAAGCTTAGTTTTTAATTTGAGATTGTGAGTATAATATTTTTGATTTTGTTGTACCCAAACTGTAACACAAGGAGCAAGGAATGGAGGTGAAGATGAGGATATATGTGCAAGAAGTTTATTAGAAATACAAACAAAAGACCAATCAGATCATGGGGAGCTGGGGCCTGTTTCAGAAAGGAGGTTAAGTGAAAACTCTGAGCACGTTATCCCTGAAATGAGGAAAGCTCTGGGTTTTCTGTTTCAGAATGGGAGGTATGTCAAACCCGAGAAAGCAGAGTAAGTCAAGCCCGTTTCTTAAAGAGAGGTAACTTATACTCAGAGTCAGTTACCATGGTAACTTTCTCTGTGAACCTAACCTGGTCTGGAGCAGAGATTTTCTTATGTAGTAAATGCATCTTGATTTAAGAATTTTTAGATATTTTGATTGGAAACAACAAGACAATAATGCTAAGTAACTGTGCGTTCACACCGGACGCGAATAGCGCGTCAAATTCGCGTCTACCGCGTCTAGTTTGGCGCTTGACCACTTTGTGTTAATTCGCGTGTCAATAGTGAAACTGACGCGCGTAAAAACAAAAGTTTGAAGCGAAATTTACGCGTGTCAGATTCGAAATATGTTGGCGGCCATCTTTTTTATGTTGATCGAGCATTTAGTCACCGCTCTGTATTTGCTCTGAAAAGCAGAACAGCGGCGTACGGATCATCGTCGCTGTATTTGGGTCCACCAGACCATTCGGAGGCAAACTCAGTTTGGCGAGTTTCACCATTTCCTCGCTCCAGGAGCAGCGCCTGGATGACGGCCGCTTCCAGCGGTACTTCCGCCTGTCCCGCGCCCAGTTTGATGACCTGTTGTCCCGCATCGGAGCGAGGATCACCCTCGCCCTCACCAACCTAATCTGTCAAATATAACAGACCGGACACCGTCGGGTCTAGAATAATTATGTACTATGTTGGTTGTCTTAACATTAGAATAATTATGTTTCATATTAATCTAGAAATGGAATAAAAAGCATTCAATACTGTGATAAGGTTCAGTTTAGACAGGAAGGAAGAAGACAGGGGTCGGCTTGAGCTGGGACGTTCACTTTTATTCACGTCTTTAGAAATAAAACAAAAGGTGCGCACAGAGCGCGTTCACCGTGCACAAGCACAGCCAAAACACAATAACTCAGAATTCGTTGCGATCTCTTTCCACAGCAACACACGCGAGGTCCCAGCTCGTCTCTCTCTCCTCTATCCCTCTCACACGCTGGCTTATATCCGGTCTCTCCACGCCAATGACTGAAATCAGACACAGGTGTTCATCATCTGCACTTGACCTACTTACGCTCCGCTCTGCTCCGTCCTCTCTCTCCCGCTACAGACTCCGCAAAACCACGCCCCCCCTCGCCACAAATACAAAATGAATATGTCTCATATATTTAAATCAAGTTTTTATGTGATAAAATATTTGCTTTGTTGCTGCATTAGAACAGAATAGAATAGAATAGTCATTTTATTCCATTTTGTCATATTACAAAATAATGTATTGAGGCATCCAGCATCCAGATACTTCGCGTCTTTGCATTGACTTAACATTGAAATCATTCGCGCCTGACGCGCTATTCGCGTCCGGTGTGAACGCACCATAAGAAAGCATTTTTTTTGCAGTGCAGTACATTCATTAATTTTAGCACCACCACAGCTGTTAAATACACACAAATTATTCACAATTTATTTGGTCATCTTTATTTCCTACAAATACAAAAGCAACAGTTATTACCTTTCGTAGTCAATTCGAGTTAGATCGAATGACGACGAAATGGGGTTTCAATTAGAAAACCTATCAACTTCGAGTATTACAAAACGAGCCAATGACAAAGAAATGCCATGGGTCTGCGGAATTTGCATAGCGTAACTCATAACTCGCAACAACTCGTGGTGTACAAATACTACTGTAGTTAAAAGTCTCTGCTGCCCTGACGTAGCGTTCATGCTGCTTAAATGCAGGCCGTTTTATCTCCCAAGAGAATTCTCTATTGTGTATATCTGTGCTGTGTATATTCCCCCAGACGCTAATGCTAAACAGGCTCTAGCACAGCTACACGACAATGTTAATAACAGCCTAGCTGCACACCCTGATAGTGTCTTTATAGCAGCTGGGATTTTAATCATGCTGACTTAAAGACTGTACTACATAAATTCCACCGTAATGTGTATTGTGCAACCAGAGGAGATAAAACACTAGATCAGGTGTATACCAATGTAGCTGAGGCTTACAAAGTCAAGGCATATCCTCATCTGGGTTTGAGTGATCATATTTCACTTATGCTTCATCCCCGGTACACTCCCATCATTAAGGCTGGTGGGCCCGAGGTGAAACTCGTTAGAATATGGCCCAAAAATGCTGTCTCTGAGCTACAGGACTGTTTCCACACAGACTGGGATGTTTTTAGAGAACAGGAATTGTCAACACGCCAGGCCCTTGATGAGTATACTGCCACAGTTATGGACTATATAAACTTTTGTGTGGACAGGGTTACATCCTGGAAAATGATCTATATCTTTCCTAATCAAAAGCCATGGATGACACAAGAGGTGCGACTGCTGATTAAAGACAGGGATGCAGCCTATAGGTCTGGTGATAGTAGGGCCTACAGCAAAGCCAGGAGGGCTCTTAGAAGGGGCATCAACTCTGCCAAATTAATCTACAAAAGGAAGATTGAAGCTCATTTCAACACCTTCACTGACTCCCGGCAGGTGTGGGAAAGAATAAGGGCACTTTCGGACTACAAGGGAACAACATCGGCCTTTGTGAGTGGTTCGCCCACTGTGGCAGTAGGATTAAATCAGTTCTATGCCCGTTTCGACTAGGGCTGCACGATTTGGGGAAAAAGTCATATTGCGATTCTTGAGGTCAATATTGCGATTCCGATGTGCGATTGCGATATAATAAACAAATGGTTTCATGAGTCAACTTACTTGGTTCTAAAGCAAAATGCACACACAGATTAGTGATACTTCTGTGTATTAATGTGTATTTCTCCACTCAAACTAGCAACAACAACTAAATGATTAATAACAGCTTTAATGATCAATAAACCATTAATGTCTGGATAAAAATGACATTAATTATAGCCATCCAACATTACAGTGATTCCGTCATTACAAGTGAAAGCTATACATTTTTAAAAAACATTTTAGGCTTAAAAAAATATAATAGCTTTTAATTTAAGTAAACTTCAAACAATCCTCACATAAACCCATAATAAATGTCATATTTACCTGTGCCCTTCCTGACTAACAGGTAGGACATACAGAGATTGAATAAAGTTATCAAACAGTTTGCATAAATGATAAATTATAGACTAGGCCCTAATCCTTATTAAAGCTACAAAAGTTATTTAGTCAAGAGCACTGACCGAATAATTTTCTCTGTTCCCTTTGTTCTTTGACTAACTTTACTGACAGAGCATTATTGGATGCTGGCGCTTTAAGAGCAGCCGCTGTTGACAGAGACGTAGATCTCACACGCGCTTCATTCTCTCACAACTCTTTACGTCCATCATAAGCTCTTATGTTATGAAGATACTCGACAAAACGATATTTTGGCATAATTGTGTGTGTTATTGTTCGTTCAAGCGCGAAAGAGAACTGTATTCTGGCGTGCGGTCTGTGCATGCGCATGAATCATGATACTGGCCGCATGCGTCTTTCTGTGTCACAGTCAGGACATTCACAGACAGCGCGCTCTTTTTTGACTAGTCGTGCAAGAATGGTTTTCGCACGAATAAGAGCGGGATCATGTAACACTAGCCAAAGGATGACGAAAAATAACATGCTGCGTTAATTGCGTTAACAGCCATTTGTTTATTTCATATAAAATCGCGGCAGTTGGCGTCATATAATCGCATAGGCTTGACATCACGATTACGATTGCGATATGATTAATCGTGCAGCACTAGTTTCGACAGGGAGAACAAGGCTGATTTGTGGCCGCACCTGCCCTCCCACGACGATACGTCACCAGTCCTGAGCCTTCATGAAGTGAGACTCTGCCTAAGTAGCATCAATCCTAGGAAGGCATCTGGTCCGGATGGAGTACTGGGCCGGGTGCTAAAGGACTGTGCGTCCGAGCTAACTGAAGTCTTTACCATCATCTTCAACCTGTCGTTGTCCAGGTCATGGGTTCCATCATGTTGGAAGGCAGCTACAATTATTCCTGTCCCTAAACAAGCCAATGTCACATGCCTGAATGACTACAGGCCTGTTGCACTCACATCTATCCCTGCAAAGTGCTTGGAGCGGCTGGTCATGAAACACCTAAAAAAGGCCCTACCACCAGCTTTAGACCGGTACCAGTTTGCGTACAAGGAAAACAGATCAACGGAGGATGCTATTGCTATGGTGCTTCACCTACTTTTGGAACATCTAGAGCACAAAAACACCTATTCACGGCTGCTTTTTATTGACTTTAGTTCAGCTTTTAATACAATACGGCCAAATACACTCCTGCTGAAACTGTGTAACCTTGGATTGAACAAGTCACTATGTTACTGGATACTGGATTTTCTAACTAATCGCTCTCAATGTGTGAAAATAGGCGAGCATGTTTCTAACACCATATACATCAACACCGGTGCACCTCAAGGCTGCGTGCTCAGTCCCCTACTTTACACACTTTACACACATGACTGTTCCGCCTCCTTCCCCACTAATTACGTCATTAAATTTGCTGACGATACAACTGTGCTCCGCCTCATGACAGACAGCAATGAGAAGGCATACAGGGCGGAGACTGAACTGCTAACAGAGTGGTGTAAAAACCATAACCTGTTACTGAACTTAAAAAAGACCAAGGAAATCATAGTTGACTTTCGTAAATCAAACCATATCGGTCACTCACCCCTCAACATCAATGGAGAGGCAGTGGAGAGGGTGAAAAACTTCCCTTCAAATTCCTGGGTGTTACTATGTCGGAGGATCTGTCGTTGGGAAAGTTGCATTACTACAGCGGTAGGGAAGGCCCAGCAGTGGCTCTTTTACCTGAGGAAGCTGAGAAGAGCGAAACTCCCCCAGAGGCTCATGATAAATTTTTACAAAATGTGCAATTCAAAGTGTGTTGACTTATGGGCTGTTGGTGTGGTTTTCTAGCTGCACTGCAGCTGAACGGCAGTTGATTCAGAGGGTGGTGAAAACGGCAGGCAAAATCATCGGGACTGTCCTCCCGGAGATCTCATCTGTGTACACCTCCCGCTGTCTGCTTAAGACACACAACATCATGAGAGACCGGTTCCATCCAGCACACGGCTTGTTCCACCTGCTACCGTCAGGCAGGAGGTACAGGTCTCTTCAAGCCAGAACCACCAGAATGGCCAACAGCCTCCACCCCCAGGCAGTTAGACTGCTGAATAAGCACCATTCCCGGCTACCTCCTTCTCTTACTTAAGCTATTAATTTTATACTACTTTACACTACCCAACAACTGCAATAACTGTGAATTGGACTTTGCATTGTTTTTGCATCAAAATGTTTTATTATCGATCTCTTGCACTTTATGAAAAGCCACTGTCGATTATTGCTCTGATGTTATCTCGTTGTATCATTGCAATGACAATAAATAATAATAATAATAATAATAATAATAATAATAATCCATACCCCGATCTACACCCTCCTCGCGAGGTGGTACTTCGGGTGGTGACCAGGGTGACGGTGTGGAACAAGCGCCGACGATTGTTCCTCGGCCCACACCCCCCTCTTGCGTGGCGCAACCCGTGTGTGTACCAAATCGCACTGGATCTCATTCGGTCCCCCAGATGACGATGCCATGTTCGTCGCTGCATCACAAGACTCGGCTGTGCTGCCGCCGTCTGGTGTGCCAGCATTGTCCGAGTTGGATCCCAAAATGACAGCCATGCTTTCTCGGGCAGCCGCGAGCATCGGGATAGAGTATATTCCTCCACCCTGTCCTGAGCGCTCGCGGCTGGATGATTGGTTTTTGGGCGAGCGCTGCTTCCCATTAGCGTCCGCCCCCAATACCTTTCTTTCCCGAGGTGCATGAGGAGGTCACAAGGTCCTGGAAGACACCACTGTCTTCCCGCGATCGCTTGGCGACCTTCTCCGCCTTTCCTCCCCTTAATGAGGCCACGGCTCATGGGTACACTGGGGTTCCCCAGGTGGAACGTTCTCTTGCGATGCATTTGTGTCCTCAGAGTGCTTCCTCCTGTGGCAACCCAAAGCACCCCTCCATAGCCTGTAGGTTTTCGTTGACCCTTGTCGCAAAGTCCTATAGGGCCTACAGCCATGGCCATGCAGGTTTATCAGGCACGGATGCTCAGGGACATGCACGAGGGCAGGACTGACCCAGGGCTCTTTGATGAGTTGCGTGCCGCCACAGACCTTGCTCTCCGAGTGATGAAGGTGACCGCACGCTCCCTGGGTCAGGTGATGTCCACGAATGTGGTCCAGGAGTGTCACTTACGGCTGAACCTGGCAGATATGCTCGATGCTGAGCGAACCAAGTTGCTCGATTGCGTGGTTTAGGACTTTGACCAGCAGTTCTACCAGAAAGACTCGGGAGAATAATGCTGAAACAATTAACCATTTATTGACAGCTCGGCAAACAATATAATGATAAAGTTCTTTGGCATAGGCCCCGTCAGTAGCTCGCAATCCGGGGGTCCGTACTCTGCATTTCCTGCCTGGCGAAGAAGGCAGAGGCGCAGCCGACCCCCTGTGAGATATGGGAAGGGACCATCCTAGTGGTGGTGGGGAGGATGGAAGGGAAGGAATCATCTTGGTGGTGGGGAGGGTGGAGGTGAACGAAAGCATCAGCATCTGCGAACAATGTGTAATGTGTTATGTCAGACATGTGTAAGTACCCATCTTTTATACTGCAAGTGTTAGAACGCGATTGGAGAGATGAGAAGGAAATGAGTGTGCAATGGACATGCTGCCGCGGTCTCCTGGACAGGACCTCAGCACCTTTGGCATGTCAATTGCCTTGAGTTGCTGGCAGTACGTCTCACTCTGCACCGATTCCATGCGCTACAAGAACCAGCACGTACTAGTCCGATCAGACAATACCGCAACAGTAGCGTACATCAACCGACAAGGTGGTCTACGCTCCCGCCCTATGTTGCAACTCTCCCACCACCTCCTCTTATGGAGTCAGAAGCATCTAAGGTCGCTTCGAGTCATTTACATTCTGGGGGTCCTGAATTGTGCAGCCGACAAGCTGCCTTGGCAAATTTGGCCATTTGGGATTTTTTTGTGACCACAGAGAGTCAGGATGGTTTAACGTCTCATCCGAAGGACGGTGCTCTTTGACAGTATAGTGTCCCCGTCACTATCCTGTGGGGTTAGGACCCACACAGACCACAGGGTGAGCACCCCCTGCTGGCCTCACTAACACCTCTTCCAGTAACAACCTGGTTTTCTCATGAGGTCTCCCCTGCTTAACTTCAGTGGGCAACCAGTCTTGGGCTACAGGGTGATATGGCTGCAAGAGTCTGGCCCATCGGAATGATGGCCAAAACTTTACTAATGAGTTTGTTTATTGTACATCACACAACAAAAGATGGAGCGTCATCATTCATTATCATCAACATACACAGTGAATTACACAAAACCACTTGTTACAACTAACAGTAAATAAATATATACAGACTTTATGCCTTTTCAGGGGGTGCTTAATAAACTGGTTTACTTTATAATCGTAAAACTCCTATGAACTGTAATAAAGTGTGCACTCTCCTTTTCATTACTGCCGTGACCACTATTGCTCTGGAGACTGTAAGCTGGATCACAAACAGTTCTTACTGATACGAGTATCCTCGAGTAACAACTCTTTAGCAAAGACTGCCTTGTATTTGCTCTCGTTCACAAAGCAGTCTGGAGTAAAATGATTCGCGCAGACATAAACAAATTAAGGTATATTTTGGGGCACATTACCTTCAAAAATAAAACTAATCCACTGCATCCTCAGTGGCTCAGATTGTGACGCTTGAAATGAACAGAAGATGCAAATGTGAGTAATGAGGTTTATTTGGAAACACAATAGGAAAGATGTCAGATGAGTGAAGTAACCGGAACAGTCTCTGTGTTAGGGATGCAGATGGACAACCCGATCCTCCGAGGAAGCAATGGAGCGAACAGGAAGCCAGAACACAGAATCACGGGGCTGAAGATAGGAATCCTCCGGGAGAAGGCAGGTGAACCGAACAGGAGAGTAAATCCAACGAGGAAGAGGTACAACACAAAGAAGACCTGACACTGCACCAGAAAACATCCAACAACGATCTGACAAACACAAGACGAAGGACCATGAGAATAAATAGGCGCCGCTGATCAGAATCAGATGGCACTGATTATCATCAGCGGATAATCAGCAACCACGCCCACACGCCCACACACACACACAAACACAGCGCAAGTAAGAGTCATTGAATTCGTGACACTTTTTTTCGTCACACATTTTCGTTGAGAGAAAATGAAGAGTTATATTTACTCTTACATCCAACGACAGAACAGTGGGATTGCATATGAGACATTGTTGTCGTCGGAGAAAATGACAGATAGTGTACAACTTGCTGAGGGTGGAAACTATGGTAATGCAGGACTGTCAGTCAGTGGCCGTGGGCGGGGCCTGAGCAGTATGATGTTACACTGCTCAGAGAATCAAAACAGCATGTTTAATGAGACTGCTTTGGTGGATTTTTGGGTGGATTTTTTTTATCATTGTAGGGTGATTGTGTTCACACACTGCCAACACACATTTATGTCCAAAACATAATTAAGTCTATTGCATAATAGGCATCCTTTAACATTAAATGATCAAGACTTTTACTGTAAACTGCTGGCTAATAATAGCACTGTAAGAGTGGATTTCCTGCAGGGGTTCAAGCTGCAAGACTGCTGAATGACTAAAGAACCATTATCAGCAAGATGGTAGAAAACTGTACATTTCTTGTCTATTCCACCCACTGCCACTTATACCAACGATGGAAATAAGTGCAGTTACAATAGCTTAATATGTGGGAGCAGGGGCGTGGTACCGGGGGGAAAAAGGGGACAGAGTACCCAGGGCCCGAGGCAGCGGGGGGGGCCCTTAGAAGTCGACGAGCTGAAGTTAAAAGTCCGTCGGAGAAGTCCGTCCGAAATTCCGTCTCCTCGCGCAGTAAGTCCATCCGTCCGTCCCGTTGGAGAAGTCGCGCAGTTCATAGTCCGCCGCACCCCCCCCCCCCCCCCCCCGTTGGAGAAGTCGCGCAGTTCATAGTCCGCCCCCCCCCCCCCCGTTGGACTTAGCGGAGGGGGGCCCAGCAAGATGGTTTGTACCCAGGGCCCAAAATTTTGTACTACACCCCTGGTGGGAGAGCTTTGCTATATGAGTGACAATATTGTATTGCAATAGGTAGCACTTCAAAGCCAATACCAAATCAAAACCATTTAGCACATTATTTGTAATTGAAAAGGTTTAATGACAAAATATGGTTATGGTTACACTTAAAATAATTACAAAATAGATGTATGAGATGATGTTAACTTATATAATTAATTGTACCCAGCATGTATGTAAAATGTTACCTGAGAGAGAGAGAGAGAGAGAGAGAGAGAGAGCAGAGGAGATAAAGAGAGAGAGTGAGTCCCAAGAGGGACCCAGAGAATCAGAGCGCCAGGGCATAAGAGAGAGAGAGCAACAGTTTCAATCTTCTTTTATCCTTTCCCTGACCATGTGACTAAAACCCAAATATAAGACATTCAAACTGACCAATCAGATAATTACACTTAAAGGTGTGACAATTCATTGACCCCCAAAGTACAAACATCTTGACCTACAGGCCTTGATCACTATCAGCCCCTCTGTGTCTTTGGAAAACTCCGCATGGTCCTTGTGGTTGAAAGAAGGGGTGGAACACAGTAAAGCAAATACCTTTGTTCATATCAAGTGTCTTGGATTATTTTCAATCCTACAGCACATTAGCAAGTGCTAATTTAATTGGCAAAGAGACAATCACTATACACTTGCATGGAGTTGTGGCGAGCAGGATGAGGCCGAGGGCCGTGACAGAACGGTGTGAGGTTGGTGGCGTGATTGATAACAAGTGACACCAGAGCGACGCACTGTGGAGAGACGAAAGTGAAGGACGAGAGAGGAAAGGCCTGGACTTTATGTTGCGTTTTTGTTTTATGTGTGGTGTCAGTCCTCCATGAAGGGCTACAGTCTTTACTTTTACTTTTATTTTTGTATTTGTTTATTTTATTATTAAAAAGTCTTTAAATGTTCACCAGTTCCCGCCTCCTTCCCATAACAATGAACTTCGTTACACTGGTTCCAAAACCCGTTAGGAAGGCGCTGTCAAAGAGCCCTCGCTGCTGTGGGGAATCTGCTGTGCCATCAGGGCTGAGCGGAGTCTGTTGCCATGGACGCTCGAGGCGGTGCGCTGGAGTGAGTTGTCGGGGGACGGATTTTAATATTTGATCAGTAATATTTGAGTGAAATGAACTTATTTATAATTTATTTTACTGTTTTACAGTGTGAAAAACATACATATCAGACACAATATTGCCAGTTACTTTGTCTGCTTTTGCTTTGTGAATGCAAATAGTTCTCAAGACATCACGGGTAGCTGTGTAGTTTATATCCAAAGATGGGATGTGTGTGACGCAGAATGAACAAATAGATAATTTTAATGAACACCAAGCTATCAAAGTTCACAACACAACTATCATAAACAACACAGAGCAAAGAACTGCACAAAACTGAGGGCTTAAATACACAAAAAAATTATAATCAGCGGAACAGGTGTGAACTAATCAGAAACCATGACAACAAATTAATGAATGAGAACTCAGGCAAGACAGTGACAATAAAAACAACATGGAAACAAAACTAAACCGAACAGAACATGACAGCAAAACTAATGAACTCAACTCAAAACTCACATGACACAAGGCAAAATGTAGTGTTTTCCTGCATAAGTTTGAGTGAATCAGTTGAGTGAATGATTCAATGATTCACTCAGAAAAACAGTTTTGTTCCTTAATAAATGAGTTAGTGATGGGATCGGATCATTTTACTCTCATTCAACAAAATGAACGGATCTTAAGTAATTTTGTTCATTTTGTCCACTTCAGCAGAATATAATTGAAATGTTACACGTTAATAGCCAAATTCCCCAACATGTAAACTTAAGCAAACATTGATCACTTTTAGAATAAGAAAAAAACTATAATGCAGCAATGGTAAAATTATGAGATATTTTTTATGTATTAAGAAAGTTTTTTCTTGGTTAATGTGAACGTTAAAGGAACATTCCATTCACTAATTTTGAAAATGTTGTTAAAATGTTATTTCTGAATGTTTTTTAAACGTTGGAATCGTCCATTTTTTTTAATGTAATAAGAAATGTTTTTCTTGGTTAATGTGAACGTTAAAGGAACATTTCATTCACTAATTTTTAAAAATGTTATTAAAACGTTATTTCTGAATGTTTTTTAAACGTTGGAATCGTCCCGTTTTTTTTATGTATTAAGAACGTTTTTTCTTGGTTAATGTGAACTTTAAAGGAACATTACATTCACTAATTTTGAAAATGTTATTAAAACGTTATTTCTGAATGTTTTTTAAATGTTGGAAACGTCCAGTTTTTTTTATGTATTAAGAATGTTTTTTCTTGGTTAATGTGAAAGTTAAAGGAACATTACATTCACTAATTTTGAAAATGTTATTAAAACGTTATTTGTGAATGTTTTTATCACCCTGATCCTGATGTGGTTGGCCCATCCATCACCAGGCTTACACACAGACACTCGAGTTTCACTAATTAGCCTATACTGCATGGGTTTGAACTGTGGTGTACCAGAAACCAAAATGATTAGTTCACCTAGGTTAGTTCCACATTAGGCCAAGTCTTTGGGTCTTAGGGGTTCGTTCATCACGAGTTATGGAAAAGAGCCATGACAGAAATTCACAAATGTATATTTTTTAAGCAATTTGAGACCAGAAATGCATCACGTAACCATAAGACTAAAATAATAATAATAATAACCACATGCTTGTTTGTAAGGAAGGTTGGGATTCATTAACTAATTTCAGTACCCAAAATGGCCGTCACATCACGTGACAAGAGGACTAACTTCCGATCCAAAGACTTATTTATGTTTCCGGTACAGACTGCAGTGGAGTCTCACTTGGGAACCCGAATCACCTCTGAGTTTTAGAAATATGGCCAATGGAATTGGCGAGTGGAATTTGCCTGCCGAGCAGTTAATTATTATTCGTTGTAAATGCTGCCATTATATTGTTGATATAATTTATATAATTTGTTTATTTTGTCTATAATCACTTTCATAATTTAGAATTTAATTGTGTTTGTTATTTATACATTATTTATTTTATTATAAGTTGCCGTACCTTTTATTTTGAAGGATTGGTTCAAGCAAGTTTATGCGCAAATGCGAACTTCACGTCAGATTCAGTGAGATAGGTCCAACTGCAGAACCGCAGAACCATACGTCATAGCAGTGTGAGAACGACAGCGCCAGCCTAACATTCTGATGCCGGAAGTGGGCGCAGCAAGGCATTCCACTACTTCTGTTTTAGAACGTTTCAAAGTTTAAAACAACATTATTATAAATATATATTTTTAATGATTGGATTAAATATATATTTAAGATGTGTATATATACACAGTATATAGCCTTTATACATATACATACAGGTGAAACTCTAAAAATTTGAACATCGTGCAAAAGTTATAATTTTGATGATTATGGCTTAGGCCTACAGATTATGAAAACTCCAAATTCTAAATCTCAGAAAATTAGAATATTACATGAAATCAATACAAAAAAAGGATTTTAAATACAGAAATGTCGGCCCTCTGAAAAGTATAATCATGCATATGTAGGCCTATATAGTTATATATAACTATGACCTGTATTACTATTACTGTAACTTGACCTGTATATACTAAATTAGTTTCACCTTTTAATTTGAATTATTGAAATACATGAACTTTTGCACAATATTCAAATTTTTCGAGTTTCACCTGTGTATATATGTATATATATATATACACACATCTTATATATACACCCACCTAAAGGATTATTAGGAACACCTGTTAAATTTCTCATTAATGCAGTTATCTAATCAACCAATCACATGGCAGTTGCTTCAATGCATTTAGGGGTGTGGTCCTGGTCAAGACAATCTCCTGAACTCCAAACTGAATGTCAGAATGGGAAAGAAAGGTGATTTAAGCAATTTTGAGCGTGGCATGGTTGTTGGTGCCAGACGGGCCAGTCTGAGTATTTCACAATCTGCTAAGTTACTGGGATTTTCACGCACAACCATTTCTAGGGCTTACAAAGAATGGTGTGAAAAGGGAAAAACATCCAGTATGCGGCAGTCCTGTGGGCGAAAATGCCTTGTTGATGCTAGAGGTCAGAGGAGAATGGGTCGACTGATTCAAGCTGATAGAAGAGCAACTTTGACTGAAATAACCACTCGTTACAACCGAGGTATGCAGCAAAGCATTTGTGAAGCCACAACACGCACAACTTTGAGGCGGATAGGCTACAACAGCAGAAGACCCCACCGGGTACCACTCATCTCCACTACAAATAGGAAAAAGAGGCTAAGATTTGCAAGAGCTCACCAAAATTGGACAGTTGAAGACTGGAAAAATGTTGCCTGGTCTGATGAGTCTCGATTTCTGTTGAGACATTCAGATGGTAAAGTCAGAATTTGGTGTAAACAGAATGAGAACATGGATCCATCATGCCTTGTTACCACTGTGCAGGCTGGTGGTGGTGGTGTAATGGTGTGGGGGATGTTTTCTTGGCACACTTTAGGCCCCTTAGTGCCAATTGGGCATCGTTTAAATGCCACGGCATACCTGAGCATTGTTTCTGACCATGTCCATCCCTTTATGGCCACCATGTACCCATCCTCTGATGGCTACTTCAAGCAGGATAATGCACCATGTCACAAAGCTCGAATCATTTCAAATTGGTTTCTTGAACATGACAATGAGTTCACTGTACTAAAATGCCCCCCACAGTCACCAGATCTCAACCCAATAGAGCATCTTTGGGATGTGGTGGAACGGGAGCTTCGTGCCCTGGATGTGCATCCCACAAATCTCCATCAACTGCAAGATGCTATCCTAACAATATGGGCCAACATTTCTAAAAAATACTTTCAGCACCTTGTTGAATCAATGCCACGTAGAATTAAGGCAGTTCTGAAGGCGAAAGGGGGTCAAACACAGTATTAGTATGGTGTTCCTAATCATCCTTTTTAGGTGAGTGTAGCTCTAAGTGAATGAAAACATCCTGCAAAGTTTTAAATCTGAAAGTGCACTGTATATAAAGTTATTGTCTTTCAAAAGTAAGAGTCGACTCTGAGTCAATGAAATGAATTGTTTTTCAAACGAGTCATAAGCCATTTCATCGTGACGTCAAGACGAAACATTAGCCCGGCCACTTATTGCGTGCGCACCAGGGAAACTTAAACCTCAAGCTGAGTCCTGTGAATACTGGAGAGCATCATGTCGAGGAGACGCTGTACTCTACAATGTGACGGTAAAGAAATTTTTTTTCCACTACCAATGTTTGTTACGTCAGTCATTCACGCTAGAGCTTGGCTATTAGGTACCTCAAACTGAGTAGTGAATCACTGAAACGTCCTGCTCGAGTCATCATAGCGATGGAGGTTTGGGTTGAATGAATAGTTCTTCTTCTAGTGTTTCATCATCGGACTTGCGCTCGGATTGATATGGTAAAATCAACGTCATTGTTTGTTACTGTGTTTAGTTTACAGTGTAGGAAGCCTCAGGACACACAGAGCTGTCGGTGTTATGGCAATGGGAAATACGCGGTAAACCAATCACAACAGACTGAGCTGTCTGGCCAATCAGAGCACAGTAGCTCACGGAAAGGAGGGATTTAGAGAAATTGATTCATTTGGCGAGTCGTTTGAGAATCATTGAAAATCTGGTGATGTGCAAATGTATATTATGAGAAAATTAAACAGTTTTTTGACGTTTAAAGCATTCAAACCTGTTGTAGGAGACTCCAAAACAACATTAGTAAACTTTTAAAAAATCCATGATAGGGGCCCATTAAAGCTGCAGTCCATAGCTTTTTGGGTTAAAAATTATCCAAAATAAAATGTTAGGTTTAGTGTTCAAACCTATCTGCTTGCCTTAGCTCGATTCAAAACGGTAAGCTTGTAATAATGTTTTTAATTCCAGTGGTACTGATGGATTTCCGCGGGAAATTCAAGCATGTCTTTGCGTCTGTAACGAGTTGAAATATGTTGTGACCCCTTTAAGAATCTGTAACGAGTAGAAATATGTTGTGGCCCCTTTAAGAGCTGCGTGCACCCTGTGGAAGAGTCGACACTTTGGTATTGTTGTGCCATGTGCCTCGAACACCTCGTGTGTGTAATTTCTGTTTGATGCTGACTTTAATATTATTTTATTTTGTTAAGTAACGATGTGAAAGGGAGAACGTGTGACAGACAGTTATGCTGCACGAGTTCGATTTGTAATAAAGCACGTGAGATGCAGATCGCTTCCGTGAGTTTGTCTGGCCTCCGCACGTAATATCTTCAGTTATGAGCTATCCTTCTTCCTGAAGCAGAGTGTTACAAGTGGCGGCCGAACATTTTTTTATCTCTGGCCTTGGATTTAATGCGAGGACAAGGACAACGAGCCGCTTTGTGACGGACGACTCCGAAACTGCTGTGAACATCCAGCCGGTCATGCATGAGTTTACACGGGGAAAATTTCACTGCGTATAGCGAGTAAGGCCCGAGTTGCTCGATGAAGCTGGGGCGGACATTTTGTGTTGCTGACGCAGAGGTTATTTCTTCACATTCCACTGGATTTAAGTCGTCATGGACGCAATCTTTGTGAATTTGTACTGTGCACGTTGGATTGTGTTTCGTTGAGGAGGTAATGTTAATCTGAAATTCAACTGTTGCTGCACTTTGACTGTTTCAGTGATTCAGGCCTGGTTTCTACGTTCATTTGTGGCCATTTGCTGGAACTAAATGGTGAACTGGTTGAATTGAACGTGAAAATTTCTTCGTTTTTTTTTAAGAAAAAAAAAAGAGAAATTTTTGCACTGGATTTTTCCTGAACTTCTATATTTTGATTTGTCGTTGGGTGATAACTCCTCGACGCCCACACTGTGATTGCTCATCGAAAAAAGAAAAAATTAATGGACTAAAGGTTTGGTGATATTGAAAAAAGTACAAATGACGAATACTGTTATATGGTTAATTTTTTTCAAAGAGTATCCAATTGTTTATCCATTTGTCTTGCTTAGTTACTCACATACAGTAAGTTAATGCAAGTTGGAATTATTGCTTGAATGATATTGCTCTAATTCATTGTTTTGAATTTCATATTGACAAACTGATTTTGGTATAATGGCCAGACGTGTTGATGACGAGACTGATTTATTTGACCAATCTGCATGCTTTGAGTTTCCGGCCAGACGGAGAGCGCCAGTGGCAGTGCCTGGGTTAGGGGAGCACCTGGAGACACAAGTTGAGTCGTTGAAGGAGGAAGTGGAAATGCTGCGGAGGTGCCTGAGTGAGTCTCTGGATCTTCAAAGAGGTATTATTGACCGTTGCACAGAAAACTTGCATGTACCTGCTTCATACCAAGTGCCTTCACAAGTCAGGCCTGTTGCTTTGTCTACTCCACATGCTCAAGCACCAGCTGGTCACACACAGGGGCCTCGGTCCTTTGGAGCAGAAATGAACGCCAGAACCGAAAATGCGTTTGGCCTGGCTCAAAGCTCTTATGATTTGAATAAGGCCACCAGAACTTTGGCCTCCATCTTGCATCAATCGAGACTGGAGCCCCCAGTGTTTGGAAATGATGAGAAAATTCAACCTGATGACTGGCTTATTCTTGTTGATGCCTATAGAACTTCTTTGGGTCTCAGCGATGCCCAAATTTAGCTTGAATTACCACGGTTCTTGGCTAAAGAGCCCAGGAAGTGGTTTGCAGTACTGAGTTCACATGTCACATCTTGGACACAGTTCTGCACCCTGTTCAAGACTGTGTTTCTCCCAGCAGATAACCAAGAGCGTGTCTGGAGAGGTATTCTTGACCGTGTACAAGCTCAAGGAGAACCATTTCCAACGTTTGTAGCACACATGTTATCTGAATTCAAGAAACTAAAGTCTCCCCCACCAGAACAAGAGCAGATTGATCTTATCTGCAAGCATGCACTTGAGCGCTACAGAGTTACACTGAATTACTACAGAGTTACACATGAATTACTTCAGTCATAGACCTTGTGATGTGTGCCCATGAGCTGCACTCCGCTCTCGGCCCTGCCAGCTGTAATGTACCAGTATTGCAGAAGAGCAAAAATAAGCAAGAGCCTTATTGTTTCAGATGTTCTGCGCCTGGTTTCACCTCAAGAAACTGTCCGAACTGTAACTTTGCGCTACAGACTGTGTCTTTTCCAGCCACTGATGAACGGACAAGCTCAGACTCGAATGAGCTACAAAACACTGACGAAGATACTAAAGCCAGGACATACGAAGACAGGGAGGAGCAAAAGCAAAATTCTGTTCGGCAGAAGGTAAACTTCAAAGGGGGGAGGACGTTTCACCGAGGCAATCCTCCCTCCAGAAGATAAATGCCTCCAAGGAAAAAAGTTCTACCATCGGTTTGTCATTATCCCTGATCTATCATCTCCACTCATCTTAGGGATGGATTTTATGCTGCGAGCGTCAGTCAGCATTCACATCCCATCAAGGACGGTGACCCTGGGGGAATCTACACCCCAGGAAGTTTTGATTGAGTGGTTGGAGGCACCTGATCTTGGGAGTTTAATGTTCTTAAATGTCTGCCAGTCTGCCCTGGATGAGAAAGTTGAGAGAGCTTGTCTGAAAAGGGAGGAAAAAGGGAAATTGTTGGACCTTCTTAAAGACTTTTGGAGCCTGTTTGATGGACACTTGGGGCACACTTCATTGGGGGAACACGAAATAAACACGGGTGAAGCAAAACCAGTTCACCTCCCACCATACCAGAGCTCACCAGCTAAGAAGCAAATCATTGAAGATCAGATTCAGATGATGCTGGAAGAAAACATCATCGAACCATCTTCCAGTCCATGGGCTGCGCCTGTGGTAATTGTCAAGAAGCCATGTGGAGATCACAGGTTTTGCATAGACTACAGAGGCCTTAATCACCTGACACTTAAGAATTCGTACCCACTGCCCAGAGTCGATGAATCATTGGATTTCCTGGCTCGTGGAAAATTTCTGACTACTTTTGATTTGGCTCGATGGTACTGGCAGGTGTCGGTAGAGGAACAGTCAAGACCAAAGACAGCATTCGCATCACACTGTGGCCTTTTTTCAATTCAAAGTCCTTCCTTTTGGGCTTAGTAACGCCCCAGCCACATTTCAAAGAGTAATGAACAATGTCCTTGCTGGATTGGTTTACAAATGCTGTGCAGTGTACCTGGATGATATCGTCGTCGTATCCCCAACCTTTGAGCAACACTTGGAAGACCTCCGGGAAGTCCTTTCTAGACCTGAGTCAGCTGGTCTTACTCTCAAGCTAAGTAAGTGTCAATTCTGCTTGAATGAACTCATCTTCCTAGGTTAAAAAGTCACTATGGATGGTATTTGTCCTGATCCGAGAAAGGTGGAAGCGGTCACGGAGTTCAGAACGCCGACGGACGTGAAACAAGTGAGAGGATTTCTCGGCCTCACAAGCTATTACAGACGATTCATTCCAAATTATGCACAAAAAGCAGAGTCACTTTTTAAACTCACCAGAAAGGAAACTCCGTTCAGCTGGGACGACAACTGTCAGGCTTCAATGGATTACTTGAAAAACTGCCTTATGTCTGAACCCATTCTGTGCCTCCCAGATTTCACACGGCAATTCTTCATCCACACTGACGCTTGTGACTTAGGCCTTGGTGCGGCCTTGATGCAGAAGGATGACATGGGGCGAGATGTGGTGGTAGCTTTCGCGAGCAGGACATTGCACAAAGCAGAAAGACCTTACTCAACACCTGAGAAAGAGTGTTTGGGAGTAATTTGGGCTTTGGAACATTTTAGACCTTACATCGAGGGCCTTCATGTAACCATTTATACTGACCACAACAGCCTGAGGTGGCTGATGAACTGTCCCAACCCCTCTGGACGACTGGCGAGATGGTCCTTGCGCCTACAGGATTTTGATTTTAACATCGTCCACAGGCCAGGGGTTCAGAATAAAGTTCCAGATGCTCTATCACGCAACCCACTGCCGCATTGTGAGGGCCCTATTGACATTCTTCCTCCGCATGCGGTCACAGCTGGGTTGGATCTGCGCAGTCTCTCCTCGGTCCCGATAACAGACAGAGCACAGTTGACACAGTTACAAAAAGGTGATCCAGTGGTTGGCAATCTTCTTCGAAACCTTGAAGGGGGCTGTACGGACGACGAACATGTCATTCATGATGGTCTGCTTTATTTCAGGGACCCTAAGATAATCTGCAGTCTCCACCCAATGAAGCAGCTTCAGTTGTATGTCCCAACAGTAATTCGACCCACTGTACTCAGATATTATATGACCATCCTACAGCTGGCCACCTGGGGGTGACAAAAACGCTGGCCAGGCTGAAACAAAGGTTCTTTTGGCCCAAAATGGGGACAGATGTGAAAGATACGTTATATCTTGTCCTGTGTGCCAGTTGACGAAGACGAGCCATAGAAAACCAGCAGGGCTGATGGTTCCGATTAGGCCAATGAAACCCTGGGAATAGACAGGAGTGGATTTTGTGAGTCCGCTTCCACGTACTCAGAGTGGCAATGAACATCTGATCATCTTCGTAGGATTACTTTTCAAAATGGGTAGAAGTGTGTGCAGTGCGGTCAGCGACAGCTCAAGTGGCAGCGAATACGTTTTTAAGTGAGATATTTGCAAGACATGGTGCGCCAACCTACCTCATATCAGATCGTGGGACTACGTTTGTGAGCAATCTTTTTGAGCATGTGTTTGGGGCCCTTGGTACTGAACACCGGCTGACAACTGCATACCACCCACAAATGAATGCCACTGAGAGGGTAAACCGCACACTTAAAACTGCCATACGTGCATTAATGGAGGACAAGCACACTTCGTGGGATGAATATTTTCCTCAACTCTGTTTTGCTCTTCGAACTGCTTGCCATGAGAGCACAGGTCAATCGCCGGCAATGTTTTTATATGGCCGTGAGTTGGACACGCCGCTTGACTTGATAACACAGCCAAATTCTGCGGGAGTAGATGATCCTGGGGTACCCTATCCTGAGAGTTTGAGATATTCCCTGCAGGATGCTCACGATCATGCCAGAGCTGCTCTAAGTGCAAGCCATTCAAAAAAGAAGCTCTACTATGACAAGAAGCGACGCATGGTTTCCTACGCCGTGGATGACTTGGTCAGAGTAAAGACCCACCCCAAATCTGATGCTGGTGCAAACTTTACAGCCAAGTTAGCCCCAGTTTATGGCGGACCATTTCGCATCTCTAAGAAACTTTCAAGTGTCAATTACAAACTTTCAAACGTGGACACTGGAGAAGATGCTGGCGTGTTTCATGTAGTAAATCTGCAGCCTTTTCATTCATGGGACTCGGCCGTGCCCACAAGTTTCTATGCTGATGTTGAGATGTCACTACCTTTGGGTGAGGACTTTGATTCTCAAACAGACAGTGAGGAGTTCAGTAATGCTGACCGGGGTGTTGGTATTGACTACTCAAACGAATCTTTGTACTGGACACTCACTTGACCTTACTCCTGACATTGTTGACGGTGTGGGTGTCTCTGACTCTCATGACTTGATATCTGACGCAGTTACTGCCGAACCAGCAAATCAGGGTCTGAGTCGTTATGCGCTGAGACAGAGAAGAGTCCCTAGAGTTACTTCTGACTGGACGGTGAATAAGTGGACTAACCCCTACCATGTTAAAAGGTTTGACTTAGATTAAGGATGACAGACTGCATTAGACTGTTGTTCCAGAGTGTTAATTGTTATTGTTCTTGTGTGTTCATGGGTCTCATCGAAGAATAATTGAGTGTTTCATTTTTGGGTCGTGATCTGACTTTCTCATTTGTTACTGAACTAATGTACACCGTGCTAACATGTATGCTCGTACTGTTTGTACATTATCTATCCCTATGTCTTGTTAACTTTTCAAATCAGTCATGTATGAGTGGTTGTTAAGTAGAAGTCTTCCTTTGCTGTGTACGGCTGAGGGCAGCCTTTTTTTGTCGGGGGGGAAATCTGTTGAAATATGTCGTGACCCCTTTAAGAATCTGTAACGAGAAGAAATATGTTGTGGCCCCTTTAAGAGCTGCGCGTGGCCTGTGGAAGAGTCGACACTTTGGTATTGTTGTGACATGTGCCTCGAACACCTCGTGTGTGTAATTTCTGTTTGATGCTGACTTTAATATTATTTTATTTTGTTAAGTAACGATGTGAAAGGGAGAACGTGTGACAGACAGTTATGCTGCACGAGTTCGATTTGTAATAAAGCACGTGAGATGCAGATCGCTTCCGTGAGTTTGTCTGGCCTCCGCACGTAATATCTTCAGTTATGAGCTATCCTTCTTCCTGAAGCAGAGTGTTACACGTCATTGCGTCATATCTTTACACATAAAAAAGGAGTTTCGCCTAGTATGCTATATTGCGTATGAGGATGTTGGAGATTTATAGCCTTTTTTCACAGCACTTGATATAATTAAACTTATCAATTTGATGGAAGATCCAAACGACAATCGCAGTGACAGCTGGAGATTCACCAGATGTAAAATGCAAAAGACTTTGGACTGAGAGTTTGGAAAAAGGGACATGCAACCGGGTCCATGCGAAAACAAGGATAAATATCTGGGCTTTAAATGTAGTCACGCAATGCTGATGTTGTTTAACATTACAATTTGAGAACAAAGTATAATTTGCATGGTTTGACGTGATTTGATAAGCGATCGTTAGATTTAATCAGCGCGATTTACTGCAATGATTTTGGTCAGAAAAAAAAGTGGATGTTACTTACTTGTTCATATGACATTTTCCGGTGAAAATTATTATGTTGGTCATACTTCCAAAAAGTAGAATCTGTGAATGCCAGTATCCACCATAGACTGTAAAAAAAGAGTGTATCCACACCGGCGCGGCGACTGACAGCCACACAGTCTCCTCAAAACATTGGATTCTTCTGCGCTGTGCCTCACGTAAAGTTGATAATTCCGCTAATAACTGCAATTGCAGATTTCGAACAGAGACAAAGAGGAAAAATTGCTGACTGCAGTTTTAACTTTGTAACGAGGTTAGATGTTATGGGAAGAAGGAGGCGGGAACCGGCGAACATTCAACAACTTTTAATAATAAAATAAACACATACAAAAACAAAAGTATAAGCCAGCAGCCCCTCACGGACGACTGCTGGCCACACAAAACAGAAACATAACATAAAATCAGGCCTGTCGCTCCTCCTTTTATGGTTCCGCTCCTCGTGAGAGATACGAGACCGGTGCGTCTCGCAGGTGTCGCTCGTTATCAATCATCATGCCACCGGCCTTGCGCCGTTCTCTCACGTCCCTCGAACTTGTCCTGCTCGCCTTAAACCTAATTATTAAAATAATTATATAAAACTATATTTTCTGTGCACTACAAATTAACTGGTTCTATCCATTTATTTTGTTATTCAAATTCAGAAAAAGACAAGGCCTAAGAGATTTCTTATCCTTTAATTCTTAAGCCTTTAACTCTAATCCATCAAGAGTGTAACTGACCCCCCCGAACGGCGCTACTGAGTCAGATTGACCGTGTTCACTCTTAATAACACCACTCACATGGCTGTGCACTTGTAATGACATATCAAGGATGTTAAGAGGCTAAAAGCAGGTTTAAAACTTGCCTCACTGAAGTCAACAGGGTGCACATTTTAAAAAGACGATAACACGGTGTAGGCAACGCTGTTGTTCTCTGTACTGACAGCACTCCAAATGTACAAAAAAATTAGCTCAATGTTAAAATTGACCGGAGTTCTCCTTTAATTCTTCCTCTTCAAAAATTTCTGACTGTTTGTTGGAAATTAATGCGTGGATGAAACTCAACTTTCTAAAACTAAACTGCTCCAAAACTGAAATCGTATTAATTGGCACTCCAAT
The DNA here is from genome assembly GCA_031834385.1 of Semotilus atromaculatus. Classification (NCBI taxonomy): domain Eukaryota; kingdom Metazoa; phylum Chordata; class Actinopteri; order Cypriniformes; family Leuciscidae; genus Semotilus; species Semotilus atromaculatus. The sequence continues at coordinate 6,076,719 of JAULUF010000035.1, forward strand.
TAATGTCAGTAAATGTAAGGATTTAAAAATTTCAGTAGACAATACCCAATTGTCCCCTTCTGGCCAGGTGCATAACTTGGGCGTGATTTTTGATGCCCAGCTAACTTTTAATTCACATTTTAAAAACATAATGAAGGTTGCTTTTTTCCATCTGAGGAACATTGCACGTATTAGACCATTTCTCTCTAGGCCTGATGCAGATAGGCTTATCCATGCCTTCATCACATCAAGGCTTGATTATTGTAACTCTCTTTTTGCGGCTTTACCAGCAAATTCTATTAGGAGGTTGCAATATATACAGAACTCTACCGCACGTGTTTTGACTCATACATCCTCCTGCCATCACATTACACCCGTGCTCCAGCAACTGCATTGGCTTCCAGTTCAGCCACGTATTGATTTTAAAATTCTGATTTAAACCTATAAAGCAGTACATGGGTTGACTCCAGATTACATCTGTGATTTGGTTGCTCCATCCATTCCCGCTCGCTCTCTCCGCTCTGCTGGCTCTCTCTCTCTCTGTGTCAGCCTCATTGTAAATTAAAAAACATGGGGGGAAGGGCCTTTTCTTATGACGTGCCTAAGTTATGGAACACACTACCCACATCTATTAGGGATGCTGCTTCTGTGGATTGTTTTAAGAAACTTCAATTTATAATTGTATTATTTCTTATGTATTTTTGATACTTCTCTATATATTTTTTTATTCTCATGTTTGATTATTTTGTTCTGTACATGCTGTAGGGCTTTGAGTCTGAGAAAGGTGCATTATAAATAAAATGTATTATTATTATTATAACCTAAATGTCCCATAACGTACAAATGTCAGGACAAAACTTTCTTAAAACATAAAAAAAAACTGGATGCTCTCTTTCATAGGTTCATAGGCTTAAGACGCAGTGGGAACCGAGTGTGCCGATTGTCTGAAGCCCTTATAGAATCATGCCAATTCATTGGCTGATGGCGCAGGCGCCGTCCCGACGCTCTTGCGTCGTCATATTATATTAGCACGTGCGCGTCATTTACTCAGATTTCTCTGCCTTCACGAAGCGGCCATTTTAGCCCTTCGGTCTCGGTTTTTCTGGCTCAAATATTCGGATTCTAACATCAGCATTCTTCATCTGCACTTCAGCGTCTGCGAATAGTGGAACTCAGTTTTCCTTGCGGTGAAGTGCCATGGATTATCGTCGTTGCCTGCCGCCATGCGTTCGCTTTATTGCGAACGATGACCCTCACAGTAAGTGTGTGAAATGTATGGGTTTTTCGCATGCATGCGAGGCTGTTCTAGGCTTGTCTAAATGCAAATTTTGTGACAACCTGCTTCTCAAAACCCTCCGCTCTCGGCTCGCGGTTTTTGAGAAGGAGTCATTATCCTGGAAACAGCCTTTTTCCACTCGTCTAACAAATGTGGCAGCCGCTGACTTCACCAACCTTGTTGGTTCTGTGGAGCAGGGCTATTCCGCCATTCCAGCGGTCGAGGACATGTTGGCTACTCACCTTTCTCCGCCGTCTACTCACCTTTCTCCGTCGTCTGCTCCGTCGTGGAAATCTCAACCCCTCCTTCCCTCCAAACCGTGCAGGACTCCTACATGGCGGCTGGTCAGGCAGGCATGGCCCTACATACTATGGCCATCCTTCAAGCCTACATGTCTTGAAGGAGATGGACGAGGGAACTGGAATTACGCCAGAAGCTGTCAAAGAGTTTCGTAAGGTCACGGATCTGGCCTTAAGAACGACCAAGCACACCGCACGCGCTATAGGTCGTTCTAGGGCGGTTGCTGCAGAGCGCCACCTATGGCTCAAACTCACAGAGATCTGTGACAAAGAGAAGGTTTTCCTTTTGGACGCCCCAGTTTCTCAGTCTGGACTGTTCGGGGAGGCGGTCAACACTGTGGTTGACAAGTTTCGGGCCGCAAAATCCCAGTCGGCTGCCTTCAGGCAGTTTATGCCCAGGAGGGCTAGGGAATCGTTTAACCCCTCCCCGTCTCAACCCAGAGAACGTCCTTCTCATAGGACGGATTTTACCGTTAGGAGAATTGACTCGGCTCATCCCTCACCAGCTACGGTTTGGGGAGCCCACGGTCGCCCGTTTCCCCGCCAGCGACCTCATAAGCGTCTGGAGCTGAAGCGGTCTAACAAACCCTTCACCCCAGCCTCCTCGAATAGTTCCTGACCCACATGTCAGAAAAAGGAGAGCTTCCCCCGATTTACGAGGTCGGGACAGACCACGCAAGCGTTTCTGCCAACCTCTCACTTGCTCTCCTTTTCTAAACCTGTCACTTTCGCCACCCAGTGTGTTTCGAAGGGCAGTTCCTACTCAACCTCGTTCAAACCGTCTGGCGCAGGAGGAAGGAGACGCGTTAAGCTTTCTCCCCTTGCCTCCGACGCGTTTGACACCTGCCGCTCGCATCCTCTGAGACACTTTTGGTTTTCCTCAGGAGCAGGCAGACCCTATAATACTGATCAAACAGGCAGTAGTACCTCCCACTACGTGTCAGGACGACAAGTGCTCTCCTTCACGTTGGACCACGCCACCCCACAGGAGTCAACGCGTCACCCTAACACAGGTATGTCCTCCGCATTGCAACACTCCACTTCCTCTATCACATTTCTTTCAAGAATGGAGGCGTCTGCCAGGGGTATCACCTTGGATCCTCCGCACGGTTTGGCTCGGTTACACACTTCAGTTCTGTCGCCCGCCCCCTTGCTTCAACGGGGTCTTTCCAACTGTAGTCAACAGCGCCTCAGAGGCTTCTGTACTACAGCAGGAGATTTTGTCCCTTCTCCTCAAAGGAGCAATAGAAGAGGTTCCTCCACAGGAAGTCGAGCAAGGCTTCTTCAGCTGTTATTTCCTGGTCCCGAAAAAGGACGGAGGTCTGCGACCGATACTAGACCTGCACCGGTTTTAGCGTTTTTAGCGCTGTTTTAAACTCAGATACAGTGGGAGCCATTTTAAGTTGAATAGGAAGATTATTCCATACAGTGGGGCCCACCAGCTCTGTTTCCCCTCTTTTTCAAGCGGGTTCTAGGAATAAGGAGGGATTTGTTTCCCGATCTCAATTCTCGATTTGGAGTATATGGGTGAAGTAAATCCGATAAATAAGTTGGTGCAAGATTATTTAAGGATTTGTGACACCGCTTCTGAGATCCCTTCACTGGTTACCTGTTCAATATAGAATTGACTATAACTACTACTATATTTTACTACTAGTCTACAAATAATAAATAATAAATCCTTAAATAATCTTGCACCAACTTATTTTTTTCCGATTTGACTCTTAGAAACCCCGTGATACAGAGAGTTGCAGTAATCTAGCCTGGATGTTATAAAGGCGTGAATAGCTACTTCTAGAGAGGCATTGGATAGACAGGATTTTATTTTGGAAAAAGAGCGAAGATGGAAGAAACTAGAGCCCACTACCGAGGCAATTTGCCTATCAAATTTCAAGTTGTTATCAATTACCACACCTAAGTTACGAACTTTTGCTGAGATAGTAAGGTTTAAAGGATCAAGGTTGGGTAAATGTTGTCTTCTATGTTCGGAGGGGCCAAAAACAAAAGTTTAAAAAAATAAAGTTTTTTGAGAGCCATGCCTTTACCTCATTGAAACACGCTGATAATTTTCCAACAGCATTCTCATTACCACTGGTCAACGGCAGATAAATTTGCATGTCATCGGCGTAACAATGAAAGGCTACATTATGTTTCCTGAAAATGGATCCCAAGGGAAGTAAATATAAGGAAAAGAGAGTGGGTGCAAGAACAGATCCCTGTGGTACGCCACAGGATAGTTTGCGTAATGATGAAGTAAAATTTCCAATTTTAACAGAAAAAGTTTTGTTTGTTAGGAAAGATTTAAACCAGTTTAACACTACTCCACCTAGTCCTATATAAGACTCCAGTCAGGAGATGAGAATTCCGTGATCAACAGTATCAAAAGCTGAAGAAAAGTCCACCATGTTTAAAATGACAGAAGCTCCCGAATCAGTAATCATTAAGATATCATTTAGGACTCTTACAAGGGCCATTTCAGTACTATGTAGAGATTTGAAACCTGATTGAAAGATCTCTTAAATGCGATTAGTAGCTAAGAAAGACTGAAGTTGCAGAGAGACAATTTTTTCCATCACCTTGGAGATAAAAAGAAGAACAGACACGGTGCGAAAATTTGCTAATATAGATGTATCAAGTGTGGGTTTCTTTAGCACCGGAGTCACTGTGGCCCTTTTTAAGCTGTCAGGGACCAACCCTGACTGCAAGCATTTATTGAGTAAAGTTACAAGGCTAGGTCCTACAATATCAATTAATAACTTCAGATAGCGAGGGTGCATAATGTCAAGGGGACTTGATGAGGTTTTGAATTTTACAACTATTGATTCTACGGAAATAGAATTAAAAGTAGTCCAAGAGGCCAGTTTATAATTTTAGTCTCAAAATAATTTGAAAAATGTTCACATAGAGCTTTATTAGGATTACGGAAGGTCTGTACAGAGGGGTGTAGTATTGAATTAATATTCGAAAAAAGAACTCTAGGAGTTTGATGATGTTCCTCTATCAAATTAAAAAAATAAAGAGACTTGGCTTTCTTAACTGCACTCTGATATGTCCATAGACACTTTTTAAGTATGACAAAGGATATTTGAAGTTTGTCTTTCTTCCATTTCCTTTCTGCTTTCCTGCATGATTGTCTTAGAGAGCGAATATCTTGATCTATCCAAGGCTCAGACTTACGTTTCAGCTTTTGGAACCTATAGGGTGCAACAGCATTTAATATCTCTAACCATGCAGTGTTTAAAGATTCAAGATGTTGCTCAACATCTAGATCTGAAACTACAATTTCATAGGACACTGAGGAAATTAATTCATTATAACGTTCAGTAAAGGCCTCGCTAAATCGTGATGAATATGCTCGCACCTGTATTAAGTCAGAGACAGTGTTGTAAGGAATTGATGGAAGAGACATTTTAAACATGATAGGAAAATGATCAGAGATGGGTAATTCAACCACTTCAGTATCAATTATTGAGAGTCCAAAAGACACTATTAAGTCCAACAGGTGACCATGATTGTGTGTGGGTTCTTTAACCCACTGCACCAGATTAAAAGAATCAATGAAATTCAAGAACTCCGATACTAGGTGATCCGAAGCACAGCATACATGTACATTAAAATCTACTAACAATAAAACGCGATCATATGTAATACGTAATTAAATCCCCAACAAGCTCCGTGAATTCTTCCATAAGATCCTTTGTCAGATGTGGAGGTCGATATATTAAGGCTAGGACAATAGGTTGAGTCCAGTCAAGTGTTAATAGTTGAACTTCAAAACTTGTAGGGTTAATGCAGGGTAGCATTTGGCAGCATGCTCCAAAACTTCCTTTGGCAATAACAGCTAACCCTCCACCCCTACCAACAGGACGAGGAGAGTTATAAAAACAGTAGTCTGCTAGAACAAGTTCAGAGTACGGGCTCAAATCTCCTACCTTCATCCAGGTTTCGGTAATAAACATAAAATCAAGGTTATTAGATATAATAAAATCATGTAAGATAAATGTCTTATTGACCAAGGAGTGAGCATTGATCAGCCCCATTTTAGGAGAATGCAAAGGGCTGTGAGGACCTGAAGCTTTCCTTAGAGGGCAAAGATTTGAAGAATTTACTCCCATCGGACGAGGTCGAAAAATAATCTGTGTGTCAGAACAGAACCGGGAGGTTGGAAGAAGCAAGCAGGGGAATTAGTCTGAATATATGTGAGCCAACGAGATGTTGAACCGCGGAGCGGATCAGATCCTCAGTCCATGGCCGAGATGTAGAGATCTTTCGGAGATCGGCTCGCAGATAGATATTTAGACTGACCAGTTTTCTGCTGCGTTTCCCACGTCTTCTCCAACGTTTCCTCGGGTTAACATCCAATGGCCAACGGCGGAGAAAATCTGGAATGTCCTCGACAGTGCTCCTGTAGGTATTATCTGCAAAATTTCCCAGTTCCGCATCAAAAGCATCTATGCAGCAACTGCGAATATCCAGGAGTGTCTTACGATCGTAAACGACAGGCTCCTTGTGATAAAAGGGTATAACCCTTCGGAGTCTTGGGCTATTTTGGCCATTTCTGAGTACTTTTTATTTATTTTATTTTGCAACATAAACAAATGTTTACCATACCAATATTTGGTATCATTGTTTTCAGCACAACATCCCCTATGTGACCAGACAATTAGTTTTTCACTTTGATGTACTGTATCAACATACTGGACCCAAAATCACACATAAAACACAAAATCCGAATAGAAAAATTATAGCTTTTTTACTACAAAACCACAAACATGCTCAATGAAGCATTTTAAATGGTTTAAAATGTAAACACAAGTTGTAAATGTCAACATATACAGGTAAAACTCAGATATAATCAAGCTATATACAAAAAAAAAAAAATGATTTACAAAAAGAAAGCGGGTGTAGCCATAGGCTTTTTTTTCTTTTTAGCTTGCCACTTTTTAAAACAGTTTATGCACACAATTTTACAGAGAGATATATTTAAGGCCTTGCATTCCCAGAGTATGAGGGTTCCCAAATAGTGCAAATACAACATAAAAAAGGTTAAATTGAAATAAAATCAAATTATATACAGCAAAAAGCTGGTGTGGCAATAGGCGTTTTTTCTTTTATTTTTTGCTTAGAAACTCTACAAAACACTTAACAGAAAATTACACAGACAGCTACATTACAAGAATGACATTTGACATTTACAAGAATGACATTTATTCATTTAGCTGACGCTTTTATCCAAAGCGACTTACAATTGCTATATATGTCAGAGGTCGCACGCCTCTGGAGCAACTAGGGGTTAAGTGTCTTGCTCAGGGACACATTGGTGTCTCACAGTGGATTCGAACCCGGGACTCTCACACCACAGGCATGTGTCTTATCCACTGCGCCACCCACCACCACCACCCGCACCCCCACCCCCACCCCCCACCCCCCACATTACAGGGCTTTCATTGCTTGAGTAAGAGGGGTTCCTAAATAGTGCAAATATACCATACAAAATGTAAAATGAACACAAAACCAAACTATACATACAACTATTTACAACATATATCAGGTGGGTTTTTTCAGTTTTTTTTTTTTTTTTCAAAAAACTACATTTTCCTTCCACAAAAAGCTCAAAATCTACTCCTAAACTACCCCTAAACTACCTAAACTATCTACACTACTCCTAAACTACTCTCAAAATCTACTCAAACTCTTACAAAAACTAGTAATAATATCTCTCTCTCTCTATATATATATAGGCTATATGTCTCTCTTTGTCTACTCCGTCACTCTCCCACCTTTCAATTTCGCGTGTTTGCTCAATTGGCTCCTCCTCCACTCCGTAAAATGTGCAGTCTGAAGAGCAGAATCAGCAGATTCACACATTTCACGTCATTCACCGACGAAATTATTAGAATAAATGCAATGCCTGTCGCATCCCATCTTGCGTTCTTTTACGAATGCGTCAATATTTTCAAAAAAAATTTATAGAAAGTTTAAATTATCATATCTCCGGTTTTACTTGGTCTATCTATCAACACAAAACAAAAAGTAGAGTTTCAAGCCAGCACTTTCGACAGAAGTGGACGGCAGCGCTCAACGTGACTTTGTTTTTATGCTTCAACGTCTTAAACTGGTCATGTAACTTGATCACGCCGGCGTGATCGGCGACTCGGAAGAGATTAAAGCACCTAAAAACAGCTAAATATAAAACAAAGTATGGAGTGATAGACGGCATGCCACTCGCACAGGCGTCATCTTGCACCCATCAACTACCTGGACGATTGGCTCCTTTCAGCCCACTCCAGGGAATTAGTGACTCACCACAGGGACATTGTCCTTTGACACATTCAGTCTCTTGAGTCATGGTGTTCGGCACATGCTACGGACCCAGTCAGCTGCCCAGTTGGTTCAGTGCTGGAATTCCTACAGGAGAAGTTTGCTTCTGGAGCAGTCACTACTACTATGAGAGTGTATGTTGCTGCTATTGCCGCTCATAGAGAGTCGGATGAGATCCCCCTGGGTAAACTGACGTTAGTCTCAGCTTTTATGCATGGAGTTAGGCGCCTGAAACCTGTACGCTCCCCTGGAATTCCATCTTGGGACCTGTCGGTCGTCCTGGAGTTCTTAACGGGGGCTCCCTTTGAGCCCTTGGAGTCAGCTTCAGAGCAGATTCTGACTTTTTCTGAATTACTCTTTTGTTAGCTTTGACTTCGTTGAAGCGGGTGGGAGATTTGCAAGCTCTTTCTGTTCACTGGAGATGTATAGACTTCGCTCCTGGTCTGGTCAGGGTAGGGCTGTAGTACTCGAGTCCGGTCTTGGACTCGAGTCCGGACTCGAGACCGTTTTTCTATGGTCTCGGACTTGTCTCGGACTCGCTGGTATTCGGACTCGGACTTGTCTCGGTCTCAGCCACTGGTCTTGCCAAACATGGCTTTTGGTCTCGACCGAGTCCAACATTTTTGTATTTGTGTTCATTTATTACTAGCCTATTAGGGTACGTTAACTTAGAAAATGCCAAAATTAACCGACCAAGTGCTCACTACAATGGAGTGCGTCTTCTCATGCTGTTACTATAGTTACTATCTTACTAGCTACTACTTAAAAATCCTGGGTGTTGTGACACTTTTGCATTTAGATCAACAAATAATAACCCAAAATTACTGTCTTGATAATGTCATGCATAAGACCAGGGCTCGAATTTTGGCGCGGGTATTGCGCATAATTCTAATCATTCCCGCAGGTCTCCCATTTATAATGCGGGATATTCCTGCAATCGTAATCCACACAGATTATAAAATCAAATCATTCTTTTAATAACTATCTGCCAGACGCAATTTCACAAACAGCGTGAGTGTTCAGCGGTGCCGCGTCTTCTCTCAAAATGTGTTGTGGAAGGCAAGCATCAAGCGCTGCCGCGATAATACACACTCGCGTTCAGGAGTCGGGACATGACGGAATATTCACTTGCACAATCGGGCCAGCAGTGCATCGTGAATAAAGTTTACCATTTGCACGTCTTTTTAAGTCTTACCAGTTTAACATTCAAGCAATTTTAAACTATCAGTGCTCGCGCGCTCTCTGGGATGACTATGCGCACATTCATAGAAAATCCGCCTCAAGAACAGCTGAGCTGGCCAGTAACAAAAGTTATTTTTCACGGATTATATTGCTTTAACACGCAAAACTGTGTCAATTTCGGTCTTCGTGAGTATACTCTAAACATAGTCGGTTTTGTCTTTAATAAGCATAAAACGCATGCCAGTATAATGAACACAGAATCCGTGCACTAGCTCTTAAAGTGACAGCCACCATATGTGTCGGTCATTAATTTTGTCGTCAAAACAACAAAAGAGAGCTTTAAGGTAAAGGAATCAGGATTGATAGCCTATGTGTTTAATTTATTCAGGACTAAAATACTATCCAGTGTTATTTTCCATTTGATTACTTTATTCAGTTTCTGTCTATGAATACTAGTGTTAGACCTATTCAAAAACTTTACTCTTTATTTGTTTTTATTTGTATCTTTATTCTATTGTGTTTATTTGTGCAACTTTTTTCAATTTAATTGAACAATTTAAATCAAGCCTTGTGTTTTGTAAATTCTTAACAACATTACCCCATTGTAAAAATGCAATGAGCACAAACATTTAGGCAAGATACATTTAATAATTTTGTTTGGCAAAAACGAAATTCAGGCCTGAAGACTTTTTTTTTCCTGTCCTGGACTCGGTCTTGACTCGGACTCGAACCTTTTTGGACTCGGTCTTGTCTTGGACTCGAACCTCTTTGGACTCGGTCTTGACTTGGACTCGACTAGTCCTGGTCTTGGACTTGTCTTGGACTCGACAAAGGTGGTCTTGACTACAGCCCTAGGTCAGGGTGACTTTGAGACCGAGACCGGGATATGTGCCCAGAGTTTTGTCCACAGCATTCCACTCTCAGGTTATTAACCTTCACTCTTTCCATCCTCCTCCCTTTTTTTCTGAGGAGGACAGGAAGCTTAATTTGCTCTGCCCTGTCCGAGCATTGAAGTTATATGTGGATCGCTCTGGCGATTGGAGAAAATCTAACCAGCTCTTGGTATGTTTTGGTGCTGTCTGCCGTGGGCTTGCCGCATCAAAGCAGAGAATTTCCCACTGGGTTACAGAGGCTATTTCACTGGCGTATGAGGTGCGCGGTCTGCCTTCACCTCTTAGCATCAGGGCACATTCCACTAGAGGTGTGGTTTCCTCTCAAGCACTTTTTAGAGGTGCCCTCCTAGAAGACATTTGTGTAGCGGCAGGCTGGTCCTCTCCGCACACTTTTGTCAGATTCTACAGTTTGGATCTTGACATGACTCCAGGTTCCCGAGTTTTACCTGCTTGAACCAGTCGTGTGAGTTATCTGGTTATTGTACTAGTTACGGCAGCGCTTAGCTTGGCGAGTTTGGTATTTCGTTCCCACTGCGTCTTAAGCTACGCAGCGTTGAGTGAACCTATGAAAGAGAACGTCTCTGGTTACTGAAGTAACCTATGTTCTCTGAATAGGGAACGAGACGCTGCGTTCGCTGCCAAGCTCCTTGCGCTGCCGACAAGCTTCCTTTTTCGGCAGAGAAATCTGAGGAGTAGATGGCGTGCGCTAATATAATATGACGACGCAAGAGCGTCGGGGCGGCGCCCGCGCCATCAGCCAATGTATTGGCGTGATTCTATAAGGGCTTTCAACGCCCAACACCCAGAGGGCGTTCCCACTGCGTCTTAAGCTACGCAGGGTCTCATTCCCTATTCAGAGAACATAGGTTACATCAGTAACCAGAGACGTTTTGAACGTTCAGTAAACATTTAGAAATAATGTTTTCATAACATTTCCAAAATGATAGAATTGAATGTCCCTCTAACGTTTACAGAAACCAAAAAAAAAAACGTTCTTAATACTTAAACTGGATGTTGTGAACGTTCAGAAATAATGTTTTCATAACATTTCCAAAATGATAGAATGGAATGTTCCATGAATGTTGTTATAATAACGTTTTCACTCAACATTATGAGAACATCAGTCAAGAACAAATAACATCACAAGGACGTTCTAAAAATGTTGTTCTAAGGTTTTCTCTCAATGTTATGAGAATGTATTTTAACGATATAAACGTTATAAGACCGTTCCAGAAACATTATTTCAGGAAATCTTTTTACTAACATTTACTTAACTTTTACATAACTTTAGTGAAAGTTATGGGAATGTTCCCTGTTGTTGTGCCTATAGGTTAAATCCTCACAGAGCGCGCCTCATCCCCTCCAGGGGATCTCTCTGTGGTTCTTTCTGGTCTGCAGAGAGTTACCTTTGAGCCGCTTGAGTCAGACAGTGCTCCTCACTGAGGTGACTTGCATCAAGAGAATGGGGGACCTCCAGGCACTTTCGGACAGGTGGTGGTGGTGACAGGTGGTGAACTTGCAAGCACTGCCTCCGGAGGAGGCAGACCCAGTCCTTGCATTCCTGTGTTCCGTTCGCACCCTGCGTGTTTATGTGGACCGCACGCAGAGCTTCAGAAGCTTGGAGCAGCTTTTTGTCTGCTTTGGAGATCAGCAGAAGGGAAAGGCTGTCTCCAAACAGATGTTGGCACACTGGATAGTGGATGCCATAGCCTCAGCGTACCAGTCCCAAGGCAAGCCATGCCCACTTGGAGTGAGGGCTGACTCCACTCTGATGTTGACTCCTCCTGGGCGCTGGCATGTGGAGCCTCTTTGACAGACATCTGCAGAGCTGCTGGCTGGGTGACACCTAATTCCTTTGTGAGATTCTACAATCTACGGGTGGAGCCGGTTTCTTCCTGTGTGTTGGGTACAGACAGGTAATGTGTGGCAAGGCTGGCTCTATGTCTCGCTTGCAGCACCATTCCCCTCTAAGGGGGGGATGCAAGCTCTTTCTTTGCTCTCCACATCAGTCCCCCATTTGGTGAACCCTGGATTGAGTCGGTGGGTCAGCCCTTGTACTGTGCTAGATGCCCCATATGTTGTGTATTCTTCCACGGTACGGTTTCCCTGTCAGTAAACCTGTCTTTCCCTGGGAAGATTCTGCTCTGCCCCATCTCTGCATCTGTAGGTGTTCCATCCCTGTCTAGGCCATTTGTGTATGTGTTTCTAAAAATCAGAGGGGATTGGGGCTCCCCTTTGAGACCCCATTTGTCAGTTGACATAATGTCTATATTCCCTCCATCAAGGAAGGAGGGTTACATCAGTAACCAAGACATTTCCTGTACAGAACCTATGGAATGTTGCGCATGCATGGACAACACAAAATGAAAGAATCACTCTCTGAGACACCTTGTTGTTCCCGAGTCATATTAAAGATTTTTTCAAAATGAACGAATCGTTCATGATCAACCCATCACTAAAATTTCCATTTTGAAAGAACCGATTGAATTAATGAGTCCACTAATGCACAGACTGTTAGTCTGTCTGGATTGTGCAATCATATAGCCTATAATCCATTTCACATGCCAAGAAGTCCTATCTTGAGGTTTGAGTTTGCATGAAATTGTTTCTTTTATATTTACTTAGACTAGTTTACTTAAATGATTAATTTCTCCCCTCAGATCCACATATCATCATCACAGACAGATGTGCCATTAAGACAGTGCTGTGTTTTACAAAGTACAGAAGAGTGTCTCTAAGCATTTCACTGGCTTTTAAAAGACACATAAGTCACTTCTTGCGTGAGCCTTTGTACAAATGTTATTGTGTGAACTATCAAAAGGCTTGTTTTTCCAGAAATATATCAATGCTAAAGGGAGGTGCTATTCCGTGAGATCCCTGGATGTTTTAAAATTCAAGACAACTGGGAATGCTCAGAAGTAAGTTGCAGTCAGGACAGCCTGTCATTTTCAGCGTTTGAGTTGGACTCACAAGAGCCGATTGAAAGATGGTTTCAGATGCAATGTGGTTCTAATTCACACAGCCTGGGTTTAGTCATGTCTGAGAATGGCCTTTATCACACACAGTATTCAAAGCCTTTGCATGCCAGACATGCCCTTCCAAATGTGGTCCAACAATTTCTTGGAGGACTGTGGGTAATTTTAATACCTTTAATCAACTATATTACAGTTTAACCCTATATTAACTCTCTCGACTGATTTATCAGCAATCTTAACTTTTTACTTTAAATTTTTTTAAATTTGCACACAACCTTTTCAGACCTGTTCTAGTTCTGAATCATGGATGAAAGCAAAACCATATGTTTCTCACATTTCGACCTGGAGCTATTTCACTTTACAACTAATGTGCTTGACTAGTCCCACATAACCATTTTCTCCACTGTTTATCAAGTCATTAATGTATCATATGAACAGCATAAACACACTGTTGTATCATTATCTCCTTTTTATTATATACTTGGATCATCATTTATTGTGTATTTCTTGATTTCCTAAAGGTGGGAGCTTGTACATTAGTACATTCTACCATATGTATTACTCCACTTGTCTGTGTTTGCACATTTCAGACAGATCAGTCTGTGTATTAATGGAGGGGATTTCCAATCACTTCTGCAGGTTACCTCAATTCTCCAGTTGCTGGCGACAAGTGACCGTATATATAAGTGATTCATTAAATCATTAATTCTACCAATTTGTGGATTAGCAATTCTTTTATGAGGAAATCACTGAATAATTTACTCAATTCATTAAAAAACCATGATGAAAGTGTTTTACATTAATGAAACTGTTATATGTTCACTATGTCTGGTTTGGACTTTTATGGTACTTCCTGTCATGAGTGCCATTTTTGTAGTTCTTTGTAGTTTTCTCGATCATCCAGTGTGGCGGTGGCGAACGATGGCATCCCAAGCCCGTTGGTCTCAATGCTTCCAAGCCAGGTGGTCTCACCACTCCCCAGCTCGGTGGTCTCAAGTCAAGACTCTGCGCTCCCCAGTCCGGTGGTCCCAGTGCTTCCCAGCCCAGTAGTCCTTAGCCATGTGGTCCCAGCACTCTCTAGCCCGTGGTCCCAGTGCTCCCTAGCATGGTGTTCAGTGTACTCTCTAGCCTGGTGGTCTTTTCCCCATCCTCAGCACTACCAGTAATGGATACCACCATTTTGTGTGTCTGGGCCATACACACTTCCCCCGAGGCGGCGGTGCCCACCACGGCTGAGGAGGCAGATTCTGATCTCTTTGCGCACACTGTCAACTCTGTTGCGGCCATGGAGACAAACTCCAAACTCGTTGTGCTCCCTGTTGGCTCTGTCACGGCCTCAGAAGAGGTTCCTGAACTCTCTGTCTGTCAACTCTGTTATGGCCACGGAGGCCGCACCTGAACTTTGAGTGCAGAGTCCCCAGGAATCGCAGAATTGCTTAAATGTGATGATTAAACTTTAAAAGTTATGATTTAATTAATTAAACACCAGCACTGAATGTTTCAAAGTAAAGATGCGGTACTGTTGCGCATTTGCAGTTTGCAAACACAAATAGCCCATTTATGCCAAGTGATTATTTTGATCTACTGCTGATGAATAATAAATATTTTGTATAATTTATGTTATATATATATTATGGAGCTGTAAACTCGCATTTTGGCCAGAAAAGTTTTTGTGGAATTGTCTTTTTATATTACTTCTGTATAATGCCTATAATAATGTAGTGCAGTGTTTCCCAACCACTGTGCCGACAGGCTGTCAGGTGTACCGTGGAAAATTACCAAATTAAAAAAAAACTAGTAAAAATATAAGAATATACAGTATAATCGTTGTCAGGTCAAAACCTTCTGTTTCTATATTTCGTAATTTTTGTTTTATAAAATTAATGCTACTGGTCATCCTTTACAGCTGTTTGTGGGTTTTACCAATATTTAACCAATAAAAAGCATTTAAAAGAGGTTGTGACTATTGATTCTGGAATCTTCGCTGGGGGAATAAACACAACAATCACCTTTTAAATCCATGAGTACACACCACCTCCATTTAGAAATGAAGCATATACTATATAAATCAATGGACCTATTGTCTGTGACGTCACCTGTAGGTTTCCGAAGAGCATTTTTGAAGTCCAAAGTGGGTGGAGCTGGCCGTTGCCATCTTGGCAGCGCGTCACTCCCGGATAACTGAAAATGGGCAAAGAGGCGGGATGTGGGCGGAGCTGAGGTGCCTGGTTTTATACAGTCTATGGTATTTACAGCCCTATTTCCTACACATATTTTTAAGGAAATGTCACCAATTAAAACAAAGACTTACAATATAGTTTTTGTAAGTAAATGTTACCCTTTATGAAATACAGATGTAACATTATATGATAACGTTTCAGACTGTTTTATACAGTATGTGGTTTCAGCCTACAGCTAATCACCTCCTGTCAGATTCTGGAGAGTAGTCAAATTTAAAATAAAATTATAAATAATAAATAAATTTTATAAATAAATTAATATTTTACATAAATTAAATTAATAAATACAATTATATTAGAATATGAAGTCCAGACTTCATGGCCGGTCTGTTAGTACAATTAACCGCACAGTAAGCCGTATTATTTGATAATTGAATAAAAAAATCCCTAAAACAAGCACGGCAGAGATGCCAAGAATTAGCTGATGTGACATGACGGCTAACAGCAGACAAACGGAAAGTAGTGACAGCAGTGGCAATCCACCGTGATCCAATTGGCCACGGCCTTAATTACGCAGAACTTTAAGGCTTAATATAATTTAAACGGATGAGTTATACAAAAATTCACCCACCTCACAGTTGTCATGAAGGGCAAAATTAGCTATATAGACCAAAACCACCTTTTGTATCAGACTGTAAAAAATTATTTCTGCTGTAAAGTTGGGCATTTTAACATACAGTCACCTAAAGGATTATTAGGAACACCATACTAATACTGTGTTTGAACCCCCTTCGCCTTCAGAACTGCCTTAATTCTACGTGGCATTGATTCAACAAGGTGCTGAAAGCATTCTTTAGAAATGTTGGCCCATATTGATAGGATAGGATCTTGCAGTTGATGGAGATTTGTGGGATGCACATCCAGGGCACGAAGCTCCTGTTCCACCACATCCCAAAGATGCTCTATTGGGTTGAGATCTGGTGACTGTGGGGGCCATTTTAGGACAGTGAACTAATTGTCATGTTCAACAAACCAATTTGTAATGATTCGAGCTTTGTGACATGGTGCATTATCCTGCTGGAAGTAGCCATCAGAGGATGGTACATGGTGGCCATAAAGGGATGGACGTGGTCAGAAACAATGCTCAGGTAGGCCGTGGCATTTAAACGATGCCCAATTGGCACTAAGGGGCCTAAAGTGTGCCAAGAAAACATCCCCCACACCATTACACCACCACCACCAGCCTGCACAGTGGTAACAAGGCATGATGGATCCATGTTCTCATTCTGTTTACGCCAAATTCTGACTCTACCATCTGAATGTCTCAACAGAAATCGAGACTCATCAGACCAGGCAACATTTTTCCAGTCTTCAACGGTCCAATTTTGGTGAGCTCTTGCAAATTGTACCCTCTTTTTCCTATTTGTAGTGGAGATGAGTGGTACCCGGTGGGGTCTTCTGCTGTTGTAGCCCATCCGCCTCAAGGTTGTGTGTGTTGTGGCTTCACAAATGCATTCCTGCTGCATACCTCGGTTGTAACGAGTGGTTATTTCAGTCAAAGTTGCTCTTCTATCAGCTTGAATCAGTCGGCCCATTCTCCTCTGACCTCTAGCATCATTTTCGCCCACAGGACTGCTGCATACTGGATGTTTTTTCCTTTTCACACCATTCTTTGTAAACCCTAGAAATGGTTGCGCGTGAAAATCCCAGTAACTGAGCAGATTGTGAAATACTCCGGCCCGGCCCATCTGGCACCAACAACCATGCCATTCTCAAAATTGCTTGAATCACCTTTCTTT
This sequence comes from Semotilus atromaculatus, assembly GCA_031834385.1. Taxonomy (NCBI): domain Eukaryota; kingdom Metazoa; phylum Chordata; class Actinopteri; order Cypriniformes; family Leuciscidae; genus Semotilus; species Semotilus atromaculatus. The sequence continues at coordinate 6,093,623 of JAULUF010000035.1, forward strand.
CCCATTCTGACATTCAGTTTGGAGTTCAGGAGATTGTCTTGACCAGGACCACACCCCTAAATGCATTGAACCAACTGCCATGTGATTGGTTGATTAGATAATTGCATTAATGAGAAATTTAACATGTGTTCTTAATAATCCTTTAGGTGAGTGTATATCAAAAGCACCGTACACAGTTTAGAGAGATCTCTGCTGGTTTGCAATGCAAGGCAATATAAAGAACTGATGTTTGAGTAAGTACAGCGTTTTCTTTACTCAAAAAGGCAAATATGTAAAAAGGGCAAAATAAAATATAGCACAAAGGCAACCTTTGGACCTAAATAAAATAAAAACTATTTTGTATTGGACTTCCTCCTACATGTGCCCCACTCAAAATAGTTTTATGTTTAATAATAATAATGGTTTGATGCATTTGTTCATGATCTCATGTAAACAAGAAAAAAAAAATGTCAACCGGTATAAAAACCTGTAAACAAGTTTGTTTGTTTATGTGTCGAAGCTGCAGCTGGAACCAGCTTCCTGAAGAGATCAGATGTGCTCCCACAATAGTCACATTCAAATCCAGACTCAAAACTGTTTAGCTGTGCATTTACTGAATGAGCATTGTGCCTCTGTTCGTCCGAATGTTTGTACTGTATTTTATTTAAAATTTTATTCTAAACTGTTTTAATTATTCTTATTTCCTTTGATTATTTTAATTTCTTCTATGTAAAGCACTTTGAATTACCATTGTGTATGAAATGTGCTATATAAATAAACTTGCCTTGCCTTGCCTAAGTTGAGTGGCAATTTGTCATGCTGTTAAATATTAAGTAAGACATTTAATGGTTTAAATATTAAATAAGACAATTAATTTAGTGTCATGTTATGTCAATCCACATCTTGCATTGTACGTTTTTTTTTTTTTTTTTTTTTTGGTTTGAGATTAATTTGCACAAATTGCAAGACAAATTTAAACCATCTTCATTCTATCTCTGAAGAGGCCTAATTCTAACATTGTGTGCTGAACAGACACCAAAATATGACAGGGCTTCCTCAAAGTTTAACCGCAATCTATATAGCTTTTTACTTTAAGTTGTATAGTAATGAAAACATTTAAGCCTAATATATTTGTTCATGGAGGTGCATGTATTTATAACACGCTGGCCAATATGTTTCCATTTTCAGTACAGCTAGACAGTTCAGTTAAAACAGAGAATTCCAGAAAAACCATAACAGGTGTATTTGTATAGGCAAATCTGACTATCATCTTATTTCCACAGGGATGTGTGGCCCAAATTTTCCCAGCCTCTCCATCATCGTCCACACGCAAAAGTCAAATCCTCTTATGTCGAAAAGAGTAGTAAAATGAGAGTTCAGACACCCAGCCTGATATATGAGACTACCAAGATTAGCCGCCCATTAACTGGCACATGGATCCCTTTAGGCCAAATATGTCAGTTCAGATTTCAGTTTTTCCTTTTGACAGCATTTTAATCTTCACTTTTAAGCATACTGCAGCATTTTTTACAGGGGCTACTTGGACAGATCTGTAGGTTTATTAAAACAAATCAGAGGTTTTTCTTTGAAATTCAACAACATTGTAAAATGTATTATTTTATTGGCTAAGAGTTGACCAAACAATATTGTCGCAACACTCGTGAGCTTTTTTGTCCAAATGACCTTTCAATAGGAAGGAATGCAAATCTTCATTCGATTGACAAAAATAGGCACTACTTTCTGCCCTGAAACTAAACTATGCCAACCTCAAATTCCCTTTTGATTGCATACAGGTGCCAGAGTCTCTGGCCTGGGAGCCATCCTGCTTTAACACAATCAGAACCAGAGGATCAAAGATCAGAGATAAAAGCATTTGTTGTTAGCTAGCTGCACGATTGCAACAGACAATCCCCCTGGTGCCCCTTGAAACCATCAAGCCTGGTGCAATCAATAAAAACTTGGGTACGACGACATGTCCCTACTTCTTGTGATTTCTGAACATGGTGAACGTTAATTGTAAAATTATCAGCATGAGGTGTGTTTTGAGAACAACCAAGAGAGGTTTAAGCCGACATATCAATGTTAGTGTTTGTCATCCGTGTATAGGAAACGCATTATTAAGAATATTAACGTTAAAGACCATCTAGAGACTGTTTATTTTCTGTCAAAAATCACAATGCAATTCACTTCACTTCAGTTCAGTTCATTTCAAGCTTTTCGTTAATTGAGAAGTCTGGCTGAGGTTCTAAATGTTGAAGTCTGCTAAAACACAGCCAGGTTTCTCACTTGATCTCCCTTACAAGCACTTTTCTCTTGACGTGCTAAGCCAAGCATGGCTAAAACCTGAATAAACAATCTTCCATCCAGTTAATCATTTAAGCCATGAGCAGGGAAATGAGCAATATAAGGGGATTAATTGTATGGATTAATGAGATATAATTGCACCACTTAGAGCTGATCAGATATTCCAGACAGGAAAAAAAAAAAAAACATTTCTTCTGCCAGCCATCTAAGAGTGACCACAAACTGCGTAAGTAGACTCATATGTCCCCTGTCTGTACCACATTGACCTCAGAGTATTAGTTCAATATTTGTACAAATTCCTCACAAAGGAAACCCCCCAGGGTGAGACGCAGTCCACCTTAAATATATGTACATCAGAGCAAAGGACTAATTGCCATTTTGCCATCTCAAAGGCACAGTTTTATTTAGTTGTATTTCATTCTTTTGTACAATCATTGAGTAGTTCCATAATTGTGGTGGACAAGTGTTGGGGAGCAACAGCTGACAATTAAAATCCTCTTCATACAGTTCTTTGTGCATGGTCTGTATAGTGATATTAACTCTTTACCCGTCAGCGTAAAAAAAAAAAATAATAAATTAAAAAAAATATATATATATATAGGCTACTTATATAATTTAATTTTAAATTATATATTTTATATAATCCTGTTGCTCAAAATAATTATGAATGATTTTGATTTGTCAAATAGCCAGCTCTAGTCAGTATGGAAGATTAGTGGGTACAGATACATAATACAGTATGTAATGTGGGTTTACAAACAATAAAAAAACAGACGTCACATGGGGATAAATGCATAACATTTTAAGAAATTGCTACAGCATCTGGGAAGATGAACGTGTATGCGTTATTTTAATTTGTGTTAGAGCTGCACAAATCTGGATAAAATGATAATCAAATTTTTTTTTTTTCAAATAGAAATCATGATTCTTCCACGATTCTGAACAGACAACTAAACCAAATAACATGTAAATATGTACTAGAGGGCAAAATATTAATTGCTACAGTCTATTTAAATTTCAGTTTAATTTTTTTATTAATTTAATTTAATTTAATTGTTTAAAAAATTGTTTTGAATGTTTTTTGCCACCCCAATGCACCTTGCATATGTTGAAAGACAGATAACTCCTCTGCCAATTAACACACTGAAGCAGATACCCAGTTTACTTCATTTAATGGATGACTGGAAGTAGGCTAAAACTGAAAAGAGAATATGATACAATAAACATATGAATTTAATTATACAGAATAAGGAATTTAACACAAATTGCTTGTATACAGTGGCACATGAAATAACAGGGTATAGGACTGAATGCATGAATGTAAAATAAACTGACATTTCAAACTGTATACTAGATCGCTTCCAATTATATCAAAATGAGTTATTAACAATAAGTAAACATAGAAACATAAATAATGTATGTCTGCCTGATAGTCAATGCATGGTAAATGCACAGTACTGTCCCTATTTGGTTTTGTTTCTGTCACAATGAGGAGTCGTAGATCCAAATGCAAGTAAAACAGTTTATTGTAGACACAGCACGGGAGATACTCAAAACACCACTTTAGCAGGCGGGAGACCTGGAAGACAACACTCCGACTGGAAGACGTCAGACGAAGATATCCACAGTGAAGTAGAACACAAAGTCAGGTGAGTGGACTCAGGCGATCCTCCAAACGACTGGATGCGTAGGAAACACAGACAAAACTCCGCACGGTGACTAGGACACAGGAACTGTGTGAGAGACATAAACAAGAGTGACGAACCGACACTAAGCCCAGAAAACTCCAGCGATATAAAGGCAGCTAACAAGCCTAATGATGAGCTGCAGCTGACGACTGATAATAATCAGCTGGTGCTAACAACAAACAGGTAGAACACACCCACAACCCCACGCCTACAAAACACACCAACAGAGACTCAGAACGAACACCCGGATTGATGCACCGTGACAGTACCCCCTCCCCTAGGAGTGCCTCCTGGCACTCCCAGGAGAGTTTACCTGACGATTGTAATCATCGATAAGGGAGTGATCCAGTATGTCCCTAGCAGGAACCCAACTCCTCTCCTCCGGACCGTAACCCTCCCAGTCCACCAGGTACTGGAATCCGCGTCCCCTCCGTCTCGAGTCCAGAATACGATTAACCGAAGAAGTAGGCTCCCCGTCTACGAGACGCGGCGGTGGGGGAACCGAGGTGGGCGGATTAAGGTCAGAATGAAAAACAGGTTTCAATTTGGAGACATGAAAGGCGGGGTGAATTCTCCTGTACGCAGGAGGAAGTTTGAGACGGACTGTCACCGGACTAATGATCTTGGTGACAGTAAACGGGCCAATAAATTTAGGAGCTAGCTTATTAGACACGGAACGGAGCGGAATATTCTTGGTAGAAAGCCACACTTTTTGACCCACGACGTATACGGGAGGCCTTGACCGGTGGCGATCGGCCTTAGCCTTGGTGCGCGCCCCCACCTGGAGCAGAGTCTCACGGGCTCTGGTCCAGGTGCGGTGGCACCTCTGGACGAAGGCGTGAGCCGAGGGGACCGCGACTTCGGATTCCAGACTGGGAAAAATAGGTGGCTGGTACCCTACGCTACACTCAAACGGAGATAGGCCCGTGGATGACACTGGTAACGAGTTATGTGCGTACTCCACCCATGAGAGCTTCTGGCTCCAGGAGGAAGGATTCTGAGAAACCAAACATCGCAACACTCTCTCTAAATCTTAGTTGGCACGCTCAGTCTGCCCGTTGCTTTGAGGATGAAACCCAGAAGAAAGACTGACACTCGCCCCCAACAAACGACAAAATTCTCTCCAAAATTTGGAAATAAATTGGGGACCCCTGTCAGAGACCACGTCAGCCGGGAGGCCATGTAACCGATGTAACCATGTAACTGGTCTACAACAGCGACCGCTGTCTCCTTGGCAGACGGTAATTTAGGCAAGGGAATGAAATGAGCCGCCTTCGAGAACCGGTCCACTACAGTCAAAACGACCGTATTGCCCTGGGAGGGCGGGAGGGCAGTAACAAAATCTAGCGCGATGTGGGACCAGGGTCTCGAAGGGACAGACAGCGGTTGGAGTAACCCATCCGGTGGACGATTGGAAGTCTTACCACACGCACAGACTGAACAAGCCAAAACAAAACTCCGAACATCACGAGCCATGGAAGGCCACCAGAATCGTTGCTTGACCAAAAAACTGGTGCGATTGACTCCTGGATGACATGCCACATTGGAACAGTGACCCCACCGAATAACGTCGGACCGTAATCCCTCCGGTACAAATAAACGACTCGGTGGACACCCGGGTGGAGGCGTTACCCCTTCTAAGGCCGCGCGGACCTTCGACTCGATCTCCCAAACGAGTGTGGAGACAATGAGTCTCTCGGAAAAAATGCACTCGGGAGTGGACGGGCGAACGGAACGGTCAAAAATGCGCGACAAAGCATCGGGTTTGATGTTCTTGGAACCCGGACGATACGATAATGTAAACTCAAAACGACCGAAAAAAAGTGCCCACCGAGCCTGCCTGGAGTTGAGTCTTTTAGCAGATCTAATATATTCAAGGTTCTTATGATCGGTCCAGACAATAAAGGGTACCCCCGAACCCTCTAACCAATGGCGCCACTCCTCCAATGCTAACTTGACTGCCAGCAACTCTCTGTTACCAATGTCATAATTGCACTCTGCCGGAGATAAACGATGAGAGAAAAACGCGCAAGGGTGCATCTTGTCATCCGCGGACGAGCGCTGGGAAAGAACCGCTCCTACCCCCACCTCTGACGCGTCGACCTCCACCACAAACTGACGTGATGTATCAGGGGCAACAAGAATGGGGGCTGAGACAAAGCAGCTCTTGAGGTTGGTAAATGCAGCTTCAGCTACACCCGACCACCTGAACGTCGTCTTGGTGGAGGTCAAGGCAGTCAGAGGAGCGGCTAGTTGGCTGAAATTGCGAATAAAACGCCTGTAAAAATTGGCAAACCCCAGAAACCTCTGTAGGGCCTTACGGGAATCTGGAGTTGGCCAATCCACCACAGCCTTAACCTTGTCGGGATCCATGCGCACCCCCTCAGATGAGACGATATAACCCAGAAACAGGACCGACTGTGCATGAAACGAACACTTCTCCGCCTTGACAAAAAGCCCATTCTCTAAAAGCCTCTGGAGCACTCGTCTGACGTGCTGAACGTGTTCCTGGAGAGAAGAAGAAAATATCAATATGTCATCCAGGTAAACATATATGAACTGATCTACCATGTCTCTCAGCACGTCATTCACAAGTGCCTGGAAAACCGCTGGGGAGTTGGACAGCCCAAAAGGCATGACCAAATATTCAAAGTGCCCCCTGGGGGTGTTAAAAGCAGTTTTCCATTCATCCCCCTTCCTTATGCGGACCAAATGATAAGCGTTACGTAAGTCCAATTTCGTGAAAATGGATGCTCCCTGCAACCTCTCAAAAGCTGAAGACATCAACGGCAAAGGATAAGTATTCTTTACCGTGATGTTGTTCAGCCCTCGGTAGTCAATACAAGGTCGCAGAGAACCATCCTTCTTTCCCACAAAAAAGAACCCTGCCCCCGCTGGAGAAGAGGAAGGACGAATGAACCCAGAGGCTAGAGAATCAGAAATATATTTCTCCATGGCCTCTCTCTCTGGGACAGAAAGTGAGTGTAACTTGCCTTTAGGCGGAGACATACCTGGCAATAAATCTATGGCACAGTCATAGGGACGATACGGAGGAAGAGAAGCAGCCCGAGACTTACTGAACACTTCCTTCAGGTCAAGATACTCACGTGGCACGTTGGATAAATCCGCGTGTTCCTCCTGAAACACAGAACAAGACACAGAAGAACACGCAGACAATAAACAAGAAGCATGACAGGTCTCTTTCCAGGCTAATATAGAGTTCCTGCCCCAGTTGATGTGTGGGTTATGGAGTACCAGCCAGGGATGACCTAACACCACAGGGGAGGAAGGAGTGTCAATCAACAGAAAATCAATGTTTTCAACATGATTACCGGAGGTAATGAGTCTTATAGGGACGGTAGCATGAGTTACTGAGGGCAAACACTGACCATTTAAAGCAACCACAGATATTGGCTGAGGAAGCGTAGCAATAGGTATGTTTAGTCTGTGAGCTAGATCAATGTCAAGAAAATTTCCCTCTGCCCCTGAGTCAATGAGAGCCTCACAGTCAAAACTCAAAGTCTGAAAGTTTAAACTCACAGGGAGATGAGTGGCAGAAAAAGAGGATTCAGTCCGTGCAACCCCACCCGTCAGTAACCTCTTACCTACTAACGGGTGCTGGCTTTTACTGGACACTGCAGCGCGACATGACCAGCAGTACCACAATAAAAGCATACTCCCCTCTCCTTTCTCCTCTGTTTCTCCCGAGGAGATAAGCGAGATCTGCCAAGCTGCATAGGTTCGGGTTCCGGAGGAAATGCTGTGGTCTCGACCGGAGAAGAAGTGTGATCGGAAGAATAATTCACGTGGCCTCGTTGTGACCGACGATCTCGTCGACGTAGTCGAGTATCAACTTGAACTGCTAGATCAATCAATTTATCCACCCCGGTGGGTAATTCCATAGTGTAAATCTCGTCTTTAATGTACTCAGAAAGCCCGTGTAAAAACATGTCCCATTGGGCCTCGGCATTCCAGCCACACTCAGCAGCCAACGTACGAAATTCGATAGAATAGTCCGTTACCGTACGTTCCCCTTGCCTCAGTTCAGCGAGAAGACGTGCCGCGTCTCGGCCAGAAGCAGCGCGATCAAAAACTTTTCTGAGTTCGCTAGAAAAAGCTTGAAACGATGCACAACACGGCAGTCTCTGTTCCCAAACAGTCGTTCTCCAGCTGCCCGCTCTACCCGCGAGCAAAGTGATCACAAAGGCCACCTTAGATTCCTCCGTAGGAAATGCGGATGGTTGAAGCGAGATGTAAAGTGAGCACTTAGCCAAAAAGGAGCGACACAGCTGGGACTCACCGGAGTAGCATGCGGGAGATGGAAGGCGAGGTTCAGTGGAGCGGATGGTCTGGATTACTGGAGCCGGCGGATTCACCGCGGCCTGTGGTTGAGAAACAGCAGCCTCGCTGCGTAGTTGTTGGACCTGTTTCGTCAGTTCGGAGACCTGGGTAACTAACGCCTGAACGGCACGACTAGTAGCCATCGCCTGTTCCTCCTGTTGCTGAAGACGAGTATCACTCTTGAACAATATGTCCTGCAATTCTGCCACACTTGCTGGATCCATAATGTGGTCGGTTCGTTCTGTCACAATGAGGAGTCGTAGATCCAAATGCAAGTAAAACAGTTTATTGTAGACACAGCACGGGAGATACTCAAAACACCACGTTTAGCAGGCGGGAGACCTGGAAGACAACACTCCGACTGGAAGACGTCAGACGAAGATATCCACAGTGAAGTAGAACACAAAGTCAGGTGAGTGGACTCAGGCGATCCTCCAAACGACTGGATGCGTAGGAAACACAGACAAAACTCCGCACGGTGACTAGGACACAGGAACTGTGTGAGAGACATAAACAAGAGTGACGAACCGACACTAAGCCCAGAAAACTCCAGCGATATAAAGGCAGCTAACAAGCCTAATGATGAGCTGCAGCTGACGACTGATAATAATCAGCTGGTGCTAACAACAAACAGGTAGAACACACCCACAACCCCACGCCTACAAAACACACCAACAGAGACTCAGAACGAAACCCGGATTGATGCACCGTGACAGTTTCATGTTCCTGTTTCATGTCTGTCATGTGATCCCCTGTTCTTGTCATGTGATCCAGTCATGTGTTCTGTGTTGTCATGTTGTCATGTTGTCATTGGTTCATTGTTTCATTGTTCACTGGTGTCCCTTGTCCCAAGGTCTTTAAACCCTCATGTTTGCCTTGTTCCTGTGGTGGAAAATTTTAACTGAATATTAAGCTAACCATGTTTTAACATTTAACATGCTAAATCTCTGAAACAATGTACCAAGACATCCTGTACTTTAGATGCATGTATGTGTGTCAAACACCTAACTGTGTGTATAAATAACAAATATGGTAAATGAAAATAGACAGATGACTAGGTTAGAACTTTTGATCAATGAAGTAATCGTTAAACCAAAAGTTTATCTACCAAGTAACAAAACATTCTGCCTATGAAGAACCAATGAAATTAATGTCATTATGCTATACCTCCCTATTCTATAAAACTGTTGTATCTGTGTTTTCGGGGGGATTCTCAATGGAAATTGTCTGAGATCCTCCGGCCTTGTATATTCTTGGGAGATTCTCTGAGGACTGCTCAAGAACTCCTGGCCATAATAAAGAGCAATAGAGGACATTTGCTGATGTCTGTCTGTCATTTAAAGCTGCGCAGCAAGAACAAGTAAGTTAGAATTATTAGACCCACCTGTAGTCGAAAGAGGAGACTCGGTGGATAGTATTAGACTCGGCTGTAGTCGAGGAAGTAGACTCGCCGGAGTATAGTGAGAGAAAATGTAGTAGACGTATCTCTTCCTTTTCCTTGTTCTGAAACAACTTCGTACACTGGAGCATCCTTGTTTACACGTCGTACAACCTTGTGGATCGTGTCCTCCCAATGGCTGCGGAGCTTGCCAGTTCCTCCTCATGGAGTCAAGTTTCTGACCAAAACACGGTCTCCTGCTTCCAACTCTGAGCTCTTTATTTTGCAATCATGGTTTCTTTTCCCTCTTTCAGCAGATTTTCTTGCATTGTTCCTTGTTATCTTGTAGGCTTCTTGCATTCCTTCATGCCACTTTCTCATGTACTCTCTGTGATCAGGCGTGCCGGTTTCTGGTGTCAGACGGAATAGTATGTCGACTGGCAGCCTTGGGGTCCTCCCAAAAAGGAGATACAAGGGAGAAAAGCCAGTAACTTCACATCTTGTACAGTTGTATGAAAAAACTAATTTGTTCACTGAGTCTTTCCAGTTTGATTTCTCCTTCTCTGTGAGAGTTCTCAGCATCTGTATGAGTGTGCGGTTAAAACGCTCAACCTGTCCATTACCTTGAGGATGGTATGGCGTTGTTCGCGAGCCTAGTACTCCAGATGTCTTTTTCAATTGTGCCAGAAGCTGGTTTTGGAATTCACCTCCTTGATCGTGATGAATGCGTTGAGGAAACCCGAACCTTAATGCGTAATCATTAAAAAGTTTATCTGCCACTGTTTTTGCTGACTTGGATGTTGTGGCGTAGGCTTGGGCGAATCTGGAGAAATGATCTATAACAACTAAGATATACTCATACCCGCCTGCACACTTGTCAACATGTAAGAAATCAATGGACACTAACTCAAAAGGCTGGGTTGTCACAATATTAGTTAGAGGTGCCCTAGTCTCTCGGGTGGGTTTCTTTTGTTTCAAGCATGAACAGCTACGAGTCACATAGTGGTCGATGTCACGCTGCATATAAGGCCAAAAGAAGCGCTCTCTTACCAGTGAGGTGGTTCTGTCGACTCCTTGGTGCCCCATATTATCATGCAGTTCCTTCAAGATGGTTGCCTTGTACTTGTCAGGCAGAACAAGTTGTGTTCGAGTAGCTGTTTTTCGACGCAGGACACCGTCATCATCTAAGGTGAGTTTTTCCCATTCACTGATGAGCCTTTTACTCTGTGAACTGAATGATTTCAGCTGTTTACTGTCAGGTTTTTTATTCCACTGATGACACTCAATAACTGGGCTGATATTTTTGTCTTCTTTCTGGGCTCGACAAATCTCTGATGTAGAGAGAGGCTGATGCTCCGGCCTACCAATTTCATTGCATTGAATGGAGGTAAGCGGATTGTTATCCGTATACACAGTACAGGATGAGCCTATTAAATAGTCTCAGAATTTTTCACACACTGCCCATTTAAGGGCGAGGAACTCCAATTTCCCGGAGTGGAAATGGTAGTTTTTCTCAGGCTCAGTGAGGGTTCGGGATGCATATGCTATTACACGCATTTTTCCTTCCTGTTCCTGATATAAAACTGCCCCCAGACCCAGATTGGAAGCGTCTGTGTGTAGGACAAAGGGTTTGTTAAAGTTAGGGAAGGCAAGGATTGGCGGCTCTACAAGGTGATCCAAGAGTTCCTCCAGCAAGTGCTGATGTCTCTCTGTCCATACAATGGGGTGGTTGGAAGATGCCCCACTTTGTTTTCTTTTATTCTGTCCTGTTCTGGGGCCACATTTGTCATGCCTTTCTAAGTCAGCAGGAGCTTTCATGAGGTTATGAAGGGGGACAGCGATTCGAGAGAAATCTCGAATATACTGACGATAATAACTGAGGAGACCCATGTTGGCTCTTAGTTCTCCCACTGTGGCTGGTTGCTTGTCTTTTAGGGCTCTGACAGCTAGGGTATCAGCCGGGTCGATTTTACTGCCCTCTGGTGAAATGACACGCCCAAGGTAGCGAACCTCTCGTCTAAATACCTCACACTTGGCTGGTTTCAACTTGATACCCTGTGCTCTTAATCTTCTCAGCACAGCCCTGACATGTTCTACATGGCTCTCAAAGGACTTACTGAACATCAATACGTCATCAAGATAAGGAGTGCAAATTTCATCTCTGAGCCCCTCCAGACATTCTTCCATGCATCGCTGGAAGGCGGCTGGTGCGTTCATTAAGCCGAAGGGTATTCGGCTCCATTCATATAGGCCCCAGGGAGTCACAAAAGCAGTGAGAGGCCGGCTTTCTTCTGCCATGAATCCCTTGTGGTAAGCTTTTCCTGATCTAACAACGAAAACCATGAGTTCCCTCCCAGGCAGTCCATGATGTCCTACACCCTGGGAATGGGCTGGCGGTCTGGTATAGTCTTACGGTTCAGCTCACGGTAGTCTATGCAGAGACATAGGCTTCCATCTTTTTTTCGAACACACACAATGGGGGAAGCATACGGGGAAGTGGATTGAGGCTCACTTGCGTGGTCAGCTGCTGTCTGAGCCTGTAGCTCAATTATTTTGTCTTTAAGGCAGAGGAGCATTGCCATTCCCAAATCTTCAAGTTTCTGTAACTCTTCGCTTTGCAGATGGTTACTTATCATTAATATGAGTGATGTTCTGTTCTTTCCTGCCACATGCTCCAATTCTGGCCCAGCAACGATTAGAAAATCACACCGTTCTTTTAGTGTTCAGTAGCAGCAGTAACTTGTGTGCTTAACTTTGACAGAAGCGCTCCTGGTACCTTAGGTTCACCTCAGATTGCTTTTGCTTTTAGTTGTAGACACTCGAACTGCCACCGTATTATCCACTCGATGTCGCCTGCCTGGGTAAGTTGAAGGGGACTGAATGAGAGCTTGGGACGTCTGTTCTTGGCAGAAGTCGGACCCTGCTTCACTCAATCCCAGCGGAGCCTCCAGAATATGTTACACCCCTGGAAAAGGGGAATAATGAGTAATAAGACACAGGACACAGTGTTACTTCCCTCACGTCCAGTGTAATAACGCATTTCTTTTACAAGAACAATAATTCAACAATACATAATATTACAAAATTATTACTAAATGCAAAATCAGCACTAAATAAACACTTTACACTAACCGACAAAATATCACTGCAAAGTACAAATGCAACTGGTTACTTTAAATATGTGGAACAGGCTGTATTATTCCTCTTATATAGAAACTGAACAGACTAATTAACAACCATGAATTTAATTATTCTAATATTTAACGCACCTATAATCACACTGATAGTTTAACAATTAACATCACTCTTCTCAACTACACAAAATAATATAACATTTCCCAGTTATTTATCATTAAACACATCTTCTCTTTAAGTGCTGAACACTGCACATGAACCGTATAGTTGTATATCTCCACCATGTGATGTACACCACGTGATGCAGCTAGCAAAATAACTATAGTGGAGCTTACGTTAAGCAGCACTTACTCAAAGCAATAACAATTATACCGACAAATTTGACTTCTAGCTTATTTCTTAGACTACAGAAGACATAAATACAGACATAAAATGCATTAATAAACAGATTTTACCTGGAAAAGGGGACTAATGAGTAATAAGACACAGGGCACGGTGTTACTTCCCTCACGTCCAGTGTAATAACGGACAAGCAGGCGCAACACGCTTCCCTTGCGATACATCAGGCATAATCAACTGATTCCCGATCAACAGGCGAACTCTTAAATACAAACTTTGAATAGCAACCACATGAAAACAAGGTACAACAATAAATGAGCCGAGTAACTTTTAAATAATACCGTTTTTGGCACGTTATTGTGCTAATGCGTCATCTTATGACTCTTTAACTTGAAGACCAAAGTTATCGCTAATAGAATCAGGAAATCTCAGTGCTATTACTCTTACCAATATTCTATATATGGACATAAATTATTATGTGTTCTTCACCCCTTTTTTTTAAGTACTTCTCTGAATTAAAGCAAATTGCTTATTTTCCTCTTTTTAACACACAGAATTACATGTAATGAACTTTTCTGACTGTACACATTCTCATAAAAATTACACTTGCACTAAATGGATAATTGAATCAGTTAGTTGTTCACTGCAAAACAGTTGCAATACAATTAGTCCAATTCGCAAATGAGTTGTTTTGTGTGATTTGTGAACCGATTTAACAGGATGATTGAAAATAATCAGTTTGTACACAAATCTGACACCACTTTTGCATCTCTGAGCATGTGATGATTTCTTCATCTTAAAATAATGAATAACGATATGTTTTATGAAATGTTGTGGAGTAAAAAAGTACGATATATTATGCTTTGGAATGTAGTGAAGTAAAAGTAAAAGGGTAATTTGTCAAAAGACATTTCTTCAGCACTGCATAGTGGGTATTGCATTCCCCATAGCGTCAACATCAAAATGCAGCCTCGAAGTTCCTCCTTGAAAGGGAACGTCTCCGGTTCCCTTAGAACGGGAATGAGATGCTTTGTCTTGTTGCCATGCTTTAGCCATGCCTGCACATCTCCATCATTCAAAAGAGCTGATGACATGTAACGCAGGCGCCCTTATACGCACTTTGTGTGACGTCATGGACCGCCCTCGGCCAACGAATTTGGAATATGTTTACACATGCCTCAGACACCGGTCAGACTGAGGGTTTCCCCCATAGCGTCAAAACATAGATGCAGCTTCTCATTCCCCTTCTCAGGTAACCGAGTTGCATCCACATCCTGAGATATTTTCTCCTGAAAATTAACATTTGAACTCTCTCTTGCATATGTAACAGCAACATCCGAGACGCACCACACAGTGCACCTCACTTTTATAGTCTCATCATCTCCCACTGCTCCCCCTCTTCTCCTCACCTAAAACTCACTAAAAACCAATACAATGTTAAATATGTACAATAAGTAACTATATATGTTTGGTATCGTTTAAAATGTTTCATTGCACCTGGAAAAAAGGTCTCATTCTCCCAGCCATAATACAAAGCTCCAAGAAGTTCTAGAATATGATACATTTTGTGTGCTTCTTAAAAGGTGTGCCCTTCCCCAGATCCTCCATTCAAACGTCCTCCTGTATGTAAATAAGTATTCTCTTCCACAGGCAACAAGAACCCATTCAATCACAAATTCTGATCCCACAGTTGTGAACCCCTCAATAGGGGACCAAAATCTAATTATAAAGACAAACACCACCATTTGGTAAGCCTATTGAATTATCTGGGTTTATAAGGAAAATTGGCAAAAGGTTTGAGGAGTCTGCAGGTAGAAAGATACCTTTTTCATTTATGGAGTCAGATGAAAATGTATTTCATTTATCTATTTCATTTAATCTTGTTGTGTTGCGTGAAAGGAAAGACAGTAACGCGTAGAGACTTTCACCCGGTCTATCGGAAACTGCCATTGGACCGATTTAGACGGGCTTGCAATGTCAATGAAAAAACTTTATTTTTATAATATATTTCCCTACAATATAACTCAGAAAGCACAAACATCTTTACAATGTTGAATTTGGGTGCAGTTAGGTTACTTGTAGTACAATATAAGAAACCACAGCTATTACTAAAAAATGGATGTAACCAAAACATGTCATGCAGCTTATGGATTTGAAACATCAAAATAACCAGTACACTAATTGCCATCGAGAGTTCCATGAATTCATAAAACCTTTCCATTACACAAAAGGTTCTTTATAGTGGAACATTTTTATTTTATTTTTTAAAAGTTCATTACATTAAGAAATATTTCTCTTTTAAGAAAAAATGGCACTTTTATACTGCTGCAACTTTTGAAAGTTATATTTTAGCAGCAAATACATATTAATTTCTTACATCTATCCATGTTCTATGTAGGATGGCCAATGTTACAGTGTCCAAATCATGCAAATCTTTGGATTGTGGGGGGAAACAGGAGAACACATGTTGAACATGAAGGAGTCTTTATGAATGTTTATGACTGTTGTCATTAAGTGTCATACGGTAAATTATGACACTTTTAATGCAAAGTTGACATTGTTTAAAATGTCTTTGTTATGACAACTTGACATTACCCAAGACAAAAATGTCTTGATTATGACAACTTGACATTAACAAAGACAGAAATGTCTTTGTTATGACAACTTGACATTAACCAAGAAATCATAACCTGTCAACCTGTCACAATTTTGGCCGTCATGACACCATTATAACTGTCATGAATATTTTACTTGTCCTCAAGTAAAGTGGAACACATTGCACTAGTTATAAAGATATCATTAAGGGTTATTACACTGTAAAATGCTTTAAGTTTGATAATTAGACCTGTTATGACATATTTGTGACAGGTTGACAGGTTATGATTTCTTGGTTAATGTCAAGTTGTCATAACAAAGACATTTCTGTCTTTGTTAATGTCAAGTTGTCATAATCAAGACATTTTTGTCTGTGGTAATGTCAAGTTGTCATAACAAAGACATTTTTTGTCTTTGTTAATGTCAAGTTGTCATAACAAAGACATTTTTGTCTTGGTTAATGTCAAGTTGTCATAACAAAGACGTTTTAAACAATGTCAACTTTGCATTAAAAGTGTCATAATTTACCGAATGACACTTAATGACAACAGTCATAAACATTCATAAAGACTCCTTCATGTTCATGACAGGTGTTATGTCATGTTTATGACAGTGTCATGTCAGTCTTATGCACACCCCTTCAAATAAAGTGTTACCGAACATGCAAACACCACACCTCCTGGCTCACCTGAGACTCAAACTCAAACCTTTTTGCTATGAGTTGACAGTGTGCATGCCGACCCTCATTTCTTGCAACCAAAATAAAATATTTTTGCAAACATTATGAAAATAACTTAGTATAGGTTTTCTTTGGGTTTATTTATTGATCGGATAGCAAATCTGTTCACACAACAAGCAATGCACCAGAACTGCCTGGTAATGTGGCACTAAATTGCCATTATTCAAACTATGTTTACTTTTACACAACTTTGTGAATGAAAGAGACTTTCTGAATGGGCACACATGTTGTAAATTTCTCACTTGTGCGGAAAAAAGCAGAAAAAAAGTCAAATTTACAATGTAGTTAGGCTAGCTGGAAATATGGAACAGCCTGTTTATCTTATCTCTTTAAACCACTGTGAACTGAGCATTTAGTTCTGTCATTTTGTGGACTGATTCTGTTTATCACATCTATTTAATCTCTTGAAAATGCAATAAAACATTCTTAATAACAGTCTTTCAAGATGTATTACCATCTGCTATGTCCCATTCACAGCATAACAAATCAAGATGACATAGACCTCTGAAATGTAAAAAAAAAAGAAGCTACAGAAGCAGCGAATGTAATTGCTCCACAGATGTTCCCAAGTTGATGACAAATAATCGTCGAACAAATATTTCCACATCTGGTTTCAGCTGATACAATTTCAAACAGTATAACAAGTTCTTGTGTGAACATTGTGAACATATTAGCTCAGTATATTTTAGCATGCAATGTGTCTAAGTCTTTTTTTATTTGCGTGGGTTGGTTGATAGACAGATTACATAAAGATGTTGAAGAGCTCTGGCTTTTCAGCAAGTGTTTAGCTCTGGAAAAAGTTGTTATATATCATCTATCTATCAATATCTATTTTTTTATTGTCAAAGCTGACAAAATCTAGATCATCTGAAATATTGTGGGTATTACTGAACAAAATATATCATGGAGATCTTTCAAGATCTTTCAGGTAGTGATCTTGATGGAGGAGGCTGAACAGAAGCAAGTCTTTTACAAGCAGTTCCTGCTGCTGCAGCGTCTTTGTAACGGGAAACTCTGTATTTTCATGCTGAAAAAAAGAGACTGTACACACGGAATCTCTTTGAAAAGCACCTGTAGTGGCCAGACATATTCTTCCCACAGCTGTGACATTTGTACAGATGTGAAAGCAAAAGAAAAGGAAAAAATAAACATCAGTATCCTGACCCTCATCATTTCTTGCACTGGGCCCCAAAAACAAGAACTGGAGAAACTTGAGAGTTATTGAAAGCACTACCCATATACTGAGAAAGGTTGCTATCCATAGGTTGGCATGCAATTATAACATACTGTTATTTGCTTTGTAAATATGACAGAAATGTTTATACTTTGCAGCTAGAAAACCTATTTAGAGAGAATTGCTCTTGCAATGAATGACTCTGACAATGTTATTATTTCAGAACAACTTAATTGTCAAATGAAAAACAAGCACCTGCAGGACTTCTTTGGATTCTTTGGAAACAGTCTCCATTTACAGTTTTGCATTTGAATTAACTATTTAACCAGCTTAATTTATGTTTGACTGTTCTAACCCTGGAACAAGAGCCAACTTTTATCTTTCATTGTACATTATCAAGGGAGTTGTGATGTCATTAGTAAACCACTACAGTGATTGTATATTGTTGTGTATTGTGTATTGTATTGTGAAATGACAGAGAGTGATTAATGAAAAGGAACCTGGAGGCCTTGAGAGAACTCTCTGCAGGTCAAGCTAACTCCCTGATGTCTGGCTGAAGTTTGCTATCTTCACTCCTCTTTCTCCAGCACTCTTACAACAGAACCACAAGAGCACCAACACTCCTTTCATCCTCACTGTTGCACAAGAAATAAACGCACCCTCTGAGTCTAACAACTTACGTGTTTGCTCTCCTTTTCCCACAGGCCCTGCTACACTGGTGGAGAATGCAGGCAATCAGCGAAAAGAGCTTGAGTCCCTGGTTCACAGCTTCAGAGATGTCTTCTCGAATCTTCCAGGTCACACCATAGTTTTCTCCCACGAGATTCAGACCCCACTCTGTGTCATTGCCCGGCAGTGGCCCTATAGAGTTCCAGCAGCCATTGAGGACGAGATCCAGAAGATGCTCCAGCTGGGGGTCATAGAACCTTCCAACAGCCTGTGGTCCAGCCCGATTGTGTCCCAAAACCTGATGGCACCTTCCGCTTCTGTAATGATTTCCGGAAGCTGAATGCCATCTCCTTATTCGATAGCTACCCCATGTTCCGAGTAGACGAGCTGATCGAGCAGCTAGGGACTGCCCGATACATCTCCACTCTGGATCTCACAAAGGGATATTGACAGGTTCCCCTAAGTTCAGATTGCAAGTAGAAGACTACTTTTAACACCCCCTCAGGGCACTGACAATATCGGACCCTTCTTTTCAGCCTGCACGGGGCTGCCGCTACCTTCCAGAGGTTGATGATGGGTGCAACATGACATCATGACTTTGCGTAAACATACACGCCACTTTCAAATCAAGTGGCGTGTTATCTATACGCATTTTCAGCTATCCGCGTGTATGTCCACGCTGCGTGTATGTCCACGCCGCGTGTATGTGTACGCCGCGTGTATGTCCACGCCGCGTGTATGTGTACGCCGTTAAATTTCCGAGCGAAACTAAGCTAAATGAATATCTACATCTGGGGAGCGATATTTTTTTCCCTAGGATGGTAGGGGAAGAGTCATAAATGCTAATAACCCAAGTGACGGGTAGGTTTAGGGACGTCGTTGGGGTAGGTCATATATTTATATATAGTAATGTAACGTTAAGTCAATGGCGTTGATAAACACGCTGAAAAGCGATTATGCGTGTTGATAGCACGCCAAAAATGGAAATACGAATTGGCGTGTCATACATACGCTATTTCATGAGATCAGTCTGATGGGTGGACCATCTCACTCGATTAAGGGAGGTGTTATCGGCACTGCGTCAGGTTGGACTGACTGCCAACCCCCAAAAATGCCACCTGGGTCTATCTGAAAAACGTTACCCTAAGGTACCAAATTGGCCATTGCCTCATCCTCCCGTAGGCAGACAAGGTAAAAGCAATCCATGAATGCCCAGTACTCGTTCAGTAAATGCACAGCTAAACAGTTTTGAGTCTGGATTTGTATGTGACTACTGTGGGAGCACATCTGATCTCTTCTGGAAGCTAGGGGTTGAACGACTTCAGATTTTTTTAAGTCGACTGTTATGACATCAAAGTCGAGTCGACGTCGACTAGTCGATGACGTCATTAAAAAAAACACAAGAGATGGGACTGCTTTGCAACATGCCACAATTTGCAATTAATTAACAGAAAATTATACAGATGTTGACAGCTAATGGTCCCGTTTACACCTGGACACTTCAAGCGTTTTTACTGATCTGATTTATCAAAACGATTCCATTTACACCTGGCCACATAAATATGTTTTCGCAAAACGGATATAAATCCGATCTTCAAACAACACGCTGGCTATAGGCAGAGTTCATGTCACCGAAAGCAACAGTAATGAGCTGCATTTTATTGATCATCAGCTAATTTCAAAATCAAAGCCCGCAATAAGAGAGACAGCACTGGTAAGATCATTTTGTTTCTTTACTTTTAACGAAGATGATGTGTTAAGCGTCTGCGACTTACTTTCACTTTGATTTGCGATAGTTTGCACGTTGGCTTGATGAATAGATGCTCAGATGCTCAGATGCTCATCTGCAGTGATGCGTGTTGCCATAGCTTCGTCATATAATGAATATAACATGACATATAGGTTAACAAGCTCTCACACGTTTATTTTTAGCATTGTTGGAAGAAGTCCAATTTACATATGTGGTTTCAACAACCAGATGCATTTACACTTGTCCAGTTTTGTCTGGAATGCGGGCGGCCCAGACCTCCTCCTGAAGTGGATTGAGCGATCGGATTTAAATCTATCTCGAATGCGTTACTAACCTAACACTAGATATTGTTGAAAACGAAAGTAAAAGCATGACGCACGCTCACTGTTTTACCGAGAAATGAGAGTTCAGTCTCTTTATTAAAATCATTAAAATATAAATTTTTTCTTATATTTATTTAAACATATTAATGATGTACCTCTAATTCACCAGCAATTAATTGGAACATTATTTTGTATTACTTGGATCTGCGCATCACTAACGTGCAGATGTGAATTTATAGCTTTTTTTCCTTTACTTTTTTCTTTTCATCCTGAATGATGATGTAAACAGTGGGCTGTTTACACCCGGCCACTTCATTTGTTTCTGTGATCTGATAGCTATCCGATCGTGAAAAGACCAGGTGTAAATGCCATCCGTAACGCATTCGAGACGGATTTAAATCCGATCGCTCAATCCCTGCTGGTGATGAAAGCATGCACAAGTTTCTCTAAGTCTTGACTGGAAACAAAGCATCTAATTCTTGCAATATTTTTGAAACTATGCTGATTTATGCTGATTTAGTTATTGCTTTGACATGAAACTAAGGTCTGACTCTAGAGTCACACCAAGATTCCTGACTTGATTTTTAGTTGTTTGACCCCTAGAGTGAAGGTATGTGTTCACCTTGAGAACTTCATCTTTGTTTCCAAACCCAATGACTTCAGTTTTTTCTTTGTTTAATTGAAGAAAGTTTAGGCACATCCAACTGTTGACTTCATCAATGCATTGGCACAATGGGGCGGTAGTCGTTAGGTGATAGGGCTAAGTAGATCTGTGTCATCTGCATAGCTGTGGTTAGCAATTAGGTTCTTTTTCATTATTTGGCTCAGTGGGAGCATATACAGGTTGAATAGGAGTGGCGCAAGAATTGAGCCTTGAGGGACTCCGCATGTCATGGAGTCCACTCAGACTTATGGTCTCCTATACTCACAAAGCCCCACCCAGTTTTCCAGCCTATCAAGATGTTGTGTCTCGACAGTGTCAAATGCAGCACTGAGGTCGACTATCCCAGAAAGCCCCACCCAGTTTTCCAGCCTATCAAGATGTTGTGATCGACAGTGTCAAATGCAGCACTGAGGTCGATTAGTACCAGCACTGATAATTTGCCTGTATCAGTATTTAAGCGAATATCGTTAATTATCTTTATGAGCGCTGTCTCTGTGCTGTGATGCGGTCGGAAACAAGATTGAAAATTGTCAAAGTATCCATTTGAGCTTAAGAATTTGTTCAACTGATTGAAGACAACTTTTTCAATGATCTTGCCTATGAAAGGAAGATTTGAGATCAGTCTAGTTGCTTAATATGGTCTTATCCAGATTGATCTTTTTCAGGAGGGGCTTGACAACTGCCGTTTTCAGGGAGTTTGGAAAACTCTCAGAGAGAAGTGAGACATTTACCACTTCTAGGAGATCTGCGTCAAGGTTGATGTTTTAAGGTGCTGTACGGTTTCTTCTAAAATTTTGCCATCAATTTCTTCGAAATCAGAGTAACTACTTTCTCAGGTTGTGGTCTGATGTCATAATGGACTATAAGTTTTGTCTTCTGCCAAATGTGCTCTACTTTTCTGCATTGTCTTTTCATATTTTGTACTGCTGTTGAGTTTCTCCAAAGGGCTTTTTGTCTGCCACTTTTCTTCCAGACTTTCACAGGAGAAATATCATCAATTACACTTTTAACTTTTTAGTTAAAAGAATCAATGAGAAAATCAACAGAGTCAGCAGATATGCTTGGTGTTAAAGATATAGCCATCATAAATAGCACACTAGTGTTCTCATTTAAGCATCTCTTCTTGACAGACACAGATCTAGCTTCAATAGTAGGAGAGAACAATATATCAAAGAAAATACAGAAATGATCATCAGACAGTGCTACATCCTTAATAGCAATCGATTAAATGTTTAGACCCTTATTGATAAGTAATGTGTCCACGATTGTGTGTGGGTCCATGTACATGCTGAGTCAGATCAAAAGTTTTTAAAAACAGATTTATTTTGCCAGATTGGTTTCTGCATTATCTATGTGAATGTTAAACTCTCCAGCAATGGCACAACAGTCAAACTCTGAGGTAATTGTTGATAACAGGTCTGTAAAACCCACAGCAAAGGCTGGTGAGTATTTTGGAGGCCTGAAAATAATAAGTAAAATGCGTGGAGCACCTTTTAACACAATACCCAGATAATCGAAAGACAGGTAATTCCCAAATGATATTTGCTTACATTGATAGACATCTTTAAAAAGAGCAGCTACACCCCCACCTCTCCTAACTCAAACTTTGCAGACACTCATAAAAGTAAAGTTAGGAGGGGTTGTTTCATTGAGGACTGTTGCATTGCAGCTGTCTTCTAGCCAAGTTTCATTTAGAAACATAAAATAAAGTATTTCCTTGTATCATCAGGTCCTTTTCGGACGTTAAGGCGGGCTGAGTGAGAGCAGTCGCCTTTAAACAGCTCTCTCTCCCCATCCCTTGCTCTTTAAGCCACGCTGCTGCTTTTGGCATCCAGTTACATCCGTATTAAATATGCCTAAGTGGGTGTCACGGGTTGGTTCAGGGAAGACAGAAGATGAAGGTATAATCCAAACGTACTTTAATATAACTCACAGAAGACAGGTTAGACAGCATGTGAACACGAAACAAAGTGTAACTAACAAACAATACCGGACACTGAACAGAAGAATGGCAGGAACTAAATACACAGAGAGATTGATACAAATGACAGGCAGCTGTGAGGAAGGTGATCAGTGTCCATGGATACAGATTGGTGGCGGGAAACTCAGACAGGGGAACACACGTGGAAAATCAAATCAAACTGAATCAAAGTCCAAAGAAGCCTACTGGTGACAGTGGGCTTGAATGTTTATTTAGTTTTGCTGTTAGTTTTTCTTAATTTTTTTGTTTACGTAGACTTGTTTTGTAGTTATTATTTGAATCTGTTTGTCTTGGTCTGACTGAAACGATCTCCAGTTGTATTGGAGTTAGCTTGGTGTTTAGTGTGAGTTTCTGCATTGGTGACAGTGGATTTGTTTATTTTCTTTTTTTATGTGTGTTTGCAGTATTCATATTTAGTTAATTTTGAATATATTGTAAATTCTCTTTTTTTTTCATATTGGTTACGTTTAATTTAGTAAATTGACTTTGAATGTGTTTTCTTTATTTGTTTTTGTTTATTTAAATTAGTTTAATTAAGTATTTGACTCTTTTCTTTCTTATTTCTTTTTAGGAGCTAAGGGCTTCCTGAAGTGGGCTGGTTCTCTGCTGCATTACTGGCTTTGCTTCACCAAGGGTGTCATTATTGTGGTGTAATGATTGCCGCGTCACTACTTTTGTGTCATTTGCAGTGAATTTGGTAGGTGTGATTCAGGTTGGCGTGGTTTCTATTGTAGACCTGATGCTGTCACACTAGCTTGCTCCCTATAGGAAGCCCCGGCCTCTGTAAGATTTATTGTGAATTCTTGGCTTTCTTTTTTTTTTTGGTTTTGTTTTATTCAACCAATGACACTTGTTTATGTCTGGGTTTAAATAATTGTTGGCCAAATTTCTTAGCTTCAATAAAAGACTTTTGTATGGAAGCCCATGCCTCTCGCCTACGCACACAGCACCCAAAAACCAATCCTCCAGCCGCGGCTGCCCGAGAGAGCATGGCTGTCATTTCGGGATCTGAGTCGGTCAATGCTATGCAAATTCCGCAGACCCATGGCATTTCTTTGCCATTGGCTCGTTTTATATTTCTCGAATTTGATTGAATGAAGTGAAAACCCATTTCGTCGTCATTCTACGTAACTTGAATTGACTATGAAAGGAAACATAACATTCTGGGAATGTTATCTTTAGGTTATAAAATAAAGTAACTTGTAACTATAACTAATTACTTTTTTGAAAGTAACATGTCCAACACTGTCAATGAGCAAGATATGATCAATATGATCAGAATATCAATATGCGTACTTGAAATTGCATAAATGTCTTTGTATTGTAGGACTAAATCATTAAACCAATTTCCATTCATTTATATATGGAAATAAATGGAAATTGTTTTTTAATGTTTTAGGCCTGCAATGCAAAGACATTTATGCAATTTCAAGTACGCATATTGATATTCTGATCATATTGATCATATCTTGCTCATTGACAGTGTTGGACATGTTATTTTCAAAAAGTAATTAGTTATAGTTACAAGCGTGGCTTAAGAGTTCAAATATTTTTAAGGGCCACAGTATTTGCTTTGTGCAGAAGTTTTAAAGTTATAATAGCTATAAAATGTATAGGGGTGTATAGTTTCTTCATAACACTATGGTTTCACAGTCAGGGCTTAGATTAAGCCAAGATTAGGCCCTAGTTCAATTAGGACATTTAAGTAGCTTTTTTTAAACATAAAAAAAATATTTCTGCTGTGCATCTTAAGAAAAAACCATGCCACATATTTTAAAATATGTCAGTGCAAGTTGCTTTCAGTTAAACCAGCGCAAACATGCATTTTAGTAAGACTAGCCTTAAGCATTTTCTGTGAAACCGGGGGTTTGTCTTTTTTCTTCCTCTGGGTAAATGGCCATTATGGTGTGTGTGATGCAACCAACCATAGATGTCCACTAAAATACAAATGATTGTAGTTGACAGAAAGAAAAAAACAATGCGTAATGTCTGTTCAAGTTTAACAGCATGTGTCACCTTGATTTGTTGGAAACTTGTAATGCTTTAGGACATTTGTGTCTTTGGACAGGGAATTTTCCCACATGATGTTCTCACATTTATAATGTCAACACATGCACAGGGCTGTTCATTTCCTTGCACTTAGGGGCAAAGTGTAGGGATGAGGAAACGGAAAAAAGAGCCCCATTCAGACATCTTATCTCAATTGCTTCCTGAAAACAGGTTAAAGAACCAATCAGTGTATAGCTGGGGAATCAGGTTGTTGCTGTTTAAATAGGAAGTGCTGTTAATTACCAAAACACCAAGGATAGCAGGCCTGAGACAGCAGACGTTAAGCCCCATGTTTCCTCTATATTCCTGTTTAACAAGCCAACAATCCATCAACTCTATCTCAAACTCTCTTCCTTTAGCAAGTTTATGACAGGTCCCTGTTTACTTGCAACAAAAAGTATTTTATCAGAGGAACTTAAATCCAAGCCCAAAGTAAACATGAATTGTTTTGGATAACATTTATTTATTTGCATTTGATAAGAAAAAAACAATGTGATAAAATGTTCATGGCTATCAGTTCATGGGCATCTCTATGCACATGCACAGTGCATCTGACTGTGCCATCTGCCCATACTGTGTGTGAGAAATTGACAGTAGTAAATCACTTTGACCACTAGGTGGCAACACACATTATTGTTCCCTTAAGAACTAGTGGAAAGCAGAGCGCTGGACAGTGCAAGAGATGAAAAATGAAGCATATCCTTGGCTTTATGACATGTGTCATTGTAGTTGCATCTGGGCTGCAAAATTTTGGAGGCAAAAAAGATCCATTGTCAACGAATAAGTGGCGAATAAACGTGACCAACTAGAACCATTTGCAAAATCTTCGTGGGGAAATCTTTCACCCTCACACAAAATTCCTATTCACATTTATTCCCATTTTAATTACTTTATTTTTTTGACGAATTTGACGAAAAGGCCTAAAGGTAAATGTGACCACACCTTATCACGCCATATTCACTTCTGTAAAACTGATGGCACCATAGAAAGCATTATAGTATATCCCTTCTAAATTGTGATTAACAGTTACTGTATCTGACTTTCAGTCTTTCATTTCATCAGTCAACTGAGATTTCAGGATTTCAAAAAAACTCAGCAGTTATTTAGCCATTGGACATTGCGTGGGACACGAAGAGCGTTCTTGTGTCCTGCGTTTATTGACTGAAGCCAGACTAGCAGCGTTCATGTTTAATTTACCACCTCTAGCAGCTTTTAAAACAGACAGCCAGACTCAAGCACCTAAACTCACCTCCAGAATTAATGCATCTCTGAGAGCTCTCCAACCTTTAGAGCCATAAGCACTTCCAGAAAAAGGTGGTAATTGCAGAAGGTGCTTAATAAATCCACTTTCACCTCTCTTGCTTGCTAACAGAAAGAGTCACAGCCCTCTAAATCCTCCCATTTACATTTTGTAAAGCAAAAAAAAAACACACAAAAAAAAAACAAATGGTGACAGATTTATGAAAATGGGGGTACAGGTGTTAAAGATTGCTGACATATATGTTAACAGCATTTTATGGGATCGTTCTGTCTCTGCTTTACTGTGTGTGTCCTCCCACATAACACCATAATGCACACGTAAATGTTGAGAGAATTTGATTTACTGAAGCATTTATTTTATAATGTAATGATTTTATTGCATGGAACTAGTGAGATAACAGAGAGAATTATTGAAATATCAAAATATTTTTTCATGGCCTGCATCAGTTGTTTAATTAGATCTTAGCATTGATCCATCCATCCATTATTCAACACTAGAAGCCTTATGACCCTTGAGATGATGAGTGCAGTGTGCTGAACAGAATAAAACATGCAATATGATTTGACATAAGATCATCAGTGGAAGCTCTGTGTAATATACATCTGATTAGAGCAATATCCTCAGCCACACCTCTTTGACCTAAAGTTTTTACTTAAAGTAGACTACTCTCTGATTTTAAGTTAATATTTCAATAATTGAACTAGTATAACTATACATTTGCATGTTTAAGATCTTTGATATTGGTTAATAGTCACATGACATGCAGGTAGTTAAAAAAAATAAAGTTAAAAAAGTGTTTTTTTATTGAGTTTTATTTTTAAGTTGTTTATTTTTCCTCCCAAATTTTTATGACTGCATTAAAGGTACACTATGTAACTTTTATCCCTCAGGAGATTTTTTTTTATTTATTATTTTTTTAAGGGGACCTATTAGACCTCTTTTTACAAGTCTCAGGTGGCCCCAGAATGTGTTATTTCACATTTTTATTTCCTTTAAAGATTTAAATTATCTAGATTATTTATTTTACATTAAAAAAGATCATTAAAAGCAGAATAAGTATTGATTATAATACACTTCAACCATCTTATTTTGTCATTTGTCAAAAAAATTACCTGTACATGTAGATTACTACTTAGCACAGACAACTAATTGTATCTACCCAAAGCAAAAAGTGTATTTATCTCATGACTCTAATTTGTTATTTATTATTAATAATTATCCCCAATTAATAATTTAGTATTATATTATTAAACATCGGTCATTGAATCAGAACATATGGGAATGTAAAAAAATAGCTGCTATAGCAAGAAAGAACACTAGAGTTTATTTGGAAAGGTGGTCCCGCTTTGTAAACATTCTTGGAGTAGAGGAGTGCGTATTCTCCTAGTTATTTTTGCGAAAACCCTTTTCAGATCTATGTTTCAGGTTTGATTTAAAAATATATTCTTTGTTACTTCTTATTTTTATAAGATAATAAGACATTATCAAAAACATTTTTTTCATTTTAATAAACTGAAGTACATCATATATTAATCTCCAGACATGTTCCGAATTATGATGCACCAGTTATATTCTAGAACTTATTCAAGGCATGACTTTATATTTCTGGTATTAATTTATATATTTTGGGATCTGTAAAATGTAGAATACATTAAGTAATTGGGATTTACTTTTGTTTATGTTCTCTCTCACACACATGTATTGTATTGTAAAATACTTAAAAGACAAAAGAGCTATACACAAATTACCATATGTTTAACTTGAAATGTAAAAGCAACTTGGAGATTTTTATTTCTCAGGAAAGGTATTTTATAAAAATCTCCAAGTTGCTTTTACATTTCAAGTCTCAGTTTTTGGCATCTCCGAAAAGCCAAGCCAATGTTGATTCTCTTTTTATTACGAGTTCTGTTGCATTTTTGCCAGCAGACTCTCCTATGATCGTCTTTTTTATTTTTATGGGTGATTCCCCGGAGATTCGAAACATCTTGACGCTGTTCATCACTCGCACTTATGCCTGGCTCACACTACAGGAGTTTTAGGCCGATTTATACCCGATTTTCCCCTCCCGAGAATCTGAGAAAATATAATAAAATAATAAAATATACACTAATAAATAAGTGTTACGCTCTGGTCACCAGGCACGAACACGAGTACATGTTCAGCAATGAAACCAAAACTAAAAAGTTCATTGAAATGAAGTGGAGTAAACAGAAGATAGGCTACAATGTCAAAAAAAAGGGTCCACATAATATAATAACAGAGCATAAACCTGATGTAGCACCGGTATCACACCACTTACTGCGCCACTGGACCAGTTCTAGGTTCTAAGGAGTGGGGAGCAAAAAATAATAATTACACCAGAGACCGTTTCCTTATATACAAAAGGCCGGCAATTTACTGAATGCAAAACACAATAATGTACAGTTCAATAAACAAAACAAGAAAAATATTCCCTGCAGGTTCTTAATATTGAGGTAAGTATAATAAATGAAAAGATATTTCACTCTCCTTTTGGTCTTTAGTTCACCTAAGTTATTTAGTCAGGCTAATCTAAGTTAGACCAGTCTTTTCTTAAGTTGCACTTATTTTAAGATTTTTTTAGAATTCCTATTTTTCTTCCGGAGTTAACTCTTTTTCTATCTTTTACAGGTAAGAAAATACCTTCAATTTACACAATCAAATCAAAGTGGACCACAACATTTCAAATCGCATTCAAACATATGAACTCAATATATGAAAAATAAAAATATAACACCTCAAATTAAATTTCAAGGCCCAATGTGAGTTCAATTGTTCAGTTCAGTGAAGAGATGTAGTTCAATGGAGAGATTAAATTCAATTCAGTCCAAAAATAATAGTTCAATCGATTTCCAGTTCAGTTCAAAAACAATTCCTGATACTCCTACCACTCTGGCAGCAAGTCACCATACGCAAGAGATTTCCTCACTGACGCAATGGAAAGGATGAGTTGAAAATCTGGGTCTGGCTCGCCATCTTGAATCCCGTCTAGGCACGTGCGCACCCGCACACTGCAGACCGATCTTTGCTCCGACCAAGCTTCAAACCAAGCAAAAAAACATGACCTGCATAACAGGTCATAAACACAATAAATCTCTTTTTAAATCCTTAAATTACACAAATAATGTTTCACAGTCTCTGAGTCGTAACGTTACTGCTACGATCCCTTTTTCACCTCAAAAATGGCGGCGGCGCGGTCTCTTTTAACTCACAACTACCGCATACAAAGCATACATTCACTTTTATAACATTCACAGTTTCCATAAACCAAAAATATTAACTGGTAAACAGTTTAAAACTTAGTATTTCCATGTAAACAGCTACGTTTCAGTGTTTTACCAAAGAAGGAAAGAAAAATACAACATGACAAAATGCAAGAAAACAACACAAACTCACCAAAACCGGTGTGGATTAGTTCTCATAAAATCCCCGTCAGTTCCCGACCAGGCAAATTATGTTTTCTTTCAACTGCAAAATCAACTTCTCACTCTTTTCTCTGCTTATTAAACACACTTTGTTATCTCGTTTTCTCCTCTGCTCTCAATTGTGGCCCTGTCCCAAATGGAACCCTAAGCACTCGCGGTCTTCCTCTGAGTCCGCACTTTCGTGACGTAGGCTAATGCCGCTTTGACTGTCGGGAAGAAGTCTGCTGCGGAGCCCGTGTCAGTGCGGGCTCTGCAAAAGTGCGCATCAAGGGCGCAAATCGACCACTTGGAGACACTCGCGAGCACCCTTCTGAGATCTAAAAATGACAAATGGGACACACTGCGGTCTCACGGACTTAACGGACACGCGCACGTAAAGC
The DNA here is from genome assembly GCA_031834385.1 of Semotilus atromaculatus. Taxonomy (NCBI): domain Eukaryota; kingdom Metazoa; phylum Chordata; class Actinopteri; order Cypriniformes; family Leuciscidae; genus Semotilus; species Semotilus atromaculatus. The sequence goes on from JAULUF010000035.1 coordinate 6,123,815, forward strand.
AGCCATTGTAAAGGCCAATTTATACTTCTGCGTCGGGTGCGCGCAGTAGGTACGGCGTAGCATACGCACAGACGCGTACCATACGCCGTACCCTTCGCCGTAACCTGACGCGCACCTCCTCAAAAATGTAACTACACGTCGCGATGACGCGGACCGCAAGATCTGTGATTGGTCGGCTTGGTAGCTAAGTACAGCGAAACTGTTAAAAAAACTAAAAATGAACTGCTTTTCCACCTCGATAAGCTCCAACTCCAACGTGATCCGCTCTCTTTCAGTCACCATTGCTTGTAGTAACCTAAACTCAAAACAGTCGCAAGGAATCTAAAAGTGGAACATTAAAACCCTCCGCCGCCAACTAGCGTTTTGGCGCTGTACTGCAGAGCAACGCAGACCTAAACGCAGAAGTATAAACGCTCACGACGGCGTCGCCTACGTGCGTAGCCTACGGCGTACACTACGGCGTACACTCGACGCAGAAGTATAAATTGGCCGTAAGTCCACAAGACCAAAAGTGTGCGATTTGGGACAGGGCCATTGGCCCTACATTACGAGCGGGTATACACGCGGTTAAAGTGTTTGTTTGGGGGTGGTGTATGCACGTCAGTGTGGACTGACAGGTACATTAATTAAATTTTCCCTATGTATAGAAAAAGACACGCACTATCAGGAGTTTTAGCTTGGATCTCTAGATTATGGATCAACATAAAGAATCTATGGCTCGATCTCGCGTTGTCGGGGCAACACATAGATTATGGGTCCGCAATATATTTATAATGCGGAAGAAACTGAGCTCAGGGAGTTTCCCCTTTCTCTCCTTTCCCTATTATCACAACTAAAATGTGTGTTTGCAAGCCGTGATTTTTTTGTACTCAAATATGAATATTCAGCCTGTGATTCAGACTATGAAATACTTTCATGGTTGTTATTGGCTGCATTTAATTTTGGGTAATTAAATGAAATATCTAATTATTTGAGTAATTAAATAAAATACGCCAGTGGTGTCAGGCTTCTGAGGGTAGACCCCTCTGTGGGGAAGACTGTTTCCACCTCATTATACGATGCCCGTCTAAAATTCGTCCGATTTTAAATCTGCGCTGTAGGGAAGCTCAACTAAAAAAATCAAGATGCTTACTCTCAAGCAAGTCATGTCACAAATCAGGTCCGAGGACTGGTTTGTCACGATAGATCTAAAGGACACATACTTCCACATCCATCCTTCCACAACACAGAAAGTTCCAGAGGTTCGCTTTCGGGGGCAAAGTGTACCAATATCATGTTCTTCCTTTCGGCCTAGCTTTATCACCTCACACTTTCACGCAGTGTGTGGATGCAGCTCTGGCTCCACTGTGACTCCAGGGCATCCGCATACTGAATTATATCGACAATTGGTTGATTTTAGCTCAATCGGAGCATTGGCGGTTTGACATTGAGATGTCGCTCTTGCACATATGAGAAAGTTGGGGTTGATGTTGAATGCCAAGAAGAGTGCGCCAATATAGAGGACCACTTTTCTGGGCGTAGTATTGGATTCGACCACGATGCAGGCACGCCTGTCTCCTGCTCGTTTTGCTTTGATTCTCTCAGCCATGAAACAAGTGAAGCTAGGCCAGCTGCTCACTATAAAGCGGTTCCAAAGACTGTGAGGTCTGATGGCAGCAGTGTCCAACGTTATACCTTGCGGCCTGTTGCGCGTGTTCTGTATCCAATTTTTTTTACTTTTCAAAAAAAGAAAGTTACATAGTAACTTTTCATCAAATCATATCCTCCTGACACAATTCCTTTTACATGTATGCTCTGTTTTGTTTGCTTTCTCTTGGTTATCTTCTAATCTTCTTGGTTCTCAATTAGTTAGGGTTAGGTGTTTGATCCTAAAAAAAACCTCTGTAAATCCTCCTGTTAATTAAATAAATTGTGGCTGCAATTTAGAAGTGAGTGTATTACATGTTTAATTTAATATTTAAAAGTGGTCTGTATCCCCTTTCATGCATTTCGAACAATAAATAGAGGAGTTGTACGGAGACTTGCATGTGGAAAGCAAAATATAGACATCCATCTTTCCACAGGCAGCTGTCTTGCTTAATATTTAGCCCACAGGTTTGACTATACACGTACTGTAACTGTCTACATCTCCCTCACGGCCATACTGATTTATGTCTTAATCACAAATAGGGAGCTTTTAGCTTGTCTTCAAAAATGATGAAGAAAATCATCTAGAGAGAGACCATGTGCAGGGCTGGATGATGCCAGATCCCCTTAATATCCATGAGAGAGAGATAAATCATACGGTCTCTTAGCTCTAAGTGGTTTGTTAGCTGCATGAATAAATATCTGACACCGAGTAGGAAAGCACATAATTTAATGAGACTGTCACCCACACCAAAGCTGACAGATTGTGTAGCTGAAAACAATGGCAGTGTTTGATGCTCGGTCTATTTTCTTCTAAGGATCAGAATTATGGTCTTAGCACTCAGCAACAAAGAAATGTGACATCTTTGATATAAACACATTCAGGCAGCTGTAGAGTATTATGTGGTCACACATCATCGGTGTTGAAACAATTTGACCATGCAATAACCCGGTCCATCTGCCTGAAAGCCTGTGGCCTCTGGTTCACATGACTCTCTAAAGCAGCCTGACCAGCCAGTCAAGTGACTTCTTTTCATTACCTTTCCTGATGGTAAAACTTTCTTTAACTATGTTTAGAATTTTTTTTAAAACTACTATACAATACTATTTTTGCAGTATATCAAATGTATTTTTAGTATTCTACACAGTTAACCTACAGACACAAAAAAGTAGTGTCCAATGTTGTTAATATGAAGGAATTTCCATATTGATTTTTCACAGGTGTTTCCCCTGTATTTTGAATTATGCATTGTATTGGGTTGTCCTTTCTTACAGAGTACAATAATAAATTGAAATGATTTGAATTTTCCTGTTTGTTTTGTGCTATATTTGGCATAAACTGGAAAGATGGTCTTGAAAAAGTATATTGCTTCATATCAATCAGTTGATAGTGCCACAGAGATTAAAAACAAGCATTGTGCCAGTCTACTACCAGAATAAACCAAATATTATTCATTTATGTTGAAATAATATATGCACCCTTTGGACTAATATATGAAGCTCTAGCATTAAGTTCTGCCAGGAAGACTCAATTGCTACATCACTTATTACCTTCTCATCTATCCAATCGTGTCTAAAACTTGCGGTATAAAAGACCAGTACTTAAACATGTTTGAGTTCGCAGATGCTGACGCTTTCATTTACCTCCATCCTCCCCACCACCTCCAAGATGGTTCCTTCCCCTCCATCCTCCCCACCACCACCAGGATGGTCCCTTCCAGAGTTGGGTAAGTTACTCAAAAAATGTAATCCACTACAAATTACTAATTACTACTTTAAACTTGTAATTTGATTACATTACTGATTACTGCATGTAAAAAGTAATCAGATTACTAATTACTTTACTTTCAAGTTACTTTGAAAACCTATTAAAACCACAAGAATACACTACAAAGTGAAACTCAGTTCTTTCCGTAATTTAATATTGCAGACATCCCAAGTCTCCCAGAAGTTCCGGGAGTCTCCCGCATATTGATAGCGGCTCCCTGATGCAGTGTTTCCCATGAAATTAGATTCTATTTGTGGTGGTGGTGGTGGTATGATGGGGGATGGGGGATGGGATGGGGGGGGGGGGTATACACATTTCCATTGCCAACACTATGTCAGTGCTATGTGTCACTACACTTTCTATGACTGCTCCACAGACTTCTTGTTGCAAATTTTGCACCTTTTGTTTGAACATTTTATTTTACGGGCCTTTCAGAAAAAAATATTCCAATGCCCTATCATATGGGAAGGCCTCAGGACAGGGTCAACATAATAAAGAGAATAAATGCCACAATCAAGACCTCGGAGAAGAAATGAGTGAGAAAACACCTCATATGTGCCGCTCACAGTATAAGTCTTTCCTTGCCATTAATGCTTGGATAACACGCTTAGGCATTAATAATAATAATAATAATGTCTAGTGCGGTGGCTGTGATATAAACCTACCAACGTCCGTTGTCATGAGTTTTGGAATGACTGATCGCAAGAGGAAAAAAATACGCTTAGTCCCATAACATCAGTTAATGGAAACGCCGTCATTTCGCAATCGTTTTTGATCAATATTTAGAGGGGAAAAAAAATAGCAAAAGTTTTGCGCGAATCTGTAATGGAAACACGACAGCGTTTAACATGGGCTGCGTTCGGAATCGCATACTTCCCTACTATATAGTAGGGGAAAAAGAGTAGGCGAGCGAAAAGTATGTACGAATCATAAAAGAGTAGGCGAGAATTACCTGGGTGACGTGCTAATTATCGCGAGATTCGGACTTAAGTGCGTTCGAATATGCCTACTTTCCTACTATATAGTAGGCGAAAACAGTACGTGAAGGAAGCAGTACGTTCGAAACATCAGTATTTATAAAAGAGTAGGCGAGAAGTTCCCGGATGATCTACTGCTTTCGCCCAGATTTTTGAGTGCTCAACCGATGGGTACTCATGATACTCATCTATCCCATGAGGCCACGCGAGAGGATACGTCATTATCAAACATCACGGAGATCAGTGACGCGGGGGTTTTCGAAGGTGAGTAAACACGGTTCCTTGTGTTTAAATCGTATGTGTTAAACTAAACGTTTTAACTGTTCAAGGTGTAAAGGAGTTAGACAGTATAGTATAGTTGTGATTTTGCTGTAAAAACATGTTTTATTATGTATAGTAGCTAACAGGGGAGCTCCAGTAAGCACACGTAACGTTACGTCTCTAAAGGGGATTTACATAACCATATACATCTTAAACACGCTTATTTAAAATGTCTATTTACATCTGAAAGGAAAATATTGTATAAGTTTTGCAGATGAGCACATCACAACATGAAAAAGACGAGTGATGTATGTGTGCTATTATTATGAAGGATAATTCACTGTTGTCAACACTGTTTACATTAGACAAATGTGCTGTAAATAATCAAATCTATAAAGTAACTAAACATGTTATATATTTTATTTGTTCCTTATTATTACTGTTCATGACTGCTTTTGTATAATGTTTGTGCATTTTTGTAGGATCTGAAATGCCTGCAGACTGGTCTGAGCACTGAGGATGAGGAGCTGAATCCTGGAAACAGTGCCATGGATGAGACGCTCCATCCCTCCATCTGCCCTTATGAGTCCCTCCATCTGCCCTTATGAGACGCTCCATCCCTCCATCTGCCCTTATGAGACGCTCCATCTGCCCTTATGAGACGCTCCATCCCTCCATCTGCCCTTATGAGACGCTCCATCCCTCCATCTGCCCTTATGAGTCCCTCCATCTGCCCTTATGAGACGCTCCATCCCTCCATCTGCCCTTATGAGTCCCTCCATCCCTCCATCTGCCCTTATGAGTCCCTCCATCACTCCACCGGTCCTTATGAGACCCTCCATCACTCCACCAGCCCTTATTGCCTCAGATTGTGAAGCGCAGCACAGCAACAAGCTCCGGTGTTGTGCCGAATTTCGACCCCCGCCAAATTATTACCCCCCTAGCATTGGTAGTTTTAGGATTAGTTGTGGGGGTGGGGTTAGGATTAGGGGTGGGGTTAGGGTTAGGGGTGGGGTTAGGATTAGGCAATCAGGTACTGACTTCAACGAGGGGGGTAATAATTCGGCAGGGGTAATAATTCGGCAGGGGGTCGAAATTCGGCACAACACCGGCACGGTCACCTCTGGTGAATTCATCAGAATAAAGCCACAGAATGGGAACCGCTGTGTTGAGATGGCAGTATGTGCGGTTCAGCGCCTGTAAATACATGCTTGTAGTTTGAATAAAGCTTTGTTTCATGTGTTGTTGACTTGTATATGCATTTGTTTATTGTGATGGTTACTTTTATTTGTTCTTTTACTCATTTATTCATGTTTCTTATTTTTGTCAGTATATAAAATATAATTATTTAATTAAATGTATGCATTCATTAATTCATTGCTTGACTGACAATTGAGATGTTTCACTGCATTTATCTAGTGTGTATTCATGCATAACTATGTCATATGACAAAACAAATTACGTTTTGCTTGTTTTATTAAATTATATCATTTTTAGTATTTAAAAAAGTAATGTAATTAAGTTTTGGTCAGCATTTAATATTATTATTGTTTAAGTTTTGGGGTGGGCTAACAATGCAATTCATTCTGAGGTAATATTAATTTTTAAGGAGCGATACTTATATAAAGTAAAAAAGATACCATAGTTGTATCTAACAATGAACAATCATAATGACAAAACAGAAAACATAAAGATCATTGGTTTGTGAACATCATAATATGATATTTATAGGCTACACAGGAAAAAAAGAACAATAACAAGGCTAAATATCTTTAAATAGTTTTTCATAATACATAAAAAATTCTGAGGGATCAAACAAGAGGTAAATTCATCAAGAAAAAGAGGAAAACTTAAAGGAGAAACTTTTTGGGTATAAAATAAAGAAATTAACAACATATTCAAGAGATGACGATGTTGGGGTTTCTTAATAAAAAGTTATATCGTTAGGCCCTATAAAACTGTGGGTCACATTAGTAGGGTTTAAATAACAACTTAAATCAACCCTAAATGTATTCACAAAATGATGGACAGCTGTTTCTTCAACAGTAGGCTACCACAAAATGAGCAAGTTTCATCAAGATATTTACAGAGAGATGAATTAAACGTGTCGTTCATCTTTTAAGTGTGATAACGCGTCGTAGGTCACATGATAACGTCAACATGGCGGATGATGTCCGGATCGCATTCATACTCAACGAGATTTGGCTATAAAGTACCTACTCTTTTAGCGCTCGTTAAGTAAGTAAGTTACTCATTGAAATTAAGTACCTACTCATTGAGTATGCGATTCCGAACGCAGCCATGGACTAACTTCTCAGAGTTATGTTTTACAACAGTGTTCATTATTATACTAACCATGCAACTCCGGATTGATTCTGGAATCTTCGCTGGGGGAATAAACACAACAATCCGTCCTCAACGCATGCGCATGTTTTGATTCAGATCGTGCTTGAAGAGGAGGGGCTATTCGCGCGCGCGCCTCCGTTTTCAGTTTGTGAGGGAGGGATAAAATAAAGCTCTACAATAAAATACAATTTTACCCATATTAAATCTGAAAAAAAATCTGAAAATCAATCCGTGGCGGTCAGCGTGATATTGTGACGGGCCGCCACAAATTAATGAATGTATGGGAAACCCTGTGCCCGCAAATTAGTTAAAATCTCCCGGAATCTAGAACGAGCGAGCAAGAGCGCGCATGCGAGACAGAAGAGACTGTGCTCCAAACCGTGTAGCGCGCGCACGGCGGAGAGGGAGAGAGCGAGAGACCTTGCGTGTGCCTCATGAAGCGCTTTCTCCGGTAGGCCTAATTCATTAAAGCGCATGCCGCATAAACTGATTGACGCAGCCGGCCAAACGTTATTAGAAATGCATTTTACTAAATATTTTTTTCTTAACAATACATTTGTAACGCAAGTAACTTAATTTGATTGACATCAGTAACTGTAATCAAATTACATACATTTTAAATGTATGAGTTACATTACTGCGTTATCACGAAAAGTAATTAGAATACAGTAATGCTGTACAACAACGGAATATTACCAAAACTAATATTAAAGAGGTGTGTGAACTCGCAAGTACGATGTCAAGCACTGTAATTTGCTCTGGCCCCCTTCCTATTTGCCAGAGTGATGAGATAGTAGATTGTGTTCACTCAATGTCTGGCTGTCGAAGTGGTGTCCACATAATAATGTAGAATTTATAGACAATTGGAAAAGTTTTTGGGGCAAAAAACGTCAGGTTAAAAATTTAATTGATGTTCAACAAATAAAAAAACAGATATAATACAGAGGAGCAAATGATAAAGCTTGGGTTGCTGAATATTCGATCCCTTACTTCAAAATCGCTCATAGTTAATGATATGATTTCAGATCATAATCTAGATGTGCTGTGTTTGACAGAAACCTGGCTAAAACCAAACGATTACATTACTTTAAATGAGTCAACCCCACAAGATTACTGTTATAAACATGATCCTCATCTGAAAGGCAAAGGGGGAGGTGTTGCTGTAATTTATAGTAATATTTTCAAAACCACTAAGAAATCTAGTTTTAAATATACTTCTTTTGAAGTGTTGGTGCTTAATGTAAAAATACATAGTGTAAACGATAAATCACGTTTGAAAATTCTGCTGGCTACTGTATACAGGCCACCAGGGCACCATAAAGATTTTATCAAAGAATTTGCTGACTTTCTATCAGAATTAGTATTGGCTGCAGATAAAGTACTAATAGTTGGTGATTTTAATATACATGTAGATAATGAAAATTATGCATTGGGATTGGCATTTAAAGACATTGTAAACTCAATTGGAGTTAGACAACACGTGTCAGGACCTACTCATTGTCGTAATCATAATCTAATACTATCACATGGAATAGATGTTGATGCCGTTGAAATTCTGCAGCAGAGCGATGACATCTCAGATCATTATCTAGTCTCATGTAAATTACATTTAGCCAAGGCTGCAAAGCCGACTCCGTGTTATAAACATGTTAGACCTATAACTTCTGCCACTAAAGATTGCTTTATCAATAATCTTCCTAATCAGTTTCATCGTCTCCGCATCCTGGATAGCTTAGAAGAACTTGATACTGCAACAGAAACTTTTAACTGTCTCTTTTCCAGCACTTTAGACGCAGTTGCTCCGTTGCGCTTAAAGAAGATTAAAGAAAATAGTCCAACGCCATGGTACAACGAGCACACTCAGGCCCTTAAGAGAGCAGCCAGAAAAATGGAGCGCAAATGGAAGAAAACAAAACTAGAGGTATTTCGGGTTTCATGGAAAGAGAGCTCGATTGCTTACAGAGAGGCCTTAAAAGCTGCTAGATCTGCTTATTTTTCAACCCTATTAGAAGAAAATAAACATAATCCTAGGTATTTATTTGAAACAGTGGCTAAACTAACGAAAAAGAAAGCTTCAAGCCCAGAAGTGTCCAAGCAACACAGCAGTAATGACTTTATGAACTTCTTCACTTATAAGATTGATAATATCAGGGACAAAATTATAACTATGCAACCGTCTACTACAGTATCGGATCATGGAATGCATTGTAGGCTCCTGAGGAAAATTTTTATTCATTTGTTGCTTTAGGAGAGGAAGAATTTTGCAAACTCGTTAATTCATCTAAATCGACAACTTGTATGTTAGACCCTATCGACTAAGCTACTGAAGGAGATGCTTCCAGATGTCATAGATCCTCTTCTTAATATCATTAATTCGTCTTTGTCTCTAGGATACGTACCAAAAACCTTTAAGCTGGCTATGATAAAACCGATTGTTAAAAAAACGCAACTTGATCATACAAAATTAGTCAATTACATGCCGATCTCGAATCTACCTTTTCTGTCAAAGATGTTTTTTTCCACTAAGAAACGAACATTGTTATGTTGTTTTGATTGATACTGTTGAAGGAATACAAGTTTTTAAAGGTTTAATTTAGATTTCCAATACTGTAGAATATAAACTGAGGAAGTTTATTAGTGTGAATTTTGTAACTCACAAACCTGCCTGTTCCTGCTAGACATGCTGAGCAGGTGTGAATGTTAGGGCCTGAGCAGATATCATCACTGAGACCATCACCTGTTGTTTTATAAGTTCTGTTCTCGTGTGTCTCAGCGTGTAAAGGGACATGTTGAGAGAGTCCCCCCCCCCCCCCCCCCCCCTCGCCTTTTGTCCTGTCTCAGTGCGGGAAGTTCTGCTCCACCCTGTTCTCCTGGCTCAGCACATTTACATGTTTTGTTTTGAATGTATCCCCCCTCGAGGAAACTCCTCCCCCCTTAAAAGAATATATAAACTACAATGTATCATGTTTTAGTTAGATGAGTTTGAGATGCCTACAGCGACGCAATAAAGAACTTCTGCTTGAAAAGATACCTCAACGTATCCTGGTCTTCGCTTCAGAATCTTCTACACTTTAGAAGAATAAGTTCACTACACTGTGAAGCTGCTTTGATACAATCTATATTGTGAAAAGCGCTATATAAATATACTTGACTAAAATCGTAAATTTTGATCGTAAATCAGAATTCTGAACACATTTACAATTTGTTATTTGATTCAGATATAGAAGTCTATGTTTTAGATGTATATTTTGGTGGGGCACTGCCCCCACCTGCCCTTACAGATGAGCCGCGGCTGGTTTTAGTCTACTTAATCTTCTCAATCTGGCAAACAAGAGCATGGAAAAGCACAGATTCTAACAACACCTACAAACATGTATGTTGGAGTTTAGCTATGTTCATTGTGAAATTCTGCTAGATTGAAAGTGTCATACAGCCAGTCTGTGATCATTCATGAGGCAGTGTGTGCGATTTGCTGCTACAAAATCTGCGAGTGAACCTTATCTGTGCGATGAAGTGTAATAAATCCAAACATGATTCTTTACCATAGCTATGGTTTGTTATCATGTTTCGTGAATAAATGCGGTACGTGCTGTGCAGCCTCTGTGCTAAAATACAAAGTAAATAATTTACATAATTTGGAATTAATTCAACTAATATTAGGACACTTTATCATGTTTTTACCTTTTGAGAGAATCTTCTTGGGGTTTTACCAGTTTTCATAATGTAAAGCATTTGAAAACGCCTCGGTTACGACTGTAACCTCGGTTCCCTGAGGTGGGAACGAGACGTTGCGACAATTGACGCTAAGGGAACGCTTTGCGGGATGATGTATTGAAGCACAAGTAAAATCAGTCCAATGGTGTGACGGGACGTCAGAGGCGGGTGATGTCATGAACCAGGAAACTATAAAGCCTGCCCAAAACAAAGCCGCGACAGCTTCGTAAGGTCTGAACAAGTCGCTTACAGGCACGAAGGACATATGGCAGGCGACGCAACGTCTCGTTCCCTCTTCAGGGAACCGAGGTTACAGTCGTAACCGAGGCGTTCCCTTTCAGGGAACTTGTGGTGCGTAAATTGACGCTAAGGGAACGTCTATACCAACGCCACCATAGCGAGAAGTGTCTGTCCAGTGTGAAATCAGGGCGAGCAGCACTAGGACGAGAGCACTCGGGACCCTGGAGTAGAGTCCAAGTCCAGAGAATAGAACCTAACGAATGTGTGAGGTGAGGACCAGCATGTCGCATCACAAACGTCTTGAAGAGGAACTCCTGACAGTAAGGCCTTAGAGGCCGCCATACTCCTAGTAGAGTGAGACCGAACAGCCATAGGGGAAGGCTGTCCAGTCGACTCATAAGCAAGTGAGATAGCCTCGACCACCCACTTGCTCATCCTTTGCTTAGATGCAGTAGACCCCTTATTAGGGGGTCCAAAACAGACGAATTAACTGTTCGGATTTACACCACAGGGCAACTCTGTGGACATAGGCATCCAATGCCCTAACCGGGCATAGCAAATTGTGCCTTTCCTGGTCCATATCCTGGAATGGAGGAGGACAGAAGGCCTGCAGCACTATAGATCGGGCCACATTGGTGGGGACCTTAGGAACGTAACCTGGTCTAGAATTAAGGAATGCTTTTACCATGCCATGTGCAAATTCCAAGCACGAGGGAGCAACCGACAGAGCCTGAAGATCTCCTATTCTTTTAAGAGAAGAAATAGCGAGGAGGAACAGAGTTTTTAAAGTGAGAAAACTAGCTGGGACCTTCTCAAGGGGCTCGAAGGGAGCCTGGGAAAGGTCCAGGAGGACAATCGCCAGGTCCCAAGTCGGAACCCTCGTGCGCGCAGCAGGCCTCAGCCTCAAAGTGCCACGGAGGAAGCGAGATACCAAGGGGTCTTTACCCACAGACATTCCACCCAAAGGAATGTGGTAAGCACCTATGGCCGCCACATAAACTTTTAAAGTGGACGGGGATAGACCTGCAGCGGACTGTTCCTGCAGAAACTCCAGTACTGTACCAACCGGGTAGTTAACTGGGTTCAGCTGGCGGTCACTGCACCATGAAGTGAAAACTTTCCCCTTCAGGGCATAAAGTTTCCTCGTGAAGGGAGCTCTGGATTGTAGAATGGTCTCCACAACCTCAGTTGAGAGACCTGACCCTATGAGCTGGGCCCCCTCAGAGGCCAAGCCCACAGGTTCCACAGTTCGGGACGGGGGTGAACTATCGAGCCCTCTGCTTGGGACAGTAGGTCCCTCCTGACGGGAAGCTCCAAAGGAGGCCCATTGAGAAGAGATACTAGATCTGCAAACCATACTCTGCCCGGCCACCGCGGGGCTATAAGAAGCAGGCGCAGATGGTCCCTGCGACCTCTCTCCAGAACTCCCGGGAGCAGAGCGATTGGGGGAAAAGCAGACAGACGTAGCCTCGGCCACGTCTGTACAATCGCATCCAGTCCGAGAGGAGCTGGATGCGTGAGGGAGAACCAGAGTGGACAGTGTGAAGTATCTCGAGACGCAAACAGATCCACTTGGGACTGGCCGAACTCCCTCCATATCAGCTCCACCACCTCAGGATGCAGCCTACATTCCCCGGGCCTCGGCCCCTGTCTCGACAGGATGTCTGCTCCTATGTTCTGGGCCCCCGGGATGTAAGCTGCTCTGAGAGAAAACAGCTTGCCCTGGGACCACAAGAGGATTTGGTGCGCCAGCCTGCACAGCGGACGCGAGCGCAGACCCCCTTGATGATTTATATAGGCAACCACGATGTATTGTCCGTGTGGACCAACACATGGTGGCCCCTGAGGTCTGGGAGGAAATACATGAGAGCAAGAAAAAACGGCCATCATCTCCAGGCGATTGATATGCCAGGAGAGGTGATGGTCCCCCCATAGACCCTGAGCCGAGCATCTCTCTAGGATCGCTCCCCAGGCCGTGAGGGAGGCATCTGTCGTTAGCATCCTGCGACGACAAGAAGCTCTCAGTACGGGTCCCTGGGACAGGAACCAAGGTTTCTTCCACATAACCAATGCACGTAGGCATCGCCACGTAACCTTGATCATGAGAAAAGGGTTGCCCCTCGGGGAAAACCCTTTCGTCCTGAGCCACCACTGCAAGGGTCTCATGTGCAGCAGGCCAAAAGTTATCACGTTGGATGCTGCTGCCATCAAACCCAACAGTCTCTGAAACTGTTTCACAGTGAGTGACTGGCCTAGCTTTATCCTCTTTACGGCTGAGAGAATGGTATCTATGCGTGCCGGCGACAGGTGCGCTCGCATTGACATCGAATCACAAACTACCCCTAGATAAGTAGTCCTCTGTAGTGGAGAAAGTAAATTTTTCTTGCCGTTTAGCCGTAATCCCAATTCTTTCATGTGAGCGAGGACGACATCTCGATGCCGAACCGCCAACTGATGCGACTGAGCTAAAATCAACCAATCGTCGATGTAGTTCATGATGCAAATACCCTGCAGGCGCAGTGGTGCCAGAGCTGCATCTACACATTTTGTGAAAGTGCGGGGTGATAGTGCTAGGCCGAACGGAAGAACTCGATATTGGTATGCTTTGCCCCCGAAAGCAAACCTCAGGAACTTCCTGTGATATGGAAGGATGGAGATATGGAAGTATGCGTCCTTGAGATCTATCGTGACAAACCAGTCCTCGGATCTGATCTGTGGCACGATTTGTCTCAAAGTTAACATTTAGAATTTTAGCTGACTTGTTTAGAACTCTTAAATCCAAAATGGGGCGCAACCCCCCATTCTTCTTTGGAACGATGAAATACCAACTGTAGAACCCGGTGTCCCTGCTGGAGAGAGGTACATATTCTATGGCCCCTTTGTCCAACAGGGTTTTCACTTCTTGTTCCTTTACCAGAACCTGCTCGGGGCTCACCACGGTGGGTAGGACCCCCATAAACCTGGGCGGACGAGACCCGAACTGAATCTGATAGCTCTTTTCTATGGTCTGCAGGACCCAATGAGAAATATTTGGCAGTAGCTTCCACGCTGTCAAAAATTCTACTAGAGTACCAGCCTCTCGAGACTGGTTTCTGCATTTAGTTGTTGTTGAGCAATCAGCCCGGCGAACCGGCAGGGAACGACTGAACTGACTGATCTAGAACCCTCCTCAGAGGGGGCGGGCATCCCAGGGCCACTACGTTTCTGGGTGGAACCTGAGATATGTGCTCGCCAGAGACCGCTGCGCCCTGTAGCACACGAGGTGGCAGGGTTAGCATAACGGTCCCCTGAGGGCACCGAAGTGAGACGGGCACCGTATAGTGAGGTGTTAACCGCTCTACTTCGGGGGGGAACTGCCCTCGATGGCCTGCACCCTCGGACGTCAGGACCTTTTCTTTGCAGCCTTCTTGGACACAATGACGGTCCTCAGATCCGTCGTACCCCTAGAAGGCTGCTGCTGAGCGGGCTTCCCGGGTCCCCAATTTTTCTGTGGGGGAGAGCGGGAAGCCACACTCTGCTTCTGAGAAGCACGGTATGAGGAGCTGGCTTTAGACGTTTGGGGCTGCTCCCGCTCAGCAGCCCTGGAGACATAAGTGCGGTGAGGGAGGAGTTTTTGGAAGGCAGCCGCCTGTTTGGCTGATTCCTGGAACCTCTCGACGACCGAGTTTACTGCGTCATCGAAGAGGCCAGAAGGGGATATAGGCGCATCCATTAAAAAATGCTTGTCCTTCTCTTTAATATTGCTGAGGTTCAGCCATTAGTGTCTCTCAGTGGCCACCAGGGCTGCCATAGAACAGCTGATGGATTTAGCCGTCTCCTTGGCGGCCCTGAGAGACAAATCTGTGGCCCAACGCAGTTCGCAAACCGCATCCGGGCCAATACCCCCACCCTCGTCAAGGTCTCCTAACACTTCAGCCTGGTATGCCTGCAGCAATGCCATGGTGTGTAAACACGCTGCAGCCTGACCAGCCACTGAATAAGCCTTACCCACCAAACTTGATGTAACTCTAACGGGTTTGGTGGGTAATGCCGGGGCTTTAAGGGAGGATGCAGAGTCAGGAGAGAGATAGCAAGCGTCTCTTCAACCTTTGGCATCTGACCCATAACCGTGCTCTTTATATTGTGAGATAGAAGAGTAGTGAGATGTTTGTTCACTGTACACTCTATTTGACACGGGTTTCTCCCACGATCTCCACACCTCGGTGTGGAGATCGGGGAAAAACGGAAGCCCCCGGCGTTGAGGTTGTGAGTGAGAGGGCAGGAAGCGTTCGTCCAGTTTACTTTTTGAACAAACGTCCTGCTTATCAACCGGCCAATCTATATTTAATCTTTCGACCGCTCTCGTCACAACCTCAACAAGCCCCTCATATGCGTGAGACTGAGGTGGTAAGTCCTCAGAATCACGTGTATCAACACTCTCAACATCCAGTTCCTCAGAACTGGATAGTTGTAGTGTTGGTGCCTGTATCTGGGTGGAAGGATCCGCAGCGCGTGCTTCTGATCCCTGATACGAGGCACTGGATCTGTCAGGTAAAGGCAGAGATAAGGCAGAGCCCGTCTCTAAACCCGCTGACAGATCCATTTGCGAACCCCAGGTCTGAAGCCTTCGCTATGCCTCAGCAGCAGCGGGACCTCAGCCCTGGGGAACGCGAGCCTGGGCGTCCTTGCTAAAGAATGCCAGGTGGGATCGGAGTGTCTGCAAGGGAAGCACTTCACGTTCACAGTGCTCACAGTCAGCCCCATAACGCGGGCAGGGGTGCACACACACTCTAACTGCTGCTTGCTCGCCATATTGATATATAGATATATATATAGACAACACCAAATAACAGACAAATAGCGCTTGTGAAGACACAGAAGCAGTCACGGCTTTGTTTTGGGCAGGCTTTATAGTTTCCTAGTTCATGACGTCACCCGCCTCTGACGTCCCGTCACACCATTGGACTGATTTTACTTGTGCTTCAATACATCATCACGTAAAGCGTTCCCTTAGCATCAATTTACGCAAACCATTTCAACGATGGATGTAGCAACTAGAAAAAAAAAGACAATGAGTATTGTTCTTTGTGGTCTGTCTAATTTGCATTTGTGGAGCGATCTGAATCTGTGGTTTGCCTCATTTGGAACTCAATTTCTTCTAAAAATATAATATAAAAATAAAATATCATATAAAAATAAAATATCTAAATGTGAAGACAAGCACAAAAAGCACTCACCAAATGCATTACCAGAAGTCGTATTAAAGGGATAGTTCACTTTGAAATTAACTTTTTGGTATGTTTTAGCTTACCTCAAGGGCATCCAAGATGTAGGTGTCTTTGTTTCCGCAGTAGTTTAAATTTTGATATTTTTAGGTCAAACCGTTCTTGTCTGTCAGTCATATAATGCAGGTCTATGGTCACCACCTCAAAGAGCATGCTCAGAGAAGTCCAAATTAAACATGATTTAATGACTCGTAAATGTAAGTACACATTGATGGCCTAAGACACGAAACGAGCGGTTTGTGTGAGAAAACTAACAGTATTTATATCGTTTTTACCTCTTGTAACCACAGCCACGTCCAAGTGATCTGAGGGCGCGGCTGTGGTGAAGTTAGTAAATAAGACGCGATTTGTGAAATGGCCTTTATTACATTAACCCTTTTGATATAAACATATAGGGCCCTATCTTGCACCCGGCGCAAATTACTTTGTACACTGACGCATGTCTCATTAGTATTTTGCACCCGCGCAAAGCAGACTTTTCCCTCCACAGACGCACGCCGGCAAACTAGAGAATGAACTTGCGCTCGCTGGCCGGTTCAGTGCAAAAAAGGAGGCGTGTTCCGGCGCAAACAATCCCTGGTGCTATTTTGCAGTTCCAGAAAACAATTCCGCCACTGACCAGAAAAAAACTAGTCTATTTTAAGCACGCATGCTTGGTCATAATACAGAGTGTGAACAACGCGCATACACTGTAGATGATTATCCTGTGATACATTATTATAAGGAAAAATATTAAAACACGAGGGAAATCATTGTTGTGTCCATGACGATGGGAAAAATAGGCATAAAGCTTACATATTTACCCAAATTATTATATGCATGTATAACCAAAGCTAATTTGGGTGGGTTTGTCCCATCCCCAATGTCACTTCTCTTTCTTTTACGGCCCTGACGAGAACATCGATCTCCTCGGCTGTGAACCGATTCTGAAGCGCGCCTGGTAAATGCGCCGTTATAATAGTATTGCGCCATGGAACAAGCGCACCTCGTTCATCATGCTCTTAAAGGGAATGTGATATGACGCTCTGATTGGTTTATTTCACGTTACGCCCAAACCACACCTATGAATAATGAAGCTACTTCAGACCAACCCCTTTTAAACTTGCGTCGGGCGCAAGAGTAATTTATCCCGCCGGTAAAATAGCAACAGCGCCCAAGACCCGCCCACAAAGTTACTTGCGCTTCGCGCTTGATACTTGCGTTTCAGATCGTCAAAATAGGGCCCATAGTGTATATCTATATATATATATAAACATTGCTTACAATAATTGCATTCGATGCAATTTTTACCGATCCTCCTCAGATCTCATTCTAATCTGCTTCTAAGGATACTGTGTAGTATGTTAAAACACACATACTGTGTTGTTGACCGGTAACTTAGACAACAAGAATGGCAATTAGCTGTGAACTAACATGAAGAACTCAGTGAGGGTTTGCACTGCTTAGTTCCAGTAATGTTCAACTGCAAGAATGTACTGCATGATGTTGCCATCGCAAATCAAACAGCTCCCTTCCCGTCCTTGTTTAATTAGTTTGTCTTGTCTGAAACCTGCAATAACCTTGTTTCCAGGCAGCATTTCATTATAATCCTGACAAATAGTATGTGCACTGCCATATAAAACTAGTGTTCCTGAACGACAAGCTCCCAGTAAGAGATGTGTCATATTTCCTCTTCATGAAAAGACCTTACAATACTTGTCAGGTTTGTAAAACTTTGAAACCTTTAAGAAATCCTTTAAAATGTGTTTTATTGGCCGAGGAGAAAAAAGAAGCAATAGTTAGGCATTTCTTATTGCTGAATATCTAGTCAATATTTAACTAATACTAAAGGGAGCATTTCTATACCCCATGTCTATCATCAGAATTGCATTTGCCCATGTGTAATGCAGTTTTAGAGTCGAAACATATGCCCCTGTTTTGTAAACTTTGTTTCCATAAAACCACAGGGGGACTCAGTGCTGGGCTAGAAACATCTATTGGGAGTCATAAAGAGCTCCATTGTCGTGAAAAAGGCAAATAGTTTGGAAAGGACTCACTGAAGTCAGTGACATAATGCTTGTGGGTGTAAGGGCTTGCTTGCAAACACATCCATCTAGAAGGTTCGTGCATAACCTGTGCTGTGCTGGACTACAGGTGGACCAGAGAAGCATCAGACTAGGATTATCTCAACTCAGGATCAGTTCCAGATGTGCACGGTTTGCATTTATAAATGGCCTCCAGACGAATGCTCTTTATTAAACCGATTACCTCCACGTGGGATAAATTTGTTTCCGCAATGATTAGCTAGAAACGACCTGTGTTTACAGCAACATGGGTAGTGGTAGTGCAGGCTAATGTTTCTGTTGACAATACACTTTATTTGAGGGACGATTGTTCTGGTTTCATCAAGTTCCAGCACTGAGCTCTGTAGTTACTGCATAGGCCCACATGTGTTTGAATGGGATCCAGGGCACCACAATAAACCAGTTGACACTGACATGAAATCACATCATTCTTGCTTGCTTTATTCTGAATATTCCTTGGGGTGTTGTATGGAGTTCCAAAAGCATATCACTACCCAATTTTCCAGATAGATTTTAAACAAATGTCAAAAGAGACAAGGTTTTGAAAGTCACGTTAGAAATAGATATTAAATCTACATTTACATTTTCCATATCAATCAAATTGGTACATCTAAATGTTATATAGCATACATTTAAAAAGTAAATCTATAGGTTCTATATCTATAATCTATTTGTGATGCCCTTAATTGAAAACCAGTGAAAATGTTACTGGGGAATTTTTCTCATAGACTTTCAGGTTATATCATTGACTGTGACTGCGGCTGTTTTTTTTAATACTGTGAAAGCAAAGAAGAGACAGGCTACCTAAAGATCAAACAATGGGCATGTCCCAAATGGCACACTTTATATGCACTGACGGACTTGTGGACTTTCAATGGCTGCCACGTGCGCGTGTCCGTTAAGCCTTTGGGTGTTTAGGTTTCAGAAGAGTGCTCGTGAGCACCACCTTTGTGAACTCCGCAGCGGACTTTTTCCCGGCAGTCAAAGCAGCGTTACATCACGAAAGTGTGGACTCGTAGGGAAGGCCACGAGTACTTAGGGTGCCGGTTGGGACAGGGCCAATGGCTGTGTCCAAAATCTCCACCTAGACCTATTCACTATTCCCTGCATTCGTCCACTATATAGTTCATTTGAGTGAGTGAATGAAAACAAGTGAGCAAATTTGGACACTGGAAGGGCTGCTGCTTTTGCATAGTTTGTGCTTGCTGTTTAATAATCATTTGAAACTTAGCAAACTGGCAGCTACAGTAGTAAGATGTAAAGATTGTTCTTGAACTCTGTCATGAAAACTTTGTATAAACCTAAAACAATTTAATAATCAATTAAAAAGCAATTTATACCTGTATGATATTACGCTGTAGCCACATTGGACCAGCGGCTGGAAAATGGATGAATGGATGATTCAGCTGCGGGCGCATAATGGGTATTCTCTACACTCATTACTGCAGTGCATTGTGGGATTAAATGAGTGCACTCGATAACGTCCACTATGTTTCGGACACCAATTCAAATAGCTGTCCCCTCAAATAGTGCCCTGTTTAAAAAAAATAGGGAGCAATTTTGGACACAGAAAATGGGTGCTTCTCAAATGGAAGGCGCATCCTAGTGAAGCTGTGTCCTTCCTAATCTAGTCATTCTAAGCATTAAACACAAGCATTAGATTGTCTAGTAAGTGTGCATGGCTACGTCACACATGTTCCAGCCCCCACAGTCACAGATACTATTAAAACTTAATTTTGGAAAAATACTTTGTTTTAAAAATCTTTATAATAACTGTCTTTTATTAGTACACTACAGTGAATGACAACCGTCTCTGGTCTCCCAGTAGCTTACATTATTGGCAGTTTAGTGTTAAGTTAATTTACACCAAACCAAAAGAAAAAGTATGCCTTCATTTCCAAAACCATTATTTCTGTCAGGATACGATCCCTATCGTCAAATACGATTGACAATTAGCATACAGTTTGGATTGGCGGTATTGCTTCGTTTTGGGCAAGAACTCCCTGCACATCCATGCAGCCTAGCAAGGAAGAGCAGCAATACCCCCCTTAGGGTAAACAGAACAGAACAGAACCAACATGAATGTATGCAGATATCATTAATTTGAGATTTTAAAGGCAATCAGGAAATGCCAAATCCTGACTTACGAGAGGAGGAGCTGGGGATGGAGGAGGGTAATTAGCTCCTGAGAAACGCGATGGTTGCTGATAATACTGAAGGAGCTTATATATGTAGGTTTCACTTTATTTTGATGGTCCCTTTAACACATTCGGTTATCTATAAGTAGCATTGCACCAGTGTTGGGAAAGTTCACTTTCTACATGAACTAGTTCAAAGTTCAGTTCACACATTTTAAAATGAACTAGTTCAGTTCATAGTTCACAATTCCAAAAATGAACTAGTTCATAGTTCTTTTTTTCCATTAATTTTTTTGCGAGCTATTTTTTTTTAATTATTGCCACAGCCCACAACCACAGACAGCAATTATTTTATCGGCGGGCAAAGTTTGCACAAAAATGTAAGATTTTTCCAATCCTCACCGACCTTCATAAAACATAAAACTCGTTTAAATTATCATACTGTAACGAGTGGATAGGTGTGGCCCCTTTAAGAGCTGCGCGCGCGCCCTGTTAAACTGTCTACACTCTCTCTGTGTGGTATTGTACCGTGCGCCTCGATGTATGCGGGTAATGGTGCTCATTTTATTTAATCTGTTTATGTTTTGTTTGGTAACGCTGTGGACGGAGCGTGGGACAGACAGTTGCCCCATAGCCTGGGTTTCCCCATACTGCCTTACCGCAGCGCGATTCAATTCACGCTGAAAGGCAGTATGGATACCATGGCCCAGATTTTCGCCTCATTTAGGAAACCAATCACAGAACGGGATCACAGAACGGGGAGGGAGCAGCAAGACGATGACGACATATGTTGGCAGGCGCATTTGATAGACATTCTTAGCACCCAATAAACGGCGCCGGGCATTCGTAAACCACGCCTCAAATACGAGAAAATGTACATGTGGTTCCCAGACCCAAGTCTCAACGAGAATTGGGTCTGGCGTTAGCCAGGCTAGTTGCCCCAAGTTTGATTGGGGAAATAAAGCTGTTGTGATGCCAATCGCCTCCGTGAGTTTGTCTGGCCTAGTGGCTTCGGATGTGATCTATACCGGTTTCCTTTCCCTCCTGACACAACGCGTTACAATACGACCCATCCAGTCCTCGCTGCTTTGTCGACTACATGCTGCTTTTTGTTTTGATGACGCATGCGGGTGCGAGGCTGGTGTTGCCAGATTGGGTGTTTTTTTCGCTACATATTAAGGCCTGTTTACGGTGTGTTTTAGCCGGGTTTTGCCTGGAAGGCTCTATAGAAATATTGAACGAAGTTAAACTGAGAGAGCGTGCGTTCACAGACCCCAGAATGAACGAGTTCACAGTAACGTTCATCAGGCATTAATACAGTACGTTCAGTTCACGTTCGCCTAAAATATGAACGAGTTCATGAACTATCGTTCAATGAACGCGTTCAGGCACAACACTGCATTGCACCTACACATCTACTAACTCTCATTAGAGTATTAGTAGAGTATTAATAGACTGGTAGGGTTAGGGTTAGAATAAGCTGACATGTAGTTGAAAAGTTACTTATAGTCAGTAGCAGTGTTGTAGTTGAGTCACCAACTGTCGAGTCCGAGTCCAAGTTCGAGTCACCAAATAAGAGTCCGAGTCGAGTCCAAGTCGAGTCACCATTACCTGAGTTCAAGTCCGAGTCGAGTCTCGAGTCCCGTGTTCGAGTCCGAGTCCGAGTTGAGTCTCGAGTCCCTTGTTCGAGTCCGAGTCCGAGTCGAGTCTCGAGCCCCCAGTGCCTACATGTCTCCACTCTGGCACCTTTAAAGAGCTGATAAAATTTATAAAAGAGGTTCATTGATTTTTAACTTTATTCAAAACATTGATTTTTTGGATGATCAGGCAACTGGAATGGATAAAGAAAACAAAAAATAAAGCCTAATTGGACAGAGGAGGAGAAATGCATTCTTCTTGACGAATATGGTAAAAGAAAAACTATTTTGAAATGTGGAAAAGCAAACTAAATCCCAATGTAACTGCGGCAAAAAAAAAAACTGAAAATGCAGTGCTATAAGCAGTTGTAACACCGCAGGTAAAGAGTGGTTGCGATGTGTGACATAGTCAAGGTCGCCGTCTAGTTTGTTAGCTAAAATAAACATAATTGTGTTATTGTATGATAAACGGGCTCAGCGCCAGCCATAGCACGAAGGCACAGTTTAAATCTGGCAGCTTTGTCACGTCACTGTACATTCGCTCCTTAGTGGTCAGCTCAGCTCAGAAATTGCTGATTAGATGTAGAGGAACTTATCTAGTGTTAAATGAGTGTTACGTTATCTCTCTCCCCCGAGAATAATGCACGAGAATGCAGCGTAAAGTGAGTGACGTCAGTCCTAGTCCGAGTCCAGGACTCGAGTACTCCATCACTGGTCAGTAGAGTGTCTGTTGGAGGAGCATCACAATAAAGAGTTAGCAGATATTAAGCAGACAGTCTAGTAATACTCTAATGAGAGTTAATTGACATGTAGTTGCAAAGTTACTTACAGTCAAAATAATGTTCAAAAGGGACGCCGTGTTTCCAAGAACTAGATAGAAGTGTCCAATACCCGACAAAATTAACGCTGAACTGACTCAACTGAAAAATGACTGTTTACTATGTCTTTTTACAGCTGTGCCACAGCAGAAATTATTCCGTTTACACAATGAATTGTTATTTCCTAACTATCACACAAGCTGCTTGAATCTGTGGCCTTGAATCAGTTGCCAATGACAACAGATAAGTAATGCGCATTGCCAATATGATCGCATAAGCCTAGCAAGAGCATTTTAATGAAAACGACTAGATAAGCCCAAGCAACACGGATAGCATTAGCAACAAGCATGTTGCAAATACCCTGATAGCTTTTAGCAATGAGCATTAAAAAGGAACTTAGCTTAGCTTCTTGAAGACTTTCAGAGATGAATGGAGAGTGAATCATGTCGAGTCCTGTGTCAATAATGCAGCGATGCAAGCAGCAATATGCAGACTGAGGTCACTTCCAAATCAGGCAGCTTATGATTAATGTGGTAAATCTCATGTTCAAGTTCACGAACTTGAATTAATCTGAGGGGAAATCCTTGTGGGGAATGAATTCCTCTCGCTAAATTCCCAATTGCACAATTCCTTGTGAGATGATGCGGTTTGCCCGCCGAATTTGCCAGCGATCCGCCTACACCCTTTACATATCCTCTTGGTCTGACAGATTTCTTTCTCTTCAGACACATTACTCCAACACATAGTCTTGAGTCCACAAAGGTGGTCGTCTCTGTCTCAAACCCCTATTCAAACTCACAGCAGTGTTCTCGATTGTAGAACCTCTTTCAGGTATTTCATCCTGTGCAGAAATTTCCTCTCTTTCTGGGCATAATGAAAGACGTGCTGAATTCCATCTTTTCCCATCACTTAAGATGAAAGTACTCGGTCCTGTTTGCTGTTGTACTGACAACGGATCAGTGAACCGGGCTTCTCCTTTTTTCACATGAAAAGGCTTTCTTACTCTGACCTTATCTCCAACCGCAATTTTAAGAAATTTAGATCCTCTTTTACGATCGGTGTATTGTTTACTTTTGTTCTGTCGTTGTGTTACACGAGCTCTGACCTGAGCAAATTGATCAGGGCTATCATCAGGCAGAAGAACATTCAGCTTCGTCCTCATAGGTCGGCCTCTCAAGAGCAGAAAAAGGGTCTCACCCGTTGTAGCATGGGGTGTCGCTCGATAGCTCTTCAGCATGGTCAGTACTGCAGATTTCCAGGGCTTACGAGCCACTTCAGCTGCTTGAATACACTCTTTAAGCACCCTGTTGAACCGTTCAATGGCACCATTAGCCTGAGGGTGATAAACACTGGTCTTTATGTGCTTTATTCCCTGTATTTTTACAAAATCAGCAAATTCAGACGAAGTGAACTGCGGACCATTGTCTGTCGTGATGGTGCAGGGGTTTCCTTCTCGAGCAAAGATAGTGGTCAGAAATTTCAGAACAATCTCTGTTGTAACTGATGAAGCAAAACCAACTTCTGGCCATTTGCTGAAATAGTCAATCAATGTTATTGCAAACTTACAGTCAGTAGCTCCCTTTTCGAACGGTCCTACTATATCAATAGCAACATGTTGAAATGGGCCTTTTGGGAACTCCACTGGCTGCATTGGTACTGTAAATGTTTTTGCCGATTTATCACTGGCCTGGCAGGTCACACATGCGGATAGGATTGTGTGAACAAGATCGTCCATTCGCGGCCACCAATACAGCTCTCTCAGACGCTGTTTGGTTCGCACCAGCCCTTGATGTCCCTCATGTGCCAGATGGATGAGGCGTTCCCGCAGTGCAATAGGAACAATCACACGATTTCCTCTGAAAATCAATGGAGATTCAACAGCCAGTTCATGTCTAATCGGGAAGTATGGACGCAAGTCATTGGAGACAGACTTTTGCAGTTTAGGCCAACCTGTCTGAATTGTCTGACGTAATTGAGACAGCTCTGGACAGTCCTCACATTCAGCTTTAAGGTCCATTAGCGGCAACGCAGTCAGAAAGGGCTGAATTTCTGCAATTTCAGAAACCAAATCCTGTTCAATGGATACAGTGGTGTCTGTGTGGCTCAACGGCATACGGGAGAGACAATCTGCCACACAGTTTTTGCTACCTGGACGGTACTGTACATCATACTGGAAGCACAGGAGCCTAGCAGACCAACGAGCTACCCTCATGCCTGCTCTATTCATGCCCTTTGTGGAGAGAAGAGTAGTAAGGGCCTGATGATCAGTTCTTAGAGTGAAACGATGTCCCCACTCATACGTTCTCCACTTTTCCACCGCCCAAACACATGCAAGCGCCTCCTTCTCCACAGTGGAGTAATTCCTCTCAGATGTTGAAAGCGTCCTGGATGCAAAGGCTACCACACGTTCAACACCATCAGGATGTAACTGGGTCAGAACAGCACCAAGGCCGTAATCTGAGGCATCTGTAGAAATTAATGTTGGAAGGGAAGGATCATAAATAGAAAGAACAGGGCTCTCCAGCAGCATTCCCTTAAGCGTATTAAAGCTATCAACTGCTTCTCTACTCCACTGTAGTGGCGTTTTTGCATCAGCTCTGAGCATCTGCCTCAGCGGCTCAACCACAGTAGCATAGCCTGGAAGAAATTTGTTGAACCATGAAGTGAGACCTAGGAATGAACGTAGAGCTACCATATCTGTAGGTCGAGGTGCTTCTGAAATGGCAGTAAGGTGGTCTGGGCTGGGACGTAATCCTTCTTTAGAAATGACATGACCCAGAAACGGAATGCTTGCTTGGTTGAAGGAACTTTTCTCAAAGTTAATCTGCAAGCCAACCTCGTCTAGCCTTTGACGAACATCTTGGAGGTGCTTATCATGGGCCTCATTAGAATTACCATACACTATAATGTCGTCTAAGTAATTCTTTACCCCTTCCAGCTATTTTAGGACCGTTTGCATCATTTTTTGGAAGGCTGACGGCGCTGAAGCTAGTCCAAACGGAACCCGAGTGAAACGGAAAAGGCCTTCGTGCGTTATGAACGGAGTCAGGTTACGACTGTCAGGATGGAGAGGCAGCTGGTGGTAAGCAGAGCTCAGATCAATTTGACTGTAATGTGAAGCACCGGCAAGTTCTGTAAACAAATCATCCATGTGAGGTAATGGGTAGCAATCCATAATCACACTCTTATTGGGTTCACGGAGATCTACACAAAGTCTAATATGTCCATCACGCTTACGTACCACCACCAACGGACTAACCCATTCTGAAGCATCAACTGGTTCAATTATGCCCGCTGTAAGGAGACGATTAAGCTCAGTGGACACCTCCTTGCGGATGCTGAGAGGTAAGCGCCTCAATTTTTTACGCACTGGAGTCACTGTTGAACCCTTTATCGGGCAAGTAACCATATTTAGTCACTTCCGCACACATTTAAAATGCCCTCCCCCTGTCTCCATTTGGAGTTGTAGAGTCATATGGTTTTCTCTCAGCCAATCAGGGGAGATCAAGCTATCTGACAGATATTGATATCAAGTTACCTGACCAATCAGCAGTGGCCTGGAGCACCTCAAACACAGCCATCTTGCAGAAATCACAAATATTGCTTTTTTGAACATGGCTTCTCCCACAGCTATAGTAATAACATCATAACGAAACATGGTAAGTTGATGTAACTCACACATTTTTTGGTTGAATAGTTGTGTTAAAGATTAAGATTGTTGTTATTTGCATAGCATTTGTAAAAATTAGCTTAATGTTTGGCTGAAAACTAAAGGCACCATATTTGATCATATGCCCCGTTCACCTAAGTGGCACAAGTGTCCATTTTTAGACATATGCCTTATGAATGTATGTTTTTTTATTATAGGTAAATGGCATACACAGGTGCTTATTGTTAGTGTGAGGCCTATACTGTGTGAATTGATTTTAATTACTGAATATTGGTTTGTGATAAAACACAATTATGAGCAAATATAAGTGATACTAACAATAATTATAATTGTATTTTCTGTTTTTATTGTGCTTTTATATTTTCTATGTCAATACTTTTTTCCCATTAGATCTACATTACACTGTTACTGTTTTCCTCAACAAATAAATCAGAGTTGGTTTAATATTGACTAAGCATATCCCTTTTGCAGCTGTCTGCTTGGCTATTTTATGGGAAGAGGGATACCATTGTTGTTCCCGTAAACCCTGCCATCAGCGATGATGATAGCTCAGAGGAAGAAGACAGATACCTCAAGACATAGATGTCTCTCAATAAATGTTCCTTGCAGTTTGTGCCTATAATAAATAAATGTTCCTTGCAGTTTGTGTTTTTTTCTCATATTTTTTTTAAAATTCACTCTCAGTAATTTCTTTTACCCTAGACCGGCAAGTGCTCATATATGGTAACTTCATTGACCTTGATTTGCAATGCAAAGATTATTTTTTTTTTGATTTTTTAAAAAAAAAATTTGTCCTGTAACAACCCCCATTAGCTTTCTGAGGTTAAAATTTTTAATTTCCAAATATTTCAATGAGTGCCCTATAAAGGGTTAACTTGCACTTTGTGGATGAATGTACACAGGGCTTGTGGAATGCGGAGTCATATGAAGAGGTGCAGGTGAGATTCCACATTCATTGTCTATGTGCCTTACTTTTCCGCTTACAATGTCCAGGTTCAGCAGTCTTATTAAATCTAACCCTAGCAAGGGAGATCCTGCAGTCACTACATAAAAAGTAGCTGGAACTACATTGTCATTTGTTGATACACCCACTAATGCTGTTAAGCAGCCAATAACTGGTAGATTCTCTTTTGCATAAGTGACTAGTTTAATTTTTGGCTTACTCAGGGTGCATTGTGAGAAGTGTTTCTTATACACATCTTCTGGAAGTATGGAAACTGATGCGCCTGTATCCACAACCAGTTGTAACTTATGTTTCTGACCTCCTGGTGCTTCAATATTTACTTCACAGGTGATTTTATCATTGGCTGTAACAGCTTGTTTTACGTTATCCACACAGAGCACAGTCACGTCTGGAACTACCACCTCTCTTACTTCACTCACTGTTGCTTTACACACTTTAGCAAAGTGTCCTTTTTTTCCACAGTGTCTGCATGTCACTTTAGCAGCAGGGCAATTTTTATCATTTGCCAGATGTCTGTCTGATCCACATCTGAAGCATTGTCGACGTTGCTGACCGGTCGTTGATTGTTTACGATCCTCCGATCGTCTCTGAGCAGCTTGTGACTGCTTAGTTGAACGTGCGCCCTTTCCCCCTCTGCCATACTTAGTATCCATACTAACGGCTTGTACCGACTTCATGGCAGTTGCAGTGGAATTACAAAGTAATGACGAATTTTTAACTGCAGCTTCCACTTGACACGCGATTGTAATCGCTTTCTCTAGAGTGAGGTCGTCCTCCAACAGTAATTTGTCCCTTACTGCAGTCAACGACACATTTGCAATCAACTGATCTCGTAACATTTCACTCTCCATTTGCCCGAACACACACGGAGCTGCTAACGCTCTTAAAGCAGCCACGTATTGCGTAACAGTCTCGTGTTGGCGTGTTCTTCTCCCTGCTCTTGCGTTATGCCTTCTGCAACTCTGAAGACGGGATCTTCCTCCATACTAGGAGTGACGGGAATCTTTTCAGCCTTGCCCGCCTCAGAGCAAAAACTAAGGTCCGCAGGGTACTCATACGGGAGATGCTGTTTGCAGATGATGCTGCTCTTGCTGCACACACTGAGGGTGCCCTCCAGCGACTTATCACCTGTTTTGCAGATGCATGCACAGAGTTTGGCCTTGCCATCAGCATCAAGAAAACCAAAATAATGGTACAAGACGTCAACACCACTCCTGAAATCACTATCAGTGACCACACCCTGGAGGTAGTGGAGAATTTCACATACCTTGGCTCCACCATCTGCAGTAACCTATCCCTGGATACTGAGCTCAATATAAGGATAGGCAAAGCAGCCACCACCATGGCTCGACTAGCAAAGAGGGCTTGGGATAACACTCTATTGACACTCAAAACAAAACTGAGGGTGTACCAAGCATGCGTCTTGAGCACCCTACTCTATGGCAGTGAAGCTTGGACTCTATATTCTCGCCAAGAGCAAAGACTGAATGCTTTCCATATGCGCTGCCTCAGACGACTCCTGAACATCACCTGGCAGGATCGTATCACAAACATAGCCATCCTGGCCCAGGCAGGTATGCCAAGTATGTTCACCATCCTTATACAGAGGCGACTGCGCTGGCTTGGTCACCTGTGCAGGATGGATGATGGTCGTATCCCAAAGGACGTTCTGTACGGGGAGCTTGCCACAGGAACACGACGATCTGGACGGCCAACCCTGCGCTATAAGGACGCCTGCAAGCGAGACTTGAAAACGTGCAGCATTTGTCCGGCTGATCTGGAAACAGTGACATCGGACCGCGAAAATTGGCGATCCACCGTTAAGACTGGTGTCCTTTTAGCTGAAGAAAAAAGAGCATTGCAGCGGGAGGAGAAGAGGACTCGCCGGCAGCAAAGCGTTCAGCCCGTTCCCATTGACATCACCACTGCTTACACCTGTAGCAAGTGCCAGCGGTGCTGTCGCTCCCGTATCGGACTCTACAGCCATAGTAGAGTCTGCAATCAAACCACAGACTGACCTGGGTGCAGATTCTAAACCATTGTCTCTCGAAGACAGAAGGATGCCATTATAATACATGGTGTGTACTCCCCAGTGTTCTCCATATGCTACCCCCTCTAGGGTCATATGTGTATTCTGTAAGTCCTCCCTTCGGGCAGGCATTGTGTTGCATATCTCCACTGATATCTCCATGCTTCCCAGTGTACCTTGGTATTCCTGTGTTAAGTAGGAGTCCTTCGTCCTTGCTAGTCTCACGACAGAGAGCTCAGACTTACGCAGGTCACTGGAAGACAGCCGAGGTGGCGTGATTAGACTGAGAACCCCATTCGTCAGTCACTACGTAACTCAAAGTGACTGAACAAAAGGGAACGTATCTGTTACTGGTCTCCCTGCCACTTTTGCTGTTCCGCTGGAACCGCCTGAGTCCAGTCTCGGCTCCTCAGCAGGAAAACATATCTGCATATTGCCAGCGTACTTCCTCATATACCCATGAGGTAGGGCGGAGTTATGCTATGCAAATTTCGCAGACCAATGATATTTCTTTGCCATTGGCTCGTTTTCTAATTCTCGAAATTGATTACTCGAAGGCTTTCTAAGCAAAACCCGGCCCGTTCGTCTGTCACAACGTAACGTCTCCATTCCCTCCTCAGGGAAAGAGGGTTACATGCGTAACCTAGCCTCGGCAGCCAATCACACACGACTGATGTTGCTTCAACTTTGCTTTTCAATCCGGAAGAACATAATTGCTCAGAAAATCGCAAAAATAAAATTTTCAGTGATGTGCAGCCTGTACATATCTGTTCACATATCAAAAAATTTGGTTTGGGGTTTCATGACCCTTTAAATGCAGTGACAATCATAATTTCTTTATATTTAAAATGAAGTGTCTAAGTTGCATTTGAACCCAGTAAACATTGATTTGCTGATTTCAAAGCAGGGCGATCACCCAAGTATACAGAAGCCATAATCAAACTGTCTTTTCTTAAAATGACTGTAAGGAATTCAATGTATTTAACAACATGTAGAGGGTTGAGTAGTCAGTTACACCCCATAATCATTTGGCACTGCATGGCATTCGAATGAGATCAAGTAACAATACAGGTGCTAAATGGTTTGGCCAGTCTGAGCGCATCTATTGAGTGCCAACAGTTTGTGAGATCATCAGGGGAAATAAAGCAAATACAAAGAAAAGGCCTAAATAATGTCAGTACCTGTTTTGAGGGGAACATCTGACTTTTATTAAAAGCACTTTGAGAGGAAATAATAACAATATTCATAATCAGGGCAAGATGTTCGCTGCCCTATGTTGCGTCACTCACACTAAAAGCTAAGTGAGACAATCTGCTCTGTGCAAAAATCTTGAGGCTATTCGCTGCATTGATTTGCAATCAAATTCATACTCAACATGATGCTTTATGTTTTTTTTTTTTACATAATGTTAAGGGTCCACATCAACATTGTTCTGTGGCTTTGTTAACAAGGAACTATTTAATACAAGCAATGAAGCTGTAGTATCCCAGTCTTGGCATGAGCTACTATGAACAAATATTCTCAAGGGAAGCATTATTAGATGCAACATCCTTTTCAGAAAGAGCTCAATTAAATTGAAATACTAATACTTGGACTAAAAGCACATTAATATTGATTTGGGTTGGCTTGATTTTTCCAGTGTACTGGAAATAAATATGCAGGCTGTGTATTATTTTGAAGTTTTTGATTTGATAGATTTAGGCAGATGTGTATGGGATTTATTGTTGCATGTATATAATTTACTTGAATTTAAAAAATGCTTAAAAAAAATAACTTGTCTCTAACTTACACTGATATTGAGGGTTAAAAGCTGAAGCCACTCTGCTCTCTGGCCTGTTTAAATAGAGGTACATGCTTTCAATCACTCGACATGTTCAGACTCTTCTGTGTGGGGGATGCTGGTACTCCACAGGGGCTGAGGGCCTTGAGTTTGTCGGTGAGAGACAGAGAGAGAACGCTTATCAGACACATTCCCAGCTTCCCACTGCAGCAAACACTGTCCATGGGTTCAGTATGTTTGTTTTCCTTGAGAAAGTTTGGGAATATAGTAAATCACAGAAGCCTTTAATAGCTGTTTCTGTTTGTTTGTGTGTCAGATTTGTTTGAAATCTGACCTCTCCAGAACAGAATCATCTAATTTGTTTGGCTGTCCTAGATGGGTTGATAGAGTGGTATTTGACAATAATGTCATTATAATGGCCTGTATAAGAATAATGATTAAGAATACTCACCATAACTGCAGTATATTGTGTTTTCTGATGTGAGTAAAGAAGAAATTGTGCATTATAGAACTGTTAGTCCTTGGCCGAAAAGCGTTTCAACAGTGTCCATATACAGTTCAACAGCACTGGGACTTTTCATTATTTGGATCACTGCTTGACACTGTTTAGTATTTTTCACTTACTCTTTTGGGTTAGGTTACGTTGACATGCCAGTAGGGGGAAACAAGTGACTTTGTTTATAATTGAGTCAATGATTCAGTAGATTTGTTCAAAACCACTATTTCTTTCAGAAAGAAATGCTGTCTTTAATGAGCAAGTCATTGAATTACTCTTTTAAACGATCTGTTTATAAACATTAATTCACTCAGGAACGCCACTATGTAGTCCAAATGCATCAACATAACAATATTTTAATTTGCCCTTAAAGTGTAACTTTGCCAATTTTTAACCTGCCATTAAACGCTAGAATGAGATGGTCTAGTAATTGCGCATGGCTACGTTATGAATATTTCTGCCCCAATGGTCATGGCGTAAAAATAGTATTACAATTACAATAAAAAAACAACAACTTTATATTAAAAACCTTTGTTAACTGCTTTTCTATTAATGTGGTATAGGTAATGACATATGTGGTCTCCCTGTGGCTTACATTGCGCACAGTTTAGCATTATGTGATTTAGTTACAACAAAACAACAGAAAACAATGTTTGTACCTCTAAAATCTTTTTTTTTTCTTGCATTACAGATTGAAATTGAACAAGCTCAGTGCAGATGTATCTCTTTTTTTTTTGTCGGAATGTGTGAAAAGGATTGTGGCTGTTTGGAGGATGCGAAGGGTACACTTGATGCATCCTTCAAAACAGGCTGAATAAAGGACAGGAAACAAAGGCTCGTTAATGTAGCCTTCCGCTTGAGAATCACCCTACAGATCATACTTGCGCATTTCTGTATCCGCACCCATAGACAGTCCGATCAACCGACAGCCCGATGAGTTTTCTCATTAAAAATTGAACATGAATGCCCTCTCAAGACGTATTTACCACTGGGGAGCTTGGGGATAATTATGATACCCAAGTTACCGAGTTTTTTTTGCACACTACATCACCTTGTCTTGTCGTTAAAGAAGTGCATATTTATGAATAATAATTTTGAAGCATATTGTATGTTTTATACACAGCAAAAATAGCCTGTATTTGACTGAAAATCCTAAATTGTCAGCAAGATGACTATCTAGCCTGGTGATGTTTGTGGTTGTCAAATGGGATACTAAATATAATTTTGGCTTTAATAAGAGTTTCCCATCAAATAGGGAAGAATAAACCTGGTGTCCTCCATGATTCCTGTTCTTTCCGACAACAAAGCACTTGAATGCGACAAGCTTGTAATCACTTCAGAAGTGGGAAGTAGGAAATCTCAATAGCACGTGAAGCAGAACAGTTGACAGTTGTTCAGAAAGGAACAGATCACTAACTGAAAATGTATCATACTTTGTCTACTCTTTAAACAGCTTTATGGTAAAAATGGAACACTATGGCAACAGCTTTCTTTTACCTGTATGTGACGGCATTTTTCTTTGGGCGGTTGGCGGACACCATTGCAAATAAAAGTTTGCTTAGAATTTTTACCTACTAAAGCAAGCCGGTATTTGACTTGTGAAGCATATCCATAGCAGACTGGTGGGAGTGGCCTTGGAAGGCAACATGAACCAGTGCATTATGGGTGTTGAAGTTTTACTACCTGTCAAAAGGGAAGACAACAGCCTTTTTTCTCTGTTTTCTTTTCACCAATTTCAAATGTTTTATTTATTTATTTTTTTTGCCTTTATACTGTATAAGTAATTTTACTGAAAGCCCATTTTGTCAGCAGTCAAGTACCCCTTAAACAAATCACTCAAGCCTGACAGAGTGTTCACGATTATGGCTGCCTGAAAGTGTCATTCCATCTTCCAGTTTGTGCCCCTTGTTGTTAATTTTTGAGGCCCAGTTATGTTGATAACTAACCATCTGGGAATATGATGTTCAGCTGTGTTGCTCTGTGCAATAAATTTCACTTTTCTATTTTAGATTCAAGTTTACAACATTTAAAACACCTTTGTTTTTCTGCCATTTAAGAGTAAACCAAATAAGCCTGTAATAAGATTGGATGTAGTGAAGGTTAAGTGTTTTGTCTTGTTTTCAGGAACTTTGTTGGACACACATTGGTGAGCACATATACTGTATACAGACATTCACCACAAAGCGAAAGTCTGGGAAATGTCAACAAACGCTAGACCTCTCAATAGTTACTGGAAAGGCCACCACTCCAGCGATGTTTCCAAGCATTTTAATTGAAGGTGCCAGTGTCACACTTTCAGTGCCTTTCATTTGAAATGCAGGACATTTGCACAACAAGAGACAACCACTTTTCTGAAAGTCATAAATTCCATTACAAAAGTTGTTCTGGTTGAAGTCCTGACCTAAAAAGTCTGTTGTGATGCTTGTTAAGATTTTGTTGAAGCTTACGGTTTATTTTATTCATATTGAAGAGTGTTATGAGGTGAAATAATGGAGAATAATCTGCAGATGTGTGTTTCAACAGAATTATGGGAAATCAGGAGGTCATGACAGCGAACAGCACCCCTCTCTCACATTTAATAGCTTGAATACTTTGGCAACATAAGATCAAATGACATTGCATGTGAAACAAGAATTTGATTTGTTTGCTTGGTTAACTGCAATGAGGATCAACTTAAAAATGTTTCAGCCAAAGCTGGTAGGATCATTTTCACATATGGGTCAAACAAACAATGGGTTGCCATGATATCTTGACATCTTTGCTTGAAGCCAAGTGTTAATAATGACATTTAACATCATTTGGCTGCATTATTAATTTTCACACCCAGTCATTGTGTCATGAATGAGCACAATGAAACATTTTCTGAGGAAACTGGAAAACAAAAAAAAGGTCAGTAATATACATAAAATCATTCATTTTCTAACCACATTTTCACATAATTTAAAGATGTTTCATTTACTCCCTGTACTAGCCTAAATGAACTTAAATTACCTTTAAAACACCATGGAAATTGATACTTGTGATTTCTTGTACCAAAGTAATCTGTGTTTTACTGGATTGAACCACATTACTTACTAGCTGGTGTTCAGGATAGAAAGTAACCGTGATTGTTCTCTTGGTCAAAATATGTGGCAGTGTCCCTGTAAAATATCTTAATGTGTTTTATGTGTCTGGACAAGCCCCTCTCCACACAGCCAGACTGCCCTCATCATTAGACTTTATTTGAGCTGGATTGAGTTGACTGGAGCTGCTTTCTCTGGTTCATTTACACTCCTCACGAAGCATCACAAATCAGAGAAGACACATTCAATTCACATTTATTTGTATAGCGCTTTTCACAATACACATCATTTCAAAGCACCTTAACAGAACGTGCATTAGTCTATATTATAATTCAGTGTTCTGTTATCAGAGGTAAGTTTAGTATTTCAAAAATGTACACAAAGTCACAGTTAGCTAAAAATGTATTAATTTAAACAATATCATAATTTAATGCAGAAACAATGAGCTTATTGAAGTAATGAATACTGTCTTGTTTGCTAACAAATGATTATTACATTTAGAAAATATATCATTGGTGCATGTTGATTCAGTGTTTGCGTCATCTAAAATGTTCACAGGAGTTGGCACCGTGTCTTCATAGGTGTCGGGCATCTGAAGTCTTCATATAGGCTGGATCCAAACTTGAGCTGACATACTCTTTAGTTACCTCAGGATGGGCATCCCAAGATAAAACAGAGAAGCAAATAGAAAATAATTTGTGTAGCTGCTGCTCATAACATCAAGCAAGAATAATCATGTGCACTTGATCTGATATAACAGTGTAAGGGTAGGATATGCATTATATGAATGCTAGGCTAAAGAGATGCGTCTTTGATTTAAACTGGGAGACTGAGTCTGAGCCCCAAACATTATCAGGAAGGCTATTCCAGAGTTTGGGAGCCAAATGTGAAAACGCTCTCCCTCCTTTAGTGGACTTACATATGATTCTATCAAAATACCAGAGATTTGTGACCTTAATTAATTCCATGTTTTCTTATAATATTACCAAGTGGCAGCATACATATTGAAAATAGCAGAGGGCCTAACACAGATCCTTGTGGCCCTCCATAATTTACTGACATTTAAGTACACAAAATGGTAACGGTCTGATAGATACAATCTAAACCACCGTAATGCCTGTCCATGAATTACAATGTAATTTTGTATTCGATCTAAGAGTATTTTATGATCTATAGTGTCAAAGGCACCACTAAGATTAAGTAAAACTAGTATAGAGATATAGCCTTGAGTCTAGCACATGTGCTGCCCCTTTTATTCTATGCTCTGACAAATATAGAAAGAGATTTACTTCTCTTTAGTTTTTTCTAAAAGTACTTTTTCTACTTTTGAAATGTATTAAATTTACTATTAGGGATGCACAGTATGTTGTTACCATATAGATTATCGGCCAATATTAGAGATGTATTTCGGCTGGTTTTTGGATACATTGCACTTGCTCATTTCCTGTTTTTACATTTAGATTACCTCTGGGTTATCTAAATCTCACTCAAAGTTACTTAAAATATTTAATAACTAATTGTTTAATACAACTGTTGAAAATGTAACCTTCAACAAAGGTTACATTCAAAGGGTTAAAGGGAATTAAAGGGTTAGTTCACCAAAAAATTATTATCCCATTAAGCCATAATTTTCTAACCCTCAAGCAATCTAGGTGTGTATGACTTTCTTCTTTCAGACAAACACAATCGGAGTTATATTAAAAAATTTCCTGGCTCTTCCCAGCTTTATAATGAGTGAATGGTAAGTTATATTTTGATGCCCAAAAGTGCATCCATCCAGCATAAAAGTAATCCATTTAGCTCCAAGGAGGTTAATAAAGGCCTTCTAAAGTGAAGCGATGTTGATTTGTAATAAAAATATCCACATTTATAACTTTATTAATTAATTATGTTTTAGGACAAGGTGAAACAATCCCCTGTTTAAGACCAGAGGTATGATTGGTGACGATGCATCCATCGGAGTGGTTTCCTCTCTGTGGTGGTGACAGGTTTTAGGTCTGAGTGGTAACAATGCATCCATCGGAGTGATTTCCTCACTGTGGTGATGGTTTAGTGGGATGAGCATGGGGGCTTTAAGCTTCATTGGGGTCATCAGGTGGGCACCCCCCTTCTCTGGTGTTTCAATGATAGGCCCACGACACCTCCAGAGGGCTCATCGGCAGCACCTGGCGTCCCAGGTGTGCCCCCCTCTGCTTTCAACCCTTACGTGCCACAGGTGGTATTAGGGGCCCAGTTGGAGTCTCCCCTTTTCACCCATATCCATCGGCTTGCTTCTTCTGCTGCACCTGAGAGGGCTTTGATGGTTTGGCGTAGGGTGTGGCCTCGCACTCCCAGTTCTTTAAGCAGCCTGATGGTTGACTTGCCCACAAAGCCTCTGCAGCCGACTTCCACTGGGCAAACCTTGGATTTCCATCCGCGTTGCTCAGCATCAGCTGCCAGTTCAGTGTACTTAAGTCTTTTACGCTCAAATGCCTCCTCTACAGCAGCCTCCCAGGGAACGGTAAGCTCTATTATGTACACGATGTGGAGTGATGGGGACCACTAGGTCTGGTCTAAGGTTCGTTGTGGCAATCTCAGAAGGGAAGTAAAGCCTTTGGTTCAAATCTGCCACCAAGTTCCAGTCTCGAGCCTTTCCGAGCTGGCCGATAACCGTTGTTGTATAGCCTTTGGCTGTCTTTACCCCTTCTCGAATGAACTCCCTTGCATATGAAGGATGGAATGATGGAGGAGGCAGGGCATTGTTCTTTAGTCGTCTGCACTCCAAGGTGGCTGCTAGGCACTTCAGGACATGGTTGTCCCGCCAGGTATAGCGGCCTTGTGACAAGCTTGTCTTGCATCCAACCAGAATGTGTTTGAGGTTTGCGGGGGATGGACAGAGGGGGCACGTTGGGTCTTCTCCGTACCACTGGTTGAGGTTTGAGGGGGAAGGCAGGACGTTGTACGTTGCTCGTAAGATGAAGCTGATGTGAAATGCTTCCATGCTCATCAGCTCCCTCCAAGAGAACTTTCTCCTCTCAACTCCCTCCCATCTCATCCACTGCCCTTGCTTGGCTTGTGAGACAGCCTTTGCACACCTCGTTGCCTGCTCGTGCCGTCGCACCTCCTCGACAACCAGCCGTCGACGCTGAGCTGGAGCTGCTCTATGCCACGATGGTCTGCTCTCTCTAAATCCGAGACCTCCTCTCCCCTGTTGCACATTGCCAACGATGTCTCTGTGCCTGAGGTCTGACTTCGCCTGGTGAGTGGCTTCAGCTGGGTTCCATTTCCTTCCGGTCACCAGGGTAGGAACTGCTTGGGAAACGCATGGATCACGGGACTCTGTTAGTGTCATTTCCAGCCTTACTTTAGAGCTTACCTAAGCTGGTCTACCTGCTCTGTGTCCTTGAGGGTGGCATGGTACCAACATCCAAGACTCTTGACTGGCTTCTCTGCCACTGTTGGTATAGGCTCCTTGCCCACATAAAACCGCTGTTTCGACAGCTTTCCCTTGACGACTGAAATGCTCCTGGACTTGCCTGGCTTTATTTCCATCCGAGCCCACTGGATGTTCTCCTGTAGCTTGTTCAGCAGGCGCCTAGCAGAAGCCTTGGTTGGTGTTAGGATGGTCATATCGTCCATATAGGCTCTGATGGGAGGGAGACGAAGACCAGATTTGAGCTTCTGACCTCCTACTATCCACCGAGATGCGCGAATGATGACCTCTATAGCCATCGTGAATGCTAAAGGTGAGATGGTGCATCCTGCCATTATTCCGATTTCTAAACGTTGCCATGCTGTAGTATACTCATTAGTAGTTAGGCATAGCTGCAGGTCTTGAAAATAGGATTTGACGAGGCGGGTGATTTCTTCTGGGATGCTGAAATACTGGAATGCAGTCCAGAGGAGATTGTGAGGAACTGACCCAAAGGCATTTGCAAGATCCAAGAACACAACATGGAGATCTCTTCCATTCTTTTTGGTGGTTTGGATTTGATTCCATATCATGTTTGTGTGCTCTAAGCAACCAGAGAAGCCTGGAATCCCAGCTTTCTGCTCCATGGTATCGATGTAGTAGTTCTTTTCCAGGTAGGCTGTTAGTCTGTTAGCCACTACATTGAAGAAGAGTTTTCCTTCAACGTTCAGGAGGCTGATTTGGCGGAACTGGCTGATGTCCACAGAGTCCTTTTCCTTCGGGATTAGGATGCCTCCTGCCCTCCTCCATGCCGTTGGAATTTCTTGTTTCTGCCACACTACTTTCATTAGCCTCCATAAACAGCGCAATACCCCTGGTGTATTGGTGTATACCCCCTGGTGGCAATACCCCAGCGCAATACAGGCATACCCCAGTGTGCCTGTATCTTTCTCCATTGCTGTTCGATTACATGATAGAAAGTCTAAGGCCTTCAAAAGCCGTACAGCAAACCCATCTAATCTGGTGCCTATTACACGCCAAACTAAGACTGCTGTGGGGACAAAAAGTAAGACCGTTAAGTTAGCACTTTTAAACATCCGCTCACTTAAAAACAAGTCACTTCTAGTCAACGACTTAATAACCACATACAACCTGGATTTTATGTTTCTAAATGAAACTTGGCTAGAAGAAAGCTGCAGTGCAACAATCCTCAATGAAACATCCCCTCCTAACTTTACTTTTATGAGTATCTCTAGAGCTGTTAGGAGAGGAGGGGGTGTAGCTGCTCTCTTTGAAGATGTCTATCAATGTAAGCAAATATCATTTGGGAATTACCTGTCTTTCGAATATCTGGGTATTGTGTTAAATTGTGCTCCACACATTTTACTTATCATTGTTTACAGGCCTCCAAAAGCCTTTGCTGAGGACTTTACAGAACTGCTATCAACAATTTCCTCAGAGTTTGACTGTTTTGCTATTGCTGGAGATTTTAATATTCACATAGATAATGCAGAAAATAATATGGCAAAAGAAATCAAAACTGTTTTAAAAACGTTTGATCTGATTCAGCATGTACATGGACCGACACACAACCGTGGACACACTCTATATTTTCTTATCAGTAAGGGTCTAAACATTTCATCGATTGTTATTAAGGATGTAGCACTGTCTGATCATTTCTGTATTTTCTTTGATATTTTTATCTCTCCTGCCATTGAAGCTAGATCTGTGTCTGTCAAGAAGAGATGCTTAAATGAGAACACTAGTGTGCTATTTATGAAGGCTATATCTTTAACACCAAGCATATCTGCTGACTCTGTTGATTTTCTCCTTGATTCTTTTAACTCAAAAGTTAAAGGTGTAATTGATGATATTGCTCCTGTGAAAAAAGCACCTTGGAGAAACTCAACAGCAGTGAAAAATATGAAAAGAAAATGCAGAAAAACAGCGCATGTGGCGGAAGACAAAACTTGTAGTCCATTATAACATCTACAAAGACAGCATTCATGCTTTCAACATGGAACTTGGCAAAGCTAGACAGACTTTCTTCTCAAATATTATAAACAGCAACTTAAACAACACACACACTCTTTTTGCTACTGTAGAGAGACTGACAAACCCCCCAAGCCAGATTCCCAGTGAATTGCTCTCAGACAGCAAGTGCAGGGAGTTTGCTTGTTTCTTCTCTGAGAAAATTAATAATATCAGAAAGGTGATCAGCAAATCCTTGAGTTGCGCTGGGGTCAGACAGATCAGACCACAACCTGAGAAAGTAGTTACTAAGTCTGATTTTAAAGAAATTGATTGCAAAATTTTGGAAGAAACCGTACAGCACCTTAAAACATTAACCTTCGCCCTTGACGCACTTCCCACATCTTTCTTCAAAAGTGTGTTAAACAGCTTAAAAGCAGATCTTCTAGAAGTGGTAAATGCCTCTCTTCTCTCTGGGAGTTTTCCAAACTCACTGAAAACTGCAGTTGTCAAACCTCTCCTAAAAAAGAGTGATCTGGATAAGACTATATTAACCAACTATAGGACGATCTCAAATCTTCCTTTCATAGGCAAGATCATTGAAAGAGTTGTCTTCAATCAGCTGAACAAATTCTTAAGCTCGAATGGATACTTTGACAATTTTCAATCTGGTTTCCGATCGCATCACAGCACAGAGACAGCGCTCATAAAGATAATAAACGATATTCGCTTAAATACTGATAAAGGCAAATTATCAGTGCTGGTACTACTCGACCTCAGCGCTGCATTTGACACTGTCGATCACAACATACTTCTCGACAGGCTGGAAAACTGGGTGGGGCTTTCTGGGATAGTCCTAAAATGGTTCAGGTCATACTTAGAAGGGAGAGGTTATTATGTGAGTATAGGAGACCATAAGTCTGAGTGGACGTCCATGACATGTGGAGTCCCTCAAGGCTCAATTCTTACGCCACTCCTATTCAACCTGCACATGCTCCCAATAAGCCAAATAATGAGAAAGAACCAAATCTCTTACCACAGCTATGCAGATGACACACAGCTCTACTTAGCCCTATCGCCTAACGACTACAGCCCCATTGACTCCCTGTGCCAATGCATTGATGAAGTAAACAATTGGATGTGCCAAAAATGTCTTCAGTTAAACAAAGACAAAACTGAAGTCATTGCATTTGGAAACAAAGATGAAGTTCTCAAGGTGAATGCATACCTTGACGCTAGGGGTCTAACAACTAAAAATCAAGTCAGGAATCTTGGTGTGTCTCTGGAGTCAGACCTTAGTTTCAGTAGTCATGTCAAAGCAATAACTAAATCAGCATATTGTCATCTGAAAAATATTGCAAGAATTAGATACTTTGTTTCCAGTCAAGATTTAGAGAAACTTGTGCATGCTTTCATCACCAGCAGGGTGGATTATTGTAATGGACTCCTCACTGGCCTTCCCAAAAAGACCATAAGACAGTAGCAGCTCATACAGAACGCTGCCGCCAGGATTCTGAGCAGAACCAGAAAATATGAACACATCACACCAGTCCTCAGGTCTTTACACTGGCTCCCAGTTACATTTAGGATTGACTTTAAAGTATTATTACTGGTATATAAATCATTCAATGGCCTAGGACCTCAATATATTGCAGATATGCTCACTGAATTTATTTATAACCCAACAGATCACTCAGATCACTAGGATCACTAGGATCACATCAGCTAGAAATACCAAGGGTTCACTCTAAACAAGGAGAGTCTGCTTTTAGCTACTATGCCAGCCGCAGCTGGAACCAGCTTCCAGAAGAGATCAGAAGTGCTCCTACAGTAGTCACATTCAAATCCAGACTCAAAACTTTTCTGTTTAGCTTTGCATTTACTGAATGAGCACTGTGCCACTGTTCGTCCGACTGTTTGTACTGTATTTTATGTTAAAAAAAATATTCTAAACTGTTTTAATTATTCTTATTTCTGTTGATTATTTTAATTTCTTTATTCTAAACTGTTTTAATTATTCGTATTTCTTTTGATTATTTTAACTTCTTCTATGTAAAGCACTTTGAATTACCATTGTGTATGAAATGTGCTATATAAATAAACTTGCCTTGCCTTGCCTGGGATGTTCAGCTGATGTTCTGGGGAATGTATCGGTGGCATATCGGGTGGAAGAGTTGTAGAGTTGTCTGTCCGCCTCGCTGGCTGTCAGTGTGGCTCTGTTTTAGTTTCCAGATCTTTCTTTGATGCTTTGAGTTTGCCACTTTTTTCCTTTGTGAAAAGGTTTTTTGCAAACTTATAGGGGTCTTTGAAGAAGTTTGATCTCGCTTGCTCCTTCCTTTTACGCCTCCTCCTCAGATTCTCAGCTCTCCTCAAGGTTGCCAATCGGTTCTTAATTTCTGCCTGTAGCAGGTTAATTCCCTCCTTCTCCTCCTCTGGAGCTTTTCTCCATTGTTTTTTCAGCTGCCTTCTTTCCTTGACTAACCGTTCTATCTCCTGCTGTCTTCTGAACTTCGTCGGGGTGGGTGATGGTTTTTTCCTCTTTTCTCCCGTCCCAAAGCGCTGTGTACCATAGTTGTAAATCAGGTCTCCCATTCGCTCCAGCTTCTTGACTGCAGTTCCCCTCAGTGATCCCAGGAGGTTACTGATGTCTGTGTCAATCGTCTCCCACTCCTTTTTCTCCCAGGATTTTTGCCACTTGACCTGTGTTTTTCGCCCCTGAATCTTATTCTCAGTTGTAGACTGCGGCAAGTTGGGCTTGAAGGGCACACCTCTGCTTGGCTCCTCGTCTTCCTCTCGAACAGGGGGATTGATGTTCTGCAGATTTTGGTTTTGGTCCTGCTGCTGAACTTCACTTGACTTATTCAACCTGCTACGTAAAAAGTAACGATCAATGCGAGTTCCCTGTTGCGTTGACAGCAAGCACTTTTTCAAGCCTTGGTGACTTCTCAGGCCTGCATAGGATGTTTCCTTGGTCCAGCCACATCTACAACTCTGGAGCTTTATTCCTGGAGTAGGTGTTGTCATCTCAGGTGTCTTATTGATCATCATTCTCGTTGTCTGTTTCGTTCCTGGGTCAGTAACCATGTAGTCTGTCGGTGAGTCATCATCCTCCCCCGCTCTCGTTGACTCTGGGGGTGTTTTCACACATCGTGTGATTATAATCACTTGCTTCTGGTAACGAGCCTGCGCAAGTTGAGTTCCGGCGGAAGAGTGACCTCTGACCTTCGCTTCAGAAGGCCTTTATTAAACTTTGGGCTTCAAAATCTCAGTAACTATTCACTCCCATTATAAAACTGGGAAGAGCCAGGACACTTTTAATATAACTCTAATTGTGTTTGGCTGAAGAAAGACATACACCTAGGATGACTTGAGAGTGAGTAAATTATGGATTAATAACTAACCCTTTAATATACATTTTTAATTTATGCCTAAATTCACTTGTATCACATAATTATTTCCAGAAGTTGGGACATTTTGTAAAATGCAATCAAATCAAGAATCTGTGATGTGTTAATTATCTTTAACCTTCATTTAACTGACAAAAGTACAAAGAAAAGATTTCCAATGTTCCCTATCAGGAACATCAAGCTGCGTGAAAACGCTGCGGGAACGCCCCTTGCGTTGTGCGTCATGAAGCACGTATAGAATCAGCCCAATGGCGAGACGGAACGTCACGAGTGACGTCATCAAACAGGAAACTATAAAGCACTCCCATAGACACAACGGCGACAGCTTCTGTTGTCTTAAGCAAGCGCTCTGTGTGTGAATCTGTCCCAGTGTTTTTGTCTGTCTTTAGTGATTGCTAGGCAGGAGTTTTTCACTTAAAAAACTATATATATTCACAGAAATAATATATACAGAAAGTGTGTGTTCCCCCCTGTACTCGTTATCTCACGGGTGGGGATTCACACGATCTGTGTGTTGTTTGTTTGGGAGTACAGCATGCCCGGTCAGCTCTCGAGGAGGCTGATTGTGAGCAATGCGAGCGTTTTCCAATAAGAACGCTCTGCTCCCGCCGATCACTCTTTGAGGAGAGTGGTTCAGTTCGCGCTACCCACGGCTCGGGTCCCGCGTCTGTCGAGGCAGAGCGGCGGCGCGTGTTGTGGGGATCGCGGATGGATCTGACAGCGGGGTTTGAGACGGGCTTCGCCCTATCTCATCCTTTAACTGTTAGATCCAGTGCCTCAGTTTAGGGTTGGAAGCACGCTCTGTGGTTTCTCCTGCCCAGGCTGTGGCATTAATATTGCAACTATCCAGTTCTGAGGAGCTGGACGTTGTTAGTATTAAAAATATAATAAATTATTATTATTATATAAATAATTATAAAATAAGGGGATAATGAGGACTCTCCACCTCATTCCCCTGAACAGAAATAAATGAGGAGCTTATGGAGTTGCTTACTCATGCTGTAGAAAAATTAAGCATTGAGTGGTCAGCAGTTTGGCAGGAGTTTTTTATATAAAATATTGTATGAACTATTTTTGCCTTCCCGAGTGCAACCTCCACGACGGTGCCTGCCGTTTTTTCGGATCTCCACACCGAGGTGTCGAAGCCCTGGAAGAAAACAATTTCATAC
The DNA here is from genome assembly GCA_031834385.1 of Semotilus atromaculatus. Classification (NCBI taxonomy): domain Eukaryota; kingdom Metazoa; phylum Chordata; class Actinopteri; order Cypriniformes; family Leuciscidae; genus Semotilus; species Semotilus atromaculatus. Next base: position 6,168,606 of record JAULUF010000035.1, read on the forward strand.
TGTATTTTTAGCCCTCAGACCTCTACAAAAAATATTTTAATATTGCTGAGGCTTATTTACGGTTATGAGGCGATGCCTAGACTGAAGAGACGCTTACTGCCATCTCTCCGCCGAAACGAATTCGTCTTTTAAGGCACCGGCGTTTAAAGACAGGGACTGCTGGGCGGGTCAGTCCTGGCTGTCGACAAGCTCCTCGCATGGGCGCAATAAAATCAGGCACTCTCAGATGAAGTTTTCGGGGGTTAAACTGATCTGAGGACAGTCATTATAGCCAAGTGGCTTCATCTAAAAAGTAGTTCTGACGCCACCGGTGTCAGTATGCTGAGGGTGGTCCCCACCGTGAGAGAAAGGTGTTCACTGCATCTGACGGTGCCCATTCTCTCACGGTGCCCTCAGGGGTCCCTTCTGCCAACCCCGCCTTTGTGTCTGGGCATAGACGGGCGTAGACGGGCCCAGCGAGCGCTTTCCCGAGGGACGCTCGCCCCCTCTACAGAGTGTCGCGTCTCGTGCTCCCCCTGCAGTGGGACCAGGCGCGGCACTCTCAACCAAAGTCTTCTGGCCATAAGACTGATCTGAGGACAGACATTATGGCCAAGAAGGCTTCGTCTAAGAAGAAGCTGAGGGTGGTCCCTACTGTGAGAGAAAGGTGTTCACCGCATCAGACGGTGCCCATTCTCTCCCGGTGCCCTCAGGGGTCCCTTCTTTCAACCCCGCCTTCGTGTCGGGGCGTAGACGGGCCCAGCGAGCACTTCACGAGGGACGCTCGCCCCCTCTGAGGAGGGGTTTAGAGCAGTCAAACCAGTTGTTCCCTGCCGGTGCGCCGTTACAGGGCACTGTGTTTGCTGCTCAGAACATTCTAGAGGCCAGCCTCGAGAGGCTGGTACCCTTTGTAGATTTTCTGGCGGAATGTCCAAAAGTATCTCAGTGGGTCCTGCTTTCGATAGAGAAAGGTTATGCCATTCAGTTCAGGTCTCGTCCTCCTCGATTCAGCGGGGTCCGGCCCCGAGCAGGCTCTGGTAATGGAACAAGAGGTGAAAACGCTCCTTCAAAAGGAGGCTATCGAACGGGTTCCTCCTCCCAGCAAGGAGTCTGGTTATTACAGCCGATATTTCATCGTTCCAAAGAAGGATGGTGGGGTTGCGTCCAATTTTAGATCTGCGCCTGTTAAGTCGCTCAGGAGCAAAGCTCTGGTTCAAGATGCTTGAAGATGGTTCAAGATGCTCACTCTGAAGCAGATTGTGTCACAAATCAGATGGTTCAAGATGCTCACTCTGAAGCAGATCGTGTCACAAATCAGATGGTTCAAGATGCTCACTCTGAAGCAGATCGTGTCACAAATCAGATTCGAGGACTGGTCTGTCACGATAGATCTGAAGGACGCGTATTTACATATCTCCATCCTTTCGCAACACAGGAAGTCCTGAGGTTCGCTTTCGGGGGCGAAGCGTACCAATATCGTGTTCTTCCGTTCGGTCTAGCTTTATCTCCCCGCACGTTCACAAAGTGACGGCTCGGCATCGAGATGTCGTCCTCGCGCACTTCAAGAAATTGGGGTTGAGGCTGAATGCCAAGAAGAGTGTGTTATCTCCATCTCAGAGAAACCTCTTTCTGGGGTCAGCCGCAAAACAAGTGAAGCTGGGCCAGTTGCTCACTGTAAAGCAGTTCCAGAGATTGCTGGGTCTCATGGCAGCAGCGTCCAAGGTTATACCTTGCGGCCTGCTGTACACGAGACCATTACAGTGGTGGCTCAGAACCAAGGGGTTCTCCCCGAGGGGAAACCCCCTCCGCACGATCAAAGTCATGCGGCGTTGCCTCCGTGCTCTGGTCATGTGGAGGGATCCTTGGTTTCTGTCCCATGGACCTGTGTTGGGTTATCTTTGTCGTCGTGTAACGCTAACGACAGATGCCTCCCTCACAGGCTGGGGGACGATCATGAGTGGTCGTCCAGCCCAGGGTCTGTGGCAGGACCATCATCGGTTATGGCATATAAATTGTCTAGAGATGTTGGCGGTGTTTCAGGCTCTGAAACACTTTCTCCCAGACCTGAGAGGTTATCATGTTCTTGTCCGTTCCGACAACACATCGGTGGTCTCTTATATAAACCATCAGGCGGGTCTGCCCTCTCGCCCGTTATACAATCTGGCTCGCCAGATCCTTCTATGGTCCCAGGGGAAGCTCCTCTCTTTGAGGGCAATTTATCTCCCGGGGTATTTAAATCAGGGAGCGGACATCCTGTTGAGGCAGGGGCCGAGGCCCGGGGAATGGAGACTCCACCCCGAGGGGATGGAGCTCCTTTGGATGCAGTATGGTCGTGCCGAGGTAGACCTATTTGCGTCCAGGGAGACATCACACTGTCCACAGTGGTTCTCTCTCAGTCATCCAGCCCCGCTGGGGTTGGACGCTATGGTGCAGGCGTGGCCGAGGTTGACTTGCTTCAGACTTTTCCAGAAGCTGTCGCCATTGTGTCTATGGGAGTGCTTTATAGTTTCCTGGTCGATGACGTCACTCGTGACGTTCCGTCTCGCCATTGGGCTGATTCCATATGTGCTTCATGACGCACAACGCAAGGGGCGTTCCCGCAGCATTTTCACGCAGCTTCTTGTTCCTTCAGGGAACTAGGGTTACATACGTAACCCGGGACGTTTTCACTGACCAACTTAATTGCATTTTGTAAATATAAACAAATTTTTATTTTGATGGCTCCAACACACTCCAAACAAGTTGGGACAGAGGCATGTTTACCACTGTCACATCATCTTTCCTTTTAATTACACTTTTTAATCATTTAGGAATTGAGGATACAGTTTTTAGGTGGAATTTTTGCCCATTCTCGTCTGAAACAAGACAGCTGCTCAACAGTCCATGGTCGTCGTTGTCTGATTCTCCTGATGAGCCATACATTTTCAATAAGAGACAGATCTGAATTGCTGGCAGGACAGTCAAGCACATCCTTTCTACTGTAGAGTATCTAAGAAACCCCTCTGTTGTAGCACGTGCAGAATGAAGCCTGGCATTGTATTGCTTCCCAGGAAAGATGTCATCTTGATGCCAGTACGGCTCCACGTCAATGGTACTTTTACACATAATGCAAGTCACCCATGATGTTTTTGTCTCAGAATTAACAAATCACAGATTCTTGAATTTATTGCATTTCACAAAATGTCCCAACTTGTACTTGGGATTGTACTTCACAGATAAGAAAAACTTTATGTAACTGTGAATTTGTAAGTTACAAATGAGATTGCTTCAGTCTCACTGCATGACTAATTCAGATCTTATGGACGCATATTGCTTGAATAATTCAAAGTGCATGCTCAGACTGCTTGAGACAACAGCAAACACATCTGACTTTGTGTTAAAATTACAAACAACACTTGGTGCTCATCAAAGTAACCTGATTCTGTAGAAAAAAATGAATGTGACAGAATCACTGAGTTTTAGCTCAGCATGACATGTAGATGAAGAGAGGGAGAGGCACCTGTTCTGATTGGATCCGATGCTCTTTTTAGCTTGTGCTATCTGAGTTCAACCAAATGTCTTATGCCATATTAAAGGTTGTATCAGTGATTTTAGGCCCAAAAAATAAATGATCACATTCATCTAATATTTCCTAACGATCCGCTAGCTGCCCGCCCCATAAGCAGGCTGTCAAAAAACGCGTCTCTGTAGGCAGCCTAGGCTCTGAGATCTGCACACAAAAACAAATGGGTACACCACCACTCAAAACCAAAATAAACAGTGTTCCAACCAATCACCGACAGGGGCGGGTTTTGTTTTCCGACTTCGCGTCCAGCCGTGCACGAGCGCAAAACCTCACAACACCCTGAATGGACTATACACTTTAAACATGATGTTGACTCCTGGTGTGAGGGATTCTGATTCTCAGACATTTTGTTAAAAAAATGTTAAAAAAAAGTTTTTTTTAAAACTCCTCAACCTCCACCAATATGAAATTTTACAATTTAAACAAAAACTCTTTAAGAGTTGTTTTTGTTGGGGGAAAATGTAATTGCAGATTTGTCTATTTGTAAACTTTCACAAATTTTAACTGGGTGTACAGCACACCAGAGGTGCAAGTGTCATCAAAATATGTGAACACATACGTAGCAACATTTCACGTTCACACTCATTCCCTGATGTGCCTGGAATTCAAATATTCAAAGACAGGTACCCGGGAGACGGCGTGAGCAATGTTTTAAAGAGTTGAGTTTCATGTTTTGAAAATATTTAATGCATACAGAGTGCATTCTTCAATCCGGCCCCTGACAGCGCTGGATGTTTGGCCTTGTTGTAGAGCAGACACCCCCTGTTGTTTCGTTCCTCTTCCTCTCAGAGCAATCTACAGTATGGGGTAACACATTTGGCAAAATTCCTGTTTCCTTTTAAAAGAGGCCATGGCAGTGAACACATATGCATGTAAAAACAAACTCTCAGGGACAGGTTAATATGACCCACAGTCCTCATAGGGGTTAGAAGAGGCACTGTGCCCTCAAGTCTAGAAGTCAAGTAGTCCACAGTCCAGCATTCAATTATGGCTAATACGGGCAGGCATTTGATTTTAATAACTAAAACCAAGATACGGACACCTAGTAAGCATAAGAGATGTTTTTAAAGCAGCTGAACGAGACTCTATAAAATTCAATCATAATAGATGTGTAAAACACATGGTGATTTTTATACAAAGCAAACAAAATTGTTTCCCTTCAGCATTTGTATCTGTCAACTGCAAATCAGTAACCGAATATGCCCCAACCAGGAGTAAAGAGAAATATAAGTCCACTTGAGTCCAAATAAAATAAAGAATGTGACATTGTAAAAGTAATGATTTTCGGAACAAAATAATAACACAACCCAAGTCCATTACTTCAAATTGTGCTGCAGACATTCCACTAAACTTCCTATCACCTCCGAAGAGCAGACACAGCCTCCTTTCCCCTGCAGGACACATTAAAAATCCCTCCAAGTCGTTAAGGTTTGTTGAAATCCAAAATATTCCATTTATTAAAGCTTTTAAAAGAGAAGGAAATGTGAAGTGTAGAATAATGTTATAAATGGGGCTTGTGACTTAATTAAGTGTAGTGAGGCTTGCCTCTGGGCAGTGAATGACTTAATGGCATAAGAGTGTGACTGACTGCCTACATTTCTTCCCACTGCTAACTGAATTAGTCAGCAATTAGTATTAGTGGATTAGGCAATCTCACATGAAGACGGTCCAAGCTACCAAGGAACATTCTCAGAATGTTCTTTCAAAGTTGTGTTCTAGATAGATTCTGGTCACACTTTAGATAAGGGTCCAATTCTCAATATTAACTACTATGGCTTTTGCCTCAAACTTCTAATTGCTGCTTATTAATAGTTAGTAAGGTAGTTGTTAAGTTTAGGTATTGGGTAGGAGTAATGTGCATGCTAATAAGCAACTATAGTTAATAGTGGACCCTAAACTGAAGCGTTACCATCTTTGAACATAAAATTATTAGTTGGGGTGTTGTTTTGCATGTATTCCCTCCTTCAATGCAAACTGCTGCTTGATTTCATTGAGTTCATTGTACTATATTTTGGAGCAGTAATGCAACAATACGTATATGTAGCCTTATTCCATGTTTCTAATGATACTTTAGAGAATAAACCCATCCAAAAGCAAGGATTCAGAGTTACGGTTTCCCAGTATAATGAGGAGACCGGTCCAAGCAGGGCTTGTCCTGGAATTCCTGTGGTCTGAGCAGCAGATAGGCTAGAGTAAAGAGACGAGCAGATCTCTGTTTAAACATCCTCCAAATGGTATGCTCTGATGTCCCACGGTCAAAGAGAAACACTATATGTTGACACTGCGTGTGCGGTATGCTTTTACGTCAAGAGATTCTCTGGTTCTTTTTTTGCCTCTTCTGCAAATCTTTGTTTATTTGAATGGTGTATTACTGCTTCCCATTGTCTGGTCCTGTCTACATTCTGTCCGTGGTAGAAAAGAGACAGTGGGCAGACGGAGTGTTGTGAGGTCTGAAAAAAAAAGAACTGATGTCATTTACTCAATTGTGGTATTTACGTCATCAATAAGTATCTCATGTCCAAAGTAATCAAGTTGTATATCTGTAAATGGAATTGCAGACCCATCTAATACAGATCTGTTATTTGGATAACGGTGTGAACACCACTGAAACACATTTCATTTTATTTATTTTTAAAACTGACCTCCGGCTCTTTCATATGTGGAAATAAATAAAATACTCGACTGATTTTTTTTCCCTAAAGTAGCCTCAGTTAGCCTGGGAAAACCCAGACAACTTCCGGCAAATTTAGATTTACTCTGCAATAGGGATGTCCCGATCAGGTTTTTTTGCCCTTGAGTCCGAGTCCGAGTCATTTGATCGGCACAGCGCTGTTTGATCTAATAGAGATCTAGGTTAATAACGGAGAAATTTGAATGCTTCTCACTAGATCTCGCAGCGATGTTATAACTTCAGTGGCAAATTCAAATGTTTTCTTCACTGGATCTCTTAGCACAGTGTCGCTTGATCTCGCGCTGCACAGATGTTGCTGGTCCGAACTGATAAATGGTCCGTTAAGCACAATATAATTAGTAGCGCAGTTTCGTTCCGCTTTCATTACGTTTGCCATTTGATGTTGCGCAACGTTGTGGTGATCGCGCCAGCGCGGATTTTGTCGGCAGGAAAAATGGTCCTAGGAATCATTCGGTTTGTATGCGTACCGAAACAGAAGCCTCGTACCGAAATGGTTCAATTACGCATACATGTACCGTTACACCCCTAATTTACATATATCCGAGTCCTGATCGGGAGGTAAAGTCCGATTCCGATCGAGTCTGAAACCACGTGATCGGGCCCGATTTCCGATCGCGTGATCGGATCGGGACATCCCTACTCTGCAAGTTAGTCTGGCAAAGAGCTCATTCAAACCCATTTCCAATCGGCCGAAATCGTGGCACCATTTAGAAACGTTGGGGCAGGCTTTACACGATGATGACAGCGCAGCAACTGTGAAGCAGATTTCGTACATTACAAAGATGGATTCCGCCGTGGAACATCACTCGTTCTAATCAGCTATCGCGTCTGTTTTAAGTGATTTGAACGTTTCCTTTTTGTTAAAGGAACACTCCACCGTTTTTTCATAATTATTAAACTATGTTATTCCCTTAACTAAGATGAGTTGATACATACCTCTCTTGTCTCAGTGCACTCAATCGCTCTGGCGCGCCGCAACACTTTGATACTGATAGCCCAGCTCGTTCATTAGAATTCAAACAGAGATGAAGTTAGAAGCGATCAAACAAACACCTCCATGTTTTCTCTATTTAAATACAGTTACACGAGTAGTTACACGATCAAGTATGGTGACAAAATAAAACGTGGAGGTGTTTGATCGCTTCTAACTTCATCTCTGTTTGGATTCAAATGAACGAGCTGGGCTATCAGTATCGTGGCGCGCCAGAGCGATTGAGTGCACGCACTGAGACGAGAGAGGTATGTATCAACTCGTCTTAGTTAAGGGAATAACATAGTTTAATAATTATGAAAAAACGGTGGAGTGTTTCATTAAAACCGGAGCAAAGAACAACGCTCGGGAGATGTTTCTCCATCGCTCTGCATACGTCATCTCCTTCATCGCTCTGATTGGTTTTAGGTCTATCCAGAGGCATTTGAGCGACGTCCGTTGGTGACGTCCCTCTGGAAATGGGTTCTCTATGAAGCTTTGCCAGACCCTAACTCAGTTACAACTGAGAATGGTCTGGTTTTAACCAGGCTAAGCCTCAGTATGAATAGCCACAAATGCTGGGGGTTTTTCATCATTTGAATGCTGCATTTGTCATCACCTGTTCAGAGAAGTGTCTGATATGGGTCACATTTAAAAGGTCATGTGAACATCCTCACCAAACAAATGGATTTGAGCAGAAAATTTGATTTAGGCCACATTCAGCTGCCCTCAAAAGCTTTCTCATCAATGAGCATGGAATTGGACGTTATGGAACATGCCAAGGAACCATTTCTGTTGAGAAAAAGTCCTCGCTACTTTCATCACACCCATACCTGACAGATTCAGTACTACAGCATGATTGTTTGTGTGATATTGCTTAAGAAAATCAGATGGCACACATATATACAGGTCCTTCTAAAAAAATTAGCATATTGTGATAAAGTTCATTATTTTCCATAATGTAATGATAAAAATTAAACTTTCATATATTTTAGATTCATTGCACACCAACTGAAATATTTCAGGTCTTTTATTGTTTTAATACTGATGATTTTGGCATACAGCTCATGAAAACCCCAAATTCCTATCTAAAAGAATTAGCATATCATGAAAAGGTTCTCTAAACGAGCTCTCAACCTAATCATCTGAATCAACTAATTAACTCTAAACACCTGCAAAAGATTCCTGAGGCTTTTAAAGACTCCCAGCCTGTTTCATTACTCAAAACCGCAATCATGGGTAAGACTGCCGACCTGACTGCTGTCCAGAAGGCCATCATTGACACCCTCAAGCAAGAGGGTAAGACACAGAAAGAAATTTCTGAACAAATAGGCTGTTCCCAGAGTGCTGTATCAAGGCACCTCAGTGGGAAGTCTGTGGGAAGGAAAAAGTGTGGCAAAAAACGCTGCACAACGAGAAGAGGTGACCGGACCCTGAGGAAGATTGTGGAGAAGGACCGATTCCAGACCTTGGGGGACCTGCGGAAGCAGTGGACTGAGTCTGGAGTAGAAACATCCAGAGCCACCGTGCACAGGCGTGTGCAGGAAATGGGCTACAGGTGCCGCATTCATAATTTTTTGTATTAAATACACTTCTTTTATTTGTTCGGATGAAATATGCTAATTTTTTGAGATAGGAATTTTGGCTTTTCATGAGCTGTATGCCAAAATCATCAGTATTAAAACAATAAAAGACCTGAAATATTTCAGTTGGTGTGCAATGAATCTAAAATATATGAAAGTTTAATTTTTATCATTACATTATGGAAAATAATGAACTTTATCACAATATGCTAATTTTTTTAGAAGGACCTGTATACATATTTCACATACTGTAGTCTGCTACGTAATGAAACAATACAGCTGGGGGGCACCTAGTGTAATAAGACATTTTTAGTGTCCTTAGAGTCTTTAAGTTGGAAAAAAGGGGGAAAACAGGATATGAACAGGTCAAGTGGAAAACCCTCATCCCCAAAGTGATTTAACATAACTCAGTGCAAACACGGGAAGCACAATTATGAATATTTAATGACTGTACTATTCCAAAAACTTTTTTTCCCCATTTATCACAGTGAATTTTTCTCCAATGCTACCTGGAGTCTTTCAGTTGTGATTTTCCACAATCAATGCAAACTAAGTCAGATATGTGTGATTTCATTATCTGAAGTCTGCACAGTTTGTTTATTAATAACACAATCTGGATTCATCCTCGATAAGAAATTCCACTGTGGATACACCCAGGCAAATAACAAGATGATTTGCTACAGAGGCCGTGTTGTGTACACTAGATAAATGAGACATGACTCCTCCTTGTATTTCCCCCCTTTGGCAAGACATTTCTCCGCCTGTGAGCACATTTGGACCGCTGCGTCAAAATTACAACCATGACTATCTTAATTGTGTCCGTGGGGAATCACAGGAATTAAACTATGGCTCAAGTTATGGCATTGCATAATGCTTCGCCACACAGCCATTTGCTGCAGCACACCGAGGGAGCATATTGGCGCCCAGGCGGAATCAGTCCTCCCGCGATGTAACATTGTGCCCTGCTGTGTACCATGCAGGTGAGGGAAATCTGGCTTATGTAAGGCATAATGTACTGTTTATTATACAAAACAATGACCAAAAAATAATTATGTGGGCATGAAACAGCCTAATGAGTTGAAATGACTTTTTACTTTTACCTGTGTTTAATCTTAAAGAAAAAAATTCAGTCATGCAAGTGCAGCTCCTTTCTCTTTGAATGAGGAAACATCAAATTCTCCAAAGCTGTTCACAAAGCTTGCAATAAAATTATATATTTGAAATCACCAATGAAATCTAACAACAACTGTCTCATAACATAAAACAGTCCTAAGGTTAATTCAGATTGCACCGACAGACTAAAGCCAACAGTCACCAGATTATCAGCATGTTCAGGCAGCTAAAACAAGCTCCGACAGGCACCGACAGATGCCAACAGACCCTACAAAACACGACAAAGTGTCTGTTGCCATCTGTCAGTGCGGTGTGAATTAGCCTCTAAGCACACGTCTCAGAACACTGACTGTTTCTATAACAACCGGAGTTACAGCTGCAGTGACATGATAACTTTGCCAATCAGCAATTGGCTCTTTTATTTAGAAGGCAACTGTAACAGTCACCAGCTGGAGTGCCCATGAGAGCCACCAGAGGGCCCTCCACATCAGACTATTGCCATTCCCCCACAAACTACACTCACCGGCCACTTTATTAGGTACACCTGTCCAACTGCTCGTTAACACTTAATTTCTAAGCAGCCAATCACATGGCGGCAACTCAGTGCATTTAGGCATGTAGACATGGTCAAGACAATCTCCTGCAGTTCAAACCGAGCATCAGTATGGGGAAGAAAGGTGATTTGAGTGACTTTGAACGTGGCATGATTGTTGGTGCCAGAAGGGCTGGTCTGAGTATTTCAGAAACTGCTAATCTACTGGGATTTTCACGCACAACCATCTCTAGGGTTTACAGAGAATGGTCCGAAAAAGAAAAAACATCCAGTGAGCGGCAGTTCTGTGGGCGGAAATGCCTTGTTGATGCCAGAGGTCAGAGGAGAATGTCCAGATTGGTTCGAGCTGATAGAAGGGCAACAGTGACTCAAATAACCACCCGTTACAACCAAGGAGGGCAGAAGAGCATCTCTGAACGCACAGTACGTCGAACTTTGAGGCAGATGGGCTACAGCAGCAGAAGACCACACCGGGTGCCACTCCTTTCAGCTAAGAACAGGAAACTGAGGCTACAATTTGCACAAGCTCATCGAAATTGGACAATAGAAGATTGGAAAAACGTTGCCTGGTCTGATGAGTCTCGATTTCTGCTGCGACATTCGGATGGTAGGGTCAGAATTTGGCGTCTACAACATGAAAGCATGGATGCATCCTGCCTTGTATCAACGGTTCAGGCTGGTGGTGGTGGTGTCATGGTGTGGGGAATATTTTCTTGGCACTCTTTGGGCCCCTTGGTACCAATTGAGCATCGTTGCAACGCCACAGCCTACCTGAGTATTGTTGCTGACCATGTCCATCCCTTTATGACCACAATGTACCCAACTTCTGATGGCTACTTTCAGCAGGATAATGCGCCATGTCATAAAGCTGGAATCATCTCAGACTGGTTTCTTGAACATGACAATGAGTTTGCTGTACTCAAATGGCCTCCACAGTCACCAGATCTCAATCCAATAGAGCATCTTTGGGATGTGGTGGAACGGGAGATTCGCATCATGGATGTGCAGCCGACAAATCTGCGGCAACTGTGTGATGCCATCATGTCAATATGGACCAAACTCCCTGAGGAATGCTTCCAGCACCTTGTTGAATCTATGCCACGAAGAATTGAGGCAGTTCTGAAGGCAAAAGGGGGTCCAACCCGTTACTAGCATGGGGTACCTAATAAAGTGGCCGGTGAGTGTACATCTCCCATTATTCTCTGCCTGGACTCATCAGCACTCATGATCACATTCACCTGTGTCTCATTATCTTGTTTAGCTCACCCCATATAAGCCTGGTTCACGCTATCACTCACTGCGAAGTTTTGTATGTTGTTATGCTGCACTTCTGAGCATTCTCCCTGGTTTCATTGTCTCTTGGTTCTTGGATTTTTGTCTGTTTCTTGGATTCCCTTTTTGCCTCTGACCCCTGCCTGCCTGGCAGTTAGTGGCACTTGTTAGTGGTGGGCAGATAGAGGCTTTGTGAAACAGTTGAATCAAATGTGTCCTATTGTACCGAGGCTTCGAAACGATCCGACACACGTCTCCACGCTGACGCCTAGTGGTCAGAACAGTGTAAATGCAACAAAAACCCAGGCCAAACATGCATAAAAAACACCTTTTACAAATCTATTGCAATTTTTTTACTGAAAGTAAAATCTTTCAAATGCAATTATCTAATCATCTAATAAGATAATCATGTGTAAATGTGTTCTTTTATCAATTGTCAGGGTTTGTTTTGTGTGTTCTATGAATGGCTCAGCTAAACAGGCCAATAAGACTATTAACTACCTCATTTTAATTATACTAATGTCTAATTAAAACGTCTACAAATGTATAAAACTGATCAGAGATCAGGTAAAACCCACAGACACTTGTTCATTGGTTCTCGACTCATCATGATTCATGGGTGACAGAGATCATCGCCCCCAGCGGTGAACCATTGAAATTTCGAAGTGTCTCGAAACAGTTATGACCTAATGAAGCCTTGTTTACTGAAATCACGTGACGCAAGAACAAAAGATTTGTAAAAGCTTCGAAGCTTCATGAAGCAGTGTTTTGAAATTGCCATCACTACTGTTTGTTTGTTTGTTTTTTTGGACTGCCTTCCTGTGCTTGACCCTTTGCCGGTGTTTGTTTACAATTCCGGATTACTCTAATAAACTGCATTTGGATCCTAAACCTTGTCTCGGAGCAGTTCGTAACATCAAGACTTAATTTTGGCCATACTGCGTATTGCTCTTACTCCCATTGATAGTAAAAGGAGTGCACCGTCATTGTATATCTAAAGTATTTGTATGAAATAAGAGAAAGCTAACCTGCGTTATGATATGAGAGACGTGTCACGGTCAGTGCCTGTAATGAAGTTCATGACGAAGGAGATACTTAAATAGGTCTTTTAATCCAAGAATCAAAACATTAAACTGGAGACTGGGAGCCAGGGAGCAGGAACGGACTCTGGGATTTCAGACTCTGGAACAGACTCTGTGATTTCAGACTCTGGAACGGACTTAGGGATTTCAGTCTCTGGAATGGACTCAGGAATTTCACTTTATGGTATGGACCCACTGGATATCACTAACTGGAATGGACTCTTTGATATCACACACTGGAATAAACTTAAGAGCGGGCTCTGGAGTGGGCTCATGGGTTGGAGCAGGAACTTGGAATGGAGCTGGATCTGAGAATGGAGCCAGATTTTGGAATGAACACATACAGAGGCGAACGCATTCCTTCCAATAGTAGTTTCTCAAATCCAATGATTGGTTGCCCTGTGCATCAACCCAATATATAGTCTTAAGGCTGGTATCATCCATAGAGTGGATGTTTTCCATTTATTCTTATACAAACAAAGGGGTATTGTGGGATTGACAGTGCCACAGCTCCGTTCAGTGTCGCTCAAAATGCTTCATCGCCTCCTTTTTGGGGTCTGTACTAGCGTGTGTTTAACAAGCGTGCCGCACAAGCCCTGAAAAGTGAAGCCAAAACGTCTCGATCGCCCCCCAGTGACTGGTCCTAGTATAGATCATAAACCCCGCCTCCCCCTGTTATTCAATGGGACATGAGACCAACTAAAAAATTAAATTACACAAAGGTGGTTTTTTCCAAAGGTGGTTTCTGTCATTTGCTGTCATTTTTATCATGCTGATGCAAGTTCAAGTGTCTGTTTTTAAAATAAGTTTGTTTTTAGTTAGTTACGTGATACTATAAAAACGGTGGTGTAACTTCATGATTGACAGCTGTGATTGACAGATTCTCTGAGCAAAGTAGTCACTGAAGCACCAACTGACTTTTTTTCGGGATCTTCGGAGGACTGAGGAGAGTGTATTTACTTTATTTTAACAAGCCTCTTATCGTACTACAATCAACAGACATCAAAACTGAAGCAGAACGGAGAAACGAAGCAGATATCGGCCACTTAAAAAAAGTGCTTGGAGAGTGAGGGCGGGGCGTTGATTTTCGCGGCTTTACTTCCTGCTCACTACTGGGCAGGTCTGGTCCCGAGATCGCTACTGCGCAGACTCAAGTCCCAATATGTCAGCGCCGTATCGGGACATTAGCGGCTTCACTTCTCACCAATGGAAGATAGCGACGGGGCGTCGTCCATCTTTTTTACAGTCTATGGTGTTTAATGTATGGTTTTTTTTTCAGCATGTGGCCAATATAATTATCATATATAAACACAACTACAGTTGGAAAATCTAAGCTTTGTATCCGAATTCCCAAAATAAAGATAAGTTGTCAATTTAATCAACTTTTGTAAGCTAGTCTATTCACAATGTCCAAACTGTATTATTTAGCATGTATGTAACAACCGCAAATATCTCCTTGTTTGCATAAACTTTTGGACGCACTCGGGCGCTCTCAATGCTTTCACCACTTCCACAAGCCACTGCACAAACATGTTTCTAGGCTCCCACAGGAATGAGTTAAAAATGCCCACACCATTTCGCTCGGTCCATTTCAGTGTAAGCGCACCATAAAGTTAAAGTTGGATGAAACTGAGTTGCAATTGTCTTTTCTTCCCTTTTGTGATGTATTTGTGGCTTCTTGAACAAGTAAAAAAATGTAGGGCGGGTCCATCTGGGAATTGTTTGGAATTGCTGGGAATTTCTTGGGGGGGTCCCCTCAATTTTAATTATTAAATTATTAAAAATTCTGAAGACTACCTTGCTACACTATACTGTAGGCAAAATTATACAAATGCTCATTACGTTGAAAAGGTCACGCTTTTGTCCTGACGAAAATGTTCTTTTAGCCTTTTTAATATTAAAACACAGAGGATACGCACACGAAATGGGCATTTTAAACGATAACCTGACACAAAGACATTTGAATATGTGTATATGGTCTTTCTTCCTCACATTTGTAAACACTGACTCGGTACTTCCGCCTACGTTAAGCGTGACCTTTTCAACATAATTGCGTATTATGTGACGTCACGAACGCGCATCACAGAACAGAGCAAGGCGAGCATTTGTGCTTATAAAACTTAAACTTTTTTATTTATTTTTTAAATGACTGATCGTTTCGCTAGATAAGACCCTTATTCATCGTCTGGTATTGTTTAAAGCCCTTTGAAGCTGCACCGAAACTGTCATTTGGACCTTGAACCATTTGGGACCCATTGAAGTCCATTATATGGAGAAAAATCCTGGAATGTTTTCATCAAAAACCTTAATTTCTTTTCGACTGAAGAAAGAAAGAAATGGACATCTTGAATGACATGAGTTTTTTTAAAAGTGAACTAATCCTTTAACTAGTAAAAACATATTACTTAGGAATACCATTTAATATTATAGTATGAGTGTTAAAATCACCCCTTCTAGCTTTGAATAACTAGTCTAACTGCTAGGTCTACTGTTAGCTGGCAGATCGTTTCGATTCATACACATACAACTAGCAAGAAACGTTGACAAATGTACTCTTCTAATCATTACACTGGTTATCTAGTTAAGGCAACTTTTGATATAGGAACTCAAACTCCTAATATTTTACTATAAGCAATTATTATGGAGATATAAACATAATCAAAGCACTTACAGGATTTTCATTCAGGATTTCACTCTTTGTGAGGGTTCGTTTTGCTGCGTTCAGCTACAGTACGTGTCTGCGGGAGCACCACAACAACAATCTGTGACGCTGTCTATGAACTCACTCGGCCAATAGCATAGACAGTAAAAGAAATGGACACAGCGACCCCGTTGATTTCAACGGAGAGAGTTGAAGCCCAACATGGGCACTCACTTCCTGATAGCCAAGCGTTCTGCGCAGGCTCAAACTGAGCTGGACGACGGAGATGTGACGTGAGCAACCTGACTGACAGTTGTAAATCTTCTAGTAGCTGTGCCAAGTCAAATCTGAATCACCTAATCTTGCAGAGACGGCGAAGCGTGACCTGGAGCAACAACCAGCTATAACACAATACTTGTCTTGAATGATGATCAGAAGTTTCCAAGGTCGAAGTATGTGCTGACTTTAGAAAGTAAAAGATTGCTACGAGCTTCTCCTTCTGTCTATACGGTAACTTCTCGACTGTGCGACAGAGAGTCCCGTGGTTATGACGCAATCATTAGCCTATTTTTACAAAAACGGCTTCTACGGGGCCATAACATAAGATACAAAGTAATGGAGCCTTTTATACATTGTCGTGTTTCTTTAGAAATAAATAATGGACAAATGGAGTCTTTGGACGCCTCAGATGTAAAGTTATTCGCTGTCAAAGTGACGCCAAAATGAATGGGAGTCAATGGGATGCTAACAGGAGGTGATAGCCAGCTACAATGGCGGCCCCCGAAGGCAGCTTCAACTTCCGGCTGATGGATTACCCCCTTGGCCAATAGATGGGTTTCCGTTACTCTAATTACCCATTATCCTCTGCGGCGCGCCGCCATGTTGTGTGTCAAAGCTGTCATCAAAGCCCGTCTGTCATGCTCATGTTTACCTGATGTTTACCGCCTTTTCATTTACCCAAGTATTTTTGACTCTTTTGTGTTGAGGTAATTTTTTTGTACGTGTTTTAAATCTGTGTGTTATTCGTGCAATCAAATTTTTGATTTCTTATTTGATCGGTGAATAATGTACATGAACTGCTGCGCTTGTGACAGGACCTATTTTTTACAGTCTATGGACGGACGCATGCTGAAAGAACGAGCAGAAAGAGAGAGAGAGCCGGTCGCGCGCGCGCGCACTCCCTCTCTCTTCGGAGCTAGGCGAAAGTGTAAACAAGACTTCACCGTCTCCAAACTAAGCGCTGTCTTGCTCTCACTCCCTCGTGGAAAAGTTAGTCTGGAGCCCTGCATTGACGGTTCACATCGCTGTAGCCAGGCGGCTGATATCTGCACAGCCCTTATTATACGGTACATTTAGGCTCAGTGTCAAGACAACACCATCTGGGTAAAAAAACAACAACAACAACACAACGCTCCAAACTAATTTAGTGTAGGAGAGAGATGGAGAGCAGAAGCACGGAGCGATGTGCTCCAGGTGTAAGTTAGCCTCTGGCTCGACCAGCTGATGTGGCCACAGAGAAAGTGATGAAGGTGGACAATCGTCAGAGTGTTGTTTTGCCCAGCCAACACCTCTCAAGGGCTGTGTCGATAGTAGCCGCCTGGGTACAGCGATTTGACAGCCGATGAGAGCTAACGTTAGCGCATTTAGCTAGCCCATCTTGGAAATGATTAGATAAAGCACACATCTCCAGAGCACAAAACCTCTAAATGTTCACAAGAGCAGCACTGAACATTAACTCCAGCCAAACGGAGAATAATCGCATGATTTTCATGTTCAGAATAATGCCCAGTTTAATTATTATCATGCTCCGTAACACAAACGCTTGACCCACTTGACACACAAGATGGCGCCGTAAGGAGTTGCGGGAGAAATGTGACGTCATCGGAAACCCATCTATAGCTGCCCTGATTGCTGCCTCGCGCTAGGAAATAAATTAATTACTGTTATAAATATAAAACGTCACTAAAGACCTATAATTTTCACAATAATTTTTAATGTTAAAATATATTTGTCGGGGACCCCCCAAAATCCAAACCCTGGTTGAATCGTTGTCGTTTGCAATCTCGTATGAGTGACAGGCTGCCCGCCCTCACGCCAGTGAACATAGAGAAGAGAATAAATTAATTTATTAACTGGGAAAGCTACTTTCATTAAAGATGCAGTAGGACATTTCTGAGAATCATTGTTGAACACTGTTGATATTTTAAATCAACGAAAACAAACACAAACCTCCCTTCATTGCTCCACCCCAAAAATGCATGAAAACGTAATGCAAGAGTGGATGTCTCTTTATCATAATAGAAGCGTAGCAAAATAAAGCTTCACTTTTATCTGACCATAACCCTTTTTCCAGTGACTTTTTCCTCTGACCTTTTCTCTTTTGTAATGTCTCTTTTTCTAAAGTCTTTCTTCAAATCTCCCTCTTGCTCAGCTCACTCTCTCTCCTCTCCCATCATGAGTTGACACCCCTACTGCTGACTAGCTACAAGTATGTTGTGGTGCTCGGTCCAATCCTCTTTCAATAGCGTTTCTCAGAATTTGTTTACCACACCTTTAAAGATTAAGTGGGCACATGAATTAAAAAAATAAATAATGATGTGCACGGATAAATAATTTATAATAATACCGCAATGTTCCCAAAAAAAAAGAAAAAAAGAATTGACCATTTTGATTTCATGTAGACTTTACTTTATGCAAATACCACCAGGTCAAAAAAGCGAGGCAGCAGCCAATCAATGCAGGCAGTGACATCATTGGCATTTGAAAATCTGACCAATGTGCTGGAGTTTCTGCTGAATTTAGTGCAATGCTTTCACTGACTGGCTGGGTTAACAAAAGTGTAAATGTTATTTTAGACATTTGAAAATAAAGTGTGTACCATTCCGACTACAATTGTACATGATGATTATGCTGTGTACTGAAAACGAGCATAGTTTAAACACAATCGCTACAGACACATCGTAAAGCTGAAGCATTCTAGTGTTTGGAACGACGCTAAGTGGAGTTCTCTCACTGATGTGGACATGCACCGCGTTGTTGCCATTGGATTGACCAATCAGAATCAAGTATTCCAGAGAGCTGTGAAATAATGGCTGACACATTCCAATACCCTTAGGCACATTTAAACACTACTGACTACCCAAACAACTTGTCTGAGGGTGAAACTTAATCCTGGCAAACAACCTTTATTCTGAACAAAAAGCGTTGGTCCAGGACAGATTTACGAGGCGGTGTGGACAGTCAGGTCAAGGGCACCTCCAGCTAACCTAAGGGACGTTCTGCTCAGCGGGGTCCCACAGCCAGTGCGAGGGGCTGTATAAGCCCCAGCTGAGAGGATAGAAGTTATCAACGAGCCCACTACATTCCTCACTGTTCTCCAGCCAACATGAGCAGCCATCTCTGCATCTAAGCTCTGTGCTAAGAATGAAACTGAATATGAAATACACTTCAGTTCCACTCCAGTCAGAGCCTGTATAATACTGCCAACAGAACTTTGATCAGGAGGACACAATAAAAGACACTTGAGTCAGGTTTTTGAATTTTACCGTTAACAGTACTTAAAGCTTATTTTTCTTTAACTGCAGATGTTTTTTATTTCTTTGATGGAATTTGCCATTCAAAAGTCTGAGTAGTAACAGATCTGTAAGTATTTTCAGATGAATAATCTTTTTCTTTAATCATATTTACTAAGAGATGAATTTGGTGGCCCAAAAGTCAGATATTCATTTAATGAACTAAGATAGCATTTACAAGTAGAGTTCTATGTGTATAATAATTTTTCTTTGATTTGAATCCATAAATCTGAAGATGAAAGCGCAATCAAACAGATTCTTCAAGCTGGAATGTCTAGATGTCTGTTTTATCATTACAGTCAGCAAAGCAGTATTTCATCTCATCCTCGGTTGATTCCTTGACCACCTTTGGGGTTATACTCATTAATCATGACAAAGGGCTTGTTTTGATCTATCTTCACTTCTGTGGCAGCTTCACCAAAACTGACCTCATGTAAGCAGTACGTATCCATGCCAAAGACAACTGCAGCCATTATTAAACTGACACTCTCTGGACATTCCATGAATCCAGCCAGAATACCAACACACTCTTTGCTTTTTAATTGTATGATTAGTGCTATACACAGAATGACAGTACATTTGGCAAAAATGCACGAGAGCAAGAACACTTCAGCCAGGGTGAAGTCTAAGTGGACTTGTTTTTCATTTGACGCGCTCGTGATGAATGATTTTATCCTTGCCAGAGGGTCAAGAGGAGGGATTCTGGCCTATAAATGTCTTAATATAATTTGTCCATTGTAAAGATAATTCAACTGTAGACAAATTGGCAATAACCAACCGTAGTTCACAGCCAGAGCGGGTTCCAGCCAATACCATCCCTGTCACGGACAGGAAACTCAAGGCGCCCCGTAATCAATATGCATTTCACATCTCAATGGAAGAACAAATTCCTTCCATGAAACAGTATCCGTTATATTAGCCACCATGGAGTAAAACAACAGAGGCTGAGACATCCATCAAAACTGGGCTGAAAGGGTTTCCTCATGCGTTATTCTCTTCTGTAAAATCCACGCCGGTTTGATATTAGCCCAAAGATGAGCTACACGCCCCAGCATATTCCCATGTCCAGATGTAAACATAACCTGAAACTCAAGCGCTGAAATATGCGATGCAATACTCAATGACACATGAACCAGTCCAAGAACCACAGACACCAATGTTCAATCGGCAGGCTCACAGCAGACCCTTCAAATGGAAGCAGATGTTGGACTTTTGAGGCATCAGTGACCTAAAGTGTTCCACTGGTAAACTAGTGCAACACCCCCGCTTGGCTTTTCTTTGCAGGATGTTCTTCATATTCCTCCATCCATCATAAAACCATCAAAGTGATGTACAAGAAATCAAAGAAAATTCAGGTTGCATGGGCGATTAAAACCGCTTCCAGCTATCAGGGACATTCCACCGATTCCTGTTTAGTGGACAGATGGTAGAGATCTTGCGCAGTGTTTGTGCTTTCATTAAAATGATTGCAGACCAAAGCACAACTTGTAACATGTTCTAATTGAACAACTGAATGTGACTCCTCATGACATCCACATCGCTTGGTTTAATGTGTTCATATGAAGTATCTATCACACACTGATGGAAAAGGAAATTCTCATGCATTAACAGTGTTTGATGCACTGCCAAGAGTTGTGAAACAAATTCCTTTCCTATCAACAACTAACATGTGATGGAAAGAAATTCACATCAGCAAGTCACAAACACACTGACTCACTGTTATGAGAATTGTTATATTGATAGTTATGAAGTAGAACTATAGACCTTCAATTTATAAAATGGAAATGCGTACTCTACAATTGTCAGTCATTTTAAAGAAACCTTTGTTTCATTTTTCAAAAGGTTGACAGGTTGAGTATGGTTTTATTGTGTTTAAAAACTTGCAGGAGAAATTTTCATTTCAATAGAGCATTGGTGCCACCTAGTGATGTGTTTTTATTTTGTATAACATTAGACATTTTCAAATTAACATATGTGAATGTGCATGGTCCATTTTAATCTAAGGCACTTTACTGTATTAAACTCAAATCATGGACATTATGCCAAACTCAGACTTACATAGTGTCTCCACCAATCAAATGTTTCGATTTTTTTTAATCGTGGGTATTTTGCACATGATCATTAGTTTGACGCTCATTATTGACTGTGCGGGAGGTCGAAAGATGGTTTTAGCTTGATATCTCATAGTTTAGTATTGTGCTAGCATTTGGACAAAGAAATAAAAGGTAAAAGAGTGAAATGCAGGTTCAATCTGAATCAAAACATGAAATGATTACCTCAGGAACTAAAATCAACCTTGGATCTCCATAGTAACCACCACCTGAAAGTGCAACCAGTGAAACGGAAAAAGCTTGATGTTCAAACCTTAAGATGCATTTGATACTTATGAAGCAGTGTGTGTGTATGCATATATATATATATATATATATATATATATATATATATATATATATATATCACAATACCCTCATGTCACAATTCGAAACACATCAAGATACTGAACTCACGATACGATATTATTGCAATACTTCCAAGATATTAAGTAAAAGCATGTTAACAAAATGTACTAAAATCTGCTAAATTTGATATTATATTGTAAGTGTAAATGAAAAGGCTTGGACTTGGTGCTGATAACCCAATGCACAGGACAATGGTGACACCAGAATAAAAATATTCATGATTCTGAAGCTGAAAATACAGAATTATTTTAAACGATTTAGGTTTGAACTGTCACTGACTAGATCTATATTTAAAATAATGTAGGCCACTTTTTACTGGTAACATAAGACATTTGGCATTATCAAATATCCCCCAATATATTTTGCTCAGTCAACCAGTTCTGAAGAGTAAAAAAAAAAAAAAAAAAGGAAAAAAAAAAGGAAAAGATTTATACAAATTAAATACATTTTATAATTGTTTATTCACATTGGACCTCTGGATCCTAAAAGAAATGGTGCTCAAACTGTGGTTTCCTCTTACAGAAACCGTCCGAATAATGCTTCCTTTGCACGCAACACCATAAACCATATTGTCTCAAATACATCCTGGCAATACAGTGGCTACTAGGGGTGGCACGGTTCACAAAACCCACGGTTCAGTTCGTATCACGGTTTTAGGGTCACGGTTTTCGGTTCTGTACGGTTCTTGTTGTTATTTTTTCTTTTAATCTTTAACACTCCAGAAATGTACTTCAGCATATGATATATGCTATAGCTTAATTATCCACAATTCAGGATACAGTATTTAAAAAAAAAATGTATATCATGTAATCATGCACAAACTGAATTTGACTTGACTTTAAGCACATTATTGAGACCATCTCTGAGGAAAGCTAGGTGACATTTTGATACAGCAAGAGAGAAGACATTTATTTGGCAAAAAAGGAGAATGTGTGTTGCTATCTCTACAGGAACTTATGTGCATTTTTAGCACACAAAGATTAAAATTAACTTGCATTTATAAAACTGTCAACTTCAGTGTAGCTCTTACAAAATGTTTATCTTTTAAAAGAAAATGAGAGGAACTCTTAAAGCACTATCTTTTAAATAAGTCAAAATACGTTACAAATAATTGCCTATAATGAGGCTATAACAATAGCAAAGGCCATAATCATAAAGTGAAACATAAGTTCAACCTCAACACAAAAACAGTATCAACAATGCTTCTATTCCCTGAGAGTGAGGATACATTTTTTTTCACTTGAAATTAAAGTGCAGTATTTGGAAACACGACTGGAGTTCTTATCTAAACTTACTGTCACTGTATATATTTAAATATCATAGGTAAGATGAAATCCAAAATGTTCCCACACACCGGACTTATACGACGCTGGTGCATCCTCCAACTCCTGTTAGCCTTCCTTATCTCTCCCACTAGCCATTTCTATACGTGACGTGACCTGCAGCGCTGCACAGACCAATCGGTTTATGACATCAAAGTACTGCGACTGCGAGAGTGATTGAAAAGCATACGGAGCCGTTGCTATCGCGGTACTTTTATGTTATTCGTCGATCGGTCTGTGCAGCGCCGGTTCAAGTCGAACAAGCCTCATATGTATGTCCACAAATCTCTTATTTCGCGCGAAAAGTAAACGCACTGTCTGAGGTAACGGGCACGAGGTTACATTGCGCATGCGTCGAACGAACCGTGCGACGCACACACGTACCGAACCGAGACAAGCGAACCGAACGGTTCGGATGTTTTTTCATGTACCGTGCCACCCCTAGTGGCTACCATGATTTAAGAATGATTTAATTTAGACAGCAAATGCAATTGATGCAAGATGGCTCTTCTGGACAGTCAAGTGAAAGGGCTGTTTTTATTATGGAGTCTGGTCTATATTTGAGTGGGTGTACAGACCATTATAATTCCTGCTCCCACACGAGGGCGAGCAAATTACACACAAGCACTCAGGACTGGACACAACAAGTATCATAAAGTGCCAAACGCCTTCATTTTAGGTCATCCATTACTGCTCTGTTTATTGTCAGGATCACAACAAGTTTGAGTTTAAAAATCTGCATTTTAACATGGTTTAGGGAACAAAACATTATAACATTGGTTAAATTTTTATAGCTAGTAAGCACACTGTATTTAAGTCATACTCCAAATGACACACTGAAAACTCCAAACCAAAAAAGCCTTTATTGTGTAGGCAGAGTACGAGAAGAATGCAGCTATTAGACTATTAAAATAACAATCACCCAGTCAAGACTTATGCACACACATCAAAATTTAACAGCAGACTGTTGGAAATTAACAATAACATAACAAAAGAAGTCTCTTCAAATTTAACAGCATACATATAGTACAAGTTGAAACAGGAAACATTTTGTTAAGTCCCCATGTACCAAAGTATGGAACTCTAAAAAGAACCAGCCAACCATTCACTGCACAAAGTGATCTTACAGTCTTTTAATTGCATCATCGATGTCCGACATTTGTTCCTTCAGCTGATTCCACTGCTCAGGATTCAACGAGATGCCTGAGGGTGATTCAATACAATTGATGGAACAAAAACAACTATAAAACAGTAATCAAATTAAAGAACTATTTGAAATGAAATATTTGACCTGCACTTAACCAACCTTCACGAGGACACCGACCCACTAAATTGTTCTTTGTATAAATAAGTTCAAAGTACTATTTGATTTAATGTAATTACCTTGACAAAATATATATCATTAAAAAGATCTAAGACTCAAGCTTCAGTATTTGACCTATTTTATTCTGAGAAACTTATAGTAACAGTTATCTCTTAATTTGTTTTTAGGATTTATGAAAATGAAAAAAGGAGTCAATAACTTTAATATGAATTATGACCGTCAGCCACTCCAATTCAGAAAAAAACTCTGTCATGAAAGCACTTGACAAAACAACGTCCCTCAGGGCTTTTAGTTCAAAAGTGTGCAGATTTGGTGAAATATTGGATTCTCATATGTTTACATCAAATTTCTATGTAGAGGACTAAGATTTATTCAATCTTTACCCAAAATGCACTGATGTAATCATTATGAGCGCTGGATAGGTTTTATCCATACTGGCAGCCTGAGGGCGCTCTATGCACATTTAGTCCATAAATGGCACTCTTGATTAACAAGCATATCATGTCATTATGACAATAATTAATTCTGACTTTACAAAAAATTGCCACGTGCCTGCTTTCAAATTAGACCATACTTCTGCTTTCAGTGCAAAGGGTTCATAAACTGCAGGGCCTGAATTTCATTTTAGAAAATGGGAAAACCCTGGATCACAAAACCAGTCATTAGTCGCATAGGTATATTTGTGGCAATATCCAACAATATTGGAATATGGGTAAAAATTATCGATTTTTCTTTTATGCCAAAAAATCATTAGGATATTAAGTAAAGATCATGTTCCATGAATATATTTTGTAAATTTCCTACCGTAAATATTTAAAACATTTATTTTTGTGAGTGAATGCAGCACAATCGCGAACATAAATGGACAACTTTAAAGGCGATTTTCCCAATTTTTCGCAACCTCAGATTCCAGATTTTCAAATAGTTTTCTCTCAACCAAATATTGTCCTATCCTAACAAACAATACAGCAAAGCTTATTTATTCAGCTTTCAGATGATGTATAAATCTCAATTTCAGAAAATTGATCCATGTGACTGGTTTTGTGGTCCAGGGTCACATTTAATATTATATATATATAATATATATAATATATATATATATAATATATATATATATATATATATATATATATATATATATATATATATATATATATATATATATATATATATATATATACACATTATGTAAATGAAAACTTTAATAACACAAACCATGGTATATACGATTAATCGATTTTACAGCACTAATATTTTTATTAGGGCTGTCAAATGATTAATCATGATTAATCGCATCCAAAATAAAAGTTTGTGTTTACATAATAAATGTGTTTGTACTGTGTAAAATTATTTTGTATATATAAGTACACACACGTGCATTTATATATTTAAGAAAAATTTGCTATTTATATATAAAATATTTATATATAATATAAATTATATATAAATCTATATATAGTATATACATGCAAATATTTCTTAAATATATACAAGCATGTGTGTGTATTTATATATATAAAATAATTATACACAGTACACACACATTTATTATGTAAACACAAACTTTTATTTTGGATGCGATTAATCGTGATTAATCATTTGACAGCCCTAATTTTTATACATACACACACATACAGTGCTAAGCATAAGTGAATACAACTAAAAATAAAATAAATCATCCTTCGGAAATTGATTTTAATACCTTAATTTAAAAAATGAGGGGAAAAAACACTAAGTAAGATTTTTTACCTTAAAATAATGTTTCCAAAATCGTTTCAGTGGTTCATCAAGTCGTAACAGGGTGAAAGACAATTAAGCCTCCGCTTTGCGGTCCTTTATCTGCTATGACCATGCTATGTAAGATTGACTGTTCGGGTCGCGTTTCTGTAGTTCTAATGAGACATAAGACAACTACAAATTTGACTTGCTTTACGTCAAGCGTTACAATAGTCATAATTTTGTTGTTTTTTCATTTCTGATGTCGCAATACATCATACTTTCATGAAATCAAAGCCGGTGCTGGATAAACACCTGATGGAGTTTTAGGACACCATTTCGGTTCCTTGCCACTGTTGCCTTTGGCTTGCTCAGTTGGGGATATTCAAATGAATTAACCAAACATTAATACCATTGATCAGCCCTACCAAACTTGGAGGTCGAACATTGTTATGTTGTTTTGATTGATACTGTGAAGCTGCTTTGATACAATCTGTATTGTGAAAAGCGCTATATAAATATACTTGACATAAACAACGAGCGTGCGTGCGACAGTAGGCTGAGGTAGGCTAAATTATTTACAACAGTGGTAATGGACAATTCCGCTTCCAACCAGTAGGGTGACCGCAGAGGAAAAGTTACTTGGTGTTGCTTTAAGGACACCAATTTTCTTTGTGAATGAATAATGTGATGATGTGGGTCTTTTTTAATCCCAAAGGCCAAGGGAACTTAATTAGGATGCATAGTATCCTGGATCCATGAAATAACTGGCCTTTCAAAATAAAAATCTGCCTGCCTCTATGGGAATTTAACATAGGGGTGTACTGACTTATGCCCCCTGTATTTTAAGGAAGAACATTTATTTATTTACGATACATTATTCATTCACAAAGAAAATTGGTGTCCTTAAAGGTTGGATTTTTCCTAAATTTTTAATTAAAGCATTAAAATCAATTTCCGAAAGATGATTTTTTAAATGTTATTATTAGTCCAAGATCAATTTCCAAAAGATGATTTTTTTATTTCTCTTTTAGTCAACTTTAGCATGGGTGCATTCACTTAAGCTAAGCACTGTGTATATATGAAAAATAAATGACTGCATAGTTACCTTTTTTCCCAGGCTTCATTTCACCAGCTTGGTCCATCCAGTACTCTCGAACGTCAATCAAAACCTTGCCTTTGAAATCCCTGACGCTGACGTATCTCAGCTTCCCAATCTGTCACATATCAGAACATGAATGAGCCACAAATGTCAAATATCACATTTATCACTAATCAATAACACTGCTTACAGTCAAACACTGAAGAATTTGAAGAACATCAAAACATAGTATAAAATGCTGGTTCCAATGCAAAATTACTTTACTTTAAAGAACCTTTATGCATACTCTATAATATACAGTATTCAACCTTTATGTGTATTATGTAGGAGGTTTTGCCCTTAAATAAACCAGAACAACAAAGAATTGATAAGAGACACAAAGCAACTAAAAATAGACGATATGCTACAGTTAAATATGTTATCTGACTAGTCAGTAAGTCTGCATTACAGAATACAGATCAATAATACTTTTTTTGCTAGCACAGATTTCTATTTTGTATTACACTATTGCTAACTGGGAGTAAAATAATTCATGTCAAATCAGTATTACATGCCCATGCATTTATTTACTTGCAAATGGGGGTGTTGAAATGAATCGTTTCTACAATGCATCGCAATTCGGACGAGGACGATTCTGCATCGATTATAGCCGTTATAGCCTACTGACATTTTTCTGACGTCATTCATCGCGTATGCACTCATTGTCTCGCTAGCATAAAATGGCGAAGGCGAACACAAAAGCGAGAAATAAAAAATGCACCCACTATTTTAACATTCACAGCATCCGTGCGTGTGCAAGAGTCTGCGTACGTGGGTGTGAGCATTATTGTAACTTCCATATTGCAACACAACGTGATATCGAATCGTTGACATGATCATTATAATCAAATTCAATCATGAGACCAGTTACGATTCACACCCATACTTACAAAGTAGTTTTGTAATAAGTGAGATAAAATATAGAAATAAAATAATAATAAAAAAACTCAACCTGGAACATGTTATCATCACTGTTTCTGTCACTCTTAGCAGAGCCGCTCGGTTTGGAGGTCTCTCCGCTTTTCTGCTTTTTTGCAGGCTTCTCGGGAGCGCTGGCCTTCTTTCTTTTGGCCTTTGGTGAAAATAAGGACACACATTTAAGGACTAAATCAGAACTAAAATTTTATATACGTAGTTTCCAACTGCAAAGGCTACATTCATTTTGATGCATTCGTGTAAATCTATGTTCATACCTTTGTTTCTGTATCACTGTCTGAATCACTGCCAGAAGAGGAAGACAGCACTTCTTTAGTCTTAGGCATGCTGCTGAACATAAACAAGAATCATTTTTATGTTATTCAACACTGCCACCATATGGCCACATAAAGGACCTAACAATAATCTTAAAAACAATGTGAATTTACATGTTCCAAGGCACAATCAGCTTGAATGAAAAGCGATCTCAATCTCAATTTGTATATCCTTATCCAACATTCACAAACATTTAAAGAATCTGTGGAAATTCATTAGACAAAAGGTGTGAGAAACCCTGTTTTATAATATATATATAATCTCTATTCACCAAATGGGCTCTTGGTGTGAAACGTGCTTTATACTACCTGCTATATTAACATTAGAAACTTAATGGAATTATCTTCTAATTACCTTCTAAACAAAATTTTACTTTAATGTGAAGTAAATAAATGCTAGAAAATAGGTTAATTAATAATAATAATACAAAAATCATGAAATAACATATCTATATAATTTGTCATCACTTCACAAGTGTTACACAATGTTGCTTCTATGCAAAAAACAAACAAACAAATAAAAAACACGTTGCAAATCACAAGTGATTACTCAGAACAAACTAATAATTTATCTGACACCAAATTATTTAAAATGTTTAATAGTAATGGTTCACCTACTATTAATAATCATATTGTAATGGGTGAAATCTGACGGCAGGCACTGTAAACAGTTTCATGAGATTTTTAAATACCTTATTGAATTTCGATACTTTCTCTGACCTGGAATCCAATTATAAGATTCACTGATATTCCCAGGATTTCCATTATTACTATGGGAATAGGAGCTTTATTTTAACGAGTCGACCAATATTGGTTCTTAAAAAGTACTAAAGTAAACATTCTAAAACCATATTTCCTAGCTCTAACATGCTCCATAGATACACGATTTTCAACGTGTATCTTAATCTAGCCTACTTGAATTTTACATCGATTTTTAAAAGCTGTCAGAACGGTCAGAACTAGCTGCGCATCCCTTCCGTTCCGCGGATCGCAGAGTAATTATGTGAGGATTGTCATCTTGGTCGAAAATATCCATAAAGCAAGAGACAGAGTTTAGGCTTCCCCGATCAATAATGACTTCGCCTCAGCTATTTGCTTTCACATACGGGGACGGACGACATTAAATTGCTTTATTGGTTTGTTCAACCAAGACTAACTGATGTAGTTCAAACACCGGCGAGTAGCGGGGCTGCTCAAGGGCCTCTGCATCCCAGTCTAAGGTAGAAAAATAACGTTAGGCCCTGAATGACACATGCCGTTTTTGTATGATTGGTCTTTATGTAATTCTTCATGTGTGTGCGCTCATTTAACAAGTGCATGTCTAAAATTTTAGGTTTACTATTCGCTTTTATATTAATTGAATAGGACTTACGTTTACGTTGTGCAGTGGGTTATAACAGGCAGTCACGCTTAGCGGCGGGAAGTCGAGGAATCGAGAACCAACCAAAAGGCTAATAACGTCTTAGGGGGCATTGTGGGAAATGTAGTTCTCATTGATCCTTCGGCTGTTATAAAAGTCATACCCAGAAGTTGGATTATGGTGGGAAAATAACAAATCTGAGTTTTATAACTCTTATGTTATTTGTGGGGATACACTTTCAATGCTTAAAATCACAATGAAATATTTTATTATTATTATTAGGCTATTATTATGGATATAAGTATTTATTATAAATTATTTATCTGTGCTTTTTTTTTTATTCACGTGCCCTTATAATCTTTCCCCTTCAGCTTGCAATGACATCTAGATGCATTTCACAACATGTCATAATTATGAGATTACAACTTGTAAACTGGGAATGGCTGCTACACCTCCTGACTGCTGCAGAGCTGCAGATTCATATTGGCTTTGATAATGTTGCCGCGAAGGTCGAACCGAGCGTTGTCGAATGGGACGGTCTAGCCTAGAGCGGATTGTTCTTGTTTTTTTAGTTTTTTTTTTTTTTATACATGTTTATCATTAGATATTTGAGTAAGTTGAAACCCAATACCCAATTTAAAAGTGTAATTCGGCAATTTCTCTCAAAACATCCTCTCGTCACTAGCGCGCATTTAATTCAGGCCGCGAAGGATCCATTTGTTGCCCTTCATTTCAGGGGAAACGAAGGAAGGACACATTTGGAGGAGCCATTTGAATGTCCGTATGAGTGTCCGAAATCGCCCCCATACCCTCATTCACTATTCCCTACTCCCTACATTAGTCCACTAATATAGTTCACTTGAGAGAGTGAATGAAAACAAGTGAGCGAATTCGGACACTGGTGTGCCGGAAAGCGCTGCCGCTTTTGCATAGTTTGCTTGCTGTTTAATTATTTAAAACCTAGCAAAATGGCAGCAGTAGTAAGACGAAAATATTTATCTTGAACCCTGTCATGGAAAGTATACAAACCTTAATAAACAATTTAATTATCACATTACACTGTAGCCACATTGGACCAGCGGTTTCAAAAATGGAGTGCAACGCACAATATGGCGGAATAAGTCCCGCCTTTTAAATAAAAGAGCCAATCGCCGATTGATAAACCCACCGCGTTACTGCAGCTGCTGTTAAGCTCCAGATGCTATAAAAACAGTCAAGTGTTCTGAGATGCGTGCTTAGGACTGAACATGCACATTAGCTGCTCCAGCCTGAAAAATAAGCTTTTTAATGCTATTTGATATGAAACCAGATTTATGATACTGTTGTTGTTAGATTTCAAATATGAAATTTAATCATAAGCTTGGTGAACAGCTTTGGACAATTTGATATTTCTCCATTCAAAGAGGAGCTTTACTTGCATGAATGAACTGCCTGAAAGACATTTCAAAGATGGCCGGAGAATGAAATGGCTTGCATGAAAGGGACTTTTCCTGAACGCAGCATCTCTTCTCTGATGTCGTGTTCACTGGCGTGAGGGCAGGAACCTGTCACTCACATGAGATCAAAGCAACAGTAATCCACAACCATCCAATGATCCAATCAATTCCTACTGGACAAAATCAAGTCCCACCCAACATTTTTTTTCTTGTTTAAGACTATCACAACTTCTGTTTCATGCAGAGTTTGTAGGCATGCATGCAAAACAAGCCTTTTTGTTGGCTACCTTCGTATTCTGTCTACAGAGGGAGCAATTTTCAATTTTCATACGTATTTTATCAGCTCAGTATTTTTTTTAAATAATTGGTTGAGTGAATCACTCACTAATAACAATAACGCAACATACCAATGTAATGTTTTTTAGTGAGCAGATTGACGTGACGGCACATTTTCGGTAGTGACAGTGATGTTTTGGTATAGCGACCACATCACATTACAGAATTTTAACTCACATACTACTAAAACATATGTACTGTACTAAACTATACTAAAATGTTGTTTATTTCCCCCAAATAAATGATTATTCCCTTTTGTCACTACCAAAACAATGATGAAATGTTTCGGTCATGACAATTTTAGATACTTTTGAGCCTAGCTCAAAGATGCTAATCAGCACATGGTTAACTAGCACAGTTCTGAACGGTTGTACACAAAAAAAAATTATGGAATAACACCCAAAAAGGTTTGCTTAAGGTTTTGACTTCAGAAGTGGGAAGTAGGAAACTTCTGATTGAACGTGAAGGCAGAATAACAAGTTGTAGTCAACGACCTTGAAATTGAATTTAAGATAAACTACACTTCCCATCTCTCCGTAAGGCCCAACGCGCATGAGCGGTAAGCGCCATATCCTGGTACGACCTTCTCATATAAAAAGGCAGGGTTACGAGTCAGAGTTCGTTAGAGAATAGGAAACCAATGATTCCCATATGTCCAGTAGTCTCCTTCACCTATGGTGAGTAAAATTGTGTTTGTAAAAGTACATTGAGATATTAGTGCGCGTTTCAAAAAGGGAGAGGATGTGTTTGGGATCAAGTTACGGTTGTGCGGGGATCGTCGGCTTTCTGTCGTCGTAGTTTCCTGCGTGTTTTCTTCCTCCGCATGATACGGCTCTTCATCATGGTTGCCATTTCACACAGTCGCTTACACTCCATGAATCTGTCTCTTTTTCAGTGCCCAGCCGGCTTGGTGAAGATGCCAAAATGGCCACCGGCAACTACTTTGGATTTACCCACGGTGCGGCGGCCCAATACAGGTAAGGGCCACGATGTTTAATGAGGATTGCGCTTATGGTGGTGGAGGTACAGTAATGGTGGGATTTGTCTCCGCTGCCTTTGTTGCTGGATTTGGGTGGGGGTAGGGTAGGGGAGGGAGGCGATTGGCTATGCTTTATGCCTCGAGATAAACGGCTGGAGAGAAAATTATACATTCTTACATGCAATTTACACATCCATGTTTAAATACAGTGTGATATTTGTCTTTTATTTTTATAGGGAGAGGCATTTAAATTTGATTCTGAGCATCATAAGGGAAACATTTAAGTTAATGGACAAACTAACGTTACAAATAAGAGGTTGCAATACCGCTATGTAATTTAAAGCTATTATTTTTTTTCATATTAACATTCGGTGTAGGGACCAGCAGGTGCACAATTTAAATCGGTGATCATTGTTTAAAACAGTTGTTCTAATATCTGTAAACTTTAGTTATAAAATGTAATTTTTTTTTTTGGTTTGAAACTAATGGCCAAGGTTTAGTGTTTACGTTAACTTCAGACTGGTTTGTCCCATGAACAGACACGACTCATATCTCTGAGTTTATCTGCAACACGCAAGGTTGGTTTTTGTGGTTTTTATTTTGTTTTATTTTAACACTGTGAACTCATTCTGATATTCACTTGTTTGGATAAACTGAGCTTAGTCCGAGCAGCCAAAATTAAGTAGACTGCAGCTGTCAGTCATCTCTCCTTAAGCTCTGCACTAGAGTAGCTCTGCGCATGCGCGTCCAGCTCGACGCTCTTGGACGCTCTTCTTTACACACAAGTGTTTAAGACGGAAGCGCAAACGGCAAATTTACGCGGTCGCGCCACGCTATTACAAAAACTGATTTGACACTTTATCGTCGTTAAACTAAAATTTTACATCTAGTCGAATAAATCACAAATAGTGTGTGTGGGTTGTAAGGGCGAAGTCTTGCGCCTCAAGGACCCTTTGAATGTCACTCCTGATACACTTTTTAAAGGGTTTAGTAGGCCTAGGTTGACATTTTTCAGTTGCTTGCTTTTAATAGTAATTCTACTATTCCTTTAACGGTTTAGGTGTTTTGTCACTGGTCCATGTGTTTTTTTATTTCTCATAAGTTGGATCATATGACCATTCTGACCAGTTTTCCAAGGCCTTAGTGTTTGCTATTACATTGAGCTTGATGGCTTGACGTTTTGGAAATATTTGCAGTTTATACATGGGTGGATAGTGGTTAGACTCAAGTTATTGATTCATTCTAGATGCCTAGATTTGAGATCCTTTTGGTGTATGGTGTGTTCTAGCTCAATGGGATTCCAGCTTTTAGGCCGATTGACGATTAATGCTGGGTACACACCAAAAGTTTTTGTACATTTTTATAAGATTTTCAAAATGTGATAGACAGCAAACATGAGGATAAAAAATCCTAGATTGAACCGTTTTGCTCCTATAGTGTGTGGTGTGCCATGATGTGACAGACAGCACACCACACACACTAACAGACTTTTAACCCGAGTCTCGACTGTGAACAAAGGAAACCTTGTAAAATCTTGCAAGACTTCAGAATAAGCATGGTGGACAATATGCTGAAAGAAATTGCTATGATAGTGTTTGGAATGATTTTCACTGAAAATAAACTGAAAAAGTCGTGGAGACGGCGGGAATTTAGTGACCTTCTCAGATAAAGGTTGTGGTAATGTGCACACGCTGGCCCTGTCTTTCTCCCTTTATGAAAATTTACCATGGTTTTACTATACAAATAATAAATGGATATTGTAGTTAAACCATAACCACAAATTAACCATGGTCTTGCTAAGAAAATTTTTAACTATAGTATTTGTTTATACAAATGTTCAATATGCCTATAATAAAACCATGGTTAATTCTCGCACATGCACGGACTGGTACACCTATCCTTATATGGAATGGTTTTTATACTGAGCTAACATTTTCTAGGCCAAACCTAACCAACACCGAAAACTTTCAGCATTTTTACATTTGAATATGGATCCTCATCATAAACCATAAACCAGGTCAAACCAGAACACCATCTAAAAATCTACTGTTGCTATTTGGTTAGGTACTTGGTAATACAATTGCAGAAACCTATTTCTGACCATCTCCTTTTCAGGTCGATTATGGTAGGTTTTACACTTTGTGCTGGCCATGACTGCGTTTGATATGCTTCCATCATCTCGCTTTCTATTGGATATGGTTTCTTTCATCAGGATGAACATGTTGAATATTCAACATGTTGAATATTTACGATTCGCGATCGGGGTGCCTATGATGTTCTTCCGAGCAGGTTCAGACACTCTTAACACACCTCAGGAAAATCTGATTAGATAATCTTTAGAACCATCAAGAAAATCGGGACATAGCTAGGATTGTCGGAAGCAGGGAAATTGGCCCAAAATCAGCCTGATTATCTTTAGGTGTGTACCCAGCATTAGAGAGAATTAGTATTTGGATTACATTTTTGTCTGCATTTTTATCAAGAAAATGCTTCACTAAATCATTTAATCCATCACTGCTTTGATCTTGTACATGTCTCTTCTGTCAAGCCAATGGATTTGGTGCATTAAGTCCAGCAACCAGAAAAGGCTATTATGAATTAATCACCAAGATAATGGCCCAGTTTCACAGACAAGGCTTAGTCCAAGTCAGGATTAGGCCTTAGTTCAATTAGGGCGTTTAAAAGTGGGGTATGTGATTTCCAAAACGGCCGGCAGATTTTGAAAATGCACAACTCAAAAAGGTCATACCTTCTTTCCTCCAACGCTGGCCTTGACTCGAAGAACATGAACGTGCAATCATGCACGAGCGAAAACTCAGATGCGCGAGACTCAGCCCTGGCGTCTGTACAGCGGTCTTTTCAAAGCAGGATTCATAGCAATGTGCTTTGAGTATCCGCACAAAGGGGTCACGGTACGCGCGCGAGGGGGATGGGGGGGTATGGTGACCGTTTGATTGACGGACTTCGGACTTTCTGTCCAATGATTCTAGGTGGTCTTGGAAATTATTGGCTGGAGTTTTTCGAGTCCTGCCCGTTTCACAGATGAAATTGATTAATTTTTCATTTCAGTGCTTCTAACTCAGTGCCTTTTAAGTGGGTTATGAATAGGGTTTCAAGTGATTTTGCAAAAATCAAAAGAGAATCTTATACTCCACCTTTAGTAGCTTTTATAAACGTGTCTTAGAAAAAACACATTACTGATGTGCATCCTGAGAAAAAACAATGGCAGTGACATATTTTTTGATATGTCATTACATGCTGCTTTCAGTTAAGACGGCTCATATAATGCTTTTCTTTTTTTTTTTTGGCAAAAAGTTAGCAATATTGTTTTTGTAATGGATTTAAAAAAAAATTTTTACGTTTGCATGTATAATTTAATGCGATAGACGATGAGCATATGAACCGTTTTGCCGCTGCTTAAATATATCATGCAGTAAAACCCCGCGCCCAAAACCAGGCTCCTTAAATTTAAAAAAAAAATTCTCCTTAATTGCCCTCCATAGTGCACTGCTGCGTTTATTCAAATGACGGCAAACAGGCGCGAATTTAAGATTAGTGACGTAATCCTCTGCGCCACTGCAGTGAGGGCGCACTTTACTTTGCAGACGCAACTAATTTTAAGATTTATTTTTATTTTTTAACATTATCAATATCCATCGTTATATAATCGCGATTCCATTAGATTTTTTTTTAATTTAAAAACGATTATTGACAAGATTCACGATTCAAAAATCCATGCTTCAAGATCGATGCATATGCATCGGCAGGATTTGTAATCGATGCATCGAGAAAATGAATGAATCGTTACACTCCTAACTAATAGATTTTATATATGTGTATGTGTATGTATGCATGATTATACTTTTCAGAGGGCTGACATTTCTATTTAAAATCCCCTTTTTTATTGATTTCATGTAATCTAATTTTCTGAGATTGAGTTTTTTGGTTTTCATAAGCTGTAAGCCATAATCATCAAAATTCTAACTATTGCACAATATTCTAATATTTAGAGTTTCACCTGTAGATAATAATTTCAACTGTTAATTTTAAATAAAATAAAATAAAATAATTGCACATGCTTTAGTTTAGCACAGATGTTGGTAAGTTGGCAGACTATAAGCTGTCAGTGTTGTTATCTAAGACTCAGGTTCTCTCCTCTGCAGTCAGCAGCCGGCCGGTGGGGTAGCATACACCCACCCCACTACAGTGGCCAGCTATACTGTGCATCAAGCACCGGTGGCGGCGCACACTGTAGCGGCAGCATACGCCCCTACAGCTGCCACGGTTGCTGTTGCTAGGCCTGCACCAGTCGCTGTAGCAGCTGCGGCTACTGCTGCTGCTTATGCAGGATACCAGCCAGCCCATGCTGCCACGGATTACGGGTATGCACAGAGACAGCAGGAGGTACCCCCACCACCACCTCCGGTCACCTCACAAAACTACCAGGTAAAAGAAATGAGCAAATTAAATTTTTACTTGTAGTTCTACTTTAGTACATTACTGTTCAAAAGTTTGTCAGCAAGATAAAAAAATTAAATCTATTATTGGTTTTCTCCTGAAAGGATACATTAAATTGATCAAAATTGACAGTAAAGACACTTACAATGTTATAAGATTTCATATTTTGAAAGTGTTTTGAACAATCTGTTCATCAAAGAATCTTGAGTATCCCTGTTTTCAAAAAATATTAAGCAGCATAACTGTTGACACTGGACTAATGTGTCATAACGGAAATAATACAATTTTAAAATAGTGACATGACTTGATATTAAAATAGAAAAGTTATTTTAAACTGTAAAATGTGTGGTATTTGATCAAGTAAATGCAGCCTTGGTGAGCATAACTTTTAAAAACACTTTCATGTCCCTTTACTGTTGCAGGACTCCTATTCATATGTGCGTTCCACAGCTCCGGCTGTAGCATATGACAGTAAACAATACTACCAGCAACCTGTGGCTACACCGGCTGTGGCTGCTGCAGCAGCCCAGCCACAACAGACTGTGGCTGAATCCTACTATCAGACCGGTACGCTTGGCATTAAGTGCAAAGAAATATTTTCATAGTTCTGTTTTTATCTTTGTAAATTCTCTCGTATCAGTTTACTTCCAAATGTGAAAAGCCTTAGTGTTCCATAAAAGCTTTAACATTTTATTTATTTTATTTTTTCAATGCTATCTGAGGGCACAGAATGAAATCATTAATCTTCTTCAGGTCACCCTTTAAATGATCTGTATTGCAAAATATCCTTTACAACTTTTTTACTCCTCCCTCTAGCTCCTAAAACTGGATACAGCCAAGGCGCCACTCCTTACACCCAGACCCAGCAAACGCGTCAGGTTACAACCATAAAGCCAGCCACCCCCAGCCCTGCCACCTCAACCTTCTCCATTTACCCAGTGTCCTCTGCCGTACAGCCGGCTGCAGCTGCCTCTGTAGTCCCGTCATACTCTCAGAGTCCCACCTACAGCACCAATGCAGTCACATACTCTGGTAAGAATGTCCTTTGATTCTATGCAAAGGCATTTGTGGGTTTTCTTTGTTCCCAGATTGTTGATCTGATATGAAATGTACACTGAGACCTGGAGATGCCAAGTTCTTATTTAGGATTGTCACCAACAACCATTTTGGTAATAGGTTGATGATTTTTTTTTATGAGTAATTGGATATTTCTTAAATTTTTTTTTCATTTAATAGGCCTAAAGTAGGGGTGTAAAGATACACGTATCCGCATTAGGGCTTTGACTTTTGCCCAAAAATCATATTCGAAATTCGTTTGTATATTAATATTCGAATATTAATTAATAATATTTTGACCATTAAATGCCGCGGCGCTAGGGCTGGGCTAATGTTTTAAGTAAAGCCCAGAATATTTTGTTACCTCATCTTTCTCAGAGCAAAACAATTAATCAGAAAAACAAATGTGAGTAAGATTACAGCTGCCGTGATTACCTAATCATGAAAAGTGCATAGGCTATTACAGTTTTATTTTTGTTTACCTCTGCATTAAAGGTACTTGCAACGTGCTTTTGCAGCGTTGAGCATTGTAGCCAATCACAGACATGTCTGTTGAACGCATCAGCCAGTCAGATGCGTTTAAATAAGTCGCTGTGCTGAAGATGTGTTTTGCGCAAGCTCACCGAGTTCTACACTTTTCGCAAAGCTGTAATTATTATTGGCAATAAATTTAAGATGCAAATAAGAGATTCTCGCCAATGTATTTGATATTCTTGATGCTGCTCTGATGCACTCCATTACGCACCGCTCTGTTTGTTCTCATGATGACTAAAAGTTCAGCGGTCTAGCTAACTCATCAATGTCAAAATGATTAAAGAAGCCGGGGATTACCGTTCACAGATGAATGTTAACAGTGAAACGAATACCTGGTAAAATGTAAGTAGCGGCACACGTGGCTTTTCAAATTATCAGGAGTGTAGATTTTGAACTCCTCGTCGGGTGTTTTTGTCGGCGTTGGCGCGGCCATTGTTTTGATATACAAAATAGGCGCTGCACTAACCAGGATGCTATCTTCACTTACAGGAGCCCAGATGACCAATAATTGCCTTGCTAATGAGCTCTCGATTTACAACTTACCAGGCTGAAAAAGCCTCGGAATCTGAATTGAAAACAACGTTTACAAGCAAACACATTTACAAAAAATAATGCCCATAAAAAGTTCGAATATTAAAGGCTGCCTAATATTCGTTCGAATATCATTCGTTTTTTAAATATTCGAATTATATTCGAATAACGAAGTTCGGAGTCAAAGCCCTAATCTGCATTGAACCATTCGGTACGCATTACAAACCAAACAATACGGTGGCTGAAAGGTGCAAAACAAATCACAATAATGAAAAGACAATAACAAATCCAAAAACAAAACTACAAATTATAAACACAATGGCAAGTCTTAAAACAAATGAAGTAGTAGAACGATTCGTTGGACTTTTTTTTTTTTTTGCTGGTGGTGGGACCAAAATTGTCAGCAGTCGCGCTGGCGTGACCACAACAACATTGGCAAACATAATGAAAGTGGAACGAAACTGCGCTACTCATTTGTTTCATGGACCGTTTACCAATTTTAGTGTAAATTGAGTCGATCTTGATCAAGCGACACTTATTACACAGCGCTAAGAGATCCAGTAAAGAAAGCATTTGAATTTGCCACAGAAGTGATAACATCGCTGCGAGATCTAGTGAGGTATTCAAATTTCTGTTAACCGTAGATCTCTATTAGATCAAACAGTGCTGATGTGGAAACCAGGAGAAACGTGCCATGAATTAACTAGTTATAGGCCTTATGTCTACAGATCAGCAACATTCACCATGGATTTAATGTAGTAACACTAACTGTAACCATGGAAGTTTGGCAGGAATTGTAAAATACTTTCAAGTACGTCATCTTTTTCCATCACTTACCGTAAAACTTCAAATAGCCCGGGCTTTTATTTTCCCAAATCGCCGAACTGCACCGGCTTGTATTTGAGACAGGTGTCTATATGAGACAGGCCTTTATAATTTAGTGTTGAGATGTTGTTCATTGAGATGTTGTTCCTAGAGTCTCTAATCTCTAAAAATCTCCAAATGCTCCACGTGAAACTGCGGTCTTCCGACCTTTTACTACCATGTCAAAAGATTTTGATTAATATGCGCGAGGGAGAGAGATCAAGACAGCGCTCGTGTTGTTTGAAGACGTGAGGGCGCGCGCGCGACCGGTGCGCACTCTCTCTCGCTCGCGCTCTCTCTGCTCGTTTGCGCCCTGTCAAGAGCAGCAGTTATTCTATTCTACATCATTCACCGATCAAAAAAGGCTTTGGCGGCCGCCAAAAAGCGGACGATGCGACGGGTATTAGAGGATTAAATACAACTCTATTTGAGACCGACCTTTATTTACCCAAACCTGTCGCCACACCAGGCGTGTAAAAGAGACAGGCGTCTATTTGGGACTTGGCTATTATTTGAAGTTTTACGGTAACTTAAATATGATAATATTTAAATGTAGTTTTATAAATGGTGTAGTTTTTTTTGTGAGGACCAAAATATTTTTTGTTCATCCTTCAAAGTTTCAAGATGTAGGAAAACGGGAAGACATTAAAGGGTTAGTTCACCCAAAAATGAAAATGAAGTCATTACTCACCCCCATGCTGTACCAACCCCGTAAGACCTTCGTTCATCTTCGGAACACAAATGAAGATATTTTTGATTAAATCTGAGCGCTGGATCACTGCTACATAGGCTGCCTAAGGGAATGAAACTTGACGGCCCAGAAAGTCATTAAAGAAAATGTTTAAATATTCCATGTGCCTACAGTGGCTCAACTATAAGTTTATCAAGCGACGAGAATACTTTTTGTGCGAAAAAAAAACATAAATAACGACTTTATTCGACTATTCCATTACTTCCTTGTGGGCCTTGAGACGAGAGTTGAAGAGATTTCCAGAACGCATGCGCGAGAACTGAGAAGAGGACGACTACTTGTTACTTGTTACTCAGTTCTCGCGCATGCGTTCTGCGTTTGGTTTTTTTTTTTTTTCTCTCCACTCAAAACACACTGGGCCAGGTAACCAATCACTTTTCGTATTTCGAAGGCTTTCATATTTCATCCATACTGGAGACAGAGAGGAGCTGTAATGTAACATGTGAATACTTTTACAAAGTCTTGATTTTGTTTTTGGGGTGTACTAGAATGTTTTCAAGCTTGATTGACTAAAATAAAAGGATATAATAGGACCCTTTTAAATGTTGAGTAGTTTAGCCAAATGCTTGATTAAAATCCAACTGATTGAAGTGAAATGCCTTTCTAGTACTCTAAAGTGGGTGGTTTGCTGTAAAACTTCAAATAATAGCCTGTGCCTTTTATTTTGCCAACAGGGAACAATCGCTGAACTGCGTCGGCTTGTATTTGAGACAGGTGTCTGAGACAGTCCTTTAATTTAGTGTTGAGATTAGAGATGCTCCGATCAGCATTTTTGGGGCCGATCACCGATTACCGATCACCAAAATCATGATCTGCCGATTGCCGATTACTGCCGATCACAGAATAGCAGGGGAATGGGAATTTTTTTTATCTATATTCTAGCAGAGTTTGCTATTAGTCAGTCTTTTGACTAAAATGCCATTTAGTTTCAGTCATATTTTAGTCATCTGAATTGTTTTAGTCTAGTTTTAGTCGATTTAATTTAATAATGGGTTTAGTTAAATTGTAATGCATTAATTTAGAATTTCTCTAAAATTTCCAAACCCATTATATATTCCTGTATAGAAAACATCTATTAACCTGTTAATATGAATAATTTTTAAAGATTGAACATGCAATACAGGCACAGATTTAGCACTGTGACATAAAATAATATCTTAAAATTAAATAAAAACACTTCTCCTAAAGTAGTCTTTTTTTCTTCAATGAATGATGCACTCTTTAACATACATCATTCTTTATTCTTTCAAGCAGACATATTTATTTGTAGCCTATGAATTAAATATAATTAATCCTTATTAAAGCTATTAAAAGAGCAGTGAATGCTTTTCTCTTTTTATTTTGTTGTTTGATTAATATTAAGTGTACAGACGGCATTAGGTTTATGACGCACTGTCACTTTAAGACCGACTGTGCAGATCCAATTGCACTGATGCACGTCCTATATTCTCACAGGCTGCTGTATGCTCTGTAAAGACATAACCGACTGTGTTTACGCGAATACTCTCCAAAACTGGCATTTAGACATAATTGTGTGTGTATTTGGCCATTCAGACGCGAAAGAGGGCTCAGTTCAATCCTCGCGCGCTGTATAGCGGTCTATGTGCAGGGCTGCACGCTTCGCGTCGGTTGTGTGTAACGTTATGTGTGTGTGCGGCTGTGCGCACAGAAAAACATACAGAATAAAGCTCTTTCGCGTCGTCACTGTTATTCAGATAGATAGATCTATATGTCTTCTCTTTCTCCCAGACGTTTAAAAAATTTTAACGATTTATGAGACGTGCATCAAGCGCGTGCAACTCGTGTCCCGCGAACATCGGACATCTAATTAATCTCCAGTTAACTAGCAGAGCGTTCATCAAGCGCATGCAACTCGTGAATAGAATTAGAATACACGCTACAAATAGTTAAATCTATGTATTTACTCTCGCCGTTAGCAACGTCTCTGTCAGACACTTTGAAAAACTTCCAGAAGGGAGAACTCATGTTGACACTGGCAAGCTCCGCTCTGATGTTGTGTGCCCGTGCGCATGCATGCAGGTGGAAAAAAGTTGCGCGAGTAATTTACGTCACGTGATCGGCTTTTTTGATCGGTGCTTTTGGGGTTCGCCGATCAAGCTATGCATCACTAGTTGAGATGTTGTTCATGGAGTAGGCCTAGAGATAACGATCCAAATAGCATAGGCTGATCTAGGACCACTCGAGGTATCGCACAACGGACGCGCACAGTTTATGGCCAGCAATATTGTTACATTATGAAATTAAGATTACTGTACAATTAAAGTGTTTTTTTTTTGTTCCCTTAGGTGCAATTATAGTTTTACTATAGTTTTTTTTTTTGGACAAAAACCTTTTAAAATTGAGTGATTTATGACCTTTTCCCACCCTGTTCCTCATCCTCTGATTCAAACAGTCTGTTTTGGGGGTGTTTCCCCTTTGAGAGTTCAGTGTTCAGTGTTAACACCTACCGTTATGATTGGCTAACGTCAGTGCTTATGCATAAAGTAGTTTTAAAGGTCCCCTGACATGGGGTTATTTTATTATTTTATAATGTTTAATGGGTTGCCCTTATGTTAGTATGTTTTTTTAGATAAAAAGTCATAATTTAGAAATAAAAGGCATTTTTCCTAGCCTGATTTTAGCCCTGAGCCCAAACGCTCTGTTTGGAGGGGCGTGTCTGCTGTGTGTAACCGGCCTCTGCTGTGATTGGCTGACATGCGTGCATATGAAATAGCTACGTTTTACATGTGAAACTCTCTCGAATACTTTTACTACAGCTATTATACGTTTACTAATACAGCTATCGAGATTAACGAATCGTGAGAAGTTTTTAAAGTCTTTAGATCTATTCCCATCACACAAAATGTTGCCGTGATGAGCATTTGAGCAAACAGATGACTGTCTGTTGTCGATCGCGAGAATAAAGATCTTATTGCAACGCAGTTTCTGCACTCTCTCGAATGCTTTCACCAATGCAAACACAATGTATTGAATGATTTTGAGAGAAAGATTACCTGTCTGAACTTTAACTTGAATTGTTGCCTGCCTGGTAGCTCGATCGATTTATTTTCAGACGTTCATCGAGGCCAGCTCTGTATTGGCCAAAGTTGAGGAAACAGTCGTCGGTGAAATGTTTGGACCATCCAAAACTTTGGGAAGTTGTGTCGGCGCATTTCCAGAGAAAATAAAATTAACCCATTGTTTCTTCAGAGGCTCGGATGAAGGAACTAAAAAATACTTTTGTGTTCACATCCGAACACTGATCAACTGCCATGCTTCGCTCGTTTGCAAGCCATTATATCTCTCTATTCAACTTTTGTGCTTCGATCGGTCACACACCATGATATCTCTCAAGGATAAACTAAAATCGCGCGCGCGTTCGTACTTCCTGTTCCTAGCTCGTTTTCTCATGGGTGGGCCAAATTCTACGGGCGGGCAAAGCAGAGAAGGGGGAGGTAACCTTTCCTCGTTATGACGTAATAACGAGGAGATTCAAGATCAGCGCGTCTGAGCTGCAGAGAAGAGAAAGATAGCCAAAGCTCGGTTTACACCGATTGAAAATTCTAGACAGGAGGGGACCAAATACAGGCTAGGGGAACTAATATTAATGTTAAAAAACCTCAGAAAGTAAAAATTTCATGTCAGGGGACCTTTAAGATGAAATGCATTACTTACAGTTTGCGGCATCGTTGTTGGGCCCAGAATAGTGGGCATTGCCAGAAAACCTTTGCTTAAAGATAAGGCTAAGCCAGCATCATACTGCGATTTGTTCTCAAAATAGTCATCCTTGAAAT
This sequence comes from Semotilus atromaculatus, assembly GCA_031834385.1. Lineage (NCBI taxonomy): Eukaryota > Metazoa > Chordata > Actinopteri > Cypriniformes > Leuciscidae > Semotilus > Semotilus atromaculatus. The sequence goes on from JAULUF010000035.1 coordinate 6,212,939, forward strand.
GTAGAGAGCGCACGCTTATATTAACACTGCCGTGACTGGGACATCCATTTCTCCCTGCTGTCAGCGTATTCAAACATGTTTGTCCACAGCCAGGAACACCATATCTGAGTGGCATCGCAATCTTCTTGTAAACAGACACACTCGCTGCATGTCGGCTAGGGCTGCACGATATATCATTTCAGCATCGATATCACGATGTGCGCATCCACGATAGTCACATTGCAAGATGTGCGATAGTTGATCTGTGATTCATGATCCGTACGGGTCAGCTGCTTCCTGGCCCATAACGCTTGTGATTCACAGATTAATTGCAAAGTTTAACCATCATAGTGAAAGTTTATCATTTACATGTGTTTAAGTCCTGTCAGTTTAAACATCAAGCGCAAGAAGTGTGCGCACACAGAGCCGGGCAGACACAAAGTTCAGTGCTCTTTCTCTCTGAGCTTGACGGACACGAACATTCAAAATTAAGTCAGAATGCCCGTCTCGGGGAATATCCTCAAACACAGTCAGTTATGCAGGAGTTTTCCTGCATTAACTTTCTTTTTCTTTTTTTTGCCGGCCGTCAAATTGATTTTTTGTCCCAACAAAGGACAAACTAAAGCCTTATTTGATTGGTGAGTGGTGTAGAATAGAATTATATATTCTATATCGCGTAAAAGAGCGAGCTCCGGCCGCGCGCGCGCTCAGTCTTCAAACAGCGCGAGTGCTCTCCCTCGCACATATTAATCAACTTCAATTGACGCGATAGTAAAAGGTCGAAAGACCGAAGTTTCACGTGGACTATTCTGAGATTTTCCATCCTGAATTATCTTGTGCGATGTCCTAAACTGTCCGCAATCTGCACCATAGAACTTGCTTAAACAGACGATCTGATCTAAGAAGATTATATCTTTGAGTTTTAGAAGATTAAATACAACCTGAAACCAAAAAACAGACCAGGTCTCTATTTGAGACCGGCGTTAATTATCCAAACCTGTCGCTACAACTGGTGTGCAAAGAGACCGGTGTCTATTTGGGACCCGGCTATTATTTGAAGTTTTGCGGTAAGCATAATTCATGTATCTTGCTCTCCAGTTATACTCTTAAATTTGATTCCAGCCTAATTAGCGTTCATTGACAAGGCTTCCCTCTCCACACCTTGTCCGTATATTTTTTTAATACTGAAGCAATACCAAGTTCATGGGTTTGGGGTTGATAGTGTCATGCACTAGTCATGCATCAGTTGAGCCACTGTATCTAGTTTTATAGATTAAAAAAATTCTAAATTGCACTGCAATCCTTTCTATCTCCAGTTGTGCTGTGGCCAATAATTGTTACTCTTTGTATATTCAGGAACATCATACTCTGGCTATGAAGCTGCAGTGTATTCGGCTGCTTCCTCCTACTATCAACAGCAGCAACAGCAGCAGAAACAGGCGGCCGTCGCTGCAGCAGCCACTGCCGCATGGACCGGTAGCACATTTACAAAGAAAACTCCCTTCCAGAACAAAACACTCAAGCCGAAACAGCCCCCTAAACCACCACAGATACACTACTGTGACGTCTGCAAGATCAGTTGTGCTGGACCACAGGTATTTTATTATAATTAATGAACGCATTTATTGCTGTTTGAGCTTGTGTATCATGTGTAAGTGCCTTTTTTTTTTTTTAAATGTTCGTAGAGGGAACTTGAGTAGCTCTGAAGGGAAGTTCATATGATCATGTCCTCATATAGTGCCCTGAAAACATAAAGGGGACTTGACCTAATCTCATGAGAGTTGCTCTATTTATATAGTGCTTTGTAAATCTGCTTTGCAACAATCTGCATAGTGCTTGTAGTAGGTGAAAACCGCACCACTCATAACAAAAGGTCAGATAAACTTGCATGAATTGTGGCACCTACTGTATGTCTTATCGCCTATTTTTCAGACCTATAAGGAGCATCTGGAGGGTCAGAAGCACAAAAAGAAAGAAGCCGCACTGAAAGTATCGCAGAGCAGCAGTAGCAGCAGTGGAGGAGGGAGCTCTGCCCGCGGCACACAGAATCAGCTTCGCTGTGAGCTCTGTGATGTGTCCTGTACTGGGGCAGATGCCTACGCCGCACACATCAGAGGAGCCAAACACCAGAAGGTACATGACTCCCTTTCTGATTTCAGCACATAATCTGCACGATGTTTATTAAATCCACCTAATATGTAATTGCATTCTGTTTCTATAGGTTGTGAAATTGCATACCAAACTAGGAAAGCCAATTCCATCCACCGAGCCCAGTGTTGTTTCCCAGTCCTCTACCTCCAGTACCGCAGCTCCCAATAAGTCTGCCAGCTCCAACATCAACAGCTCCACAAGCACATCGTCCAACCTCTCTGCTTCCTCTGTTTCTTCCTCTTACTTAAAATCTGGCAGCATGGTCAACAACATGGCTGCAGCTGCACAGGGCAAGAGTCCAGTGCCCAACAGTGTCTCGGTCAACAGCACCTCTGTCAAGAAGGTTAACACACCCAAGATCAACTTTGTTGGTATGTTTTGAACAAATCTTATTTGTTCGTTGACCGATCCTTTGGAACTTTTTTTTATTTATTATTAATTATATTTTCTTTGCATGACCAAAACAGGTGGAAACAAATTACAGACCACTGCTGTTAAAAATGATGAATCCAAGATTGAGGCAGCTAAAACTGCACAGTCCGCTGTGTCTGCACCACCACCGGATGGAAAAAATGAGATGCTTGACCCTCTGTCACCTCAGTCAGCACTTGCAGCCCTGCAGAGTGATGTTCAGCCCGTTGGACATGACTATGTAGAGGAGGTATCAGAAGGAAATTATTATTAGGAAAAGTTCCTATTTGGAAATGAAAGTAATTGAAGTCATGTAACCAAGTGCATATATATATATTATTTTTAAGGTAAGGAATGATGAAGGAAAGGTTATCCGGTTCCACTGCAAACTGTGTGAATGCAGTTTTAATGACCCAAATGCAAAGGAAATGCATTTGAAAGGAAGGAGACATCGACTGCAGTATAAGGTTAGTGGTTTTTTTTTTGTGTGTGTGTGTGTTTAAGTGGGGTTAGTTTGCAGTGATTCTTGATTAATGCAGACAAATCTAAGTGGTTGTGATATTTCAGTGTAGGTTTTAAAAAAATTTTTTTTAACCATTGTAGAAAAAGGTGAACCCAGATCTCCAGGTGGAAGTGAAACCTAGCATCCGAGCCAGGAAGATCCAAGAGGAGAAGATGAGGAAGCAGATGCAAAAGGAAGAGTATTGGAGAAGACGTGAAGAAGAGGAGCGCTGGAGGATGGAGATGAGGTGTGATGGTTTTTACCCCCTGTAATATGTCAGTATCTACATTTGAGAATTAAGAGGTCCTAAATGGTGTTTGTCCTCAGGCGCTATGAAGAGGACATGTATTGGCGGCGTATGGAGGAAGAGCACCACTGGGATGAAAGGCGCAGAATGTCTGATGGAGGTTATCCACAGGGTCCACCTGGACCTCCTGGTCTTCTTGGAGTGAGACCTGGGATGCCCATTCCTCAACCACAAGGACCAGTGGTATGTCCTGAACTGTTATGGAGATAAAATGTGGCTTTATGCACAAGATGTATTGTACCTACAAGGATATATATATATATAAATATAAATAAATTCACTTTTAATTAGCAAGGAGGCATCAAATTTATCATGTTTAGTGCTGCCCCCGACTAAAGAAATTTCTAGTCTACTAGTAGTCCTTAAATTAAGCCATTAGTTGACTAGTCGTTTGATCATTTCATTTTAATGGTAATGGGAGTAGGGCTGTCATTTTTGTGAAAAAAAAATCCTGTTCGATTGAGACATAAGTGTTCATTGAATCGATTTTCCATGTCTACAGACGTTTCCATTTTCAACACCAAATATAGGCAAATCCACGGACAACTAACAGGCATTAGGACTAACGTTAAGGCGCTTGAGCATCAGCACAAGTCAGCAATATTTCTGATTTATTGGTGTGAAATTGTGCACAATGACAAACAGGAGTGCAACATTCAGGGATTGAAATTAACATCCGCCAAATGAGGGTAAAATTAACTTTGGCGGGTAACGCTGTCAAATCATAATTTGGCGTATTTCTATGTTTACTCACTTTGCTGGGGAAGTTCGTGTAGCCAAATCTGCGCAGATTTAGCGCAACTCGTGAGTCATGATATATTAAAATCAGCGTATTTCACAGAATCTGCGCATTTCTGGCTTACTTGAACACACTTCACTAAGCAACAAATAACGGTGCGCTTGTTCACTTGCGTTGAAGTAATAGCGAATATTAAAAAGCATTTGGTTAACAGAAAAATACATTTATTTTCCGACATCCTACATGTTCTGTGTACTGTATTGATATGTCCACCTAAAACACATTTTTGGTATTAAAAAAAGGCCATTAAAATCGATTCCCTGTTTTTGAAACTTGTGTTGGTTGGTCCAATTGATTGTGCAATCGATTTTCAAACGTAAAGTGACAGCCCTACCGGGGAGAGGGAGATGGCAACAGAAAATGGTTTCAAAGAATATTGTGACATTGCTAACTTTGTTCTACTTTACAGATAAATACTAAATGATTTTTAATTTTCTGCCCAAAGAATTCTTAAATTCATTGTTAATCTTATTAATTTTATAAATGGTTTTGCTGCTCAATATTCGTGGAAAATAAGTAGTTTCTTGAGCACCAAATCAGCATTTTAGAAGTGATACCCTACTATTAGTAGCGTAGTTGGCTTTTTGTTTTGGTTGCACAAACGGATGGCTGGTTGAAACCGTGGTCAAATGGCCCTTTCCTTTCAAAAGGTTTTCATTAAACAGCTTAATTTTGCTAGCATATCTGCTTTGAAGTGAAATTTAGTTTTGTGGCATGTTTTGTTTGTTTTTTTTTTGTTTTTTTTTTAAAGGGAATCATCAGATTTTGCTAGCATATCGACTACTGAAGTGTCATCACAACTTGGTTTATAACATGTTTTTGTTGCAGCCTCCACGTCGCCCTGATTCTTCGGATGATCGTTATGTGATGACCAAACATGCAGCCATTTACCCATCTGAGGATGAGCTCCAGGCCATCCAGAAGATTGTATCAATCACGGAGCGAGCACTTAAGCTTGTCTCTGACATCATTACTGACCAAGATACAACTGTAAAGGGCAACGAAGAGGACAAAGAAAAGAAAGAGCCTCCCAAAGACAGGTTGGAGAAGAGTACTCTGACTTTTTTCCGCTCTGCTTTGAGAAATATTAAAGCTGTACATGACCTCTTGTGCATTGCAGGGTGCTGAAAGGAGTGATGAGAGTAGGTGTTCTTGCCAAGGGGCTGCTTCTGCGAGGAGACACGCACGTCAACCTGGTCCTCCTTTGTTCTGAGAAGCCAACCAAGAATCTGCTCACACGCATTGTGGAACATCTCCCCAAACAGCTCACGGTACTGGCTCAATGCACGTAAACTGCAAAATATTAGATTTTTACCTGCAATATTTATTTCAAATGCTTTAAGGAGAGTAAACCCAAAAATGACATTTGTCATTACTCGCCCTCATGGCTTCCCAAACTCGTAAGGCCTTTGTTCATCTTCGAAACACAAATTAAGATTTTGAACTAAACCCTTTAAGGATGTAGAGTAACTGCACCACCTGTTACTGTGGTTCAAGGTTTGCTCAATCTTAAATAGATGGTTGTCTTTTTCAACACTACTAACCCATGTGTTTGTCAGATCGTAACACCGGAGAAATACGAGGTAAAGGGCTCCATTCAAGAGGCTGCCATTATCCTTACTTCCTGCACTGAGTCCAAGATGCAAGTGACCATCACCCTCACTTCACCCGTCATCCGAGAGGAGAGCCCCCGGGATGGAGGTTGGAAAAGACGTTGCTCACATTAACCGACTACCTATCAGATTAATATTTTTATGCTGATTTTGACAACCTAAAGAGCCTATCTGTTGGCACTGTGGAGATGGAAGTAGATACACTTAATACTGGCATAATTATGTTTGCACCTTTTGGACTTGGGAGCATTTAATAAAAAAATAGGTTTGAAAGTAATACATTTTAAACCTGGTATGTGCTTGAGCTTGGCCGTACATAAGTGGCCTACTGTTTTCCTTTAAAAGTTAAGCTATTGAGGTAAAGTGCCTCTTTCTGTCTTTATTCTTTATTTCATTTGAAACCTGTAATGTTCATACTATAACAGGATTGAAGCCCGTTCAAGTGGTTTCAAGTTGCTTCAGAGCTGAGTTCAACACTGCCAGGTTTTACCCAACCATCTCCAATGCCAGCAGTGGTGCTCTGGGTCCTCTCTTTGTAACACCTTTTCCAGTGCTCTTGAAGCTCTACCCAAAACAAGCATGATAAGTGTTTGCATTGTGTAAGTCTAGTTAGTCCCGGGTAAGATTCATTTTTGTTTCCTGTGTTCAAGGGAATTGTGTCCTATGCAAAATCATTTTCTTTCTCAGGGGGTCATAGAGTTTGTTCAGGGGTAGTATTATGTGCAAACAAAACGTAATTCCTGATTTAGTTCCTGAATAGAAGTGGAATGTCTACTATGTCCCCACAGGAAACAAATCTTATTTTCATCTGGTGGTGAAAATGTTCACCATTCTAAGGTCCCCTGTTCCAAAATGAAAGTGCTCCCCTGAGAGAAGCAATCCAAATATAGAGCTTGATAAATGGCAAAATTTGGCTTTCAAACAGGTGTTACTTAAATTCCCCCTTCAGATGGAAAAAAAGTATGATTAAACCAAACAAAATGCCACATTTCCCCAAGTTGTAGACTAGAGTAACCACCAATAACCCGTTTGTCTTTTTATATCCTTACAACGAAGTGTATTAGTTGGTAAGAAGTCGCTGAAAGTCTCAAATGCAGGCTTTGTGGCCATGCCACCATTCCTGTTTGGCTCCTTAGGGGAGTATCAGTCAGCTTTTGGGATGAAGGCTTTGATAGAGGAATCTTTGGTTGGACCTGGGGTTTTACAGCCTTCGGTATAAATTGAGAAATGGGGTTCTCCAAACCCTATCATGACAGGTATGCATGCAGTGATGTCCTAATCCTCTTGCTGGGAGCTTCATATTTTCTTGCCAGCACGCATTGCTGCCTTCATGTATACAAAGCTTTTCAAGTCCAGCCCAAAGCCTCCTTGCATTTCCAGCAAATTGTCTCCCATAAGAGGCTACGTCTACCAGCTCCGGAAGGATTTTTGACCAAGGTCCCCCTCCTGAATACCTTCAAACACTTTGCCACACCTACCATTGCCTTGTTAAAGTAGTGGGTTGCTACAAATACTCATCAGCTGTTAACATTACACATCTCCCTTGATACACCTGTTTTACATCATCATGATTTACACATCGGGTACCATTTGTAGCCCATTATTTTTCCAATGTTTCTGGATCAGTACATGGACTTTGTTTTTTCAATGGAATCCTCTAAGTATTTTTCATAACTTTAATACCTCAAACTTTACTCATGTAGACATTGGAATCCACAATTTGTTGTTGCCTATAGCAAAAGACTTTAAGCAGCTGACTTATCTCTTGCCATCTTTAGCCTCAACTGTTAATGGAATTGTACACTTCCTGAATACCTTCAAATTGGACTTGTGGGTTAGAATTCCACATTTAACACATCTGATACTAAACTAGAGGAACCAGTTTTTAGAATTTATTCGCATTAAAAAACAACAAATTAATGTATCCTAAAGGTCTTTTTTCTCTACTATAAGGGATAAACAGGATGGTACGTAGTTGGCAAAATGGCACAATTTGAAGAGTTTTCCAAATTAATGTTTGTAAACCTGTGATATGATGTAAAATTACATAAGATGGATGGTGTAATGTGTGAATCTGCTATTAGTAGCAATTACGGATTGTATCAGTATGACTTCTGCTAGTCTAGTTCACTATTTTAGCATTTGAAACTCATGCATTGTCGTATTCCCATCAATTTCAAATGGTGGATTGCAGAGCATTGATTTGATGAGCCATAACTGATATGGTCTTTATCAAGAGATTTTATATTGCTAATAATTATAGGGGTCATGCTCACTATATGCAAAGTACCAAAAAAATCATGAGTGCATTTCCTTTTCTAATTATGAAATCCTGCATCACTATGCCACATTCTCTAGTGCCATTTCCTCCCCCCCCAACTTCTATCCCTGAAAAAGGCATTTTAAATCAGGACTCGTATGTCCCCATCCTTTTTCTTTCAGCACCACATCAGACTAAATAGAAGTTCACCCAATGGCTACAAAGTGTAGCTGATCCATAATGTTGTTGGAAAGATCTGAAAGATTCTGCATATGGGGTGAACTGTGAAATACATATACAGGTTTTTACATTTTGAAAGCTATGTGATCAGGAGCAGACTGGTATGTGTGGCAATGTGTTTTTGGCAGTCTCTCTGACCTGGTCAAACACCCATTCCTCACCTCCATTTGACAATTCGATCCATTTTTAGATGTAACCTCGAGTATGGTGAAAGACCCAGCGGACGTCTTGGACAGGCAAAAATGCCTTGACGCTCTGGCTGCCCTACGCCACGCTAAGTGGTTCCAGGTTCGGAACATCATTTTACTTTCTTCTTGTAGCCTTATGAGATGTATTCCTTTTTATTTGTTCTTTTAAGTTGAGTCTTTTATTTTCAAATTTTAAACCTAAAAGTTATTTTTTATTTATTTTTTGGGAGGAAAGTGATACAAGGATGCAGTATAAAATTTGGTCATTACACTATTTTTCCCATTTTGTTTTTGTATATATGAGCTGATTTGATCCTAACAAATTAAGCATCCTTGCATACATGTCATTTATTCATTATTATATTATATTAAATACTACTAAGCATGTAAAATGATTCCATAAGGCTGCAGAATACCTTTGCATAAAGTGTCATCGATAAGAGCTTTCATGTTGAGCTTTTGTTTTTATTTTGTGTTTTTTTTTTCTTTTATTTTTCTTTTTTTTTCTCTTTTTTTCTTGGGAATAGGGATTGAGAGGAAAGGAATATCTGATTAGTTTACTGTGTTGCCATCTCTGCAAATACACAGGCAAAGTAAAGCAGATTTCCTTGACTGCTTCAGTTCCTATGCAACTACTCTTGCAAACTGATCTTTTGTAAAAATGAAAGTATATGTTTGTGAAGTATTTGTCAATTGAGGTCAAGGTTTACAAGATTACCAAGGAGTCATTCCAAGTGAATCTTGCAAACTTTGAACTCTTGTACTAATGGTGAGGTAAAATACTGCTGGGAATGGCAGCTTAAAAAAAGTAAATTGGTCCAGCTGTTTTTAAACCAGTTAAAAGCTTCCATTGTGAACAGTAGTGTTGCACCTCTCTCTGAACTCTGACATGTTATGTCTTTACTCTTGTGCGTTAACTAATCTTGACTTCACTTCACTGCACTGAAGGCTAGGGCTAATGGGCTCCAGTCATGTGTCATTGTCATTCGAATACTGCGTGACCTGTGTCAGCGGGTACCCACCTGGTCTGCCTTTCCTAGCTGGGTGAGTAAAGACAGAAATACCTGGCCATTGACCATTTGCACATTTTTCTTTTCATACATAGTTAGTGTTGGGGAGTAGACGCTTAAAAGTGTGGTCATATTTGTAAAATTTTGCAGTAAAAAGACCCTTTTTTCTATTGTCAATAGTTTAGTAAACGTCCTTTTCAAACCAAGTAGGTCTGTGAATCCGACCAACTTCACAGACCAGTTATGAAATCTGCAAGGGGTTAATCTTTCACCCTCATGCAGAAAATCCTGATTGTGTTCAGTTGACCTAAGATGCAAGTAGACCTCCTGTCTACATTACTCACGATTTCATACGTTACTGGAAAGCAAGCTTGAAAAGCTATCCTATTTATAAGGCCTTTCCTACAACCACCATGTTAAGGTCTGAATATTTTAAGGGATCACCAAGCCACCTTGGTCTAGCTTTGTTACGTGTAATTTAGCATCCCTTAGACTGTTGTTATAGAACCACTGTCCTGCAGAGTTTTGCTTCATCTAGGGATGTCAATTTTCACAAATTCCCACGATCGATCGTCGTTCAAATTAACGATCAATTAATCGTTAGCCTTAATACTGCGCTATGCGTGTGCTGCAGTGTCATATGGCCAACAGCATGAGGGTCTGCAAATGCTGCTCAAAACGCTCTGTTCCTCACCAAATTAATGAATGTTTTTTTTAATATAAATAAAGGGCTAGTATGATTGTAAAATGTTTCGATTGTGATTGATAATTAAATTATTTAATAATCAAATAAAACTACTATATAACGTGTCACCAACCCCGCCTCAGATGCGCTTGTCAGAATGTGTGCCTGTTGTGGTCGTGCTGTTCCTGAAACAACGCACTGAAAACGGCAACTAAACACAATCAATTCACAACGAATTAATGAAATAGTGTTCTCATGTTATGTAATATGACAGTCCCAAATTAATCATCGTTATTATTAGTCGTGCATTGCTGCTTGAGCGGCGCGCGCTGTATGAATAACCGTTGAGCACTTTGCTAGCGCGTTATTTAACTCAAAGAAACACATCCTATATGAGATTAATCATATATACAAAATAAACATTACAATTTATATCTGCACAAAATGACGTGAATGCACAAGTGAACTTGAACTAATTACGTGCCATTCAGAATGACTCGTGTGGACGCGCTCTTCCTGGAACAACGCGACACGGCAACTAAACCCAAATAATTCACATTTTATTACAATATTGCTTTCTTTATAATGTTAAATAATATGACAGTCCCAATAGTCATTATTAGTCATTATTATGATCAATAAGTTTTATCGATTAAATGTATTATCGACAATTAATCGATCGTCGATTTAATCGTTGACATCCCTAGCTTCATCCCTAATCAAACACACCTGAACGAGCTAATCAAGGTCTGAAGGGTTACTAGAATACTACTGGCAGGTGAACTTTTATCAGGGTTGGACAAACTCTGCGGGACTGGCTCTCCAGGACTGACATTCAACACCCCTGCTATAGAGGTTGGAAAAGCATAATGCTGCTTTTCAGTCCTACTTAATTTTATCATCATCCAGTCTTCCTCTTATGAGTAAACTGCTGCTTAATGTGCCATTTTAATGGCAAGTGTTTGATATTGTGGATTCTATTAAGTGACTGTTGACTTTTCCAAGGCTATGGAGTTGCTGGTGGAGAAGGCCATCAGCAGTGCCTCTGGACCAATGAGCCCTGGAGATGCTCTGCGACGAGTCTTTGAATGTATTTCCTCAGGCATTCTGCTGTCTGGTAAGAGGGCCCTCTGTTAATATCTGAAGCTTTTGTTGATAGTCAGAAAATTATTCATTTTATACAATCAGTTTTTTTTTTCCCATTGCATAAAATGAATATAATTTTCTGACTATCAACAAAAGCTACAAATATTATCAATTGCATAAAATGAAAATGTGGGATGCATTAATTTACTGACAATTTAGTCATATTGTTGCATAAATTCAACTTGAGAATCTAGGTGCTTAATTTAACATGTTTCTCTATATGCCTTTCCTTGTAATGTAGGTGCTCCAGGATTGATAGACCCCTGTGAGAAGAATCCAACAGATACACTGGCTAGCATGGAAGAGCAGCAGAGAGAGGACATAACGTCAAGCGCTCAGGTGGAGTACACAGTAACTGCTTTGAAGAGAATTTTCGTCATGCATTGACTTAATTTAAATGTATTTTGACAATTATTGTATAATTATGCATGCTGTTATGGTCTCGTATTAATCGAGAGGTACATTGAATTTTTATTTGTTTGTGTATTGACCAGCCGCTTTCTCCACAGTTTGCCTTGAGGCTGCTGGCGTTCCGTCAGATTCACAAGGTTCTGGGTATGGACCCCCTGCCCCAGATGAACTCACGCTTCAACGTACGAAATAACCGCAAGAGGCGTCGCGATAACAGTGATGGCACTGATGGATTTGAAGCAGAAGGAAAGAAGGACAAGAAGGACTACGAGGGGTTCTGAAGTGCACTACAGTACAACTAGCCCTGTTCACCCTGCACCCGTTTTAAATTCTGTTTATTCCTGGTATACAGAATGCTTTTTTTTTTGTTGATCTCTGTGCATGCCGATTATATATTTTTAAGAACTAGTAAAGATCTGATTATGGCCACTTGGGGAAATGCCAGACTCTAGCCCATCTCAGTTGTTTAGTCTGGTGTCTTGTTTAAAGATTGGAGATGCGCACAATCTAGAGAAGTCGAGCCTAAGTTCATGCTACTTTTAATACATTGGATGTAATCTTTCCCCATATTTGGATCTCTTATGAGTTTCAGGCTAGGCATTTCTAGAAGTTTGAGCTGCGCACTTATGTCCATGTGGAACCGATTCTTTAAAGTCCATCTTATCCTTCCAGTTACACATGTAAAGTAACTTTGACAATGGCTTTCTTGGCATTGCAATAAATTGTTTAGGTGTTTTTCGTAATTTATTTTGTTTAGAGACATTCCTCTTAAAAACGCAAGATCGAAGATAAGATGGTTGGTTTATGCAACAGGTTTGTCCTGTTGTGATGAATGTGTTAACTTTGACTGGATGTGGATTTATACAAGCATGTATTTTCCATTGCTGGTACATTCTGAAGGCTGGGTTGGCTTTTAACCATTTGTAAATTTGTCATTGGCTAACTAATATCCTTGAAACTTCTCTAGGACCTCATTCCTTCTATATGCTTGCAAGTGATGTAAAGCTGCACTTGTCCCAAAGTTAGGCTGTAAGTTTGCTGATAGCTGTGCCTCTGTGGTGTAGCTCTCGACACCAACCGTTGAAATCAGACCTGGGCCAAATACCAGAAGTATCCACCAATTGTAAATTTAAGGAATCTTGAAGTTACAGGCCCATTTCAGATTAGTTATTAACACAAGGAAGTATTCAAACGGTGATATTTGGGAGTGTTTTAAGGTCAAAGACTTTTTGGTTTGTTTTCCTATAAATCTTGTAATTGACCCAGGTCTGCCTGTGTTTTGTGTTCATAATATTGTAAACCCTAAATGTATCTGTAAATGTGATCATATAACTATGATCTCTAATATATGATCATTTAAAAAGCCTGTATCTAATCTTGCAATAGATCTTCAAAACAAATGCCTGTATGGTTTTAAAGCACAGGAATGTTGTTTTTTATGTTTTGTTTTTATGGATTTTGTTTTACTGGTTTATAGATGTGTAGTTGCTTGCTGTTCACTTTGATTTCTGGTTCGGGTTTGTTGATGGGAGGAACAAAAGTGAAAGATCTGTGTTGTAACTGCAGATTGATGTAGACTTAACCTTTGATGCTTGTCATTCACTGTCAAGGTACTACTACAATGATTATAATAAACACATTTCTAAAATGATTATACATTCTATTAAATATAACTGAAATACATGTAGTGTCATCTTCAACCAGAAGTTTTAGTTTGGTTTATCTTTATTGGTTTCGTTTGCTTTGATATTTCATGTGTAACTCTCAGATTAAAGGATTCAAATCTAATCTTTTTTTGTGTATTACTTCTAGATTGCCTCACAGGTGCTTGTCATCTTTCCCGTTAATTATGCTAATGAGGATCCACTCTGCACTGATGAATTGAGTGAAAATGAGAGAAGCACTAGATGTGCAAACGCAAAGCAAAATAAAAAAAAATGAAAGATGTTGAAGCATAAACCACCTCTAACTTCAGGGCGTAGGCTATTTTGAATACGACTACTAATTTGTTCAGCAACGAGGAAGCGCATAAGATTGAAAGCCTCTGCATCCAATGAGCAAAAAGCGGCTTGTTCTTGACCAGAGTATAAAATGGACCGTTTGTCCATAAAGAGCCAATGCCATCGAATGGGCGCGGTTTGCTGTCAGAGCAGGTTTGTTTTCCAACCAAAGGAAATCCGCGCTTACTTGTGCAAAGAGAGAGGGAGGTTGTGTTCGCACTCTCCCGGATTTCCACCTGACTGCTCGGGAAGCGGGATACTGTGGCACAATGTTGAGTTTGGGGAGCGGAGGAGCGAAATCTTCTAAACCGTCGTTTGTGTCTTATGTTACACCCGAGGTAAGCGAAAGCTTTCAAGTAAGTTAGTAGCCTAATACACTTTGGCTACGTTGTTTTCAAAACCAGCCGGAGACTTGACTATAACGAGTTGAAACAGCGGACAGTCGTGCACTCGGCGGGGTTATTGTGCCATGCTGAAGTTGACAATGTTGACTTGTTCTAGTGGTTTAAAGACTAACAGGGAAATCTCATTTTTGTGTACGTTTCGTTCACAAAGGAAAATGCCTTGACCGAGCAACAACGCATTTTCATTCAGTTACATTTCAAAGTTGACTGCTTTTGCACTGACGACTAAAATTTAGTTCTATGGACTTTTTAAAAAGTTTACAAATTGAAAGTCCTCAACTTTACAATTCAGTCTGCTTAGAGTTAGTAATCCAAGTTATTGAACGATTTTATGTTTATTGACACGACTCACGAGTGTCTTCACTTGCCTTTGACAGTTGATTGTGTTTGATTTCCTTTCTTGGTTAATGTTTTCAGAAAGTTGCAATGCGTTGTAGTTTGTGTGTGTGTGAGAGAGAGAGCGCAGGACGTCCTTTTAGAACCGATGTCATGGGTTGTGTCTCGAGGGACAATAAGACGAGTTCTTGTTGTTCATTAATGAAAGCATGATGGTAAGAATTGTACTCAATATTGAAATAATAGAAAGGTAAACCCCTTATTTTATCAATGTGTTTCATCCATTGTATGAGAGATTAGTAAATGAAAACATTACAAGACTATAAAATAATTCAGTAGGTGTAGTAGACTAGTTCACTCAAAAATAAAAACTGTCATTATTTACGCATGTATTTCGGACCCTGTATGACTTTCTCTGTTCGTTGGAGCACAACATGAAAAGATTTTGTGTAGCTCAAACTGTAGCCCACCACACTGGTGCTTGCAACGCCAAGGTCATGGGTTCAAACCCAAGGGAATACCTGAACTGATTAAATGTGTACCTTGAATGCAATGGAAGTCACTTTGGATAAAAAGTAAATGTTGTTGCTGTAGGCAGAATGACTGTTTCAGCCACTGTTACATTTCATTTTTTTTTTGCATAGTATAATAAAACCTGTAGCTGTAGTTTGCCTTTTTTCCAACTAATTGTGTCAGATAAATACCTTGACCATTTTTTGTTCTTCCCTGATATTCAAAATATTTTAAAACATAAAAAATATATATTTTCCTCATATTTTGATTGATTAATTGAACTTGTAGGGTCATTAGAAACACATCCCCTCCAGACATCACTTTTGGCCACTACTGTACAGTAAACTATCCCTTCATTGTAATGAATGACAGTGTATGTTTCTCATACCTACTTATATTCTTATACAGGCCTATACTTTTCATGCAGCAGTTTTAATTTTTGCTACAGAGCAGATGTCCTGTAGATTTATTCACTTATTAGCATCTGGCACAGTGTGAAATGTGACCTGATGTGTTTGGCATTATATTGCAATATGATTCCTGTGAAAATGTTATTTAGTAAGATATATTTTATTAGTTTAGTAAGATAAGTTTATAGTTCTATTATAATTGTATTGCTCCTGTTTTCTCTAGGAAATAAAATTGGAGAAAGACCTGCCAAAGAAGGAGAAGCATCCTGATTTGCTACCAGGTAAAAAAATGTAATCCCTCAGACAATGTTCTGCTATCTCAGGTTTTTCTTTGTATTATTGTCAGTTAATCTAAAATAAATTTTTGTGTCAGTGGTACGCTGGGTGTAATTCTCAATCCAGACTGTAACTTCCTGAGATTTCATTTAGTGGAAGTTTTGCAGACAGAAAAGTGGGTAATGTTCTAAAACACTGACAGTATTTCTTCAAAGCTCTGCACACCACAAAACAAGACCGTAATTGGCATTGTGCTTATGTCTGACATTGTATTATTGTGTCTAAAGCCTTGTTCATTCACACTCTCTGTCCAAATCCGATTATTTGTGTATACAACTAAAATCAGATCTAAATGATTGACTGTCCACACTGTGTATCGTAACTGTTCAGATCTGATTTGTGTGTCCCGTGGTTCTCTTTAATTTTCTGGAATATCTGCGTTGGTTTCCATTGCAATGATGTTTCTTTGGAAGGACTATGCCAAAAAACAACATGGAAGAGTTTGCAATGTTGTGTTTTAGAATATGACAATGTGTAGCTGCAGTGCTGAACTACTGGTCTTGTGTTCATAAATGGAGTGGCTGTGGAGAGAGTCCCCTGTTATATATTCTTGGGGTTGAACATTACAGGGGATTTTTCTTGGACTACACACACCTCCACTGTTATTGGAAAAGCACAACAACTTCTTTATTTTCTGAGGAGATTGCCTCAGAAACTTCTTGCGAAGTGTTATCGATGTGCAGTGGAGAGAGTGCACTAACTTATTGCATCACATCTTGGTACGGTAGTTGTACAAGAGAGGAAAAGAGGGCTCTGCAACGATTTGACCAAAATGGCACAAAATATCATCGCCACATATTACCATCAGTTGAGGACATTTTTTTGTCCAGATGCCAGAGAGCAGAACTTCAAAAATTGTCAGAGATCCCACTCACCCTGCATAGGCACACTACCTCCCTCCGGGTAGGAGATACAGGACAATTTACTCGTACCACAAGACTGAAAATTAGCTTTTTTTGCTAGAGCTGTGCAACTATTGAACACTTCCTAAATGGTTTCCATCTATAAATTATATTTGTAATTGCACTACACACTTTAAACAGTTGTTGCTGTTTTCTACCGTACTAATTGTTTTCTGTATCTTTTTTTAAAACTTTTTATCTATATTGACATTTTTAGTGTTGTACTTTTTGTTAATTGTTTTTTTTTATGTAAATATCTGAGAACATATTCTCAACAGAAACAGAGACCAGCATGAGCTTCTTTTTTCCGTTTCTTCCGCGCAGTGAAATAAGTGAAGACACCACATCACTGGATATGCATAAAAATTGGATTTGGACTGACAGTCTGAACAGGGCTTATGTGACTTGACTTTGCTGATCTGTTGCATCTTAGGTGAAGTGGTGTTCTGTAGCGCCAACCCCATTCTCAAATACACTCAAGATGACCTCTCCCAGCGTGGCATCTTTGGCACGTTGTTCTGCACCAATTTCCGGGTTACGTTCTTAAGTGATGAGCTGACACAGGAAGAGACGGTAAGGACACATGGCAGGGCTGTAAAAACCAGACCTGATTTCATGAGAAAGGTTTACTGTTTCACGAATGGCAATTTCATTTAAAATTTGATTTGTACAAAAAAAGTAAGGTTTTTAGAAAAAAAAACATGAAGGCCCACCCCTAAACCTAACCCTCAGTGGGGTATAAACAAATCATATGAAAATATACTAATGCGATCATGCAAATTCACCACAACGTAAAATAGTTACAAATTGACGAGAGCGATTTCCTGTTCATAGTATAAAAAAATAATCAACATCTATATATTCAGAAAAAAGAGGTCTAATGTACTGATAATTCACATCTACTGAATGAATAGCAGAATGCTATCACGTAAGCAACAATGTGTCATTTCTAATTCAGGCTTACCGAACAAAGAACCACAGTGCTTTTAAAAAAAATATAATGTACTTCCTGTATGTAGACTGCAGCATTCTTGTACATAGTCTGGTTTGAAGAGAAGATAACGTGATCTAGATGTTTATATAATGGTAATCTTAATGACGAGGATGCTATTTATTAGAGGTATTTATCAATTAAACATTTTTATGAAAAATCTATGCAGATAAGGTTAAGTGAGGAGTAGCGGACAGGTCAGAAGGCATGACTAAATGTGTTAATAAAAGTTGGTATTGTTTTTATTTATAACTGTGCTAAATTAACTAATTAAAATGACTGCCATACTATACTATTACAAAACAATTTCACGTGCATCCGAAAGATTAGACTATATATGGTAGATTGTAGAGAGATTGGGTAAATGATAGTGTACAGGAAGATTCTGTTGCTTCAAAAGCTTTATAGCCAAAATAAATCAAGCACTGCGGATCGGCTTATATTGTTGGCTCCTCTGTGATAAATACTTTTTCCTCATTTATAAGTCAGGTTTGGATAAAATCAGCTGCTAAACGAGTAAACAGAAAAAGTGTGAATCACACTTTGTTGAAACATTGGGTGTCTTAAGAGCATGCTCTGTGACCTTGCATGAGGAACTGTGCTGTGAGTGCTCTCACTTTAGCTGCCATTTCAGGAACTGTGTCTCGCTTGTGTGACTCGCTAGCAGTGAAATTCTGGTGGGAAACCAGTGACTTACAGCAGGCTCAAATGTTTAGGTTTTCATGTAGTGCCAGGTATTTTTGTTTTCAGTTCGTTTTTTGCTTTTTTGCATGTTGACCAACGTCGGTATATGAAGATGTAACTAATCTAATCAGTAATCGTAAAAAGCTGCAAAACAATGCTTTAATGTTGGTTGTTATCAAGAGGTTTCATTGGCTACTTTCAGATTTCTATTTGGATGTGGCTAAGCAGGAAGTGATTTTAACAAATAAAATAATGTGTGAAAGTTTGATGCAGCACACTGAACAAGGCAAGAGCATCTGCCTTTTCTGTTAGTTACTGTGTGCTGTATAAAAATGCACCTTTCACAGCTTTCACATTTGTTAATCACTCTTTCACAAGCATTATTTACTTTGGTATTGTCTGCATTCTGAAAGTTCAATAAGAGGCTGTTGTGTCACTCACCTTTGTTCCAGTCCAAGACCTTTAAGAACAAACTCTATGGAGAAAATGACATTCCATTAATGTGTGTGGATCACATCTATGGTGGTAATAATCGTTTTTACTTTTTATCATTAATGATTATAGGGCTGTTCATGTTTTAAAAGGAATGTTTTTATTTGAATGTTTGTCTTCTGAAAAATGTTTCATTTCTTTTAAAGTTTATGATGAAAAAAGGAAACTGATAACAGGAAGCCTTGTGAAGAACAAATACCCATCCAAAATAATAATTCACTGTAAAGATCTACGCGTCTTTCAGTTCTGCCTAACATTCACCAAGGAGGAAGATACAAAAAAGGTAATTTGTTTAACATGAGGACTGAAATGTATGTACGGTTTAAAGAGAGTTATACATTTCCTTGTGCATTTTTTTTTGTGTGTGTGTGTGTGTGTGTCAGATCTTTCAGGGTATTGCTCACCATTGTTTGGAGGAGAAATCTCTAAAGTGCATTTTTGCTTTTTCCTATGCTGGGACACCAAGCCCAGGTACAGATTTTTACCTCATATTAGAGGCTTTCATTTTGTTACTATTCTTACTTTCCATATTTTCACTTGTTGGTTAAATACAGCTGTTGTCTGAGTATCAATTATCTGATAATCCACTAAGCACATGTAACCACTAATGCAACATTAGGGAAAACATCACCATGAGAAGTTCATGAAGGCACACTAATGCAGAACATGAACTTTGCACACATCTGAAATGCAGACATGCATCCAGCACTGGACTTCTAGCACCAACTGCTAAATTCTGATCATAGTCTAGGCAACTGGAATTCAACAGATGGTTGCAAGAACAACAGTCAGTGTCTCTTTATAGACATTATATATTCCAGATCATCTTTCTGGAATTTAGTGGCTAAACAAGGATTAATATGTATCAGGATAAATATATATATTTCATGAAATTACAAAAATGACATGGTATTTAATGTGCAGTAATTTGAGAAGCAAAAAAACAAGTGTTATTAATTTGTAACTGATGCTTTTTAAAATATCCCAAGTCTTCATTGTCAGCTTGCTAGCAAAGTTAATGACAAACTTTGTTGAAAAACTTATGCATGTGATCAGGGCTTGACATTAACTTTTGTGCCCACCAGCCTTTTTCCAAAGTTACTAGCCACACAGCATTTTCACTGGCCACAATTCTGACATTGATAACATGGGGAAAAACTGCCATATAGATATTTTTAATACGATCTCATAATTTGGCAGCATGTATATTAGGGTGCTGGCACTTTAAGACCTGACGCATGGATCCATTATACTGTTACACATGCGTTTTCTTTCTCAACAACTGACTGCGTTTACGTGAATACTCGCCAAGTATTTGACTGTTGAAGTGCAATTGGCAGTGAAAAATAACTCAATATAGTACTGACAGGTGGCTTTATGTGTGTGCACTTTGGGTGTGAACACAAAATCTGCCTGAATAAGTAAAATGATGTGCAATCCCACACTGAAATTCAAGCCCTGTAACACCAACAATATCCATCCGGAGCAAATGAAACGGGTGAGTGAGGGGAGGCATGTTTGTGTGTCAACTCACTGTCAGAGAGATGTGAGAGCTAGAAAGCACGGCTTGAATCGTGTATCTATTCTGCGGAAAATGAGTATTGGAAGCATTTCAGATATTTCCGTATCTGTTTATCGAAAAAATTATATTTTTGACAACACTACATTGCACTTAGTTTATTATTTCAGATGGCTTTTTAAAAGACTTAAATTAAAAATGTATTATATATATATATATATATATATATATATTAAATTCAATCCGCCAAAGTGGCTAGTAGGATTGACTGTGTTACATGCCACTGCAGAAATATACCCGCATATGGCGGGTTGGCGGGTTAATGTCAAGCCCTGTATGTGATCAATAACTCTAAGATTTGGTGACAACACAGCACTGGTCAGTAGAGAGAGTGAGAGTTCCAACAACTGTTTCAAAACTCTCTCACACTTGCCCCCTAGACTATCAGACTAGTTTTAGAATGAAGGATCATTTTATTTAGTTTTTTAAATAGCTTAACTCTAATTAGTTAACTTTGGAACAACACAAGATGCTATTTGTATTTGCAGAAATGCAAAGGAAACGGGAGACAATTATGTTTGAGTCACCAGAGGACTGGACACAGGAAATGAAACGGACCAAAGCGAAATGCAGATTAGCGACAGAAAATGAGAACTTTGAACTCTCTCAAAGGTACTTAATGTTGTTGTTGATGGCTATAAAGTATCTGATAAAGTCTTACTACTGTTTTTATTACAAGGTGCATTTTCCTTAACGAGATCTCTAATCTCTAATCTATCATAGTCTTTATGTGCTACTGACCTATATTTTTGTTTGATCAATCCTACACTGTTTATATTTGGGTTGTTCAAAACTACTGTAAATAGTTTAATATTTAATCCGTTTTTAAAAGTTAAATAGTCCTGCAGTGAATAAATGTGAATTTTCAAAAGAAATCCAATGTATTCTCTCAATTAATTTAGGATAAAATGCATGCATCTATATTAATTATTAAAGAATTAGCTAAATTGTTTTCAGTGATCTATAGCATGTCACACATTGAAAATGTTAATGTGAAATAAATGTATCCAACAAAGACACTGCTCTGACATTGTCTTTAGGTTACCGAAGTACTTTGTCATCCCATCAGCACTACAGGATTTATTCAGCTATCAAGGGAAGGGATTGCCAGTGAGTTAAGGATTTTATCTTAAGAGAATATAAACAGTTAAAAAAAATTAGAAATGTTATTATAATTGTAATGTTGGCATTTGTGTAGTTGAGGTCAGTTGCCTGTTATTTTCCTCTTTAGATCTGGTGTTGGTCTCATCACAGTGGTTGTGCTCTCTTCAAAGCATCTTTCCCACCTATGACACAGGAAGAAGGGGATTTCCAAAAGCACTTGGACACGTAATGGATTATAGTTTTTGACTCCTATTTATCCTCTGGAATCAGCCAAACTGCTGTGATATGGTTATTTGTGCCCTGAGTTTCTGTGTGTTTAGGTGCTGACGCTCAAGGGCACTGTTTTTTATCAAAGAACAACATGCCAGTATGTTATCTAGTAGTGCTCTAGACACCATCAGCATGAACCAATATAACCTTTTTGAGATGTAACATGGTGTTCACAGCAAATAAAAAAAATATTGTCTTATTTTGACTGTCACTGGTAGCTTCACATTGACAAAGTCTGTTTTTTTGTTTGTTTTGTTTTTGCAGAATGATAAATGCAGTCGCACATAATTACCTCTACTCCGTAAAAACAGAGGACCTCTCAGAATCCCTTCCTACGATCCTAGACATCCAGCAGTCATATAACAAGTTCAAACAATTCTTTCTTATAGGAAAGTCACAGAATACACTGAAGTCTCTTTTATAAGGAAATGTGAACAAATCCTCAAATATTAAATGTAAGGATGGGTATTTTGTTTGCAGTCACTTTATAATGACTCGATTTTTATTTTTTGTCTCTTAGATAATTCAACAGATTTTTGGTTGTCAGATGTGAAATGGTTCTCTTCCCTTGAAAGCTCAGGATGGCTAGACATTATTAGGTCAGCTTACATTAATACTAGTAAATCACACAATAATTTTTTTTAGCAGACTATGAAACCATTAACAAACTGTATTTAATGTCCTCAACAGACAATGTCTCCACAAAGCAGTAGAGGTGGTTGAATGTATTGATAAAGACAACACAAATGTCCTTGTAACAGGTAAGTCAAGCATGTTTCAACTATATTGACTTATATTTCCATACATTGTTTTGATTGTTTGAACAATCTGACATGTTAGCCAATACTGTGAGTTTGGGATTGGACCACCTTTAAAAAATAAAGTACTTTTAAACCTCGATGGATCGACCTTTGTGACTTTGAGATTGTATCCCCTGATGTTTTCTGTTGTTATTGATTGATTGCAGAGGAAGAGGGAACAGATCTGTGCTGTGTGATCTCCAGTCTGGCTCAGATCATGCTGGACCCTTATTACAGAACACTGTTGGGTTTCCAGAGTCTGGTGCAGAAGGAGTGGGTGGCTGGTTGCCATGCCTTCCTGGATCGATGTAATCACCTCCATCAGAAAGACAAGGAGGTAATTATTGCATGCTCGTTCTTGCCTGTTGTTTCTTCAGAGGCTTAGTGAAAATGTTACTGTTCTATATTTTCCTATTTGTATTATTCCTAACCTCTGAGATTTAAAGGCTTTTTTCCCTGCAAACCTGTCTTTTATGAGGTTGTAAAATCATGTCATGTCTAATGACACGTGTATGAAGATTACTGAACAAATCCTCAAATATCAGCATTTCACATTTGCCTGTTGAACCGATCTCCAGCACTAGAATCATGTCTTTTGTTCCACCCTACAGACTTTTTCTTCTCATATAAAAAATCACCTAAAACCAGTGTCCATTTATTTACCTGTTTTATAAGTAACAATGTGATCTACATAATATACAGTCAACCGGTCACTATTCATAGTTTTCAGTCACGCTGCTCGTGAGGAGACGTGGAGAGCAAAACAACTAAACTGCAGAACAGGCCTGTCAATTTTCCATCTGTTTCAAGCCACAAATATTTAGATCAGCTCTCAAAAAAACAAAGCAAGATGGTTAAGCATTTTCTTTATAAAGGTTTTCTACACTTAAAGGAAAACACTTAAAGAAAATTGCGCATTGTATTTATGTTCTGGTTTGACCTGCTTGCCTGACATAGCCATAATCATCATAATATCACTGTCTTACTCTTACTACATTAGTACTTTGTACAAACCTGGTAAAAAATAACACGCAGGCAATGGAGGAAAGCCCTGTTTTGCGTTCCTATCCACCTTATTTTTTTACTTAAGAGCGTGCACAGCCGTATTGATTGTATCTGGCTTCTGGTGTCATTCGCTTCCAGTTATTTTACCTGTACAGAAACAGCCCATTAAACTGCTTTATATTGCAAACTTTTATTTATTATTTTAATTTCCTTATCATAATCATAAACACATCAGTTTATAGCGCAAATAGTTTTACAGTTTACAGCACTTTGTAATTCTTGTAGTTATTTGCCCATGGTCTCTAATGAATTGGAATTCTCGCACATTCAAGAAAAATGTACACTTCCGTGTTGCAAAATAAGGTGGATAAGGATGTGCCGTAACATGAAAAATAATAATTGCAAAATAAATCCCTTCAGAATGAGACCATCTTGATCTCCCTACTAAGATTTATTTAGCATCTTAGCGATCATCAATCATGATTGATGATCTGTTCTCATCTTCGTTGTCTTTTTAATTAGATTCTTGTTTCTTAATGCGCAGTGTCATTCTCCAGTCTTCCTCCTATTCCTGGAGTGTGTGTGGCAGCTTGTTCACCAGCACAGCCCGGCTTTCCAGTTCTCAGAGACTTACCTGACTGTGCTGTCCGACAGTGTTCACGTGCCAGTCTTCAGCACCTTTCTGTTCAACTCTGCCCATCACAGAGAAAGTGTTATGAAGGTAGACCTTATGTATTTTATGTTTTAAAAAATATATATTATGATGTTGTGATTGCAGCTTAGAGTCAGTTTGCTACACTATTTTGCATTTTGAGTACCACATTCACCGTTCTGCCAGATGGACAGTCCTCTATAGAAGTACAGTGGCTCAAAAGAAAACAGTCAGCCCTCTGTAATGCTGTCGTTAGTCTACGTGTACTCAAAAGTTAGTGGGCGTTGCCTCCCTGACGCAGTCGGCACGCCTTCTGCTGACTGCCTGTGCTTGATTGTCTTGGCAGGCCGAGTCACCACTTGGACAAAGCAGCACATTGAGCTGCCCTACAGTGTGGGACTGGTCTGTGCAGTTTGACAACAAGGCCCAGAATTTCTTCTTTAACCCACTGTATTCAGAGAAGGTGAAACATGAGAAGACTGTACGGAAACCTCACAAGCCCAAGGTGAGAGGATTAAATGCTATCTCTTATCTGGTTTAGGGCCTGTTTACACCTGGTCTCTTCCTGTGTTTTTGCTGATTGAAATCTGATTCTTTAAAACAATTCCATTTACACTTAGCCACATAAATGTGTCTCCGCAAAACGAATATAAATCCGATCTACAATTCCCGGGCTATATGCAAATTTAACGGAAATCACGTCAACGAAAGTAACAGATATGAGCTGCATTTTATTTATCATCAGCTTATTTCAAGATCAAAGACCACAATAGGAGAGAGAGCGCCGTCAGGACTGGTAAGATCATTTAGTCTCACTACTTTTAATGAAGATGATTGTGTGTTGAACGGCTGCGACTTGCTTTCAGTTTAATTCGCAGCAGTTTGCACGTCGGCTTGCTGAAGAGATACTGAAGCGATGCGTGTTGCTGTGGCGCTGTCATATCTGGCTAGAACATGTCATATAGCCTGCAACACGCGCTCACACGTTTATTTTTTTACCGTTTTGGGAGGAGTCAAATTTACAAATGTGGTTTCAACAACCAGATGCATTTACACTTGTCCAGTTTCATCTGGAATGCATCTCTTATCATCTGCTGAAGTGGTTTGAGCGATCGCATTTAAATCCGTCTCGAAAGCGTTTTGGAGGGCATTTACACCTGGTATTTTCACAATCAGATCGCCATCTGACCAGGTGTAAACAGGCCCTTACATAATTTAATAATGTAGGGAAAGATGCCCTGCCCCCAATAGTTAAAAGAACAGTGTTAATTTACTGTAATGACATTTAAGGTTTTATAGCACAAAATAAAATGCATCTGATATCATGTAAAACATAATGATTGATGTTTTAAAATTTAAATTAAAATTACTTTAATTTAAATATTCTATATTTGTTAATACATTTTTAGGATTACTTGAATTATTGCATAATGATAGATCAATCAAATAACAGAATCTCACTTAGTGACATCTGAATTGCACTGTTTAATCTGAATTATGTACAGACAAAATCTAAAATACTGAAAATGTTTAAATGTGATAGGTAAGAATAGCAAGAAACTATGAATTTAGATCAATAGTGATGCCACTGAGTTAGCCTACACTTTATGATAAATAATACAAACTATTTTTATTTAGTCCCACCCTAGGCTTTTTTTTTTTATTATCATTTTCATTTCACTCAGATATACTTCACAACTGGGAAGAAAACTCACATTTTTTTTAATTTCTTGCTTGCTTTTAAATAATAAAAACACCCAATTTTTCACTTTTTTACCTTTTGCTTCAAAATAAAAAAAAACAATTAGTTGCCATAGAAATCTATGTCAGATGGAATAAATCTCACAAATGCTGATTGAGTTTAGTGTCATCCATTGTCAAAAAAAAAATGAAAGGTGGGATGGGCATCTTACCCTAATTTTGTGTCTTTGGCTTATTTAGTTTGTCTAACTTTGCTCTTCATATTGGATAATATCTAAATTGAGTTCATTCTGTGCATAAATTGTTGCAGACGTAATATTTAAATAGTTTTTTATTTTAAAATGTACAGCACCAAAGACAGTTATCCTTACCCAGCGCAGCCTTCAAAACCCCACCCAAGAAAGGTTTCTTTAAGGAGGAGGCCGACAGCCTTAAAAAGAAGCTACGAGTGAAGCGTATCAGTCGCTGGATGGGCTCTCCTGACTCTCCTGTGGCCGCCACCCGTGAGTTCTACGAGTCCTGGCAACGGCGTCCTCTGGACTATCACGGCCTCCTGCTCCCCAGTCTGGATGGACCGGCTGTCCACGTCTGGATGCAGCGCTACGTGCGCTGGATACCTGAGGTGCACATCCAGGGCGGAGGCTCCATGGCCGTCATGACCAAGCTTATGGAACTTCTAAATCAGGTGCAGGATCTGAAGCGTGTGCTGGAGCAGAGAGACGCATCACAAGCTGCTAAATTTGATCACCGTCCACACCTTCAGCACCGGCTGCTCTCGTTCGGCTCCTCAGGACGATTGACATCTTCATTCCCCTTTGCTTACAGCCGGAACCGATCTTTCAAGCCCATCATTCCTACAGGTCTAATGCAAAGCCTTATGGTAACTGACAACTTAGCTAGTCAGGAGGATGAGGCCAGTTAGGTTGTGAGTTTGATTTAACAGGGAATCTGTTTTCACCCATATGTTAAATATTTGTCCATATATTATTCAATTATAATTATAATATAAATCTGGATTATATTGGCCTCGTCAGATCCAGATTAAAATCCTGATGATGGTCCTTAAAATGCCTTTGGCTCTAAAGCAGGTCCTTTTGGAAAGGAAAATAGGCTTTTGTCAAACCAATTGTGCCCTATTATATTAAAAACATAATATGAGCCTTCAAACAGGATTTAAGTTCTTTTATTTTAGTGTTGTTGTTTTTGATGCTCTTAATGGAACAACACCTAGCATTTTCCTCTTGCTCGTCACAAAACAGGAACAGGATATAGTCCTGAACTTCCAGCCTTTCCAGGGCACAGTGTTACATAAAATCTTTACCAAGTAACATACAGTATTCCATTCCAATGATCTATGGCTATACGAATAATAGCAAACATAAGAGCTATAAATACATTTGACTTCTCTGACCCCTCACATATTATAAATGCTGATACATCCATGCACTCCGAGGTCGGTCTGTACATGCCTCCGCAGGGGTTAAAAGTGGGCAGTGTTCACTCTAGCATGTTTCCAGCTATCTATGGCAGCGAGATGCCACGAAAAGGTTAGGCAATGAAAATAGTGTGAAGCCATCTACAAGTATATTATTGTTACTGTTGCAGTTAAAATCTATTGAAGATTAGACTATGCTTACTATGGACCAATGTGATTTCTTATTTTTTTCTGATTCAACCTTGTCAACCTTTGGGGTATATAAATGTTTAATGTGTTCATGGGTGATTTTGTTTTGTAAGAAAACAGGAAGTAGAGAACAATATATGAGATCAGTTGTCTCAGAGTTTCAGTGCTTTATTGTATGATGTACACTGTGTGACTCTTATCCGTCCAATGACCGGCTGACTCATTTTATTGAACCTTAGATACTGTAATTGGTAGTATGGGACATTTTTTTTAAAGGACACAAAGCTGAATTTTAATATCATCACAATTAATTTGTAACTGTTTTTTCTTATGATGACAAATGCATCATACAAATAGACATTACCACAGGATGTTCAATCATCACTTACTTATCAATTCAACTGACAAATTTAAAATTCAATAAGTAAATCCTCATAGTAGACTGCAAGTCTTTGCAAATATAACTATTAAGGCATAAGCTATTTTCATACTGTATCTGCATTTGTGCACATTCTTCTTATTTTCTTTTCACTGGTGCCTGCAGAACTACTGCCACAAATCAACAGGCACTAAATTGTGTTGTTCGATGTCCGTTGCCCTTCTCCTCCACCCCATAATTATTGTAATGTAATGAAATTGATGTGAGCATTGTACTGAGTTATTATTTGTTAGCAAAGGTGTGGAAAAAGCAGTTTCCTACAACCCTTTCACCCTTGTTTTGCACTACTGCTCCTTTGCCAGTCATTCACTGTTACTTGAACAAACAGTCAGCTGTTAATCTGATTCTGTTCACTTCAGCTCAGCACTGCTCTTGTTTATGACAAGGGATGGCGAGCTGGATAAGAAACTTATTACTGTATAATTGTTTTGTATTTTTCTGTAATCAACTTTAGAGTTCACATTATCAGAGTTTGGCCGTGGAATATATGAAAAATGTCGGATTGCTTTATTTTGGACTATTTACTTAAAATTATAATTTTCATTTAAAAGTAGCATTAAATACTTTTGCACATGGGAGTATGTAACTTGCTCTTTTTGTTCACAAAATAAAAGATTAGATCAATGATTTGTGATCATGATCAGTTTTTGTAAAAAGCAAATGGTTCTGACAAACTTTCTTTTTCTTTCTTTTTACATATTTTTAAGACTAAAATAATTTTCTAAAATTAGTTTTCTACATCAGACCTTTTAAATTTATTTTTTTATTTTTAGGTTGCTGTCATTTATAACTGACTTTGTCCTACTAGGGTAAATTATTTTTGGCAAATTGTCTGAAACTTAACACCCATTCAAATTAATCTTTGCTATCTGAAAAGAAGTGAAAAGTTCTTAGGGTTTAAAAAAAACATTGAAAAGCTTTATTAACATTCCATTTCACTACCTGGAAAAGTATGAAACCGTGTCTTATAGTGTTTCAAAAAGCATTAAAGATTCTTTAACATTGTTTGTTTCTTGGGATTCCAAATCAATGATCGTAGCACAAGGGAAAATCAACAAGACTTCTTTTTCAGTGTAGTCCACACTTTCCACACATAACTGGATTTTGACCTGTTTAGTCATTTTGGATAAACTTTCCAAACTGCCATAGGATAATGCCTGAGTTCCACAATAATGACTTCTATTCTTCATCTCTGCCATCACTTTGACTGCTTCTATCCTCCTTGATCCTCAACGTCTTTCTGTCTTACTGTGACTTCAATTTCTGATATACTGCCATCACTATTTACACACACTATAATTTCTGGAAAATGTATGCTTTTTCTCTCTGTCTTCTATAAAGCTTACTAATATCAACCTAAAACGGGCCAAGAGGCTATTATACTGCCTGACAGTACTGAACAATAGTACCAGCTACACAGGAAATATGTCTCCCCTAAAAGGACTTTGTCATTATGCATGATGAAGCACAGATTTATTTATTTTTTCGTTCTTACAAAATGTGCATTAAAAATTACCAAAACTTTAGAAAACACATTTGGATGTGCAATGATATTGATATATATATATTATTATTTTTTATTTTTTGTATTTTATATGCATTTTCTAGTTTAAAATGAACTCACTATGGTCCCTTGACATCATATGACCTAATATCTCTACCTTATTTTTGCCAAAAAAGTCACGCACATAGACCTAGATTTTAATTGTATTGGCTGTTTTGTGTGTGTGTGTGTTTTTACTATTATTATTGTATTTTAAAAAGCTATTTTCTTCGCGTCATTTATAAACGATTCCCCATATAGGGTTAACGAAAATGTTTTGTAATGGCTTTAGTTAAAGTTAACTATAAATAGGTCTATAATAACTCCGGTGGTGCTACCTAACTGATAATGCTGTCTTGGTGTGCACCTCCTCAGATAGAACCTGAATGATGAGATGCCACATCTACTGTTGTAGCTACTCTTCACGGCAGGTCGCCATATTAAACCTGACGGAATCAGCGACGGTCCGCGGCTGGGATCGCGAGGGGCCCCTCTCCAAAACAAATCCCTAAACACACCTATATTCACCTTATTCACCCCGGGAATCATTTATGAATCGGACTGAATAATCCAGTCTGTTCTCAGACAGGAGTCTGGGAAGGAGGTTTTGTTTTAGTGTGTTTGAGAGATGAGTAATTTGACCCAGCGGAGCTCCGGCCTGGTGCAAAGGCGCACCGAGGCTTCGCGCAGCGCTGCAGCCGCAGACAGAGAGCGCGGATCCGGCGACGAGGACTACGAGCCCCGCCGAGGAGACGAGCAGGACGACGACGACAGCGGGGATGCCAAGGAAACCAGATTGACCCTGATGGAGGAAGTATTGCTGCTGGGCTTGAAAGACCGCGAGGTTGTTGTTTTGCTTGCTTTTTTTTAGTAACGTTAGTTGTCTGTTCTTATCTCCCATCATCATCACCACCCATCATAGTTTATATTTGAGCTCTTTCAAGAAAGATGCAGCTGGAAACAATCTGTTTTTTTTAAACTTCTTATCTTTTCTAAATTGATGACGTTTTGAGTCAAAAGCAAACAACAATATTGCTCTGATGCAATGTAGCTTTTAGCTTGCCTTGCACTGCAATTACAAGTTTTCTCTCTCTCGCTGACCCGTCAGACTGTCGAAACAAATCGACATTGCGTTAAAAACATAGTTTAAAATACCGAGTTATGCCTTTAACTGTCTATAGACCGTTTCCTATAGCAATTGGTAACCATTGTGACATTAAGATGCTATGACATTATCTTGTCATATCCACATGAAGCTCAGTATAATGGTTTCAGGTAACGTTACAGTGCTGCTTTAACTAAAATGTGAAGCAGTTGTATATTATTAAGATTTATAATTGTAGAACGATTTAATATAGTTTAAATGCCTTCATCGCCCACTATGATTATTGTCACTAGTCACCCACATGTAGTATTTTAACAAAGCATGTAAATCCAAACTCACAACAATAAGCGTTTTGGACAAATACATGGTTTATTTTTCTTTTTTCTATATATAGTTTGCTATTTGATGCAGATCTGAAACTTGTAACCTCTACTACTACTAAGTTGACATAAATCAAATCAACATTAAAGAAAACATCCAAAGTGGTTTGATAACCATTGCTTTAAGCTCCATCAAATCATTTGTTTGGACTGCCAAATGTCAATATATTTTTACTCTAAATTAGATCATATAGTTATGGATAAAAGTTGTTTTAAAGCAATAACTTAACATCTCACGCTGAGTTAAACATCCAATTCCTTTTGTTTTAGTTAAACTTGTCTAATAGGCAAGTAGGCTATACAGTCTGTACTGTTTAGTATTTAGTTAGTTGTAAGCTAGTACAACTTCTGATCATAACCATTCATTGGGAGGGAGGTCACCAACATGGAGGATCTGTTTGAAAAGCGAAGGACACACTAAAATTATGTAGAACTTTCTAATTCATTATCACACAACTCTGTGAGGATTCTTTATTTTCAGTTGACTCCGTATGAATTTTTTTTTAAATGAAGTTAGACCAGATCTAGTTTTAGAATTTTTTATCTCTTTCTCGACATGAATATAGCTGGGGTAGCTGGCACGGTGTTAAACTACAAACAAACAAATAACCACTTTCTTTTGGTTTTTATTGATTGTTACACTCCTAGATGCCACAAAGGTAGACTACTTAATTTTAAGAGAGAAGGTCATATTTTGTGTGCAAAATTTTGGGGATTAACAAATATGACTGTTCTTCATAAAGGGAAAGAGGCAAAGCCCCTAAAATTAGCCAGTTTGGTGTATTGACCGACCCTTAATTAAGGTTTATAGTAGGTTGTGAATTGTACCTAGCTCATTGTATAGTAGGTAGTGAATTGTACCTAGCTCATTGTCTGGCCTTTGTAGTTAGATTTTGGTTGACCAAGCGTTTGACAGGGCAGTGTTACTGAAGACACCTCTCTTTACAGATCATTCATATCGAATTTACTACTTTAATTTATGCTCTCAACAGCAATGGCTTTTGGGTATACCATTCAAATTAATTGTAGCTTATAGAAAAATGGCCAGTGTTTTACTCCGGCAATATGTCTTGGATCCTGCTTTTCCACAAACCTCAAACAGCAGGTTTCTGGTTGTTTTACATTTTCAAATATAAGGTTTTGGAGTTTAATGGTTTGATTGATCAATGGTTACTCAAGAGACATTGTCAATA
Source organism: Semotilus atromaculatus (assembly GCA_031834385.1). Lineage (NCBI taxonomy): Eukaryota > Metazoa > Chordata > Actinopteri > Cypriniformes > Leuciscidae > Semotilus > Semotilus atromaculatus. Next base: position 6,245,104 of record JAULUF010000035.1, read on the forward strand.
CATTTGTAGAAGACACTGCAATCAAATTGTAAAAAAAAAAATCTTTACCTCTCAAACCTGGAATAATTGTGTCATTTTTCCACAACAGAGATTTTAAACTAATTGACTTTTAGATGGATATAGTGTCTTTCCCTGTTGTCATGTTAAGATGTTTATGATCAGTTCAACATCTTACATTGATCCTGGAAATGTCATGCTGCTGTTCATTTTGTTCAGTATATTAGTTTTGCAGAAGTCTTCCCTGTGTTTTTAACAACAGTACACTGTTTTGCCCAAGAACAACACAGAAGGTTTTTAAATCCGGAGGGAGCATTCCGGTCGCTTGTTCACAAAGCTTTCCTTTGGGTCTTAGATTACTGACATTTTCAGTCATTGAATATCATGTCGAAGCCTCACTAAGATTTGCTTATCTGTATGGAAAGTTGCAGAAAGGATAAATGGATTAACATATCATGTTCCAACTTCCAGATCTACAGTTTGCTCATGCTTATGGTTGGCAGTTGGCAACAAATGTAGAAGTTGAAACATTGTTCAAAAAATATTCTGTAAAATTTGAATATATTCTGGCTATTGGTTGCTTGATTCTGGGAGTATCTCACAGAACCCTTCTGAAACATGTCTGGGTCATATTTCATCCCAAAGTCAAAAGAAAGAAAAGAAATTAAATGTATTTTTGGACCTTAACTCCTTAACGCCCACTGTCGCAAATATGCAACAAACCGTTTGACTCAATCAACCAGCCGAGATAACGTCTGCATTCACCCAATGCCGGTTAGTGCATATTCGCTACGGACCTAGGAACCTTCGACAAGCACTTGTTTCTAGTTGGACCGCAAAGTGACGGACTTATTTCCTGTTTACGCACGAGGATTACTCCGGTCACGAAGTTATGGAAATGAGTCGGGAAAGTTTGATCCTGAGGTGTATATAAGGTAAGTTGTGCTAAGATAAAAAATACTCACCTGCTTATTGTGTGCTTATACACTCGACGTAATGAGGTGAAATATGTGTGACAAGTATTTTTGAAGTTATTGTAATATTTTGCTTTGTAGCATATTTGCGACAGTGGTCCATAAGGCCAATTCTGACCGCTAACCAGTGCTATATAGAAAAACTATTTTCGTGACAGCTTATCTAGGTAATCCTTTGTATTTTGCTTAGTTATTTTCAATAGTCTGTATACAGACACCATGCTGTGATATGAATACAAAAGCTATTTATTTTTATGCAGATCCATAAGCACACAATAAGCAGGTGAGTATTTTTTATCTTAGCACAACTTACCTTATATACACCTCAGGATCAAACTTTCCCGACTCATATCCATAACTTCGGGACCGGAGTAATCCCGGAGTAAGTCCGTCACTTTGCGGTCCCACTAGAAACAAGTGCTTGTCGAAGGTTCCTAGGTCCGTAGCGAATATGCACTAACCGGGATTGGGGGAATGCAGACGTTATCTCGGCTGGTTGATTGAGTCAAACGGTTAGTCGCATATTTATGACAGTGGGCGTTAAGGGGATAAGTAAAAAAAAAAAGGGTGAATAAAATAAATAAAAAAAATTTCACTGTTATTTTACTGTGTTTTTTGTTATCTTATTATTGACCATTATGCCCGTTGTTGCAAATTTGCAACATACCAAATTTACCCCAAATGCCCGGTGTTGCAAATTTGCAACATACCAAAATTTCGATTAATTTGTTGTGCAAAAGTGAAATTGATAATCTCAACATTATTTACCATCTACTTAAAGGCAAAAACACACATAAAACATTTTTTTATATACAGCTATATAAATTCAGGCGTTAAGGGGTTAAAGATTTTTTTTTTTGTTTCATGCTCCATTGTCATGAAAGTAATGTCACATTACTATTATTATATTATATTACACTAATGCATTTTAGTAATGTAAATTTGGGGGGGAAATGTTTGACATGAAAAAGAAAACCTTAAAGCTAGCCAATGTTTTTCATAAACGCTTTGTTACCAAAGAAACCACTATTTGTTTCATAAGCACCACCTACTGTCAGAGAGTGAATTTACATTTTCATTCAGCCCGTATGTTGTTTTTGTTTTGTGCAGGTGTTTAATGTAACAAATACAACTGCTCATGTAACGTGTGTAGCATCTTTGTTTCGATCGTGATTAAAATGCAGTGGTTGCCTCTAATTTCAAATGGCTACTGATATTTTTTGTTTAAGGCCAGTTTGCCTGTTATAAAGCAAATGAACAACAAATAAATTTGCTTAAACAAAGAAGAAAAAAAATCATCAACCAGTATTGGAATCAGCCAATTTGCTTGTAAAAAAACTCTAAATCGGCCATGAAAAATCATGATCGGTGTATCACTAATTAAGCGATAGCAACCTGTGTCGTTCTACTCAGAGCTGTTTACGTCCTCGGAATTATGTTTTTCTATCCCAGCACTATCACTATTGTACGGGTGGTACAAGTCAGAGCTCTAAGTTGTTTATGTTCATTGGGTCTCATTCATGAAACATTCGTAAATATACGAGTAAATATGTGAGTGATTTGCGCGTAAAGAGACCTTCCCGAAAACTCTTCTCCTGATTCACAAATACTTCGTAAACGTCAGATGTGATAGTGAAATGTGTGTGTGTGTTAATGAATTCCAACCAGTCGTAAATGGAATGCGCGTGCACGCTCATTCTCAATTACCATAAATCCCGCCCATTATATCAGACTGACAACTATATATGGGCATCATATTATGACACCAAATGAAGGATATCAACATGTCTTGTCTTGTCTTCTCAAAAGCGAATGAAAAAGAAAAATTTCTCAAATGCAGAAATTGAAGTTTTATTATCATAAGTTCATTCAAAACGGCACATTTTATTTTCAAGCGTAGCCTACATGGCGTATCAGGTCCTAAAAAAAGGAAGCTTGGCAGCATTTTACAGATGCAGTGAATGGAGTTTCATCTGTCAATCGAACAGTCCCAGAAGTGAAAAGAAAATGGTTCGACATGAAGCTTGACTGCAAAAAAAGAATGAGTTCACTTCGAAAAAAATGCTATTACTGGCTCTCATAATAAAAGTAAAAAGAAAACCCGTATGTTATTACTATATATAATATTTTTTCAAAATGCTGTGTAAATATGTACCCGATTAAGGTGAATTAAAATGCAGCCTTATTAATGAGCAAAACGTTCGGATGTTAAACGCACTATTTACGCGTGGCTGGGAGCAGGTGTAGATTTCTTTCGTACCAACTAACATTTGGAAGATACGAACATTTTAATGAATCCGAAAATTTACGCCAGAACCACTTTACACACGATTTACACAAAAATTAGTTCTGCTCGTGTTTCATGAATGAGACCCATTATGTTCTGTGACATGAGGTAATTTAATGCTGTCTCTTTTGACGCTTTGCATGCTCTGCTCTGGCTTTGCGCTTTCATGTATTTTAAAAGAGGCATGGCTTTCAAGAGAGCTCTCTGAAATTGCTGATCCCACCTTTAATGTTTTAATTATTTTATTTTCGTATATTTTTTATAATGCCTCTTTGTTACTCATTACTTTACAGTAAAAAGCAACCAAAACTAAACCAAACCTTAAACCTGTAGTATGTCCATATTGTTTATTTTACACAGTATCTATGTGTAAAAGATACATTCAAATTAAGTGCGACCATTGTCTGTCTTTCTTTTGAGTCTTGGGTGAAATGTGACCTTGATACCTGAACATTTTCTGATTTTTGTACCAGATTGCATTGCATGTCTAACCAGATTGAAACCAACAAAAAGGTGAGGAAATAAAATAAGCACTGGTCTACTGTGACGTAACTCAGGAGTAAATGAAGAGGCTATTTTGCATGTGGTTAATCTCCTCCAACAGTTGTGACTGTGCCATGTTTAATACAGCTGCCTTTGTCTGCGGAGCCATTATCTGCTTGTGTCCCAGCTCTTACTCTGGCTTTATGTTGTTGTCAGAGCACAAAGTACATCTAGTGTACTCACAGGACAGGGGACTTGCGCACAGTGTCAACAAGAAAACCATGACCAACCTTTCCTAAGTTTGAGTTGTGTTGTTTAAAGAATCAATGTTTTCTAACCTGCCACAGCAAAAGCATACCACAATGATTCAATCAATTCCCAATGGACAAAAGTCCTGTCCACAACAAAATCACAATTGGGAAGAAAAGACAGTGTAATGCAATTCTTTACTGTCACTTAATTTATTTAATGGATCCTTGCTGAATGAAAGTATTAATTTCTTTCAGATTAAAAAAAATCGTACTGACTCCAAACTTTTGAACAGTATAGAGTAGGTCTTTAAAGTATGAACTAGTTCTTAATATGAGCTATTTTTTTAATAAACTAAGCACTTCCTCATGCACTTTTGTTGTATGAAAAAGCAGCTTTGAATTAAAGTTCCACTATAAATAAAAAAAACATGAGATTGAAGCCATGTTCATGTGTAGTATGTCATCACAACACACTCACATGCTTGTTTTTTTTTTTACAATTTCAGTAGGGATGCATTGAAATGAACATTCTGGGCCGAAACCGAAAATTCTGGATGCACTTTTTTTTTATAATTATTAATGTCTTATTTTAAATTAGTTTTTTTATTTTTTATTAGACTTTTAAATGAAAAAATCTATAATTCTGAATCTGAATTTTAAAAATACAATAAAATAAAAATAAAACCACTTTAAATAAAAGTAACACAAAAAATTGACATATTAATAAAATAATAATAAAATATTAAACATCAATATATTAAAATCAATATATACAGTAGTCAACATTTGAAGTGGATCAAAACCTTTCATCAAAGTTATGCATGCATTTTGTGTTCAAACTTTTTTATTAAACAAAATGTTATTACAACACAACTATTACAAATTATTGACACTTTTTTTTACATTAAGACCAAACCAAAGAAAATACACATAAATAAATAAATAATAGAAAATGATAGTGATACAAGTAGGGATTATACAATACATATATACATACATATTTAATACAATATAAACAAAATCATGTATTAATCAATATATATAAAGATAGATAAAGTAAGCTATAAAGGGATGCCATTTACTGAAGAAATTGCTTTTCCGAGAACTTCTTACTTTTTCCAGTTTCAGAAAAAACACGGTATCCACTACCCATTGGAAGGTTGTTGGAGGCTTATTAGATTTCCAGTGGAGCAGAATACGACGCCTAGCTAACAAGGAGGTAAAAGACAGAACATCCAGTTGTTTGGAATTAAACTGAGACCAGATTTTTGGTACCCCAAAGATTGCTATGGTGGCGGGGCAAACATCAATTCTAATTTTTAACACTTTAGACATAGTTGTAAAATAACGGACCAAAAAATTTTGCAACATAGGACAAGGTAACTTTTTACCTAAAGTAAAATTAGGAAAACTTCAGATAACCTGGCCTTGGAAAAATTAATTCTGTATAGTACTTTAAATTGAATGAGGCCAAGACGAGCACAAATTGTGCAAGAACGTATTCTGTCCAGTGCGCCCACCCACCAGTCCTCTTCAAAACTTTCTCCCAAGTCCCCCTCCCAGGCTCTTTTAATTCTATCAATAGAACAGTCACTTAAACCTAAAAGACAACCATAAATTCTTGAGACTTGTGATGTGTCCCCATACTTTCATCGGGGACAGAGATGGGTAACTAGAAAATAAGGTAGCAGAGCAGTGTCTAATCTGCAAAAACGATACAAGTGGGACTCTGACAACTCCAAACCGGAAGATAATTGTACATAACTACAAAATGTACCATCTCTGTACAGGTCTTGAAAACATCTCAAGCCTTTTGCATGCCACTGCTTAAATACAGGATCAGAAAGAGATGGAGGAAACATATAATTTTCCAATAGTGGCATCAATGTGAAGGCAGAATTTAATTTAAAGTGTCGCCTAAACTGGCACCAAATCCGAAGTGTAGACAATAACTGGGTTATGTGTCAAGGAAGCTGAAGAGACATTACAGGATAGGGGTGAAGTAAGATAAGCCAATGGAGAGCTAGATATACATTAATTTGCTTCCAATCTGCACCATGTTGTAGTGGATGAACTAAGCCAAAATGTTATCTTATGAATATTTAAAGTTATGCATGAATTTTGAACAATACCCGTTCTCATAGGACAACTTTGATTAACTTCTTTGATTCACTTCAAATGTTGACTACTGTATTATTCTTTATTCAGCTTTATGCAACAGAATCAGATTTTATTTTTTGACCAATTATCAAAATAAAGGACACTCTTAGAAGAAAAGGTTCTATGGAATCTTAAAAGGTTCTATCGGCGCTACGTATTTGGATCATTTATTATCATTTGTTTTGTCCTTTCCGGATTAAATATTTAATATTATTGACAAACATCAAGACCCTAAAATGTATTTATGAACAAAATTCAAGATATGGGGGTTAGAAAATGTATATATTTATATCATTTTCTGTAGTTAATCAATATCACACGAAGAGTGCCATTTCAGTTTCAGTTCTCCTCCAAAAATCAGCATGATTAAAATGTGATATTAAGTTACTACAGTTTAATAAACAATTTAATTACAACTACAAAATGTTGCAGAATAATGTAATATCATGAATGAATGATAGCCTATAAAGAACCTTTGTGCCAAAATAAATCATTATAGAACCTTTTTAGCATAAAAGGGTTCTATATAGAACCAGCACTTGCTTCGAAGCTGTGCATCTTTGGAAGCAGAGCCACTTGCAAAGTTACAAAACATGCTGCACGAGAGTGCAATCTGATCGCTGAACACGGAAGGAGGGGCAGTGCGCCATATTTTAGGCTTATGCTTTCGGCCTTTTTTACTCTTTCGGCCAAAAAAAAAAAATGTCGGCGTCCGAATTTCAGTTTAAAGCTAATTTTCTGTGGAAACTGACATTTCAACAAAAGTTGACTTATTCAACTTTTTAAACTTACAATGATAACTTATAAACCACATATAATGATTAATTACGTTATTATTCCTGTTGATGTATTCAAAATGATTGACTTGATTATACTACTCATTGTGCATCACTCTGGGGTTTTGCATGTGCTGAGCAAACTTGCCTGTGTTGCCAGTGCCTTAAAAGAGGCCTGTTGTTTCCCGGTTGTGGCCTCTGGGATAGGGTGGCTGGACCTTCACAAAGCAGGCCTTGTTAGTGCTGGAAGGATCCATCGCTCACTTCATCAACTGCTGAACATGACACTGCAGCAGATGGAGCTGCAAAAATGAAAACTAACATCATAATTATCCCTCCGTTTTGGGGAAAATTCCCCATTTTATTTCATAAATTTAGTTCGAGCATTGAAATTTGAATTTCATTGTCCACACCACACAGGAAGTTGAACTGGCATGATAGCATGAGAAATTTACTGAATTGCAATTGCAGCACTTGCTTCGAAGCTGTGCATCTTTGGAAGCAGAGCCACTTGCAAAGTTACAAAACATGCTGCACGAGAGTGCAATCTGGTGGAAACAAATTTCCTGAAAAGGACAATAAAAGGAATCATCATCATCAATTCAAAGAAATGCAATAGTTACACATGTATTACTCCAACAAGTTGTGGGATCAAATATTATTATTACTATTTTGACTTTTTTTTTCTGGTATGTACCATTTTTCATTTCAGCTGATTAGACAAAGTCTAATAAAAGGCATTGGTTTACAGGCATTGGTTTTACCTCTTCCATTTATCATACAGCACCACAAAATGTTCACTGTTTACGCGACACCATTTTTAACAAAAAAAATAAAACTGTTTATGCGTTTTGGCCATTCATTTACACGTTAATAACGGTTTGGGGGCCTGAAATGCAAACTTTAGAAAATGGGTTTCAAAGTGCAAGTTTTTGAAAATGATACCGTTATTTAATCCGTGTAAACTACAAAAACGTGAATTTGTGAAAACCGTGACGCCATGTGTGTTACGTGTTCAGTCTATAGGCGTGTAGGTTTTCTTTACAAAGTAACATCGCCAACTACTGGTTTGGCTGCATAACACAATGTTTTTTTTAGTCATATTTGCTAATCTGTGTGAACGAGGATCGTTTTGACAACGTTGTCACCCTAAAAATAAATGGTGACAAAAATTGGGGATAAATTAGAGTATTTTGGGAGATTTGAAATGACATTTGAATTTTTAAGTATACTTGCATACGAATTTCTGTTGGTGACTTTTCAAACTTTGATTATTAATATACAACTTCATATCTCATATCTTAACTTATATCAATCTTCCCCATTTATGGGAATACATGTTTATACACTGCAATTCATTATTTGTTAAATTCACATTTGAATTACAGGTATTTTTTCACAAATTACAATAAAGCTATTTTTAGGATTTGTGTCTTATTCGTGCAGAAAATAAATTAGATCCTTGTGTGATGATGAGTCTTCACACAAAACAACTGGAGTCCATATTAGCACTGTTCATAATTTTGAGTCATCTGTAAACTGTTTAGAAATGTTTTCTTTGTTCACAAACCATTTGGATGGAAGTTGTATAGCTGCACTGAAGCTCTGAACCTTGATGGGGCATTTGTACTGACTTTCTTGGTTTTGTTTATGTGCAAGGGCTACACCTCTTTCTGGAATGACTGCATTTCATCAGGCCTGCGGGGCTGCATGCTCATTGAGCTGGCCTTACGAGGGAGACTGCAGCTGGAGGCCTGTGGCATGAGGAGGAAAAGCCTGCTTACCCGGAAGGTAAGACAAACTGTTCAGCACGCTGGAAATGATCATAAGATAGGGAGAGGCTTCCTGTTTTGGATGCTGCTTTCAGCTGTGTTCACTTGCTACACACATTTAAAGGGTTAGTTGTGGGTTAGTTACACACATTTAAAGGGTAGTATGTTGGGATCCCATTGACTTTCATTGTATGGACTAAAAAGAAAACACAGAGACATGTTTTTAAAAAAATATCCTCCCAGAACGTCATTTAAACATTTCAGATGTATTAGGCTATACTGATGGTACAGGTTCAGTTGCACAGGTTTCTACAAACACAGCTGGACTGAACAAATGCAGATGATATGTTCTTTATGTGCTCGTAGAATTCAGCACTCTGGTGTCATTCCATTTACAGTTGTGTGGGACACTTTCTACCACAAGAGGGAGCAGTTTGATATTAATTGTGTGTCAGGAGGCCACTTTTTGCGGTTGGTGTTGGCTGTTGGAAGTGAGAACTTTTATTATTAAACCGGGCTCAGATGTATCCCTGGAAAATGCATTAGATTTAATACATGAATTAAAACTCTTTGGTCTTCAGTTGAAGTAGTTCATCTCCTTCACATGATTTTACCCCTGTGATTTCTCTGCCTTGATGTCAGTGGTGCTTTTGTGCAGTATAATGTTTTAATGTGTTCAGTGACGTTTCTCTTCTCCTTTTTCTTAGATTATATGTAAGTCTGATGCTCCAACTGGGGACGTGCTGTTGGACGAGGCTCTAAAACACATAAAAGACACTCAACCGCCCGAAACCGTGCAGAGCTGGATAGAGTTGCTCAGTGGTGAGTAACCACAGATCATTTGAGATCTGATTGTTTTTCCCCTAATTACTTCAGTAATACCATACCTTGGCTTTAGAGAACAGCATAAATATGACTATGTAAACGCGTACACTCTAAAAACGTAAACTCTTATTTAATTATTATTATTTATAGTGGTTATTTATTGATTATATTATACTGCTGTCCAAAACTTCGGGGTCGTATTGACCCTTGAATTAATTTAATGCATGCTTTCTGAATAAAAGTATTACAAATCTTTTGAACAATACTGTAATTACATTACATGAAATTGTATTAAATTGAAAAATTTTAACCATTGCTACCTGCTAAATATACTGTGCCTGGTGCGCATAAAACATCTTGATCCAGACTCGCTTTGGTCCAATGATCGAGATAGATTTCTGGTTCCTACTGTGGCTATGAGCTCAGTTGGAAATGTCTCAGTACTATGGAGAGCCGAAGGGTCAAAGGGTGAGATCAAAGCGCCTGAGAGAAGGAGCTGCCATCTTCGTTTAGAGAGTGTATAAAAATGTGCTCAGAATTAGATCAGAGCCATAAATGACTGCAGGCTGATGACTAGCAAATGCTTGAGCACAGCCTGCTTTGATCCTGTGCTGTCTGTGCTTCTCTGCTTCAGCACAGGAGCTGACCAACTGAGCTGGTGGTAAACGCTCAAGGGACTCTAGCATGACTTCTGCATTCAAAATTCCTGTTTGAAACTTGTGAAAGACTCCAAACTTTTTTATATTGGTATTGGTCGATATTAGATATTTAAAGGGATAGGTCACCCAAAAACGGTAATTTCTGTCATTTACTAACCCGCAAGTTGTTCCAAATCTGTATGAGTTTCTTTCCTCTGTTGAACACAAAAGAAGATATTTTTAGGTAACCAGACAGTTAACGGTAGCCGTTGACTTCTATGGCTACCATCAACTGTCTGGTTACCAACATTCTTCAAAATATCTTTTTTTGTGTCCCTTTAATTGTGCATGCTCATGGATCCCTGTTTTTGCATTTAGATTACCTTTGCTGTCATCTAATGCTCAATTAAAGTTAAGTTAATCAATAAAAGCACTAATAAATTTAACGACACTATTACATTTAATCGTTCTCAAATTGAATATCCTTTTTTCATACAGTACATTTAAAGGAGCTGTATGTAAGATTGTGGCCAAAACTGGTACTGCATTCACTTTCAAATTACTGACTCGAGGTTGCCAGATCTGCTGCAGGATCCGATCACGACACGTTTGTGGCTGCAGCTGTGGGAACTAGAGCAGAGCTGGCAACCCGAATGCTGCAACACTACAGACTTCATGATTGGTGGAGCATCAGACCAAAACACAACATGACAACATCAACATCAGTTGAGGAATGCAACTTCACTTTTTAAATGACAATATCCTGGCCGGACTACTGTTGTCAGTGATAAAAGTATTTGAAATTAACATGATTTCTTAATGTCTAGTGACATATCAGGGAAAATTTATGATTAATTGAAATAAATTTCTTACATACAGCTCCTTTAATATTGTTATGCCTAAATACTAGGGCTGGGTATTGACACAAATTTCACAATTCGATTCGATTTCGATTCACAAGCTTGCAATTCGATTTATATTCAAGATTGATTATTTTGGATATCAGGTACAATACATGGCAAATTTTCTCAAGGAAAACAAATCTCTTAACTAATGCTGTAAACTATGGGAGTCAATTGTAGCCTATAGGCTTCATTAGCCTATTATCATGTTGAAAGTAAAAATTAACTGATTTGTAGTTATACAGACACTTAAACTACAGTTTTATTTATTTTTATAATAAGAAAGTTATGAAATATATATATTTAAATCATGGCTTTCATAAAAACTTGTACGATTTATTCAAACATGCATTAAATATTGAAGAACATTACAAGTTATAATGAATATGTAATATGGTGCATATATTTAGCAAAATGCTACTCTCTAGAGTTAATTTTTCTAGTTGACTAACGAGTTTATGGTCACATATGTTTTTTCTGAGGTAAATGTTACATGACATTGTTTACAAGCTGTTTAACTGACGTCTTTCCATGGGTGAAACACTGATGGAGTGATTCCATGAGACGTGATATGGATTTCGTTAAGTTGTTCGAAATAACACCCTTTCAGATGCTCGTTCATGTTTATTTCGCGCTGTAACTGGTATTATTAAGACGGAAGAGGAAATCATGTGCTTCTCTTGAGCTGAGCCAGAGCGATCTTACGCCACAGCGCCAAAACGGTATTTATGTTTTTGAATTTCGTAGATTCGTAGAATTACATCCTTTGAAAATTTAAATTTGAGACTTTATTTCATATCAATAGTAACAAAGATTATTGCGATGTATTGGATGAGATGCGCGCTACAATGTTCCATTCATTCGTCAAACGAAAACAGGATGACTAATCGATTCTTGAGATTTAAGAATCGATATCGGTTTGTAGAAATGAGAATCGATTAATATCGAGAAATCGATATTTTTTACCCAGCCTTACTAAATACACTTGCATTTAAATACCTTTTTTTTCTTAGTGTTTATTTTATTTAATTAGGCATAATGTAGAATTATTATAATAACCGTTTATCGGTTTTTGGCCCTAATAAAATAAATAACAGCTTACTGATATTGAATAGAATTAGAATTATGGTGCAACCTTTCATTTATAATAATAATAATTATAAGTTAATTATATACTTATGTCTAACAGCTGTGCCATGAAACAGAATAGAAAATAGCATTTTTAAGAATAGTGAAGTCCGTTCAAGTAACGCACTCATATCTTTCTTCTGAATTCACCTTGTGCTGCTGTTGTCAAAGGAGTGATGAAATCTTCTTTATTTACATTTCTGGTTTAATTCATTCCTAAAAACTCTTAATTCTTAAAATAAATGTAATAAATTTTGGCAGCAACTGCACAAGGTGCAAACAGGCCTGATTTGTTCCATCTCCGTCCTTCACAGTGAAATGTCTCAAATATACAGGCCTTATGGGAGTTGTACCTCTTACGCCAGACTTTTTAACGGCTGCCACAGTGCCTTTTCTGTCCGCTTTTTTATTATTTTCGTGATACTTTTTGGTATTGTAAGTTGTAGCATATAGCAATAAAAAAAAGGATCATCATATATCACAAATCTGGGAAAGAAAACCTCTTCTATTATACTACTCTCACAAAAAGTATTTCAGTAGTCACATTTAATCCGATAAGTTTGGTTCGATCTCTGTCCTTGTGAAATAAAGTGAATGTATGTTAGTGCTGAAAGTGCTTGTCTTTTGCAGGTGAGACATGGAACCCGTTGAAGCTTCACTATCAGCTGCGTAACGTCCGAGAGCGCCTGGCCAAGAATCTCGTTGAGAAGGGCGTCCTGACAACAGAGAAACAAAACTTCCTTTTGTTCGACATGACTACACACCCCCTTACCAATAATAATATTAAGCAGCGCCTTATTAAGAAGGTGCAGGAGGCCGTGCTGGACAAGTGGGTGAACGACCCTCATCGAATGGACAAGCGCATTCTGGCCCTTATATTCCTAGCCCATTCCTCTGATGTACTAGAGAACGCGTTTGCCCCGCTTCTGGATGACCAGTACGATCTGGCCATGAAGAGAGTACGACAGCTGCTTGACCTGGAACCTGAGGGCGAGAGCATGAAGAACAACACCAATGATCTGCTGTGGGCTGTGGTGGCCGCCTTCACCAAATGAAGCAATGGAAAATAAAACTATTGGACTGGTTAAATCAGGTTTGAGAAATGGTTGACCTGGTCCATCAAAATGGAGTCTTGGTTTTCTTTCCCTGTAGATATCTCCCTTCCTCCCTACTCTCTCTGCAAGATCTATCATTGAGTTTCTCTCTTTTGTTTGACCGGTGTATTTTGTCCTTCTTTAATCGTTTGTTCGTTTGAATGCAATTGGGGACTTTCTCACCATAGACTGTTGGAACATTTACATTTTGCATTGCTGCACAAAACGGCCTGTTTTTCATTGTTTTCTTGCCTGGTTATCCGTGTTGGATACCTAACAGATCTTACAACGTTTTGTCATCAGTTTCATACATTTAATTGGAATCGATTCATTGTGACATAAGCTGTGTACGCCAAAGCAGTATCTGCAGATGGTAAGACACAACAGATACTTAAGAAAATAAAGTACACTGCCGTGTATCATATTTTTTATTTCAATTTGTTGTAAAAAAAATTTTTTCATACTAATAATGGGGCCTGAAAAGAAACCAAAAAGGTAATCAAGGACTAAATCCTAATGTGATAACAATGTAGTGGTTTGTGGCAAGTGTGCTAGCGCTAGCAGCTTCACATTCACACAACTGAAACAAACAAAACACTAATGAAACAAAACAAAAAACACCGTGTTTTTAGAGAGGAGAAATGAAGTTCAGGCTGTTAGAGGACCTGTCAAGTATATTTACTGGGTGGATTATCAGCAATCTTTTATGACAGCTGTACTATTGCGATTCCTTTCGTTTGGTCCATAAACACCCCACGAATGCTTCAAACTCTACCTCTTCACACATTTATTGTTGTGACTCCTCATTAGCTTTCTTTTATGTTACTTGTGAATTTCAAATACTTTTATGTGCCTGAGATTAGTTACAGGATGCATAGCACTCAAGGTGCAGGATGTACTGTAGCTCTTTGTGACGTGGCATTAATGGAGCTAGATTCAGAAAGCGTTTGTTACTCGGTTGCTCGGTAGTCTTCATACCTTTTGTATATGCCTACCAGAAACTAATTTGAGGACCACACGAGTTTAATAAAGGAATCTGTGTCCTCCCTGCAAATAAAAAAACACCTGTATGGCATACAGCTTCATTTTCTTTCAATATTTTTCTATTGATTTATGTAGAGGTAAGGGCAAGTCCTCAAAGTTTTAAGAGATGTTTTATGGAAATGGTTTTGAATGTCAAAAGATTTAATTCATGTACTTACACTTCGAAACAAACAAATAGGATTTAAAAAAAATAAAAATATATATATATATATATATATAGACTTTATAATGTGACTTTTATATGTAAAAGCAGATTCCACCATTTTCTCGAGTCAGTATATTTTTGATAGTATTTTATTATCATTTGCTGATTGACATTGCATTCTGTCACAATCTAGTTAAATCTGTATATAGTTTCTTATGTAATCATGCTTACCACATGAGCAAACTCTGTAACAAACCTGTTCATTTTGCCTGGCATGTAAAAGCTTACACAAGCATGTCTTAATTTTGTTTGTGCGCTATGAAAATCCTTTGAGAAAGCCTTCATTCAATCACCATATTCTAATGTTGTTGTTTTTTTGTCATTATGCTGATTTTTATTCAGTTTTATAGCAATAATTTAAATCAACATGTTTTTGTTTTGTTCTTTGTTTTCTTCACAATGATGCTAAATGCTTGCTTCACAATAGTTAATTGTATGTAGCGATGGTCTGGGAAATCCACCAATTGTTTGGAAGAGTCGACCTATGGGATTTTCACTTGTCTGAAAAGTGTCTCAGAGTAAAAGACAATTAAGATCATGTGTGTAGCTTTAGGACTCACTATAAAGGGACCCCAGTGTATATACTTTCTTATTACAATGAAATAAACTATGGTCTTGAAAGTGCCTCAAACATCATCTGTTATTTATTTTGTGAAAAAGTGCTGCTTTTGATGCATCAGATGAGTTCCATGGCGTTTTTGTTTTATTTCTCACATATAGGAGACAAATTCAGACATGTAAAATGTGTAAATAGTGTCTTTCACATGAATGCATTTACATGGACTTTAAAAGTAAAAAAAAAAAAAATCTTACAATATTTAGTTTTTTTTCCCTCTGTAATCTGACTAACAGACATGCACTACCATTCATAAATTGAGGGTGATTACGATTTTTTGAAAAGTCACATTCTCACCAAGCTGCATTTATTTGATCACAAATACAGTAAAAACAGTAATATTGTGAAATATATTTACTATTTCAAATAACTATGTTAGTATATTTTAAAATGTAATTCATTCCTGTGATGGCAAAGCTGATTTTCAAAGCCAAAGCCAGTCTTGAGTGTCACATAATCCTTAAAAATAATATCTAAAATGATGATTTGATGCTCAAGAAATATTGCTTATTATTATCAATGGTGAAAGCCATGATTATACCATGATACATTTTTTTTCAGGATTCATTGATGAACAGAAAGTAATTGCACCCTCACTGAATAAAAATATAATTTCTTTAAAAACTGACCCCAAACTGTTGAAGGGTAGTGGAGACAAAGTGATTGCAGCCCACCTTCATCAATGTCAGACTACAGTTGGCCTCTGCATTGTGCATATTCTCTGAAGGACAGCCTATTTACTCTTAAAGTTAAGCATTTGAAACTTGTTAGTTATAGCGCTGAGTAACACTCTTTATATAACTACTTTATACAACCACTAATGAGCATTTCAGCTATTTAAGTTGAGGTATGTTGGCTTGCTGACAGTTTTATTTAATTTCATTCCATAGCATGAAACAAGTCATTGCTATGATACTAGAAAAATAAAAACCCAAAGCTGAAACTCTTTTAATGAGGAGTTTGTGTTTACCCTGTTGAGAGTAAACAGATTTATTCCACTGTATTTTGTGAGCAGGGTTTCTCTTATGTCAGGGTTCTTGTATTTACACACGTTTCTCATTTGGTCATTTTTCAATAAGACTTTGAGTGGTATTTTTCCCAAAGCAGTGGATGTTTGTTTACAAACAATATATAGTGTCGTTGAGTCTGGTCTATTCTTGTGCCTGGCCTGGTGTGCTGTCTGGTTTCTGCAGACGTTTGGCCAGCTGTGGTGGAAGATTGCACCGTGTCTGCCTACGCAATAGCATCACTGCATTAACATCTCAGCTTAGCTCATCTCTTAACACTGAAAGAAAACGCTCAGCCAAAGGGTCAGAAGCGAGCATAACACCTTCATCCTTCAATATGGTTGAAACATGTTTCTCTGGCATTGTCAATGATGACTCATAGTTATGTAAAATTCTGTCTTTTTCTTAAAGGGAAAGTGTTTGACGTGCATAAACTCACTTGGAAATGTTGAGGCTTGGAAGAGTGTGATTAAGTTGACTTATCCAGTGATTAAAAACCAGTCTCTGCTGATATATATATATATATATATATATATATATATATATATATATATATATATATATATATATATATATATTTAAAACATAGCTCACCCTGTTAGCTGACAGGATTCTGTTATATTGTAACTTTCTCAGGAAATTGATTCATAACTTCATGAAAATGTGGTCAATCTGATTGACAGACTTGCAAGAATTGCTTAAACCAATGCTGAATTAAGTAAGCCGCAAATGTGATTCTGGCTCCTGTTTGCATCTCAGATTCCCAGAGAGATCTATGCAATGTTGTAAAATACATGTTGTGAGGATTAGATTCACTGTAATCTCTTATCTGCTGTAACCTAACAACAACAAATATTTATAAATCATTATCTGTTTTAGCAAAGCTCTTATGAAGACCTTATACTTTTCTGTTCAACTGCTTGATTGCACAATTAATCTCACTGACTCATCACTGATAGTTTCATAAACAGATCAGAATATACTTCACTCCTAGAAATTTATTTTAAAACTGCATGTTGCTACCAAGACACTGAACACTAATTTATTTAATCATGCAAACATACATTTTAAAAGCATTGAAACACAATAGTGATTTTTGTATAAAAATAAATAAATAAATAAAATATAACATTTAATTAAGTGACAATTTAAAGTGCCCCTATTATGCTATTTTAAAGTTTCCTAATGTTGTTTTGGAGTCTCCTAACAGGTTTACATGCATCAAAGGTAAAAAAAAAAATGTATTTGCACATCACCACATTTTCAATGATTCTCAAACGACTCGTCACACACCATCGCAAGGACGACTCGAGCAGGACGTTTCTCAGTGATACGCCACTTAGTTTGAGGTACATTATGAGATGTTGCAACTGTAATTCCTTACCATCAGCATTAACAAGTCCATGTCCATCAACAAACTGATTATTTTACTTGTAGCCTACTTATTTATTTACGGAGTATCTAAATTATAGCTGTGAACATGTGGAAACTGTATCAATAACAGTGCAGTGAATGAATGATGTAACATAAATGTTGGTAAAACACAGTTTTGCTCCATGCAATCTTTCCTCAAAGTAGTGAGAACGACAGACAGTCTGCATTATTAGACACAGTAATAGTGGCCCACAACTGATTAGCAGAAGTATTTCAGTAAACCAGTGAGTTAGCCAGTTAGCAGGAGACCTAACTTACACAATATAAAACTGAAAACTAAGTATTTTGAACAGCATCTTTCAAGAGCAAGTGGTTTGTGAATCCTGCATTGAACCCCGAGATTTAAGAAGTGGTCGTAAAAGGGAACACAGCAAAAGTTTAGGATTATAGGCTACTGCTGTGGTATTGTGGTAAAGATTAATTTTAACCATTATTGTTCACATGCTTGTCCTTGGGCAGTGAAAAAAAACTACTCGGTTACTATTGTAAGCTCAGTTCCCTGAGAGAGGGAATGAGTATTGCGTAGCTATGCGTAGTGGGGGAACTCCTTTTCCTCGATTTACTGAAGCTTATATGTAAAACGCATTTGCAGCTGCAAAGCTAGCACATTGAGTGTCTGGCTCGCTCATAGGCTGTGCTGCGGAAACTGCACATCCAATACGCTGATTTCACGCAGCCGCCATTTTGAGATCGATAGTGAGGCTCCGGTGGGAAGAACCCCGGAAGTACAGATACACAACAATGCCTCGGATTACCAACCTGAAGCTGCTGCCGCGATTTACACTTTTGGATGTTAATATCCAATATAGGATATGTGTATAGTTCGTTCCTACTTCTTTTTTTACTTTCTGAATTATATTTAAAAAAAATATATAATTAAAAATTAATTTCACTGTACCTGTATATAGTCTAAAGTATAAAAGAAATGTATGTACATTAAAGGCGACACTTCCGGTTTACATCGAAAATAAATTTTGTTTCAAAAATAACAAAAACTACGACTTTATTCAGCATTGTATTGTCTTCCGGTTCGGTTGTGAATCCGCGTTCACGACGCCTCTGACGTAAGACGCTGCTGACGTGTTATCTGCTGCGTCCGTGTATTCGGGTTCAAATAAATATGGCTGGGCAAAAAAAATGCAAGTCTTCCTCTGTGTCGAAATCCTTAGACATGTTTGCGAAGATTGTTTTGTTTACAGCGTGCGTCTCCCTCAGACTGCAAACGATGCTTGAGCGCAGCAGATAACACGTCAGCAGCGTCTTACGTCAGCGGCGTCGTGAACGCGGATTGACAACAGAACCGGAAGACAATACAATGCTGAATAAAGTCGTAGTTTTTGTTATTTTTGGAACAAAATGTATTTTCGATGCTTCAAAAAATTCTAACTAACCCACTGATGTCACATGGACTACTTTGATGATGTCTTTATTACCTTTCTGGACAAGGACAGTATACCGTACATACATTTTCAATGGAGGGACAGAAAACTCTCTGGCTAAATCTAAAATATCTTAAACTGTGTTCCGAAGATGAACGGAGGTCTTACGGGCTTGGAACGACATGAGGGTGAGTCATTAATGACATCATTTTTAATTTTTGGGTGAACTAACCCTTTAATCATACCGAAAGCACATTCTCCTGCAGGGAAGGCACCTCCATATTATAAAACTTCATAAATGTGGAAGGCGAGGACCAGCCGGCCGCATCACAAATATCTTGAATGTGAAAACCAGATTCCCAAGCCCATGACGAAGCCATGCCTCTGGTCGAATGGGCCTTGATACCTATGGGGCAAGCCTGACCCACTGAGGTATAAGCCATATAAATGTCATCCACTATCCAGGCAGTCTTTGCTTAGTGACTGGATCACCCTTTTAGATCGGCCACCAAAGCAGACAAAAAGCTGTTCTGATTGTCTAAAAGACACAGAACGCTCCAGATAGATTCTAGGCGCTCTGACAGGGCAGAGAAGATTAACCTCCCCATCCTCAGCAGAAGAGGTAAGGGCTAATAACGTAATAACCTGTGCTCCGAACGGCGTTGAGAGCACTTTGGGACATAACCATGCCTGGGTTTGAGGATGACTCTGGAGTCATCTGGTCCAAACTCTAAACATGAAGGGCTCACAAAGAGAGCCTGCAGATCTCCCACTCGCTTGATAGATGCCAATGCCAACAGGAGAGCAGTCTTTAGCGAGAGAGGTTTAAGATCAACCGACTGGAGCGGTTCAAAGGGCGGACCCTTCAGAGCCCCAAGGACCGTGAAGAGGTCCCAAGGAGGCACAGAAGGAGGTCTGGAGCGGTTAATCCTCCTAGCACCTTTTAGAAACCGTACCACCAGGTCGTTTCTTCCTAGTGATTGGCCAGCCACCAGAGCATGATGCGCTGCAAGGGCTGCCACATACACTTTGAGCGTGGACGGGGAGCAGCCCGCGTCCAACAGCTCCTGCAGGAAGGAGAGTACCACAAATACCTCACATGATTCCGGGTCAAAACGATTTTTCTAGCACCAGCTGGAAAAACCAGACCACTTCAAAGCATAAAGGCGCCGAGTAGATGGGGCCCTGGCTTCAGAGATGAGATAGTGCTTAAGACCTTCTCAGGAAGGTCCCTGGATACCCGTTTAAGGGCCATACACGGAGGGCCCACAAGTCGGGTTGAGGATGCCATATTGTCCCATTGGCCTGTGTGAGGAGGTCCTTCCCATTGGCCTGTGTGAGGAGGTCCTTCCTCATTTGAACAGGCCAAGGGATTGTGTCTGATAGCTGAACCAGCTCCGGAAACCACGCCGGGATTTCCAGAGAGGGGCCACCAGAAGGACTGGGCATCTGCTCTCCCTGACCCGTTTGATGACTTGTGGAATCATCGAGACGGGGGGGGGGGAGCATAAACGGAGCAGTTGGGCCAGAGATGCGTCAGCGCGTCCCTGCACTTCGAGAAGAACACTGTGCAGTGGGTGTTGGTTCTCGAGGCGAAAAGGTGGATTTCGGCCTCGCCGACCACACTCCATATCAGATTGAGTTCTGTCTGTGAGTTCAGGGACCACTCGCCTAGGGGAGTGTTGCCCCGTGAGAACATATCTGCACCCAGATTCTGAATGCCAGGGATATGTGCTGCTCTCAGAGAGCTCAGATTGGTCTGTGCCCATAAGAGGAGGTCTCTCACCATGGCATGCAGGTTGCCTGACCTGGTGCCACCCTGGCGATTTATGTTGGCCACCACTGACATGTTGTCCGTGCAGACTAAGACGTGGTGACCTTTTAGGTTTAACAGAAATGCTTTCAGGGCTAAACCAACTGCTTTTATTTCCAGACAGTTGATATGTAAGCTTTGCTCCGTGCTCGACCAGAGGCCGGAACCAGGCTTGCCCTGGCACTGGGTTGCAGTGTTGTGCCCATATTTTAGGCGAACGTGAACTGAACGTACAGTATTAATGCCTGATGAACGTTACTGTGAACTCGTTCATTCTGGGGTCTGTGAACGCACGCTCTCTCAGTTTAACTTCGTTCAATTGGGTGCCATATTTCTATAGAGCCTTCCAGGCAAAACCCGGCTAAAACACACCGTAAACAGGCCTTAATATGTAGCGGAAAAAAACCCAATCTGGCAACATCAGCCTCGCACCGCCGCATGCGTCATCAAAACAAAAAGCAGCATGTAGTCGACAAAGCAGCGAGGACTGGATGCGTCGTATTGTAACGCGTTGTGTCAGGAGGGAAAGGAAACCGGTATAATAGCTCACATCCGAAGCCACTAGGCCAGACAAACTCACGGAGGCGATTGGCATATCACAACAGCTCGCGCTTTATTTCCCCAATCAAACTTGGGGCAACTGTCTGTCCCACGCTCCGTCCACACCGTTACCAAACAAAACATAAACAGATCAAATAAAATGAGCACCATTACCCGCATACATCGACGGGCACAGTACAATACCATACAGAGAGAGTGTAGACAGTTTAACAGGGCGCGCGCGCGCAGCTCTTAAAGGGCCACACCTATCCACTCGTTACAGTATGATCATTTAAACGAGTTTTATGACAAGGTCAGTGAGGATGGGAAAAATCTTACATTTTTGTGCAAACTTTGCCTGCCTATAAAATCATTTCTGTCTGTGGTTGTGGGCTGTGGCAATAATAAAAAAAAATAGCTCGCAACAAATTTATGGAAAAAAAGAACTATGAACTAGTTCATTTTTGGAATTGTGAACTATGAACTGAACTAGTTCATTTTAAAATGTGTGAACTGAACTTTGAACTAGTTCATGTAGAAAGTGAACTTTCTAAACACTGCTGGGTTGGCACACAGCGTTTCAGCCAGTGCTGCAGCGGGCGCATGTGCAGTAATCCCATACGGAGTACTGACGATGCTGCCATGGGACCAAGAAGTTTCTGAAATTTCTTGAGAGGTGTGAGCTCGCGTGGTCTGAACAAGGCTGTTAGCGTTTGTACCGAGAAGTGAGCCACGCTGTCATCGTCACAGAGTCTAATTCTGTGCCCAGAAATACCACGCTCTGGCTTGGGGTCAGTTTGCTCTTGGTAACATTGATTGTGAGACCCAGGCATTTCAAATGGCCGAGAATCAAATCCCTGTGAGCTAGTAGCTTGGTTCTCGACTGTGTCAGCACCAGCCAGTTGTCAAGATAATTTAGCACGCACACTCCCTGATGTCTCAGGGGAGAGAGCACTCCATCCATACACTTTGTGAATGTACAGGGTGCTAGTGACAGATCGAACGGCAGAACGGTGTATTGATAAGCCTGACCCTCAAAGGCGAATCTTAAGAATGGCCTGTGATTATCTGAATATGAAAATATGCATCTTTCAGATCCATTGTAACAAACCAATCCTCCGGGCGAACTTGCGCGAGGATGTGTTTGCTAGTTAACATTTTGAAAGGCCGTCTCATGAAAGCCTTGTTCAAATACTTCAAATCTAGTATGGGTCTGAGACTGCCGTCTTTTTTCTGAATTAGAAAATAGCGGCTGTAGAAACCCGAATGTTTTAGCGCAGGCGGGATTAGGTCTGTCGTCCCTGCTAATAAATTCTGCACTTCGGCGCGACGCACGTGACCCATGTTGCTTTTTACCAAAGTCTCGATAACCGCCTGAAACTTTGGGGGTCTGCGAGCGAATTGGAGCGAGTAGCCTCGCTTTATAGTGTTTATGACCCAACTCGACACATCGGGGATGGTTTGCCAGGCCAGTACCCATGTGGCTAGGGTTTGACACACTGATTGGGATGGGTCGCCTAACATAGGGGGACCTAATACCCTTATATTGTGATTCATGCACATATTGAGTGTTGGACTGACTGAACAAGCTTTCGCCTGAGGGGAAGTCAGTGTTACAACAGGGAAGGGGCCACCTTGTGAAGGGGGACCGTGAACCTGTGTTTTGTGATTGTGAAACATACTCTTTTTGTGCTTTATTTGGGTTGCCGTGAAAACAGCGTTTGTTTGTAGAGACGCGCTCACTGCTGCGGGCCTGTTTACAATAATAAAATCCCCAGCCGCCTGAACTGAACAGGGAGCTGTGGGAAGTTTTGCAGGTTTTGCTCCCCGAGGGTGGTCCGGCTAGCGCGAGACACGAGCCCTCTCTTTTTACCTTTGGTGCTTGGATGACTTCGGCGGCATAGCATCAACACGACGCTGGTTCACGTAAACATTTATCGGTGATGTCTTGCCAGGCCAGCGCCTGTGCGACTAGGGTTTGTCTGGGATGGGCCGCCTAACATAGGGGGACCTGATACCCTTACTTCACGAGTTCACACTTACGAATGATCAGAGAGTAAATGGTTATGCGTATTTGGCGTGCTGTCCGGGGGAGGGCTCCGAGCTCGGAAATTGGGCCCGAACCCAGAGTACTCCCCCCGTATCTCTGTTTATGAAGATAATTTAGGCAAGTGTGAGGAGATGGGGTGGTGGAGGGATGCTGAAAACTGTCGAGGAATATGGGTGAGTCGACTGTGTATATTTATAGGCTTTACTCGTGCTGATTGAGTGAACCTGTTGATTACTGATTGCTGACAGCTGACTGGAATGATTTGATTGTTTGATCATTAGAACGTGATCCTCCCGAACCTTGTTAGTAAAACATCAATTCACGAGTTCACACTTACGAATGATCAGAGAGTAAATGGTTATGCGTATTTGGCGTGCTGTCCGGGGGAGGGCTCCGAGCTCGGAAATTGGGCCCGAACCCAGAGTACTCCTCATAAAGCTAAAGTGAGCAAAGGACAGCCGCCGACTTAACGACCCCCCGAAAAGAGCGCAGAGATTAGCGGGCTGGCATTTCAAGGAGAGCCTGGTTGTTTTGGCCATGTTTTGACATCGGAATGGGTAATCCTCGCCAGTCGGGAAAAGTAGATGCTGCAGCTTGACTGGGAGGGTTTGGCTACGTCCGCTGGGAGATCAATACTCGCTGGACGGAGGAGGAGGAGGAGATGAAGATACTTGACCTGGGGAACTCTCGTTGTGTCCGCTAGGAGATCAATACTCACTGGACGGAGAAGAGAAGACATAAATACTCGACCGGGAAGGCTGTCTCTGTGTCCGCTGGGAGATCAATACTTGCTGGACAGAGAAAAGGAAGACATAGATGCTCAACCAGGAAGGTTCTCGCTGTGTCCGCTGGGAGATCAATACTCGCTGGACAGAGAAAGGGAAGACATGGAAGCTCGACCGGGAAGGTTCTCGCTGTGTCCGCTGGGAGATCAATACTCGCTGGACGGAGAAAGAGAAGACATGGATGCTCGACCGGGAAGGCTCTCGCTGTGTCCGCTGGGAGATCAATACTCGCTGGACGGAGGAAGAGAAGACATGGATGCTCGACCGGGAAGGCTCTCGCTGTGTCCGCTGGGAGATCAATACTCGCTGGACGGAGGAAGAGAAGACATGGATGCTCGACCGGGAAGGCTCTCGCTGTGTCCGCTGGGAGATCAATACTCGCTGGACGGAGGAAGAGAAGACATGGATGCTCGACTGGGAAGGCTCTCGCTGTGTCCGCTGGGAGATCAATACTCGCTGGACGGAGGAAGAGAAGACATGGATGCTCGACCGGGAAGGCTCTCGCTGTGTCCGCTGGGAGATCAATACTCGCTGGACGGAGAAAGAGAAGACATGGAAGCTCGACCGGGAAGGTTCTCGCTGTGTCCGCTGGGAGATCAATACTCGCTGGACGGAGGAAGAGAAGACATGGATGCTCGACCGGGAAGGCTCTCGCTGTGTCCGCTGGGAGATCAATACTCGCTGGACGGAGAAAGAGAAGACATGGATGCTCGACCGGGAAGGCTCTCGCTGTGTCCGCTGGGAGATCAATACTCGCTGGACGGAGGAAGAGAAGACATGGATGCTCGACCGGGAAGGCTCTCGCTGTGTCCGCTGGGAGATCAATACTCGCTGGACGGAGGAAGAGAAGACATGGATGCTCGACCGGGAAGGCTCTCGCTGTGTCCGCTGGGAGATCAATACTCGCTGGACGGAGGAAGAGAAGACATGGATGCTCGACTGGGAAGGCTCTCGCTGTGTCCGCTGGGAGATCAATACTCGCTGGACGGAGGAAGAGAAGACATGGATGCTCGACCGGGAAGGCTCTCGCTGTGTCCGCTGGGAGATCAATACTCGCTGGACGGAGAAAGAGAAGACATGGAAGCTCGACCGGGAAGGTTCTCGCTGTGTCCGCTGGGAGATCAATACTCGCTGGACGGAGGAAGAGAAGACATGGATGCTCGACCGGGAAGGCTCTCGCTGTGTCCGCTGGGAGATCAATACTCGCTGGACGGAGGAAGAGAAGACATGGATGCTCGACCGGGAAGGCTCTCGCTGTGTACGCTGGGAGATCAATACTCGCTGCCAGAATCTGTGCTCGGATGTTGTGAGTCACTGGGGGAGGCTCCAGAGCGACAGCGTTTGGTGGGACTGGCATCGTGGTAGCTGTAAAAAGAGAACATGGTGATTTAGTATTTAAGAGAGAGCTGTTAGGGAGAGAAGCCTGGGCTGCGACTATCGGCGGAGGCAGCCTCACGCTTAGGTCGGCCTGTGGGGCTTGAGGAGGGAAATTGACAGAAGCATAAGCAGGAAAAGCAGGAAATGGATGAAGTGCGTGAGCCTGTGTTGCATGCGGAGGCGGTCTCGCGCTTGCTTGAGCTGCAGGCCACTGAAAAGGGGAGGGGTTAGCGGTAGGCGCAGGAAGATGGTGGAACGTTTGAGCCTGCACCGCTAGCGGAGGCATCCTCACGCTAGCATCTGCTACGGGAGCCGGAGGCCACTGCAGAGGAAATGGGTTGAAAGCAGCAGGAGGAAAAAGCTGGGAGGCAGAGGGTGGGCTGGCGGGCCCAGCTGTGAATGGCGCTGCGGCAGGGAGCGCCGTGCTGAAAAGCTCAGCTGAAGCGGGAGGCGAGTGAGGTCTCGTGGCGGTGGAATCTGGAGCGCGGCCCAGGCTCGCAGAAGGCCTGGCGCCGTGGGCTGAAGCACGCGGAAAACCGGACCTTGTACGAGAAGGTGGCGGAGTCGGGCGAGGCGAATTCGGGGCCTCCCGAGTTTTGGCCGGCCTGCTGGCCGCCTTGGAACCTGGGGTGGACTTAGGAGAGAGATTGGATGATTGCAAGGTAACGTACAAGTCGTATAATTGCGCTTTAGTCATCCTGCGCGAGGGCTGAATATCAGAGTTTATCAGTGCTTGTCTCAGACTCAAGACTGTCCACTTCCCAATAGGCGGAATCGTCGGTACGGCCGAACGATAGGAGGACGCTGGGGAGAAAGTGGTGGAGGTGAAGGTAAACCTCGGCGTCTAGGCGTGCGAGGGGTTGCTTGCGCAGACCGGCGCCCGCGAGATGAAACGTGGGGCTCGGAGGCGGTATCAGGTGGAGAGGTGGTCCTGGGGCCAGCTGATGGCGATGGTGGAACCGGAGCATGGTTGAGCTCGTCATCGGATGGTGATCGTTGCATTTGGGACATCGTAGCGAAGCGGTAAACCAAATGCTGAAAACTGTCGAGGAATATGGGTGAGTCGACTGTGTATATTTATAGGCTTTACTCGTGCTGATTGAGTGAACCTGTTGATTACTGATTGCTGACAGCTGGCTGGAATGATTTGATTGTTTGATCATTAGAACGTGATCCTCCCGAACCTTGTTAGTAAAACATCAAATTGTGATTTGTGCACATACTGAGTGTTGGACTGACTGCACAGGCTTTTGCCTGGGGTAAAGTCAGTGTAACAACTGGGAGGGGGCCGCCTAATGAAGGGGGACCGTGAACCCATGTGTTGTAATTGTGAAACATACTCTTTTTGTGCTTTACGTGGGTCGCCGTGAGAACAGAGTTTGTTTGTAGAGGCGCGCGCAGTGCAGCGGGCCTGTTGAGAATAATAAAATCTCCAGCTGCCTGAGTTAGACAGGGAGCTGTGAGAAGTGTCATGGGATTTTGAGCAGTGACTATCTGTGGCAGTGCACTGACTGCAGTGTTAGTGTGCGGTATGAGTGGCGCGCGCTTGTAACGGGCCTAGGCCACTCCGTGAAAAGATTCAGCGAAGCCGAGATCCGAACTCGGGCGTGAGAGTCTCAGAATCCACAACTGAGCCACAGGGGGGATTGACAGAGAAGAGCTCTTATAGCTTTTGTAGTGAGAGAGAACAGTTTCAGCGTGATTACAGGAACAGGAGCGCGAGAGGCGGTTTGCCGTCCCAAAGGAGAGCTAGCCGCGAGCGCATTATGTAATTATGACAGAACAGGCATACTCTCACAGAGAGAGCAGCCTCCAGCATAGAGTGTGGTTCAGCATGGGGGGTTCCCAGGCATGTGACGCACTTTGTGTGCCCGTAGGCCTCGTGCAGATGCAGCCGCACCTGGCACAAGATGAGCAAGGCATTTGAAACAACGCCTCGCACACTTAAACACAGAATATCCAATAGAAAGGATATTGCGTCGTCGCCGGATAGCCACAGGTGAGACGGCGTCAGGAGAAAACGGCTGAGAAGGCGTAGTCTGCTGAGATGATGCTGTGCAGCTGCAAATGCGTTTTACATATAAGCTTCAGTAAATCAAGGAAAAGGAGTTTCCCCACTAAAAAAGCTTTTAACAGAGGACTTAAACATTGGCTAAAAACCAAACAGCAGTGTTCGCATGAATAACTAATGATATTCGCTGACTCTGATAATTTATGTATCCAATTTGTTTTTTCTTTTCTCTGAAATTATATGGTATATTTTAGCTATCCTTTTCTGTTAGTATTTTTTGTATTATTATGCTTACTAGTCTTGTTATTGTATTTTATTCACAAAAGCCTCCCTTTGGACAGGTGTTGAAAATTAGCATGTGTGCTAAAACACTTAAACAAATGCATATGGTTCGTCCAATGTAATTGTATGTCAAATAAATAAATAAATAAATAAATAAAAAATTAATAAAATATAGCTACGCAATACGAAGTGACCGTTCGAAAGGGAACTGACTTTACCTTCATATTGTAGAGCACAGCATCTTCTCGGCATGATGCTGTAAGGGGTATACAGTCAAAGACCCAGAACCAGATATGAAGAATGAAGACCCAGAGTCAGAATTATACAAAACTGAAGAAAAGTTTTACTGAAGATAGTTTGCAGTTTCATCAGCAGAATTCAGCAAGACTCACACAGGAGTTCGTAGGCCGCCCCGCTTACAGTTACAACGATCACAGCAGTTATACCATTTCCAAGGTCTAAGCTACGTCATTGCTTACAGGTTGGATGAGTCTCATTGGCTAAGAAGTAGATAAACATAGTAATTCTCCACACATATACAGATAGACATATCTCCATCGATTATATAGCTGACACTCAGACCCTGAAGTTAGGCACGTCATGACTTTCCAGGTCGCAGATTTGGGCGCCAACATGTCCAGACCAACAACTCAGTCAATCTCCAATAATGCCAGTGGTTCCTTAATCTGCAACCAAGAAGACTAACACACACACCGACACACAGCTTTTCCAAGGTTGGATTTGGCCAGGCTCTAACTATAAACAGTAGAGTCGTCTCAAAACATCAAGATAATGTTCTTTCTCTCAAGGATAGCTAAACTTCAGTCTAACTGGAAAGTAAGGCTTTAACAAAGAAATGGTCCCTTAAACTATTGGCTTTAATGACCCCTATATGTTTTAACACGTTGAAGACCTTTCTCAAACACAAAACAAGTCCATATTTCATTTCTGGAAGCCGGAAATGAGCAAGCACTGTTACTGCATTCAGACATTAAATACAGACATTTCAGTAATCACAATGGTAACTTCTATAACAAAGTAACATCTCCAGAGAAGTCATTCAACTCATTTGATATTAGAAGGAAAAATATTAATTAATACTTTGATTATAATCACTCATTACATATACATTGAAGCAGCAGTGGATTCCAATCCACCCCCTTCAATGCTATCCAGTATCCACAGGAATCAGCTGCAGTGTTTGAGGTTGAAATTTTCCCTGGTGTCTGCGCGCGCAATAAGTGGGCGGGCAATATGCTAATGTTTCGTCTTGACTTCACAACGAAACGGCTTATCACTCGTTTGAAAAACGATTCATTTAATTGACTCAGAGTCGACTCTTACTTTTGAAAGACAATAACTTTATATACGGTGCACTTTCAGATTTAAAACTTTGCAGGATGTTTTCATTCACTTATCTTATGCACAGCTATGTTACACACTACATGAGGTCATTTTCAAAAATCCATAACAGGGGCACTTTAACACAGCATGTTGTTACAAAGACACTGAACATTATTTACAATCATCAATGCAATAAATAAACAAACAAAAATAACTTGGTGATGATGGTTTTGTATAAAAGTTTATTGTATAAAAGGGACTGAGTGGGCGAAGATGTCCATGTGTTTTTTTAGCACTTTAAAGTTTGGGCATCTTTGTTCAAATGTGTGTAGAACAGCAAACCTTTAATCATGTGTAGAAGTTACTAGAAAGCATGCAACAAAATCCCGAAGGGAAAAAAGTTTGGGAAGAAAACTGTGGTCTGATCAATAGACTAAAGAGGAGTCTAAGCAAAGCACATGTTTACCACAAACACCCTGGTAAAACCATACATCTCTATCAGACTGATGGTGGCAGCAACATATTCTGGATTTGATTAAAGATTCATGTTCCAGCAGGACGATAAAGCACTCAGAAAAAAAGTATGATTGAATGGTTTAAATACACTTATAATTCTGGAATGGTTCCGACTGAGCTGAGACATTAATCCAATTGAATATTTTTAGGTATGACCTGAACATTGCTGCAAGCCAACACTTTCTAATTCGGCAAAGATGAAGTGAATTTGTGTTGAAGAATTGAGATATGGAAAGCTCATGCAGACATAACTAAGACGACTCATGTAGTTGCTACTAGAGGAATATGTGCACAGCATGAATTTATAGGGGGTGATTACTTTGTGTTGAATGAATTGTTTATTTATTTCATTTGAAATATAACAAAAAGGTGTTAGTACTCTGTAAATGCATTGCCTGCAGTTTTCGATTAATGTCTATTCCATTTCAATAATTTTCCTTTATAATGAAATTTATCCCTCACATGCTGAAATGTCTGTCCTTAACTTGGCAGAACCAGTGGTCAATCTGTGGGTGTCCAGCAGTCTGAAAGTGCAACATTGTATTCATGGTTAATTTCACTTCCCTTGAAATAATAAATGACCTAAAGGCACATAAGCGCCTCCCAAATCAAAACCACCTGGGCCCAAGAATGCCTGTGAGTCCATTGTTTCTATAGACTCCTACAGCTGAAGAGTGCAATACCTCATCTGCAGAACAACCTTTTGAATAGTAGTAAAATAGTGAAATATTAATAGTAAAAAAAGAAAAGTGAACTAGAAGCACATTTTTTAAGCTCCATCTCCATCAGTTACTATTAAGTGCCATATTGAAGGGACTCAAAATCACAAATGTCCCTAATTTCTTGCAGGAGCAAAACAAAATAAATAAATACAAATGCAGGTGAATAAATAGGTAAGTGTCCGTTTTGGGTGATATGAAACAATTTTAGTCAAGCAGAATTAAAGCTAACAAATCAACAGCCCTGTGTTAATCATAATATTTCTAATCACCAATTGAATCATAAACAAAATGTTCACATGCAATTGTGTTTGAAAGCAAACGAAAATATTGGCAAGTTTTTGTTCTGAGACATTTTTTCAGTGTTCCTGTTTGAAACAAACAGTGAAATTCCTTTAAGCCTTGAAAAAGAAATACATTTAACAGTTCCTCACAAAGTGCTCCTTTTAAAAAGGTATTTTGTGTAGGCCTATTTACGTTTAGGCATGTGATGAGATAGTTAAAAGCAGGGCAAGTCTGTTCTGAAAAGGAGTTAAGAGTCTTAAGCCTTTCAAAAAAGACTTGTATGATCATATTTGCCATGCCCAGACAAAACTCAGCTGGGGATTCCAAGAGGTTATGATTCTTTAACTGTATATAGCGCCAAAAATGCACTTATAAATATGTTTTTACTTGAACAGAATCAGTTAGAAAAAACTAATCTGATCTAATCTAGACTATCGACTGTTAAATCAAAAACAGAAAGTCTTTACCCTTTAACAGCACACAGTTCAGACGTTTAGGCCAGGTTTCACAGACAGGGCTTAGATTAAGCCAGGATTAAGCCTTAGCTCAATTAGGACATTTAAGTAGATTTTTCTTAGAAAAGGGCATTACTGGTGTGCAGCTTGAGACAAAACATTGGCACTAACATATTTTAATATAGCCAATATGTCAGTGAAAGTTGCTTTCAGTTAAAACAGCTCAAACGGCATTTTATCCAGGGGTTAATGTAAAAAAGAGGCACATCTGTATGGGCTCTCAGTTTGACAGTTTCAATTCCCCTAAAATCTTTTCAAGCTCAAAACTACTCTAAAAAGATAAATCTATCACAACTGCTCTTTGTTTACAGACAGATCCAGGAGCAGCAGGGATGTCGCTCCGCCCACTCGCTGCGTCACTCCTCACGGCGAATCGCGTGCATGTGTTAAAACTGAGCCTTTACTGTTACTGCTGCATCCTTTGTGAAAGAGTTGTCAAAGTTGACCAAAAGGGAGGCGATTTTTTTTTCAATAACACACAGACGAAAACAGCTCAGCTGTTAAATGTACATGCGATACTTTTCTCAGATCACTAATAGGCGTTTCATGAGGAGTCGACTTGTGAAGGCAGCTAATTTCATTGATTTGGATTAACATTTCATCTAGTCACGGAAATACAGTCTGCTAACACTTTTTAATGCAGTTTCACGGATGGTAAGTTTTATTTTATATAGTTTATAAGCTTCTTTGCACTCCTCGAGTCTCCCTTCACTGAACTTCCCTCGCATTTTTGCTTTGTGGCTGGTTGTCTTAGAGAAAAGTTGACTAACGGTTAACTTATCGGTCCTGATTTATTCACACTGGGTTATTACTACCAAATAAGAGCAAGTTACTGTATCTATTATTATGACGAAAGAATCACTTTTTTTTTTAGCCTCAACCAAGTAGCCTAATTTACATTTGTGAATATGACAGCTTTTAAAAAGAGTAATTTAACAGTCAGTTTTCAGCACTGGAATAGTTAGTCTGAGCACTTAGCTAATTTGTGCACTCTATATTGTTATTTATTCATTTATTTATTTTAGCGAAATATAACGTTTTACGCTTGATAAATCATGTAAAAAATTATGTATAATTACAAAATGACATATCTGTCTTCTAGGAAAAAAAAGGTTTTATTCTGCGTGTGTCGCATGTGTGCCACCATGTTGACAGCACATGACCAGACATAGCCTATTCATCATGCAGTTGAACTTAATACGAATTGTTTAATAATTCTGTGTGATTAAACAAAAAAACATTGCATAGTCCACTCCACCACTATACTGATATTAGTACAGAGAGACAATATTGTTAGAATCACTTTCACAACGATTCCGTATTTAGGCTACGATTTAGGCTACTTATTATAACAAATGCCTGCAGAGGGTGCCAACGACCTGTTGATTGTTGTTGTTGCTGCAGCATGACCAAATCCTTGTTTAATATTGGGCAAACAACATTTAATTCATATGTCTACTTAATCTTTAATGCTTGGCCACCTCTTTACAATAGAAATATGCCACAGCCACTGTAATTTCTTTAACAAGAATAGGACATTCAAAACATGCAATCTCAGAGCGAGGGTTTAAACTTATTTTGAAATCGTGATGAACAACAATTCACATATTTAGAAACATTTGGTGCGTTCAAGTCATCTCGTATCAGTGGCGTAGGCAGAAATTTTATTTTGGGCGGGCCAGTGATAAAGTGAGTGGGCCTATAGTTTTTCCTAGAAAAAAAATTACTTAAATAATAACTAAACCTTAGAGGGTAGACAAATTAATAGTCAAACTGCAAAAACAGTTACACCTTTAGTTTGCAATATTCGGCAAAGCATCATGTTTAACCAACAGAGCTCAATAAAGGCTGGACAAACCAGTATAGACAATAACCTGTCTATTTTATTCAGGCTAGTCAGCAGTGACTCCACAGGGAAAATGTCTGCACATTTTACAGAAAATCGCGTCCTTAATTACAATGTAGGCTACTCCATCCAAACCAAGAAAATTGTCCATACCACTTTGCTGAGAAGCTCCTTGATTTTCCATTCTTGATAGTGCAGGGAAATACCTTCAAATTGGGTTGTGAACGTGGTTCGTCAAGTCTAGTATATTTATATAGCGCTTTTCAAAATATAGATTGTAGCCTATCAAAGCAGCTTCACAGTAGGCTATCAATCAAAACAACATAACAATGACAATGTTCGTTACTTAGTGGGAAAAAAACATCCACGTTTGGTATGGCTGATCAATGGTATTAATGATTGGTTAATTAATTTGAATATCCCCATTCGTCAATCGCAGTTAGATCGGCGGGTAAACCCGCGTCAGGCTGACCGGGAGAGAGCACTGGCACTGCCGCCAGGGAGCAAGAAGCGGCCGTCACCAGCACCTGGCTAGCCTTCTTGTAAGAGTTTGAAGAACTGGGATGGGTGGACTCTGTAGATGAAGGCAGTGGCGTGTCTTCTTCCTTAACTCTTGCTTTTTTCAAATAGCACATTAAAGAAATTGGTTTAGCCATTATTATGATTATATTAATAAATTGGCAAAAAAGCATCTAGCTAGCAAGAGCCCGCCGGCGCCGCTCAGAGAGTTTTCCTGTCGGAACCCCTGGCAACCATAGCAACCAATAACGTTCCGGAGGGAGGCTTTCTACAACTTGCCTCAACAGTTCCATTTTATTCGGAAAACAAATTAAACACACACCAGTCACCAATAAATCAGGTTTATATTAATATATTTTCTTGAATACATTTTAATAATAAAAAATATATATTTTATCAAACTTGCCTGGGCGGGCCAGTGAGTAATGTGGGCGGGCCAGTGCCGCCCTGGCCCATTACTGGCTACGCCCCTGTCTCGTATAGATCGTATTTACGAGTTGAACGCACTTGAACGCCACCACAATGTCGTAAATGCCAGTGGGGAGCTCGGGATTTTCTCTAAGCCCCGATCTTTCCGAGTTGTGGGCGTGTCACTGAGAAACATGGCCACAATACTTAAATATTATGCCGTGATATTGTCAAGGTTTTCTATTTACAGCGCAGTTTAGCGAATTGCCTGCACAGAATATGATGGCATTATAATATAACAATGCAACATGTAATGATAAAGTTAGCAGTGGCTTCATAAATTAATTAAAAAGATTTAAAAATATTTTTGTGTAATTAATTAAGAGAAAGTACTCCGTCATCTTACTACGACGAAAGTGACTTGAACGCACTGCCGTTGTAAACACGACTTCCCACCTCGTACGTAGGAACTAGGACTTGAACGCACCAATTGATGTATTCTCCTGTGTTGGCATTAGTTTATAAATGATTTACGTTACAAATCTGGTGAAATGCCGCACATTGCATTCCCAGATGACCATTATACAAACTCAGCACATGCAGAGATGGAGTTTGTTAACTGGAGCTCCATGCATTTAAATGATAACAGCGCATCACTTGAAACACAAAGCAAGTCTGACTTTATATGCATTTCCAAATGCACACTATTTGAAATCCAAACAAACAGCACACATGCAGAGACTGAGTTCGTGTGGAGTACCATTTGAGACACTGGAAGTGAGGAGTAACCTGCACGCATGTAAATTATGAAAGTGGTGTGCTTCACTCTAAAACCTGCTGTGCATATATTTATTTAATTGAACGTAAAATTCAACCCACCAAAGTAGCTAGTGTGAATAACTTGTATGATACATGCCACTGCTGAATTCCACCTGCGGGTGTTAAATGAAAGTTCTGTCATTAATTTCTTACCATCATGACTTGCGCTCATCTTTGGAACACAAATGAAGATCTTTTTGATGAAATCTAAGAGCTTTCTGACCCCATATAGACTCCAAACCAGTGGCGGCTGGTCAGGGAAGGCAAGGGAGGCAGAGCCTACCCAAGATTTTGAGGTGAAAATGGGAGAAGTTTCTTTGTAATTTCCCTGTTGTAACCACCACTTTTCTTTCGCGACGTACGTCTCGAATCTGCCGATGTAATTACAACTGCTAAGGGATAGAGAAGGGGAAGGGGAGGCAAATCCATAGATTGGGATTGGGCAAATCCAACTTGGGCCTCAGTTGGTAAAAAAAAAAAAGCCAATCACCATTGAGTATTTCACTTTCAGCGCTTAGGAGTGCTGAGGAAAATTACATAGCAGGGGAGGCTATCCTCCCTTTGCAGTAAATTGTTAGCTGATTGTCTGATTGAATTTATTGTTAGTAAATTGCAACACATGATGTTCATATTTTCATGTCATATTCCCAATTTCATGTTCTGATCCATTGTACGAGTCATATGGAAAGCGATACAATTCCAAGACAAAAGTCTCAACTATCATTACCAATATGACATTTGAAGCTATTTATTCATCATCCATCTTAAAGGTTATTGATCGTATTCATATAGGCTATTGTGATCCTTTTTTATTTATTTTTATTTGTATGGTTATAAATTCATATGACAGTAATTATTTTGTGCACTGTGTACACACTAAATATAGTTGTGAATACACTATACGCTAAATACACTATATAAATTCCACACTCCATCAAAATGCTGTTGACCTGGGGTGCGTTTGCCAATTCCAACTGTGGTCGCAAGTTCCATCATTACCCACACAATTCAAAAGAAATGGCGACCAATGTTGGCTAGTGATGCTTTTGTGAAACGCACTCCTGCTTGGTTTCTCCATCATGATAGCTACAGATCATGAAAATACCAAGTCTTAATGCTTCTCTTACATGAACCCACCAGCAACAACTTTTAAGTGTTACAGCACTGAAGTGGAGTGTGTGTCGTGGAAAAAATTAACAGCAGTGTGTAGTCTAAAATAAGAGACCGTAATGGTGCATCTAGAGAGAATGGTGAGACTTAGAGCAGGGGAGTGTCACTGGGTTGTGGTACAGTTGTTGTTTTTGGGTTAAGCTGGACAGCATCTGGCACCCTGCCCGACAGCAATGCATGGCTCATCCAGAGTGGAGACCACAGGACTGAACCAACCCGCCCCCTCTAGATCATATTCTCATCTGGGGGATTACATCTCTACATCTCATGCTGCACCGTTAGGCAAAGAGTAAGGAAGGATGGCCAGTTTCATAGAAAAAAAAAATGAAAATTTTGTATGGTTGATATTAGGTGCGTGCTTTACATATATTTTACTTGAGTGGTTATCTGTTTAATGAAGCTAACAAGTTGTTAAGTATGGTCAAAGTTCAGAGATGAAAGGAGTCACATTTGAATGGATCCTTGCTGGTATGAAATTTAAATATTTATCTCTCTCTTGTGGTGCATGGGTCTGGGTGCTTGGGTGCAATAAACTGTCAAGAAAATGTCAGATGTGTGTATATGAAAATACAGTGGTGGACTGTTAATGTTTCCAGGGATGTGTTTTGCACAAAGTTGAACAATTACAGCAGTACTGGCATTGCTAACGTAATATTTCTTTCAGCATGTTTGTGAATTTCAAGTTATTACTAACTAGAATTTCTAGTCTGAACATCTACTAAACTTTCACCCTTAAAGGTGCCCTAGAATGGTTTTTATTTTTATTGTATAATGTTTTCTAGGTTGCCCTTATAATGTTAGAATGTTTTTTAGATCAAAAATAGTCATAATTTAGAAATAAAAGGCATTTTTCCTAGCCTGATTTTAGCCTCTGATTTGAAAGCTCTGTTTCAAGGGGCGTGTCTGCTGTGTGTAACCGGCCTCTGCTGTGATTGGCTGACATGCTTGCATATGAAATAGCTACGTATTACATGTGAAACTCTCTCGAATACTTTTACTACAGATATTATACGTTTTTACTATTACAGCTATCGAGATTAAAGGGTAACTAAACCCCTGGTCAGAGCCTGACTCCACCCACTGCCAATATTTGAAAAATGCTGGAGAAGTGGGCAGAGCCCACTTAGGAAATAAATACTCTAACCTGATCGTTTTCAATACTCGCAATTCCAACTCCTGACTCGCTACAGTGGTTTTGACGAAACAAGATGTTTTTTATACTGCCACGGGCGTTGTAGCTCGTACCAAGCGGATGGTGAGCTGAAACCTGCTTACGTCACCATCAACCGCTTACATCACGAACAACCGCAAACATCCAATAGGAAAATCCAACTGCAGTAGCCACCGTTCACCCTGAAGAGGGCAGCACTCAGACGTTTTTACACCATATATTGTAGAATTAAAACACTTTATACCCAAATGTCAAAAAAGTTTCTCGAATCAATGAACAGCATTAATAAAGCCCCATTCTTACAGATCATTAACTAAAAAAAGTTGGTTTAGGGTTTAGTTACCCTTTAACGAATGTCGTGAGATGTTTTTAAAGTATTTAGATCTATTCCCATCACATAAAATGTTGCCGTGATGAGCACTGAGCAAACAGATGACAGTGTGTTGATCGCGAGAATATAGATCTCATCATTGCAACGCAGTTTCTGCACTCTCTCTAATGCTTTTACCAATGCAAACACGATGATGTAAATACAGTATTGAACGATTTTGAATGAAAGATTACCTGTCTGAACTTGAACAATTACACATCAGAAAGTGTTGCTTGGTAGCTCGATCGATTTATTTTCAGACGATCCGAGGCCAGCTCTGTATTGGCCCAAGTTGAGGAAACAGTCTCGTCAGTGAACTGTTTGGAAATTTCCAGAGAAAATAAAATTAACCCATTGTTTCTTCAGAGGCTCGGATGAAGGAACTAAATACTTTTGTGTTCATTTCATTTGTACATCCAAACACTGAACAACTGCCATGCTTCGGCTGCGCAGTTCCGCCTGTCATTGAACATGGGCTGGCATATGCACATTTTTGGAGTCGTACATATTAATGATCCCGGCTGTTGCGTCACAGTCGGTGTTATGTGGAGATTCGCCTGTTTTTCAGGGGTGTTTTTCAATAACGAAACTTAAGTAAGGAGAAAACAGTGGTGTTTGAGACTCACTGTATGTCATGTCCATGTACTGAACTCTTGTTATTTAACTATGCCAAAAAATAAATTCAATTTCACATTCTAGGGCACCTTTAAAAGTGGCAAAGTTTTTCCTTGCATTTGGTAAACAGAAGTAGCCTATTCACCATTTGAGATAATTGACTGTGTTTACAAGCACAGTAACATTTAGTTATTATTGGGTATTTCCCAATTATGTTAATCATGTAAATGACATTTTTAATGTTGTTTATATGCTTTAAGACCAAGTGCAAATTTATTAGTCAACACCATTGCTGAGTATTTTCTATATAAAAATGCAGTGCAACTAACAGTATCATAAACGGTTTTCTACTGTCACAAACATGTAACCAATCCCTGTTCAAAGCGTTTCTAAGGATGCTGGATGCTGAAGTCTGACTCTGAGATGGCGAACAGGAACATGGTTTATGTAATTAGAAACATATTATTAGCTGTTTGATAACATAGTCAAGCCAAAGGCTTATCAAATAATACTGTTATGTGTCCGAAATATTAGAGAGCGATACATAAAATGCATTACTATTTTAATAGATTGATTTGTAGACGACCCTATATAATTCTTCTTCTGGTTTAAATATGGCTTAATTAAACCAATATTTCCCCTTGCCATTGTGTAGTGTTTAATACAGTTGAACGAGTGGATCAGGTATTCTGAGCTGGTGTGATTGAGGGGTGGTGGGGAATAATTTGCATATTCATGGTTCCACGTATAGGCCCACTAAATGAACCAAGGGTTCAAACAATTCAGATGTTTTTTCTCACACTTGCGAGTTTATATCTCTCAATTATGACTTTATAACACGCAATTGCCACTATATCTTAAAATTCAGAGAAAAGAAGTCCGAATTGTGAGATAAAAAGTCACAATTAGCCTACCTTTTTTATTTTGTATTCCATGGTGGAAACAAGCTTCCATACATTCAAGTGTTTTAAGGCATAAATAAATTATTATTATAACATAGCTACTAAAATAATCTTATTTTATTCACCACTTTTTTACAGTGGAGTCCCTTTTGTTTTAGTTCACGGACCATTGTTCAAAGTTTAATATCAGGATTAACATTTTAATAACCAGGCAAAATGGCAAAACACATTTTTGACTAAATAATACTGTACATGTTCATGTTTGTACTCAAATCTAAATGGTTTATCCTGTTGACTTCTGCTGACATCAGAAGGGTTTTGCATCATTATAATGCCACATCTTGTGTAAGTGCACCCACTAATACTTTTCTAAGTGGCTTCCCTAACCTCTCTGGAAAAGCATGGTGATGACCCTTACTTTGTCTTGTCTAGACTTCATTCAGCCCTTGACTTGTGAAAAGACATTTTCAACAGAGCTCACTTGGGAGAAACCGCTTATAGTATAAATATGTATAGCTTTCAAATGCTGTGTATGCTGTGGTTAACTCATTATACATGAAAATATATAAGTATTTGAAAATAAAAACTGATGGAAGCCTAAGAGACAATATTAAACTAACTGAAGAAAAAAAACAAAACCAGATGTATTACCAATGAAGGGCCCAAAAATAATCAGATTTAAAGCTTCCATTGAAAATCCTTCCATTCATTACTGCACTATTTCAGTCCGTATTGGCATCATTGTAAATCATGTTGAAAACAACCATTCATTTGTGGATGGCCATCACTATATTGGTCTTTATGGCAAGTATGGGTACTTGATGAAATGTACCCTGTGTAGGGTTTAATTTACATATGAGAGCCCCCTGTAAGTGCAATTCATTGTCCTCAATGAGAACGTAGAGTGCATGAATGAATCTGAATGAGGGGGTCTCACTCCTACAGTGTCTCACCTCTGACATCTGCGTATATTACACTGACACTCTGCCCAGCCCCCACAGCCTTCTCACACATTCAGCTGGAAAATTTCCCCCTCGGGTTTCAGTTCTTTCACTTCTTTTGCACTGTAAGTGTTTCACAACATTTGAATACATTAATTGGCAGGTTTGATTGTGCTATTGCTTTAAGTCTTTGAATGCTAAAAAACTGTTTAACTTTGTTTGAATTTCGCTTTGAGATTCTTTCCCCAGAGCAGAGGTGACCTCACTAAACCTTGACAACTGTGGCAAGCAGGGCAGTGGTGAGCAGAGTCTGCCACTATGGATGCTCAATGGCACCTTGGACTCACAATGGCGAGTGCTCTTTGACATCGCATTTTGGCACCACTGTAACAAAGGTTTGTTGATAAGGGAAGGAGGAGGTAAAATAAACAACAAAACGAGAGTAAAGGGGCTGCCCCTAACGGATAACTGCTGCATAAACATATATAAACATAAAACACAACATAAATGTCCCAGGCCTGGTCCTCTCTCATCTTGCACTGTTATTACTCACTCCGTTTATTCTTCCGGAGCTCCTCCGTGGGACTCGAAACTGGTGTGGCGTGCAGGTGACGCTCATAATTTATTAGCACTCACCTGCCTCGCTATGTTCCAAAAGGGATACAACAATACAGTTAGCCCACGGTTTAATAAATGCCTCTGTTTTTTAACCACGGTTTCCGGTTCGGTTCTGATAGCTTGGCACATCAGTTTTTTTGTTTTCCTATGCTTAGGCGACAGGAACAGTAAGAGGTTAAGCAGAATTATTTTTAATTTTTTTATTGCAATACTTTTTCTTTATTTTACTTAAAAGCAAAAAAATATATATAAATATAAATGTAAAATGTGAACACTTTTGCGTGTCAGGTTGGGAAATACCTCAGTGCTGAAAAAAGTGCGAGACGGTATTCTGTAATGCGGATCAAGCGCTTTCGGTTTAGCACTTTCATTCATCTACAATCACAGGAAACGGCTGCAAATCTTTGGCAATGAACATCCCCACTGCCTTTGTTATTTTTGTGTCTCTCAGAACAAGTTGAGTATTTATTCTGGTGCTGGAAGGAATCAGCCAGGGACTGTTGCTTTTTGGATGTTACTGTATTACCTGCTCTGCTATCCAGCTTTCAGACAGTGATATCGCTGGGTGACGGTGCCGCAAATGTGCAGTCATGTTGGTTGTGTTTTCATTTGATTTGGCGACACGTGTAAAATATTGCAAAACCGGAAAGAAGAAAAAATGCAATTTATAACTGCATATAACCATAGAGCCATTTTTGTAGTCTATCTGACCATATGGTTGTTGTGGCAATTAGGGCGGGGCCGTGTGAACTACGGATG
The DNA here is from genome assembly GCA_031834385.1 of Semotilus atromaculatus. Classification (NCBI taxonomy): domain Eukaryota; kingdom Metazoa; phylum Chordata; class Actinopteri; order Cypriniformes; family Leuciscidae; genus Semotilus; species Semotilus atromaculatus. The sequence goes on from JAULUF010000035.1 coordinate 6,286,451, forward strand.
CCACAATTTTCAATATAATATTGAACTGTTCGGTTGCTATACAGTTTTTGCTTTTTTTGTAGCAACTAAAAATATATTATATTTTGGCAAGCAGATAAAACATTCCAGTTACTGAAGCATTGCAATAGAATATTACGAACTTCTCAAAGTCAAACTCTTTCATTGAACAGCTTATATTTTCTGTAGGTTACTGTAATCGTACCCTTCTAAACGACTGGCAAAGACTTGTTTTGAAAAAACTTGTCAAGTCTTTCTGGAAAAATCCAAAGATGTTTGTGTTAGTGAGGTTAAAGGGCTATAATGTAAACCACAAAGTGCTTATTGACTGGTGAGATGTGAAGAACATGCCTTATTTTGTAGCAGGCTTTCTCCATGTGTCTGCTGACAGGACTGAATAAGCTGGCAGGTGTGTGGAAGTATCCAGGCTGCACGGCTGCTGCCTCATGTTAAAGGGTTAGTTCACCCAAAAATGAAAAATCTGTCAGTAATTACTCACCCTCATGTTGTTCCAACCCCGTAAGACTTTCGTTCATCTTCGGAACACGAATTAAGATATTTTTTATTAAATCTGAGAGCTGGATCACTCCTCCATAGGCTTCTACGGGATTGAAACTTGTTCCCCCGAAATGTTATTAAAGACATCGTTAAAATAGTCCAAGTGACTACAGTGGCTCAATCTTAAGTTTATCAAGCGACGAGAATACTTTTTGTGCGCAAAAAAAAAAAAAATCTCGCCTTTATTCAAACTAAAATATTGACTTTATTCAACTATTCCTTTCCTTCTCGGTCGGCCTCGAGATAGTTCTCGTAGTAAAAGTGCGTATCGCTTCTGTGGTGTACGTCAAACGCATCACACACATGACCAGCGTCGGCCAATAGGGACCCTACGTGTGACGTAGCCCTACGCTATCACACTACGTTAACGGACTAGAGGCCAACAGAGATGGAAACAAATAGTTTCTCCTTAGGCAAAAAAGCCTATGGAGGAATGATTGTCATGAAAACTGCTCTGAGACAGGCAAGTTAAGATCCAAACGCAGTTTTTATTATAATATAAAGGGGTAATCCAGAATCGTGGTGGAACAGGTAAGCAATACAAGGCAGGGAACAAGGCAAGCGGGAAATCCAACGACAGGCAGGGAACAAGGCAAAATACAGAAACCAGGTAAACGCTCAGAGATCCAGTGGACACTTAACAAAACTTCGCCCTGAGTGAGTGAATGAACATGGAATAAATAGACAGGGACTAACAGGGTGATTAGAAACCGGTGAATGCAATCAGAGACAAACAAGGTGATGAGACACAGGTGATAATGAGTCCGGGCAGTGCGTGATGGGAAATGTAGTTTGAGGAAGTGATCATAGTCTATTGTGGAGCGCCCTCTGGTGGCTCTCGAGGGCACTCCACCTGATGATCGTTACATAGCCCCCACCCAATGAGCGGCTTCCAGACGCTCCAAAACTGTCCAGGTGGGTGGTGGCCTGGAGGCGGATCCGGGATGGAGGGCCAGGTCCGTGGAGTAGAAGAGGACCTGGAGACTGCGGCAGGACGGGAGGCCAGGGCTGAGCAGACAGTCCATCGGGCGACCATGGCGGAGCAGGCGACCAGAGCGGAGCAGGCAGTGCAGGCGACCAGGGCGGTGAAGACCCCTCGGGCGGCCACGGCGGTGAAGACCCTTCAGGCGACACCGGCTCAGGAACGGGCTACACCGGCTCCGGAACAGCAGACACCGGCTCAGGAACAGGAACAGGCTCGGAGGCGGCCATCTTGTCCGCAGACACTGGCTGTGCAGACGTGACGTGGACAGTCTCTGGCTGTGCAGACGTGACGTGGACAGTCTCTGGCTGTGCAGACGTGACGTGGACAGTCGCTGGCTGTGCAGACGTGACGTGGACAGTCGCTGGCTGTGCAGACGTGACGTGGACAGTCGCTGGCTGTGCAGACGTGACGTGGACAGTCGCTGGCTGGACGTGGCTGACGTGAAGCTCTGGCTGGACGGCCTCCTGCGGAAGGGGCAAGGGAGCGATGGTTCTCTTGGTAGCATGAGCTGACATCAGCGGGGGGTCAGCCACGCTGGAAACAAATCCTGGATGGCCATAGACCGATCCGATGGCTGGGTTGATGGTGGGTGTGACGTGGAGAAACTCAGGCTGAGGGGATACTGTGGGTTCACGGAGTTCCTCATCTACCACACCCACCGTATACACTGAACCGCTTAACAGAAGGGCCAGTTCAATATAGCTCTCTAATGTCCCATGAGGCTCATGCAAGGGCATGAATGAACTGAGCGGTTCGGATAGCCCTCCTCGGAAGAAGATCATCAGGCATTCCTCGCTCATAGAGGTGAAAGGTGCTAGCTTGATAAAATCTTCTACGTACTCCTCAATCAAACGATTCCCCTGACGGAGACACAGGATTTGGGCTGCTGTGTCCATGGCTGGTATCGCTGCTGGATCTAGGTGTGGCAAAGTTTTCTGTCATGAAAACTGCTCTGAGACAGGCAAGTTAAGATCCAAACGCAGCTTTTATTATAATATAAAGGGGTAATCCAGAATCGTGGTCGAACAGGTAAGCAATAGGTCAAAGTCCCGGTAGGCAGTCCAAACAAACAAAACATACAAGGCAAGGAATAAGGCAAGCGGGAAATCCAACGACAGGCAGGGAACAAGGCAAAATACAGAAACCAGGTAAACGCTCAGAGATGCAGTGGACACTAACAAAACTTCACCCTGAGTGAGTGAATGAACATGGAATCAATAGACAGGGACTAACAGGGTGATTAGAAACAGGTGAATGCAATCAGAGACAAACAAGGTGATGAGACACAGGTGATAATGAGTCCGGGCAGTGCGTGATGGGAAATGTAGTTTTTGAGGAAGTGATCATAGTCTATTGTGGAGCGCCCTCTGGTGGCTCTCGAGGCTCTGAAGATGAACGAAAGTATTACGGGGTTGGAACAACATGAGGGTGAGTAATTACTGACAGAATTTTCATTTTTGGGTGAACTAACCCTTTAAGCCATAAGTAAAACCAATGAGCAGCATTATCTCTGACATTCCTCATGCATAACCTTATTCAGGTGCAGCAGTATTTTTTTATTTTTTTTTACAGTGGTCATTGAAGTGGCAAATAACAACAGTTAGTTCTTAGAACTCCATATTGTTTTAATTGATGGAGAGGCTCATTTAGTGTCATTAAGGAAAGGGAAAAACATGACATTCTGCTTAACAGAGAATGAATAGACCTATCACTAACTTTTTATCTAAAAGTTTATTGTACATTGAGAAATAGGTGTACTGTACAATTTGATTTTATACACGAACACTCAAAAGTTTGGGGTTGGTAGGTTTTTTTGTTTTTGTTTTCTTTAAAAAAAAACTCATGCTCATCAAGGCTGCATTTATTTAATCAAAAATGCAGTACAATTTACTATTTAAATGTCAGTTTGTTTTGGGTTTTGTTTGTGTTCATGTCTTTTATTTTGTAATTCATGCTCATTGTCATGTTCCTGGTTTTGTCATGTGCTCCTGCCATGTGCTTCCCTTGTCATGTGTCCCATGTTGTCATCAGTGTTACCAGATGTACGATAATTATCGTATTTGTACGATAATTTTGACTTCTGTACGATGTACGATCAATAATTAAAAAAATCCCATAATGTACGATAATTTCAGAGTTTTCAGATCGTTCGTCCAACCCTGTTAACTCTCACTCGTTCCTACTCAATTTTTATATATTTTTTGGGTGGGAGTGGCAGTGTAAAATAGTTATTTTATATATAAATTTATATTTTAATAACATTTGTTTAAATTATACATATGTATCACATTTTTTATATTAATATGATTATATTTAATCATTTTACATTTTTCAAAGTTCTAAATAAAACAAAGATTATTGGAGTTTGTTGTACAAAATACTATTTCAGCTTTTCTACATCGAAATTTCATGTGTAATTCAATGTATTACAAGCCACTTCGCAATAATTTGTAAACTTGTAAAGCAATTTCTGAGGGAAAAAGCTCAAGTCTTTTCTGCCTCCTTTCCACCTGCAGCCCTCCCCCTACATACTCTGTCTGTGATTAGAGCTCCCTACCCTGAGCAGATTACTCGCAATGCTGTCCATCTGCATTTACATTAATAACAAACAGCATTTGGTGGGGGGTGGGGTTCTGGACTCAACATGCTTCCCAGTCATTGTGCTACGTCTGCTCAAATAAGGACTATTAAAATGAGTGGTTTAAATATGGTCTGATGCCACTGGTTGCTGACCCAGTTTCTTGTAGAAACTTTGAAGCAGCGATTTGTTTCTCTATTATCCAGTCTAGGTTGGCTATCTGACAGTAGCGTGTGTGAACTAGGGTACAATCACACAACTACACTGTATCATGAACTTCTAGTGCCTCATTAACTAAAAAAAACATACTGTTTAACATTACAAATAGCTCAATCCCATGAATAGATGCATGTTGTTGAGCAAAATCGTATTTTGGCAACTAAAAAAATTTTTTTGTCAATAATGATACCCATCACTTAAGTCGTAAAGAATCACATTTGTCAGATCAAAGAAGAGATGAAGTCCACCCCATAATCGATGGCTATAGATCATAAAGCACTGACGTGGGCCTGAGGGCAGAACCCGTTTACGGTTGCTCTCAGCAAGACCTCTGTGATTAGTGGCAGAATGGCCCTTCTTTGAAAAACTCAACTTAATTCATGTTTCCACAGTTGGCATCCAACTTTATTATTTGTCAGTCAGTGTTCTCCGACCACAGCTTTCATTTTTCGAAATATTCCTCTTTTTTCAGGAATCACTTCACAGCGTGAGCCTGCTTGATTTGTATGTCAAATCTGTGTATGCGAAGTGAAGGAAAGTTTCAGGATGAAAACATCCACGTCCATGATAAACGGTTCTATTAAATGACGAGAGAGCTCTGTAATGTGATCTAATGAATAAAACAAAGAGGAGTTGAAAGACCACCCTAACAGAGTGACAAATGCTGTTGGACTCTAGAGTTCAGTGCTGGATTGGTGTTTCTCTTTGAAATATTCTCTCATTTCTTTCTTTTTATTTTAAATGTATTTACAGAGCTCTGAGCTCAGGAGGTTCAGCTTCCATTATGTCATTGTTTGGCTAAGCTGGAGAAGTGTATTGTTCTAGTATAATCGAAACAAAAAAAAGTACTTTTTAATTAATCTAAAAGACCAAAGCACAGACATTGAATATGTCCTATATGGCTAATAATGACCATTAATTCTTTTTCATTGTTCTTTTTAAAAGCAATGCTTGACAGATTTTTATAATACTAAGTCTTGTTTGTTTTAATATGAAAGGCTTATTTAGTCCAACCATGTGGAGTTCATGGTTTTTCAGCCAGCATTGATCACGTCTTGTCTTGGTTTTTACTAGGGACGCATGGTTTCCTCGTCACACTATCAAAAGCAGTGCATTTACTATTGTGTTTCTGCAGTGGATAAAGCCTAGTGCATAATGTCCATGTAATGAATATAAAAAAGTGTCCTCTTTAGCTTTAATCCCCTTTCTTGGGCTTTCAATATGGGTCAATTCAATGGGAAATAACAGCTCAGATCATGGGGATGTTGTTGTTGGCAGAAGCTCTTCTCAGTGTCATTGGCTTAAGAATGTTTACAGACACTTTGGGCCCTATCTTGCACCCGGCGCAAATGACTTTGTACACTGACGCATGTATCATTCGTATTTTGCACCCGCGTAAAGCGGGCTTTTCCCTCCACAGACGCACCTTGGCAAACTAGAGAATGAACTTGCGCTCCCTGGGCGGTTCAGCGCAAAAAAGGAGGCGTGTTCGGGCGCAAACATCCCTGGTGCTATTTTGCAGTTCCAGAAAACAATTGCGCCACTGACCAGAAAAAACCTAGTCTAAAGTCAGTGGCGCGTTGAGCGTACATTCAGATGCTATTTTAAGCGTGCATGCTTGGTCATAATACAGAGTTTGAACAACGCGCATACACTGTAGATTATTCTCTCATCTACACAGATGCATTTTCCTTTTTGCAAATGATACATTATTATAAGGAAAAATTTTAAAACTCGAGGGAAATCATTGTTCTGTCCATGACGATGGGAAAAATAGGCATAAAGCTTACATATTTACCCAAATTATTATATGCATGTATAACCGAAGCTAATTTGGGTGGGTTTGTCCCATCCCCAATGTCACTTCTCTTTCTTTTACGGCCCTGACGAGAACATCGATCTCCCCGGCTGTGAACCGATTCTGAAGCACGCCTGGTAAATGCACCGTTATAATAGTATTGCGCCATGGAACAAGTGCACCTCGTTCATCATGCTCTTAAAGGGAATGTGATATGACGCTTTGATTGGTTTATTTCACGTTACGCTCAAACCACACCTATGAATAATGAAGCTACTTCAGACCAACCCCTTTTAAACTTGCGTCGGGCGCAAGAGTCATTTATCCCGCCGGTAAAATAGCAACAGCGCCCAAGACCCGCCCACAAAGTTACTTGCGCTTCGCGCTTGATACTTGCGTTTCAGATCGTTAAAACAGGGCCCTTTATGTCGCTGGACTAGAGGAAAGAGCTCCTGATGATTACCATTCATTTAAAAGGGACACACTCACACACACACACACACACACGTTGGTGCAACAGCATTATGAGGACTCTCCATAGGCGTAATGGTTTTTATACTGTACAAACTATATATTCTATCCCCTTACACTGCCCCTATCCCTAAACCTACCCATCACAGGAGACATGCTGCATTTTACATTTTTTAATAAAACATTGTTTTTTATGTTTTTTAAGCCATTTGATTTATGAGGACTTTTGAAGTGTCCTCATAAACCACCCATAAGTGTAATACACATGTCATTATACAAATTTGTGTCCTCATAAATCACATAAACCAACCCACACACACACACACACACACACACCATGTTGGGTTTTCACGTTTTATGAGGACATTCCATGGACATAATGATTTTTATACTGTACAAACTGTATATTATATACCCTAACCCTTGCCCTAAATCTACCCATCACAGAATACTTTCTGCATTTTACGTTTTCAAAAAAACTTGTGTTCAGCAAGGTGACATTCAATTTATAAAAAAAAAAGTACAAAAATGTTTATACTTACAAAAATATATATATATTTCAAATAAATGTTGAATCAAAGAATCCTGATAAAAGTATTCCACAAAATATATTTAGCAGCACATTGATAGTAATAAGAAATGTTTCTTGAGCACCAAACTAATTCAGCTTATAGCATCACTGGGATAAATTATATTTTAAAGTATATTAAAATAGAAAATAGTTATTTTAAATTGTTTTTTACAGAATATAATGATAGCATTTTCATGTTTGGTAAACTAATCCTTAAAGATTTTCCCTGCTAAAATCTCATTTAATGTGTGCCAGTGTTTTTTTCTCCATATCTGCATTTGCTTTGTTAAATGGGTCGTTCTTATGTGAGGAACAAAAACATCAATAATCATGAATGACATGATGACAGAAATATAAACACTTGAACTGGCCATTCAGCAACTCAACCAAAGAGAAAATGGGAGGTCATTGTGTGTGTAAGTGGCACAGGGGAGGGGTGACTAATCCTATTGCATGTGGGTCTTTTCGGAGGGTGAGTCTGGGGTCTGTAGACCTTCTGTGTCCCTGAGACAGTGCTACATGGTGAGAGGCATAGTATTAGTGCCTATGTGCTTGAATGGAACAAGGAACAAAATCTCAAAAATTAAAAAAGGTAGGAGAAAGATGGTGATCAATGTGTTTTAAGGGACATACCTTTTGGGGTTTCGTTTTAATGTTATGTAATGTAATGTAAGTTGTGTTGAACTGTTGTTGTGTGTATAATAATCTCTAAACAGACAAATAAGTATGTCATATCCTGTGAAAAGACAAAGTTTCACTGTAAGCAGGTTTTCATTTGCAACACAGCTTCTTTCATTTCTCATATTATCAATGACATGATTGCATATTGCATGCCTAGTTGTTGATAGAAATGTTTTAGCATTGCCATTTATAAACTGCATATGACTTATTGAGGTTAAACTCTTGAAAGGGGTTTTGTCCTCTGGTATTAGCTGTCACTTTACTTTTCTGGTCTGCTCTATAAGACTTCAGCTGACGGTTGGATATACATCCCCCTCTTGTTTATATAGCTGTGCTAAGTAATCTTCTCACAGTTTAATCTGTGTTTTTTTCCCTAGTAATGGACATTAATGCAAAGTTGATATGTTGTTACACGTAAATACTCCATTATCTTTTATCACAGAAGGATTTTGCTCTCATAAGAGAGCTCTAGTAGTTTGTGTGATGCTCACAGAGGCCAAAGCCGTGTTATTTTGAGCAAAACCCCAGAGTAGCAATTTGATTGTGGTCTTTGTCTACAGCATATACTTAAATATGCCAGAAATGTGGTCTGCCAGTCCAAGAGTTCGAGCTACACGATCACAACATCTGGCTGGCAGTTTCAACATTTATTGTCAGGTTACATTCCACGAGGTTAAGGTGAATAAGAACTGAAAGGAAGTTTGCTTTTCCTTTCTGTCTGCTCACTGTGCATTGAATAATGTCAACCGCATTGATTCTACCCCTACCGAATGTCTGTATAAACAGCCAAATAACACATCTGTAAAAAAGCCCATAAGACTATTATTGGAACCTTTTCCAGTTCATGAATTCTGTCAGTCAAATGAAACGGCTGGTATATAGGAAGCTTTCTTTGTTGTCATACTTACGCCAATTTCTGTTCTTGTGCATACTGAGGTTGAGCAACAAATGAGCCATGACTGCAGCGCTTTAACATGAATTCATGCCTGCTGACTTTCTTTGTAATGGCAATTCTATTTATTTTCTTTCTGATTAGGTGGACGTCTGTGGCGCCTGTGAGTCAGGATAGATCTCGACTCCCAACGATCTGCTATTTTCAACTTTAATTGTATTGGAAATCAGATTTGGCACGCACCAAGACGACCAGCTAATGGCACACGTTCTCTTGTTACCCCTCGAAGAATAAACGTGCCCTTCTTCCTCAGTCTCCATGCTTTCCTTTTGTTTCTGCGGATGACATCATGGACCTCTGTGGTCTAAGAGTATCACAAGTGGACGCCAGCGTTCTAGATCTGAAGTCTGTGAGGTCAGTGTGTCATTTTGAGAGGAATGTGAAGCCATTTTAATGCGTCTGATTACAGCCACCACTGTAGAGCCTTGACTCAACATGCAGGGGCGGCCCAGGCAGGCCCAGCAGCAGCAGCTAGGATGCCTATCACCCAAGAAAATGCCCTGAACCATCTCCCCCTCCTGGAGAACTGGCTTAGGGCTCGAGAAAAGGACCGAGACGAGGGCGATGAGTCTCGGATGAGCGCAGGTGGTGTTTGCCAGGCTGCCATCTGTAAGCTTGTGGAATACATCCAGCTAAACTTTGCTGAAGTTGAGAGTCCTTTGTACAGTATTAGCCCATTTAGAGAGGAAACTGATGCTGAAGTGAAGGCGGTCTACCTGAACAAGTCTGAGGAAGATGGACCGGAGTTCGGGCTCAGTTTTGGAAATATTCCCATTTTTGGAGACCCAGAGGGGAAGAAGAAAGGGGTCAGGAGGAGGCGCCGGAAGGGCGATAAAGGCCCTGTGTTGGATGTCGGGTGTATTTGGGTGACTGAAGTGAAAAAGAACAGTCCAGCAGCCCACTGTGGAGATATTAAGCTGCGAGATGAGCTGCTGTCACTAAATGGACAGCTGATGGTTGGGGTCGACGTCACTGGAGCCAGGTAAGATGTCTGAATTTGTTTACAATCAGCATATAATAGCCTATGTTGTGCTTTATTTCGGTCTGTCTTAAAGGGCCCCTATCATGGATTTTTGAAAATGAGTGTGTACATTTCATGTAGTGTGTAATATAGATCTAAGTGAATAAAAACATCCTGCAAAGTTTTAGATCTGAAAGTGCACCGTATATAAAGTTATTGTCTTTCAAAAGTAAGAGTCGACTCTGAGTCAATGAAATGAATTGTTTTTCAAACAAGTCATAAGCCGTTTCGTTGTGATGTCGTGACGAAACATTAGCCCGCCTACTTATTGCGCGCACAGACCGCCTTTTTTCCACTGCCCAAGGACGAACATGTGAAGAATCAGTGGTTAAAATTAATCTTTACCATGATACTACAGCAGTATAATCCTAAACTTTTCCTGCTACCTTTATTTTACTGACAACTGCTCAATATATAACTCAAATATCGGAGTCAGCTAATCAGCTGTGGGCTACTATTACATAAAACTGTCTATTAATGCAGATTTTCCGTCGTTCTCACTAATTTGAGGAAAGATTAAGCATGAAGCAAAATTTGTTTTTACCAATGTTTATGTTACATCAGTCATTCACGCTAGAGCTCGGCTATTAGTTACCTCAAACTGAGTAGTGAATCACTGAAATGTCCTGCTCGAGTCATCCTTGCGATGGAGGTTCGGGTTGAATGAATGGTTCTTCTTCTAGTGTTTCATCATCGGACTTGCGCTCGGATTGATGTGGTAAAATCGTTACAGTGTTAAAAAATTACTGTGTTTAGTTTACGGTGTAGGAAGCCTCAGGACACGCAGAGCTGTCGGTGTTATGGCAATGGGAATTACGTGGTAAACCAATCACAACAGACTGAACTGTCTGGCCAATCAGAGCAGAGTAGCTTGCGGAAAGGAGGGATTTAGAGAGATTGATTCATTTGGCGAGTCGTTTGAAAATCATTGAATATCTGGTGATGTGCAAATGTATATTATGAAAAAATTTAATAGTTTTTTGACGTTTGATGCATGCAAACCTGTTGTAGGAGACTCCAAAACAACATTAGGAAACTTAAAAAAATCCATGATAGGGGCCCTTTAAAGAATTTGTTTGGTTAACAAAATAAGTAAGTATAGAGCTGAATTTCTCAGATATTCAAGCCCATGCTGTTGATTTAATGAGTTTGTCTTAGCTTTGAATCTCTATATTTCATTAATTGGGAAAAACCACAAATAACATTGCCTGTTTGGCACTGAACTTGTGTGAAAGAGTTGGTGCCAGTGATAGCATCGTACATTGCCAAACTTGACATCAAGTTGTTAATATCTAAGATGGACTAAATCACTGAGAAGTTCTGGTAATAATTACTTTACCCCACCTCTCCATGTTAAACTAATACTGTCCAAATAGGGCTTAGCAAACCCCTAGCTGACCAAAAAAAAAAAGTAATCTCAGTTTAAGTCAGGGGTTCCCATACTACGGTTCGTGATTTAAATTCAGGGATAATGTAAAATAAAAAATAATAATACATTTTTTTAAAATAAAACAGCATATCATGTGAATATTAACCAAAATCAGAGAACTGTTAAAAACATTTTTGGAGAATGCTACATTTGTTTAAATAATAGGAAAATATTTTAGGTCAAAGGGGTTCTGCTGACAAAAAAAGCTTGGGAATCCTATTTGGCACTGATGTCACTGGTCTGCAAATAGAGAAAGAACAGGCAGCCGTCCATTTATTTGAAAATAAAGTACAAACAGCCAAGAAAGGTTTCAGGGAGTTAAAATGGGTAGAACGTTTTGCAAATATATCTACATTCTACAAGTTCAGTGAGTTGGATTTCACATTAGTGATATTATAGTATATCACACCATTTTCTGAATAGCTGCTCATCTGACTGGGTGGCAGATTCTTATTTAGGTATCAGGGTGATTCACAGCTGGTCAGAGAGAACAGAGCCTCCTGTTAGTGTTCATGTGTCTATATACATCGTGTCATCATGTCCCGGGGTTGACTAGTTTTGCCCCAGAGCATGGCACTTGGATCAGGGCCAGTGGGTCTTTTCCTTATTTGTTTCCTCATGTTGACAGCTCTGACAGACGGCTGCATGTGTCAGTGGTGTGGACAGTCTCGTGTCAGTCCTTGTTTGGCCTCCATCTGGACCGGCTGACACGCTCAGCTTTCACTTAGACCGCCAAATGTCTGTCTAACTAAAACAAAGGATGGACCTGCGCTGTGAAGTTAACCATGTTGCAATGCCATACTTTTTTTTTTTTTTTGCCTTTTCCTTTCTTGGCAAACAGAACCTTGGAAAATGTGTCACATTACCAGTACTTTTGTGCCCCAGGTCGCCAATAACTTTTAAAAAATCATGTTGGAATGCTTTGCACCATTTTTCTTCATTTTCAAAAGCATTATGGTTTTCATTATTCTAAGAAGAGCTATTTTTGCTGCTAATGTTGTTATTTCCAGATTTGTAATTCAGTTTGCAAACCTTTTTATTCAGAATGAGAATATAATTGTCACAGAGTTATGGACTCTTGGTTTTTTGTTTTGTTTCCTTGCGATCTCCAGTGTTTTCCTAGTTTAATTGAAATTAAAGCTTTCTTTGGTAATCTCCATCACTGTGATTTATACATACAGCCACCCATTATAGTAGCATTGTATAGTAACAAAAGTAACATTGCAGCTAAATTATTTTTTCTGTCCAGCAACCATGGTAAAATCCTTTTGATTTTGACCAGGCAAAAGTAAATGTACATGCAAAAGACTTCTAAATTACCGTACAGTGCAATTTTAAAGAGTTCATTCAACCAAAAATAAAACTTAAAACTTAAAGCTTAAAGGGACAGTTCACCCAAAAATGAAAATTAGCCCATGATTTACTCACCCTGAAGCCATCCTATTGGTGTACTATATGACATTCTTCTTTCAGACGAATACAAACAGAGTTATATTAAAAAATGTCCTGACTCTTCCAAGCTTTATAATGGGAGTCAATGGATATATTATTTTGGTCCATTAAAGCTCATCCATCCATAATAAAAGTGCTTGAAATGGCTCTGGGGGGTTAATAAAGATCTTCTGAAGTGAAGCGATGAGTTCGTGTAAGAAAAATATCCATATTAAAACTTTATCGACTAAAATAACTAGCTTCCGGCAGACAGCCGTGCGCAAGTCGACTTGCGCCAAAAGAGTAACACTTGACGATGCACGACGTAGGATGTAGGAGTAGCGTAAGCTTTGACGCCACTCGCGGTTCAAACAAACAGGGCTGGGCAACCACATTTGTTATTACAATGTGCGTCAATTTCAAGTTTTACTCTTTTGGTGAAAGTCGACTTGCGTACGGCCGTCTGCCGGAAGCTAGTTATTTTAGTCGATAAAGTTTTAAATATGGATATTTTTCTTACACGAATGCATCGCTTCACTTCAGAAGACCTTTATTAACCCCCCAGAGCCATGTGGAACACTTTTATCATGGATGGATTCCCTTTGATGGACTTCCAAAAAAATATACCCATTGACTCCCATTATAAAGCTTGGAAGAGCCAGGACATTTGTAATATAACTCTGATTGTATTCGTCTGAAAGAAGAATGTTAAATGCACCTAGGATGGATTCAGGGTGAGTAAATCATGGGCTAATTTTCAGTTTTGGGTGAACTGTCCCTTTAAGGGTCTGTAACCACATCTTGGGGATTTGGGGGGAAATGAGACCAAAATAACTGGCATAAAGATTGTAACTGGTTTAACTGGAAACTAAAATAGTGCATGCAAAAAACAAGCAAAGTCCAAAAAACATGCAAATGCATATTCTTCTTATTTCTAGAGTGTTTATATCACTCACTGTCTCATATCCTATACAGTCCTATATATACCCAAGTTGAAGCTACTTCCTTTGAAAGTCCTGTGAATGTTGTGGTCTGTCAGGGTTGACTCAATCCCTGTAACTTAAGCTCTATAATTAGGGGTTGTATTGTGTGACTGATAAATGATAGGAAGTTTTGCAGTGTTCACACAGAATCTGGTTTGGGATAACTGATTCCTGTACGGATGGACAGCAGGATACAGAAAGGGAGGAGGTTCCTGGGAGTGGCACGTGGTTTTGACCAAGAACAGACATATTATTTTCTCAAGCTAAAGAAAAGCTGTTCATGTCAAGACGTCTCTGGAAGAGAAACAATGGCTGTATTTCTTCTTGTTATTCTGATACAAGAGATCAGCCTGTTTCCTGTTGGTATAAGCTTCTTATACCAAGAATTCTGTGGATTTGGCAGAAAATTTTTGATTTACGTCACCTGTGCTTGCATGCTTATGTCATGGTGATAGCTGCGATGAAATTTTTCAAATGTGTATGAAGCTATGTCATTCAAATGTATATGCTTCATAGCAAGCACAACTGAGTTAAAAACGAAGAAATTAAAATTGTATGTTTCAACTAGATGGCGATAGAGATGTCTAAATTCTAATTTTCACCTCTACAAGAGCGGAAGCAGTAATTTTATAATACAGTAGTCAACAATTAAAGTGGATCAAAAAAGTTCATCAAAGTTGTCCTAAGGCAAGTATTGTTCAAAATTCATGTATAACTTTGTATAACTTTGATGAAAGGTTTTGATCCACTTCAAATGTTGACTACCGTATATCTAATATGGGAAATTAACATAGCTAGTAATCAACATATAGACTGTTCAAAAGTTGGGGGTCGGTGCCAAGGCTGCATTTATTTGATAAAAAAATAAAGTAAAAACAATAATATTTTGAAATATTATTACAATTTAAAATATCTGATCTCTATTTTATTATATATTGAAAATGTAAATTATCCCTGTGATGGCAAAGCTGAATTTTCACTATCCATTACTCCAGTCTTCAGTGTCCTTCACATAATCCTTTAGAAATCATTATAATATGATCTGATTTGATACTCAAGAAACATTCATTATTATTAGTAGTGTTGAAAACAGTTATGCTGCTGAATCTTTTTGTGAAAACCATGAGTAGCAATGTTCAAAGTTCAGGGAAGAAGAAGGCGGTGAACGTTCAACATAAAAATGTATATCAAAATAAATAAACTACAAAATAGTCTCTCTCATCCATCACTGTCGTCAGTCCTCCTTTAATCCTTCCGAAGCTCCTCCGTGAGACTCGAGACTGGTGTGGCATGCAGGTGACGCTCATAAACACTCACACCACCGCCTCGCTCCGTTCCCACAGCTCTCGGCCCCGCCTCGCTTGCCACACCATGATTAAAGTTTTTTTTAAATAACAAAAATAGTAAGAACAGCATTTATTTGAAATAGAAATCTTTTGTCACATTTTAAATGTATTTGTCTCTTTTAATCAATTCCATCCTTAAAAGTATTAATTTCTTTAAACACACAAAAAAGTGCTGACCCCAAACTTTTCAATGGTTGTCAACTTTTCATGTTGATTCCTTTGCTGGTGTTCCCACTAGGCTTCTAAACTAACTTGACCAGCACAATCTTGCATTAACCAACTTGCAAATTTATGCTAGTCAAGTCTGCTATCCAAACTTTACTGAAGACAGCGCAGACACATTTTTTAGAGGTCCAGCCATCCATTAGCTGTTTCCTTCCTTTACTCACACAAACCTTTGGTTAAATTTCAGTTCAAGTGAGTTTTATGAGTCTGCCTCAGGGTTATGTTCACTCATTACTGCATTACTCTTATTTCCTCTCTCAGGTAAGGCCTGAATCTGTAAGGGTGCAAACACTGAGAACTGTTGGAGTAGAAGGTCTGGTGTGAGTGGAGAGATGAGGGTTGGACGTGGTTCAAAAAGCAATGGACCAAAGCCTTCAAACACACACACAAAAAAAGAGACACATGATGGAAACTTTATTTTTCAAGTGCTTTTCATGTTAATGATTTCAATGCAAAATTTCTGGGCCTGAATGCAGCTCACCACAAAAAGCCTTGTTGGTTTAATGTGTCTTCTTGTAATTTTGGTCCCGCTCTTTTCCTCCCCCCTTTAACAGCCTGGACCAGCATCTGTCTGTGGGGAGCTTGGAAAATAGATCAGTGGCACTGCTCCAACCGGCCCATGCAAAGTGTTCTCCACGTGCTCAATGAGAGACTATTGGAGAAAACAAGGTTAAGAACGATACACTTTACTTAGATTTACTGCAACAAAGAAAATTCCTGTTTGCCAAGCTAGAATCAGCTGATTGGCACTTCCATTTTAATCCAAAATTAATTTAAAGGATTTTCCCAAAGATTTTGGGATCCAGAAGCCACAAGTATTTAGGAGTCTAGAACAGAGGTGTGAATAAATAAAGGACCGCACAGAGTGAATTATGAACCGTACATTTTCCCTGCACAACTGTTTTTACAGACATATACTGTGTCAAAGTGATTAACTGTATTTAGAATCTCCATCTGTCCTATCAAAACCACGATGAAACATTACACATTTCAGCTTGTAAGTCTGCCTAGTTCCTGTCAGTATAAAGATCAAAGCCTTTTAGTCTGTTTGCTTTAAATTGATTCTCGGAGTCCTGAATTGGCACGCCAGCTCTTTGTGGTTGTTAACTTGCCGCTTGGATGAATGAGAGAAAGACTGACATCTTTTCCCTGGCATTAACTATGTCTGAGTTTGCACTTTTCTCTTAAGCAAAAGAAAGCTTTGACTCTTTCGTCTTTAGTGAAATTGGTGCCATTTTCCCACAGTAACGGATATGAGAACCTCAAATCAGGCATGTGGTCTAGTTAAAACAGTACAAGAATATTCCTTGATTGAAAATAGCTTGTAATCATCAGATCAAATGTTTTGTTTTAATTCATTTTCTTAATTATAACCGGAGGACTTCCAAGATTGTGAAGGTGTAAATAAAATATGCATTGTAATGGTTTAAAATGCCAAGGACATGAATTTAGTCAGACATTTGGATGAATCAAATGGCCATTCATTATGTTAAAATGTAAAATATTAGATATTACACTGTAAAACATATCCAGTTAAATTAATGGTAAAAGCTGACAGCTGTGGTTGCCGAACAAAAAAAAAATGACAATGTTTGCGTTATTATGAAATGCCTCAACAGTAAATTTCATTAAGTTACATAATGTAAATATACCAAACTACTTGAACTACCAAGACCTGCTTCTTACCTTAAAATGTGCTGATAACCACCATATTAATACTGTGTATTTACTGCATAAACTGCAGTCTGTCATGTAAATTTTTTTCACAAAACTAAATATCTTAAATTATAATTTATAACACAAAAAAACATTACCAATAACAAAAATAAGAAGAATCGAATCTGTTTAAATAAAATATAATCTTATGAGATGTGTCATGAAGGAGTTTCTGGAAACGACCTTTCCCCTTTAATTGACATAGTAATTCATAGTTTTGCCTTCAGAAACCATAAATATATAACTATAACCATAAAATCACCATAAATATACCATATAATGTGATGTTAAACCATTTACGATTTCCGTATAATGTAAGGTAAAATACAGTTAACCAATTATCAGGTTTAAACTGTTGCATTTTTACAATATTTTTTTCTGTTAACATTACCAACGTTTTTACAGTGTAGAATTGTTCAATCTTGAGATGAAAGATAATACTGCTCAGAAATCATAATTTTTCAGTAAGTCAGCCTAATGTTATGGACAGAATATAGTTATAACTTCTGCACATGTAATAAAAAATTGTATCTGTCTCAAATTCCCAATTGCACTTGCTTCATTGGAAAAATGCTTTTACGACATAAGTTCGAAAATCAAATAATTCATCTACTGTGCATAAACCCTGTGCCATGAGAATAAGACAAAGTCTCATGGAACCCCCATTTCTCTGGTCACAGATGGAGTGGAGGATTAGCTCTGTTCAATCCGGATATTCAGGTAATACTGTCTGGTTTGTGGAGCCAACCATTTTGAAGCCCCACAAATTACATTCCACCATGTCTGGCTCTGTGATTTTCAATCATGCCCATTGTGCCTGTTTTGTGGAAAGTGGTGGTTTATTGAGCACGGTTGATCTAGGCCATGACAGTGCCTCTTTACAATTTTAAGATCCTAGCTCTGTCTGTGGAATTACAAAACTGAATTGTAAGTAAGTGAATATATTAGAAAATTCACACATGTCCTTTTTAAGGTAAAACACATGTTTCAATTTTATATGAAACCCTTTTCCATTTTAATTGTAGCACTGATTTCAGGAGCGTTTCTGATTGGTTAGTTTTCAGATTGGCTTATTGGGTAGACTTCTTTTATTGCTGTTTACTGAGTCAATGAATGATTTCTCAGGACACATGCAGTGATATTTGTGATACATTTATTTGTGATAACAAAAAAAGCTGTACAGTTAGGACTGTACAGTTGTGGCTTTGTCCACTAGAGGGCAGTAGTACAAAACGTTCTAGTTATTTCATACAAAAATCCTTTTACTTGCACTATTGAAGTAAACACCACGAAATGTGATGAACAAAATTTACTTAGACTATTTTAAGTAAAATTGAGCACTAGGCAACATCCAGATATTTGACATTTGTATGAATATGATTGTGAGAGATTTAAAAAAAAGGTCACTGTTTTCTTAATTTTACTTTTTGTGTACCATTTACCTAATTTACTATGGTCAGAACAGCAGACGTGTCCATTTCAAGTCTGTGAATATTGTGGAAGGCTAGGGTGCAGTGAATGATTCTACTGTCTTTGGGACAGTTCCCCACAAACCCCTCAGAGTTATGTAAAGAATGTGTGCCAGACTGCTGCCTGCCGCCGGATGTCTTTCATAATGAAAACAGGCTTTAGGAGACGCACAGGCAGTGCAGACTCAGGTGCAGTCTGTTACGATTTAGGCATGGTATTTATTTGTTTGTTTTATTTATTCATAACCTGGACACACCCTTTCCCTTCAGCAGTAAATGATGCAGTGATCAAGCTTCTGTTTTGTTGGAATATTATAATCCTGCCAGGAGTGCGGACAGCACAGTGAGGATGCTTTTCTGTCTGAAATCTGTCTGGATGGATGATTAAAACATATAAAAGTAGTGACATAATCATGAAGTAGCTTCAAGGTAAAGGCTCACTTCCAGCATGACGGCCACTGCGCAAGATCACATCAGTCAACCAAACCAGAAAAAGGTTTTCCCTTATGAGCTATGATATTACAACTAGGTACACGAAACCCAAATCCTTTGTTAAATACTTTCCATATCAGTAAATAATAATAAACTTTATTTTACATAGCGCCTTTAAAAAGCATCTCAAAGCGCACAAGAATAGAAACATGATAAAACATTAATTAAATTAATGCCAACACATTAACTAATTAAACTAACAATGCATTACTGACAGAAAACCTGATAAAATACAAAATAAAAACATTATGAAATGTTCGATTAATAATAATAAAAATAATAATAATAAGGCAATTATGACCAATTATGTAAAAGCTACCTTAAACAAATAAGTTTTAAGAGATGATTTAAAAACACTAAGGGATCCAGCTTGCCGAATCTCAGTAGGCAGGGAATTCCAAAGTTTTGGAGCATTCGACGAAAAGGCCCTATCACCCATGGATTTTAGTCGAGTATGCGGAACAGTTAAAAGGACAGCTTCTGAAGAGCGGAGATCACGTGCTGGTGTGTGAGGGGTTAAAAGTTCAGCAAGATAATGAGGTGTCAGTCCATGCAAAGCCTTACAAGTAAGCATTAGGATTTTAAAATCAACATGAAATCTGACAGGGAGGCAGTGTAAAGATACCAGTACAGGAGTAATATGATCCCTTGTCCTGTTTCCAGACTGTAGTACCAACTGTAGTTTGTTATGGGTAGCTTTTGAGACCCCGGCCAGCAAAGCATTACAGTAATCAATGCGAGAAAATACAAAGATGTTAATTAGTTTTTCAGCCACAGGGAGTAACAACATGGGACGCAATTTGGCTATATTTTTTGTGATGTCTTGACAGTGCTCTGAACATGAGGAACAAATGTTAAGTTAGCATCAAATATCACCCCCAAATTGAAATTGAAGTGTAGAACCTATAGTTCAAGTGTAAACTATACAGCATTGCACAGGCCATGTGAAAGGAACAACACAAACTCATGAAAGTGTGTATCTATAGCATGAATTTAATTTCTCGTGCCATTTATACAGCAAAAATAGTTTTTGCGTGAAAATGATGCACACTGTAATCCCCTTGTGTAAGATTAGGGGTGTGGAGTGCGTGCGTATTACACGCCATAAAGTGCGTATCATATGCACACAAAAACTATTTTTGTGATATAAATGGTTCAAGAAATTACATTTGTGCTATAGATATGCACTGCAGTGTCTACTGCACTACATTATTTCCAAATGACACTCCAAAATAAAAATAAAATGCAACTGTAATCTCATTCATTTATCCCTTTTAACATGATCAGAGAATCTCGACTTTGCAATCATGTTTTAAGTGACCAGCAACCCAAAGGGGATTGTATGTCAGGGCCTATCGATAGATATAGGTACGGAAAGCTGCAACTGAAGGAAATACATGCAAATAGAAAAAACACCAAAGAACATCTTAATCAGTTTGACAACACATGTGCTGCAAATACTCAAAGCAACCAAATACAGAAACGCGCTGCAAATACTCACAACTCATATGATCAGGATGTTAAAATAAATGAAAAACTCACCTTTTCAGGTCATCGACAACACCACTGACGATATTGAACAATAAGCATGTCCCAGCCAAGTCAAACATTTCCTTTGTACGTCTGTGCTATTTGCAGCACATTTCTGTATTTGGTTGAGTTGTGTGTATTTGCAGCACGTGTGTTGTCAAACTGATGAAGATATTTTCTTAATTTCTTGGTGTTTAAAAAAGGCTTCTCGAACATGAAAAATGTCATCTGAAGAGAAGAGATGCTGTTGCTAGAGGCAGGGGATGTTATTTTGATTAAAGATTACGAGGGCATATTCATTTTCAAAAACATAAGGTCATTTATAATAAATACTGTAATATTCCACAAAACAAATGGTCAGGTTTTATTTTATGTGACTTGGTTCTCGCATCACCATACTGTTGTACTAAACTACTGCTGTAATCACCGTTACTGAATCTACTGTGCGACCACTCTGATTTCATAATGAAAGACTGTTATAACGGGCCTGGCTTCATAATCAGGAGCTTGGCTCGCCCCTCACCGGCCCACCTCACCCTGGCCCCACATCAAATAACGATGGTCAATTCAGCGATGTTCAAATCAGAAACCAGAAATA